>CM048753.1:27382546-28037546 GCA_026315105.1 Locusta migratoria
AGCAAGTGACAAGCGCAAAACGTACGACTCGCAGAGTGAGATCACTTGTGCGACACCTGTCGGCAAGTGACACAACTAGTGATCCTAGCAGTGGCCGACTGGACGCGGAAGAGCGAAACGTGTACTGGAGGTTAAGGTAGCTTTTTCTGACGTAGGTTTCAGTATCTGACAGAAGCACTGTACCTATTTGCCAGCTATAGAGTGTGCTACCTGTGGATTATCAGATGTATGCCGAAACTGTTTCCACTGCAGCCGCTACCTCTTCGCAGCTAGCCGTCAATTCTTAAGCGTCGCCTTGACTTGAGCTCACTGGCACCTCGTTTTCCTACAGTAATGCCAGAGTGTGTGTATTAAAAACGTTGGAGGCGCCGGGTATCGATCCCGGTACCTCTCGCATGCTAAGCGAGCGCTCTACCATCTGAGCTACGCCCCCACTGTGCAATCGGTCTCGTGTCGCGGCTCATATGGCAGTTTTCCCCCTTACTGCCATAGTTTTCAACGTGTTCAAGCGAAGACTTGGTTCACTGCCTTCTGCACATTAGATCGAATCCCAGTTGTTACACACACACAGAGCAGCACTCGCAATGTCCAAAATAAATGTCGGTGCAGGACACTCGCTTCCAAAAGCGACCGTTCTGCCTGGCCGACGATTTGCTATTACACCTAGAGACAGTTGAAGGTACCTCCTCTGCTGCAAATCTTGTCAGTTGCCGTTCTGCACGAATATGAGGTTGCCTTTCCACATGTTGCGTCCTTACATGACGTCGCCAACAAACGCTTACACGTAGCAAATCCAAAATTTGGAGGCGCCGGGGCTTGAACCCGGGACCTTTCACATGCAAAGCGAACGCTCTACCAACTGAGCTACGCCCCCATCTGCAAGCTACGTTTCTACTTCATCCAATTCTCATGTTGCACTTCACTTCACTAAAGCAGTCGGCCTACAATTCCAAAACGTTTCGTACAAATTCGGCCAGCAGATACGTCTTACGGTGGAACACGGTCTACATACATTTTCTCTCTCACTCCTAGATGACAATGAAACGCAATAAACCATCACAAGCTTCCAAAACGCAGGGTAGCCTCTCCTCCACAGACGACTTTTCCGACTTTGCACGACTCTCACGCACGCTCACGCTAGCAAAATCACTTTTTAAAGGCCCATGTCGCTCCTAACGAAATGAACACACATCCCCTGCGAAATAGGCAGCCCTCCTGGCGTTGCTGGCCCACTGGTGGAGTCTGCACAGGGCCGAAATGTGCCACTCTTTACGCAAACAGCACTTGTTGTCGCTTGTAAGCAAGTGACAAGCGCAAAACGTACGACTCGCAGAGTGAGATCACTTGTGCGACACCTGTCGGCAAGTGACACAACTAGTGATCCTAGCAGTGGCCGACTGGACGCGGAAGAGCGAAACGTGTACTGGAGGTTAAGGTAGCTTTTTCTGACGTAGGTTTCAGTATCTGACAGAAGCACTGTACCTATTTGCCAGCTATAGAGTGTGCTACCTGTGGATTATCAGATGTATGCCGAAACTGTTTCCACTGCAGCCGCTACCTCTTCGCAGCTAGCCGTCAATTCTTAAGCGTCGCCTTGACTTGAGCTCACTGGCACCTCGTTTTCCTACAGTAATGCCAGAGTGTGTGTATTAAAAACGTTGGAGGCGCCGGGTATCGATCCCGGTACCTCTCGCATGCTAAGCGAGCGCTCTACCATCTGAGCTACGCCCCCACTGTGCAATCGGTCTCGTGTCGCGGCTCATATGGCAGTTTTCCCCCTTACTGCCATAGTTTTCAACGTGTTCAAGCGAAGACTTGGTTCACTGCCTTCTGCACATTAGATCGAATCCCAGTTGTTACACACACACAGAGCAGCACTCGCAATGTCCAAAATAAATGTCGGTGCAGGACACTCGCTTCCAAAAGCGACCGTTCTGCCTGGCCGACGATTTGCTATTACACCTAGAGACAGTTGAAGGTACCTCCTCTGCTGCAAATCTTGTCAGTTGCCGTTCTGCACGAATATGAGGTTGCCTTTCCACATGTTGCGTCCTTACATGACGTCGCCAACAAACGCTTACACGTAGCAAATCCAAAATTTGGAGGCGCCGGGGCTTGAACCCGGGACCTTTCACATGCAAAGCGAACGCTCTACCAACTGAGCTACGCCCCCATCTGCAAGCTACGTTTCTACTTCATCCAATTCTCATGTTGCACTTCACTTCACTAAAGCAGTCGGCCTACAATTCCAAAACGTTTCGTACAAATTCGGCCAGCAGATACGTCTTACGGTGGAACACGGTCTACATACATTTTCTCTCTCACTCCTAGATGACAATGAAACGCAATAAACCATCACAAGCTTCCAAAACGCAGGGTAGCCTCTCCTCCACAGACGACTTTTCCGACTTTGCACGACTCTCACGCACGCTCACGCTAGCAAAATCACTTTTTAAAGGCCCATGTCGCTCCTAACGAAATGAACACACATCCCCTGCGAAATAGGCAGCCCTCCTGGCGTTGCTGGCCCACTGGTGGAGTCTGCACAGGGCCGAAATGTGCCACTCTTTACGCAAACAGCACTTGTTGTCGCTTGTAAGCAAGTGACAAGCGCAAAACGTACGACTCGCAGAGTGAGATCACTTGTGCGACACCTGTCGGCAAGTGACACAACTAGTGATCCTAGCAGTGGCCGACTGGACGCGGAAGAGCGAAACGTGTACTGGAGGTTAAGGTAGCTTTTTCTGACGTAGGTTTCAGTATCTGACAGAAGCACTGTACCTATTTGCCAGCTATAGAGTGTGCTACCTGTGGATTATCAGATGTATGCCGAAACTGTTTCCACTGCAGCCGCTACCTCTTCGCAGCTAGCCGTCAATTCTTAAGCGTCGCCTTGACTTGAGCTCACTGGCACCTCGTTTTCCTACAGTAATGCCAGAGTGTGTGTATTAAAAACGTTGGAGGCGCCGGGTATCGATCCCGGTACCTCTCGCATGCTAAGCGAGCGCTCTACCATCTGAGCTACGCCCCCACTGTGCAATCGGTCTCGTGTCGCGGCTCATATGGCAGTTTTCCCCCTTACTGCCATAGTTTTCAACGTGTTCAAGCGAAGACTTGGTTCACTGCCTTCTGCACATTAGATCGAATCCCAGTTGTTACACACACACAGAGCAGCACTCGCAATGTCCAAAATAAATGTCGGTGCAGGACACTCGCTTCCAAAAGCGACCGTTCTGCCTGGCCGACGATTTGCTATTACACCTAGAGACAGTTGAAGGTACCTCCTCTGCTGCAAATCTTGTCAGTTGCCGTTCTGCACGAATATGAGGTTGCCTTTCCACATGTTGCGTCCTTACATGACGTCGCCAACAAACGCTTACACGTAGCAAATCCAAAATTTGGAGGCGCCGGGGCTTGAACCCGGGACCTTTCACATGCAAAGCGAACGCTCTACCAACTGAGCTACGCCCCCATCTGCAAGCTACGTTTCTACTTCATCCAATTCTCATGTTGCACTTCACTTCACTAAAGCAGTCGGCCTACAATTCCAAAACGTTTCGTACAAATTCGGCCAGCAGATACGTCTTACGGTGGAACACGGTCTACATACATTTTCTCTCTCACTCCTAGATGACAATGAAACGCAATAAACCATCACAAGCTTCCAAAACGCAGGGTAGCCTCTCCTCCACAGACGACTTTTCCGACTTTGCACGACTCTCACGCACGCTCACGCTAGCAAAATCACTTTTTAAAGGCCCATGTCGCTCCTAACGAAATGAACACACATCCCCTGCGAAATAGGCAGCCCTCCTGGCGTTGCTGGCCCACTGGTGGAGTCTGCACAGGGCCGAAATGTGCCACTCTTTACGCAAACAGCACTTGTTGTCGCTTGTAAGCAAGTGACAAGCGCAAAACGTACGACTCGCAGAGTGAGATCACTTGTGCGACACCTGTCGGCAAGTGACACAACTAGTGATCCTAGCAGTGGCCGACTGGACGCGGAAGAGCGAAACGTGTACTGGAGGTTAAGGTAGCTTTTTCTGACGTAGGTTTCAGTATCTGACAGAAGCACTGTACCTATTTGCCAGCTATAGAGTGTGCTACCTGTGGATTATCAGATGTATGCCGAAACTGTTTCCACTGCAGCCGCTACCTCTTCGCAGCTAGCCGTCAATTCTTAAGCGTCGCCTTGACTTGAGCTCACTGGCACCTCGTTTTCCTACAGTAATGCCAGAGTGTGTGTATTAAAAACGTTGGAGGCGCCGGGTATCGATCCCGGTACCTCTCGCATGCTAAGCGAGCGCTCTACCATCTGAGCTACGCCCCCACTGTGCAATCGGTCTCGTGTCGCGGCTCATATGGCAGTTTTCCCCCTTACTGCCATAGTTTTCAACGTGTTCAAGCGAAGACTTGGTTCACTGCCTTCTGCACATTAGATCGAATCCCAGTTGTTACACACACACAGAGCAGCACTCGCAATGTCCAAAATAAATGTCGGTGCAGGACACTCGCTTCCAAAAGCGACCGTTCTGCCTGGCCGACGATTTGCTATTACACCTAGAGACAGTTGAAGGTACCTCCTCTGCTGCAAATCTTGTCAGTTGCCGTTCTGCACGAATATGAGGTTGCCTTTCCACATGTTGCGTCCTTACATGACGTCGCCAACAAACGCTTACACGTAGCAAATCCAAAATTTGGAGGCGCCGGGGCTTGAACCCGGGACCTTTCACATGCAAAGCGAACGCTCTACCAACTGAGCTACGCCCCCATCTGCAAGCTACGTTTCTACTTCATCCAATTCTCATGTTGCACTTCACTTCACTAAAGCAGTCGGCCTACAATTCCAAAACGTTTCGTACAAATTCGGCCAGCAGATACGTCTTACGGTGGAACACGGTCTACATACATTTTCTCTCTCACTCCTAGATGACAATGAAACGCAATAAACCATCACAAGCTTCCAAAACGCAGGGTAGCCTCTCCTCCACAGACGACTTTTCCGACTTTGCACGACTCTCACGCACGCTCACGCTAGCAAAATCACTTTTTAAAGGCCCATGTCGCTCCTAACGAAATGAACACACATCCCCTGCGAAATAGGCAGCCCTCCTGGCGTTGCTGGCCCACTGGTGGAGTCTGCACAGGGCCGAAATGTGCCACTCTTTACGCAAACAGCACTTGTTGTCGCTTGTAAGCAAGTGACAAGCGCAAAACGTACGACTCGCAGAGTGAGATCACTTGTGCGACACCTGTCGGCAAGTGACACAACTAGTGATCCTAGCAGTGGCCGACTGGACGCGGAAGAGCGAAACGTGTACTGGAGGTTAAGGTAGCTTTTTCTGACGTAGGTTTCAGTATCTGACAGAAGCACTGTACCTATTTGCCAGCTATAGAGTGTGCTACCTGTGGATTATCAGATGTATGCCGAAACTGTTTCCACTGCAGCCGCTACCTCTTCGCAGCTAGCCGTCAATTCTTAAGCGTCGCCTTGACTTGAGCTCACTGGCACCTCGTTTTCCTACAGTAATGCCAGAGTGTGTGTATTAAAAACGTTGGAGGCGCCGGGTATCGATCCCGGTACCTCTCGCATGCTAAGCGAGCGCTCTACCATCTGAGCTACGCCCCCACTGTGCAATCGGTCTCGTGTCGCGGCTCATATGGCAGTTTTCCCCCTTACTGCCATAGTTTTCAACGTGTTCAAGCGAAGACTTGGTTCACTGCCTTCTGCACATTAGATCGAATCCCAGTTGTTACACACACACAGAGCAGCACTCGCAATGTCCAAAATAAATGTCGGTGCAGGACACTCGCTTCCAAAAGCGACCGTTCTGCCTGGCCGACGATTTGCTATTACACCTAGAGACAGTTGAAGGTACCTCCTCTGCTGCAAATCTTGTCAGTTGCCGTTCTGCACGAATATGAGGTTGCCTTTCCACATGTTGCGTCCTTACATGACGTCGCCAACAAACGCTTACACGTAGCAAATCCAAAATTTGGAGGCGCCGGGGCTTGAACCCGGGACCTTTCACATGCAAAGCGAACGCTCTACCAACTGAGCTACGCCCCCATCTGCAAGCTACGTTTCTACTTCATCCAATTCTCATGTTGCACTTCACTTCACTAAAGCAGTCGGCCTACAATTCCAAAACGTTTCGTACAAATTCGGCCAGCAGATACGTCTTACGGTGGAACACGGTCTACATACATTTTCTCTCTCACTCCTAGATGACAATGAAACGCAATAAACCATCACAAGCTTCCAAAACGCAGGGTAGCCTCTCCTCCACAGACGACTTTTCCGACTTTGCACGACTCTCACGCACGCTCACGCTAGCAAAATCACTTTTTAAAGGCCCATGTCGCTCCTAACGAAATGAACACACATCCCCTGCGAAATAGGCAGCCCTCCTGGCGTTGCTGGCCCACTGGTGGAGTCTGCACAGGGCCGAAATGTGCCACTCTTTACGCAAACAGCACTTGTTGTCGCTTGTAAGCAAGTGACAAGCGCAAAACGTACGACTCGCAGAGTGAGATCACTTGTGCGACACCTGTCGGCAAGTGACACAACTAGTGATCCTAGCAGTGGCCGACTGGACGCGGAAGAGCGAAACGTGTACTGGAGGTTAAGGTAGCTTTTTCTGACGTAGGTTTCAGTATCTGACAGAAGCACTGTACCTATTTGCCAGCTATAGAGTGTGCTACCTGTGGATTATCAGATGTATGCCGAAACTGTTTCCACTGCAGCCGCTACCTCTTCGCAGCTAGCCGTCAATTCTTAAGCGTCGCCTTGACTTGAGCTCACTGGCACCTCGTTTTCCTACAGTAATGCCAGAGTGTGTGTATTAAAAACGTTGGAGGCGCCGGGTATCGATCCCGGTACCTCTCGCATGCTAAGCGAGCGCTCTACCATCTGAGCTACGCCCCCACTGTGCAATCGGTCTCGTGTCGCGGCTCATATGGCAGTTTTCCCCCTTACTGCCATAGTTTTCAACGTGTTCAAGCGAAGACTTGGTTCACTGCCTTCTGCACATTAGATCGAATCCCAGTTGTTACACACACACAGAGCAGCACTCGCAATGTCCAAAATAAATGTCGGTGCAGGACACTCGCTTCCAAAAGCGACCGTTCTGCCTGGCCGACGATTTGCTATTACACCTAGAGACAGTTGAAGGTACCTCCTCTGCTGCAAATCTTGTCAGTTGCCGTTCTGCACGAATATGAGGTTGCCTTTCCACATGTTGCGTCCTTACATGACGTCGCCAACAAACGCTTACACGTAGCAAATCCAAAATTTGGAGGCGCCGGGGCTTGAACCCGGGACCTTTCACATGCAAAGCGAACGCTCTACCAACTGAGCTACGCCCCCATCTGCAAGCTACGTTTCTACTTCATCCAATTCTCATGTTGCACTTCACTTCACTAAAGCAGTCGGCCTACAATTCCAAAACGTTTCGTACAAATTCGGCCAGCAGATACGTCTTACGGTGGAACACGGTCTACATACATTTTCTCTCTCACTCCTAGATGACAATGAAACGCAATAAACCATCACAAGCTTCCAAAACGCAGGGTAGCCTCTCCTCCACAGACGACTTTTCCGACTTTGCACGACTCTCACGCACGCTCACGCTAGCAAAATCACTTTTTAAAGGCCCATGTCGCTCCTAACGAAATGAACACACATCCCCTGCGAAATAGGCAGCCCTCCTGGCGTTGCTGGCCCACTGGTGGAGTCTGCACAGGGCCGAAATGTGCCACTCTTTACGCAAACAGCACTTGTTGTCGCTTGTAAGCAAGTGACAAGCGCAAAACGTACGACTCGCAGAGTGAGATCACTTGTGCGACACCTGTCGGCAAGTGACACAACTAGTGATCCTAGCAGTGGCCGACTGGACGCGGAAGAGCGAAACGTGTACTGGAGGTTAAGGTAGCTTTTTCTGACGTAGGTTTCAGTATCTGACAGAAGCACTGTACCTATTTGCCAGCTATAGAGTGTGCTACCTGTGGATTATCAGATGTATGCCGAAACTGTTTCCACTGCAGCCGCTACCTCTTCGCAGCTAGCCGTCAATTCTTAAGCGTCGCCTTGACTTGAGCTCACTGGCACCTCGTTTTCCTACAGTAATGCCAGAGTGTGTGTATTAAAAACGTTGGAGGCGCCGGGTATCGATCCCGGTACCTCTCGCATGCTAAGCGAGCGCTCTACCATCTGAGCTACGCCCCCACTGTGCAATCGGTCTCGTGTCGCGGCTCATATGGCAGTTTTCCCCCTTACTGCCATAGTTTTCAACGTGTTCAAGCGAAGACTTGGTTCACTGCCTTCTGCACATTAGATCGAATCCCAGTTGTTACACACACACAGAGCAGCACTCGCAATGTCCAAAATAAATGTCGGTGCAGGACACTCGCTTCCAAAAGCGACCGTTCTGCCTGGCCGACGATTTGCTATTACACCTAGAGACAGTTGAAGGTACCTCCTCTGCTGCAAATCTTGTCAGTTGCCGTTCTGCACGAATATGAGGTTGCCTTTCCACATGTTGCGTCCTTACATGACGTCGCCAACAAACGCTTACACGTAGCAAATCCAAAATTTGGAGGCGCCGGGGCTTGAACCCGGGACCTTTCACATGCAAAGCGAACGCTCTACCAACTGAGCTACGCCCCCATCTGCAAGCTACGTTTCTACTTCATCCAATTCTCATGTTGCACTTCACTTCACTAAAGCAGTCGGCCTACAATTCCAAAACGTTTCGTACAAATTCGGCCAGCAGATACGTCTTACGGTGGAACACGGTCTACATACATTTTCTCTCTCACTCCTAGATGACAATGAAACGCAATAAACCATCACAAGCTTCCAAAACGCAGGGTAGCCTCTCCTCCACAGACGACTTTTCCGACTTTGCACGACTCTCACGCACGCTCACGCTAGCAAAATCACTTTTTAAAGGCCCATGTCGCTCCTAACGAAATGAACACACATCCCCTGCGAAATAGGCAGCCCTCCTGGCGTTGCTGGCCCACTGGTGGAGTCTGCACAGGGCCGAAATGTGCCACTCTTTACGCAAACAGCACTTGTTGTCGCTTGTAAGCAAGTGACAAGCGCAAAACGTACGACTCGCAGAGTGAGATCACTTGTGCGACACCTGTCGGCAAGTGACACAACTAGTGATCCTAGCAGTGGCCGACTGGACGCGGAAGAGCGAAACGTGTACTGGAGGTTAAGGTAGCTTTTTCTGACGTAGGTTTCAGTATCTGACAGAAGCACTGTACCTATTTGCCAGCTATAGAGTGTGCTACCTGTGGATTATCAGATGTATGCCGAAACTGTTTCCACTGCAGCCGCTACCTCTTCGCAGCTAGCCGTCAATTCTTAAGCGTCGCCTTGACTTGAGCTCACTGGCACCTCGTTTTCCTACAGTAATGCCAGAGTGTGTGTATTAAAAACGTTGGAGGCGCCGGGTATCGATCCCGGTACCTCTCGCATGCTAAGCGAGCGCTCTACCATCTGAGCTACGCCCCCACTGTGCAATCGGTCTCGTGTCGCGGCTCATATGGCAGTTTTCCCCCTTACTGCCATAGTTTTCAACGTGTTCAAGCGAAGACTTGGTTCACTGCCTTCTGCACATTAGATCGAATCCCAGTTGTTACACACACACAGAGCAGCACTCGCAATGTCCAAAATAAATGTCGGTGCAGGACACTCGCTTCCAAAAGCGACCGTTCTGCCTGGCCGACGATTTGCTATTACACCTAGAGACAGTTGAAGGTACCTCCTCTGCTGCAAATCTTGTCAGTTGCCGTTCTGCACGAATATGAGGTTGCCTTTCCACATGTTGCGTCCTTACATGACGTCGCCAACAAACGCTTACACGTAGCAAATCCAAAATTTGGAGGCGCCGGGGCTTGAACCCGGGACCTTTCACATGCAAAGCGAACGCTCTACCAACTGAGCTACGCCCCCATCTGCAAGCTACGTTTCTACTTCATCCAATTCTCATGTTGCACTTCACTTCACTAAAGCAGTCGGCCTACAATTCCAAAACGTTTCGTACAAATTCGGCCAGCAGATACGTCTTACGGTGGAACACGGTCTACATACATTTTCTCTCTCACTCCTAGATGACAATGAAACGCAATAAACCATCACAAGCTTCCAAAACGCAGGGTAGCCTCTCCTCCACAGACGACTTTTCCGACTTTGCACGACTCTCACGCACGCTCACGCTAGCAAAATCACTTTTTAAAGGCCCATGTCGCTCCTAACGAAATGAACACACATCCCCTGCGAAATAGGCAGCCCTCCTGGCGTTGCTGGCCCACTGGTGGAGTCTGCACAGGGCCGAAATGTGCCACTCTTTACGCAAACAGCACTTGTTGTCGCTTGTAAGCAAGTGACAAGCGCAAAACGTACGACTCGCAGAGTGAGATCACTTGTGCGACACCTGTCGGCAAGTGACACAACTAGTGATCCTAGCAGTGGCCGACTGGACGCGGAAGAGCGAAACGTGTACTGGAGGTTAAGGTAGCTTTTTCTGACGTAGGTTTCAGTATCTGACAGAAGCACTGTACCTATTTGCCAGCTATAGAGTGTGCTACCTGTGGATTATCAGATGTATGCCGAAACTGTTTCCACTGCAGCCGCTACCTCTTCGCAGCTAGCCGTCAATTCTTAAGCGTCGCCTTGACTTGAGCTCACTGGCACCTCGTTTTCCTACAGTAATGCCAGAGTGTGTGTATTAAAAACGTTGGAGGCGCCGGGTATCGATCCCGGTACCTCTCGCATGCTAAGCGAGCGCTCTACCATCTGAGCTACGCCCCCACTGTGCAATCGGTCTCGTGTCGCGGCTCATATGGCAGTTTTCCCCCTTACTGCCATAGTTTTCAACGTGTTCAAGCGAAGACTTGGTTCACTGCCTTCTGCACATTAGATCGAATCCCAGTTGTTACACACACACAGAGCAGCACTCGCAATGTCCAAAATAAATGTCGGTGCAGGACACTCGCTTCCAAAAGCGACCGTTCTGCCTGGCCGACGATTTGCTATTACACCTAGAGACAGTTGAAGGTACCTCCTCTGCTGCAAATCTTGTCAGTTGCCGTTCTGCACGAATATGAGGTTGCCTTTCCACATGTTGCGTCCTTACATGACGTCGCCAACAAACGCTTACACGTAGCAAATCCAAAATTTGGAGGCGCCGGGGCTTGAACCCGGGACCTTTCACATGCAAAGCGAACGCTCTACCAACTGAGCTACGCCCCCATCTGCAAGCTACGTTTCTACTTCATCCAATTCTCATGTTGCACTTCACTTCACTAAAGCAGTCGGCCTACAATTCCAAAACGTTTCGTACAAATTCGGCCAGCAGATACGTCTTACGGTGGAACACGGTCTACATACATTTTCTCTCTCACTCCTAGATGACAATGAAACGCAATAAACCATCACAAGCTTCCAAAACGCAGGGTAGCCTCTCCTCCACAGACGACTTTTCCGACTTTGCACGACTCTCACGCACGCTCACGCTAGCAAAATCACTTTTTAAAGGCCCATGTCGCTCCTAACGAAATGAACACACATCCCCTGCGAAATAGGCAGCCCTCCTGGCGTTGCTGGCCCACTGGTGGAGTCTGCACAGGGCCGAAATGTGCCACTCTTTACGCAAACAGCACTTGTTGTCGCTTGTAAGCAAGTGACAAGCGCAAAACGTACGACTCGCAGAGTGAGATCACTTGTGCGACACCTGTCGGCAAGTGACACAACTAGTGATCCTAGCAGTGGCCGACTGGACGCGGAAGAGCGAAACGTGTACTGGAGGTTAAGGTAGCTTTTTCTGACGTAGGTTTCAGTATCTGACAGAAGCACTGTACCTATTTGCCAGCTATAGAGTGTGCTACCTGTGGATTATCAGATGTATGCCGAAACTGTTTCCACTGCAGCCGCTACCTCTTCGCAGCTAGCCGTCAATTCTTAAGCGTCGCCTTGACTTGAGCTCACTGGCACCTCGTTTTCCTACAGTAATGCCAGAGTGTGTGTATTAAAAACGTTGGAGGCGCCGGGTATCGATCCCGGTACCTCTCGCATGCTAAGCGAGCGCTCTACCATCTGAGCTACGCCCCCACTGTGCAATCGGTCTCGTGTCGCGGCTCATATGGCAGTTTTCCCCCTTACTGCCATAGTTTTCAACGTGTTCAAGCGAAGACTTGGTTCACTGCCTTCTGCACATTAGATCGAATCCCAGTTGTTACACACACACAGAGCAGCACTCGCAATGTCCAAAATAAATGTCGGTGCAGGACACTCGCTTCCAAAAGCGACCGTTCTGCCTGGCCGACGATTTGCTATTACACCTAGAGACAGTTGAAGGTACCTCCTCTGCTGCAAATCTTGTCAGTTGCCGTTCTGCACGAATATGAGGTTGCCTTTCCACATGTTGCGTCCTTACATGACGTCGCCAACAAACGCTTACACGTAGCAAATCCAAAATTTGGAGGCGCCGGGGCTTGAACCCGGGACCTTTCACATGCAAAGCGAACGCTCTACCAACTGAGCTACGCCCCCATCTGCAAGCTACGTTTCTACTTCATCCAATTCTCATGTTGCACTTCACTTCACTAAAGCAGTCGGCCTACAATTCCAAAACGTTTCGTACAAATTCGGCCAGCAGATACGTCTTACGGTGGAACACGGTCTACATACATTTTCTCTCTCACTCCTAGATGACAATGAAACGCAATAAACCATCACAAGCTTCCAAAACGCAGGGTAGCCTCTCCTCCACAGACGACTTTTCCGACTTTGCACGACTCTCACGCACGCTCACTCTTTTTTTTTTTTCCCTTTATTGTTGTTTTAAAGCCAGCCGTAGAAACAGCTGGCAGGCTGGCAGCAGCTGCGGTGGCTGTTCTTCAGCCATGTGATATACAAACATTTGACAAAGAAGAGATAAAATATAAAAAAGATGAACAAAATTGCGGAAATTAAAAACATTGACAGACAGAGTTTTCGATAGAGTAAAACGGACATGTATAAATGGGACAAAACATATGGCAGAGAACAAAAAAGAGACGAGTAGTGATAAAACACACACACAGTCAGTAAAAACAACCGGCCATGGTGACAAGTTTAAAAGTACATTGCGGAGACATGAAGTTCACACATGGAGACAGCTGACGGCGTATAGAATAAAACATGGGGACGGCGATTATGGAGGCACTGAGTAAAACACACGACACTGGAGACACTTGCACTGAACACGTAGATAAAAAGTCGAGACGCCCCCGCAGGGAGTGGGGAGGGGATGGAGGGGGGGAGGTGGGGCAGGGACGGGGGAAGTGTGGGGGAGGGGGAGAAGGGGAGGGAAGAGAGCGTAAGGAGGGAAGGAGTGACGAGACTCTGGGCATGGGAGAGGGGTAGCCAAGCGGGCGGGAAGGAAAAGGGACGGGAGAGAGGGGAGGGGCGCTGATGCTACGGGGAAGGGATCAGAGTTGGTAGGAGGGGTAGATATCGGGCCGAAGTTCGGTATCCGGTAGAGGAAGGGTGCGGAAATTGCCTTGGGAGAGGATACGGAGCGTATGGAGGTGAAGGCCGGGAGGGACGGTTTGGCGGAGGCGTGGCAGAGGCCCGGGATTTGTAAGAATAGGGTAGACCAGAGGGTTATGGGACTCTATTTTGCGGGATGTGTAAAGGAGCCGGAGATGTTCAAGGTGTTGTAGGAGAGGAGGGAAGGGGATGAGGTCATAGAGGATCCGCGTGGGGGAAGGGAGTCTGATACGGTATGCGAGGCGGAGGGCGTGGCGTTCTAGAATCTGGAGGGACTTGTAGAAAGTAGGAGGGGGCTGATATCCAGACGGGGTGGAAGGAACAAAGGACGGGGTGCATGATTGATTTGTAGGTGTGAAGGACAGTGGAAGGGTGGAGGCCCCACGTCCGGCCAGTAAGGAGTTTTAGGAGGTTTAGGCGGGACAGAGCTTTCTCACGGAGGGATTTGAGGTATGGAGTCCAGGACAGTTGGCGGTCAAGGGTAAGGCCAAGGTACTTGAGGGTGGGGGTGTGACGGATGGGTCGGTTGTGAAGGGTAAGATAGAAATCGTGGAGGCGGAAGGTGCGGGTAGTACGACCTATGACTATTGCCTGGGATTTGTCGGGATTGACGGAGAGGAGCCACCGGTTACACCAGGAGGCGAACTCGGTGAGGTGGGACTGGAGCAAAACCTGGGAACGGGCAAGGGAGGGGGCGAGGGCCAGGAAGGCGGTGTCGTCAGCATATTGGAGGAGATAGACAGGAGGTTTGGGTTGAGGCATGTCGGCAGAGTAGAGGAGATAGAGGAGGGGAGAGAGGACTTAGCCTTGGAGCACCCCGGCGGAGGGGTAGAAAATACGGGAGTTGGAGTTGCAGACAGTGACGTAGGAGGGGCGGCGGGTAAGGAAGGAAGCGATGAGGCGGACGTAATTAATGGGAAGGGCGTAGAGCTGGATCTTGAAGAGGAGACCGGAATGCCATACTCGGTCGTAGGCTTTTTGGATGTCGAGGGATACAAAAATTGCGAAAACGACGGGAGTTGAGTTGGACGGAGAGGAGATGAGTCAGGCGAAGGAGCAGGTCGTCGGCGGAGAAGGAGGGTCGGAAGCCACATTGGGAGGGGGGGAGAAACTGGTGGCGGTGGAGGTGCTGGTGGATTCGACGAGAAAGGATGGTTTCCAGGACTTTGCTGAACACGGAGGTAAGACTGATGGGACGGTAGGATGAGGTCTGGGACGGGGGCTTGTCGGGCTTGAGGAACATGAGAATACGGGAGGTTTTCCACAGGTCGGGGTAGAAGCCAGTGTAAAGGATGATGTTGTAGAGTTTGGCAAGGACTACATGAAATGAGAGGGGGCATGCGCGAAGGTGGCGGTAGGTTAGCCGGTCGTGACCGGGGGCGGTGTTTCGTTTCGTGCGAAGAGTGTCTATTATGTCACGGGCAGTAATGGGAGTGTTCAATTCTGAGGGAAGAATGCGGTCCAAGTACTGGAAGCCAGGGGCGAGCGGAGGAGAGGAGGTGTCGGTGCGCTCATGGACGTCCGGGAAGAGAGAGTAGTCAAAAAGGGGATCATCAGGAATGGAAAATACATCAGAAAGGTAGGAGGCAAAATGTTCTGCTTTACTGGCGTTGTCAGGGAAAGGACGATCATCATGGAGAAGTGGGTAGTGGGGGGAGGAGTGACAGCCAGTAAGGCGGCGGAAGGCACGCCAGTACTTGGCGGAGTAGACCGGGAGGAGCGAGTTAAGGCGGGTGCATGTCTGACGCCAGTCCCGGCGTTTATTTGCGGTCAAAAGGTTTCCTATGTGTCGTTGGAGTTGCCGGTGGCGTTGGAGAGTATCCCGGTCACGGGTCCGGAGAAAGGCACGCTCACGCTAGCAAAATCACTTTTTAAAGGCCCATGTCGCACCTAACGAAATGAACACACATCCCCTGCGAAATAGGCAGCCCTCCTGGCGTTGCTGGCCCACTGGTGGAGTCTGCACAGGGCCGAAATGTGCCACTCTTTACGCAAACAGCACTTGTTGTCGCTTGTAAGCAAGTGACAAGCGCAAAACGTACGACTCGCAGAGTGAGATCACTTGTGCGACACCTGTCGGCAAGTGACACATCTAGTGATCCTAGCAGTGGCCGACTGGACGCGGAAGAGCGAAACGTGTACTGGAGGTTAAGGTAGCTTTTTCTGACGTAGGTTTCAGTATCTGACAGAAGCACTGTACCTATTTGCCAGCTATAGAGTGTGCTACCTGTGGATTATCAGATGTATGCCGAAACTGTTTCCACTGCAGCCGCTACCTCTTCGCAGCTAGCCGTCAATTCTTAAGCGTCGCCTTGACTTGAGCTCACTGGCACCTCGTTTTCCTACAGTAATGCCAGAGTGTGTGTATTAAAAACGTTGGAGGCGCCGGGTATCGATCCTGGTACCTCTCGCATGCTAAGCGAGCGCTCTACCATCTGAGCTACGCCCCCACTGTGCAATCGGTCTCGTGTCGCGGCTCATATGGCAGTTTTCCCCCTTACTGCCATAGTTTTCAACGTGTTCAAGCGAAGACTTGGTTCACTGCCTTCTGCACATTAGATCGAATCCCAGTTGTTACACACACACAGAGCAGCACTCGCAATGTCCAAAATAAATGTCGGTGCAGGACACTCGCTTCCAAAAGCGACCGTTCTGCCTGGCCGACGATTTGCTATTACACCTAGAGACAGTTGAAGGTACCTCCTCTGCTGCAAATCTTGTCAGTTGCCGTTCTGCACGAATATGAGGTTGCCTTTCCACATGTTGCGTCCTTACATGACGTCGCCAACAAACGCTTACACGTAGCAAATCCAAAATTTGGAGGCGCCGGGGCTTGAACCCGGGACCTTTCACATGCAAAGCGAACGCTCTACCAACTGAGCTACGCCCCCATCTGCAAGCTACGTTTCTACTTCATCCAATTCTCATGTTGCACTTCACTTCACTAAAGCAGTCGGCCTACAATTCCAAAACGTTTCGTACAAATTCGACCAGCAGATACGTCTTACGGTGGAACACGGTCTACATACATTTTCTCTCTCACTCCTAGATGACAATGAAACGCAATAAACCATCACAAGCTTCCAAAACGCAGGGTAGCCTCTCTTCCACAGACGACTTTTCCGACTTTGCACGACTCTCACGCACGCTCACTATTTTTTTTTCCCTTTATTGTTGTTTTAAAGCCAGCCGTAGAAACAGCTGGCAGGCTGGCAGCAGCTGCGGTGGCTGTTCTTCAGCCATGTGATATACAAACATTTGACAAAGAAGAGATAAAATATAAAAAAGATGAACAAAATTGCGGAGATTAAAAACATTGACAGACAGAGTTTTCGATAGAGTAAAACGGACATGTATAAATGGGACAAAACATATGGCAGAGAACAAAAAAGAGACGAGTAGTGATAAAACACACACACAGTCAGTAAAAACAACCGGCCATGGTGACAAGTTTAAAAGTACATTGCGGAGACATGAAGTTCACACATGGAGACAGCTGACGGCGTATAGAATAAAACATGGGGACGGCGATTATGGAGGCACTGAGTAAAACACACGACACTGGAGACACTTGCACTGAACACGTAGATAAAAAGTCGAGACGCCCCCGCAGGGAGTGGGGAGGGGATGGAGGGGGGGAGGTGGGGCAGGGACGGGGGAAGTGTGGGGGAGGGGGAGAAGGGGAGGGAAGAGAGCGTAAGGAGGGAAGGAGTGACGAGACTCTGGGCATGGGAGAGGGGTAGCCAAGCGGGCGGGAAGGAAAAGGGACGGGAGAGAGGGGAGGGGCGCTGATGCTATGGGGAAGGGATCAGAGTTGGTAGGAGGGGTAGATATCGGGCCGAAGTTCGGTATCCGGTAGAGGAAGGGTGCGGAAATTGCCTTGGGAGAGGATACGGAGCGTATGGAGGTGAAGGCCGGGAGGGACGGTTTGGCGGAGGCGTGGCAGAGGCCCGGGATTTGTAAGAATAGGGTAGACCAAAGGGTTATGGGACTCTATTTTGCGGGATGTGTAAAGGAGCCGGAGATGTTCAAGGTGTTGTAGGAGAGGAGGGAAGGGGATGAGGTCATAGAGGATCCGCGTGGGGGAAGGGAGTCTGATACGGTATGCGAGGCGGAGGGCGTGGCGTTCTAGAATCTGGAGGGACTTGTAGAAAGTAGGAGGGGCTGATATCCAGACGGGGTGGAAGGAACAAAGGACGGGGCGCATGATTGATTTGTAGGTGTGAAGGACAGTGGAAGGGTGGAGGCCCCACGTCCGGCCAGTAAGGAGTTTTAGGAGGTTTAGGCGGGACAGAGCTTTCTCACGGAGGGATTTGAGGTATGGAGTCCAGGACAGTTGGCGGTCAAGGGTAAGGCCAAGGTACTTGAGGGTGGGGGTGTGACGAATGGGTCGGTTGTGAAGGGTAAGATAGAAATCGTGGAGGCGGAAGGTGCGGGTAGTACGACCTATGACTATTGCCTGGGATTTGTCGGGATTGACGGAGAGGAGCCACCGGTTACACCAGGAGGCGAACTCGGTGAGGTGGGACTGGAGCAAAACCTGGGAACGGGCAAGGGAGGGGGCGAGGGCCAGGAAGGCGGTGTCGTCAGCATATTGGAGGAGATAGACAGGAGGTTTGGGTTGAGGCATGTCGGCAGAGTAGAGGAGATAGAGGAGGGGAGAGAGGACTTAGCCTTGGAGCACCCCGGCGGAGGGGTAGAAAATACGGGAGTTGGAGTTGCAGACAGTGACGTAGGAGGGGCGGCGGGTAAGGAAGGAAGCGATGAGGCGGACGTAATTAATGGGAAGGGCGTAGAGCTGGATCTTGAAGAGGAGACCGGAATGCCATACTCGGTCGTAGGCTTTTTGGATGTCGAGGGATACAAAAATTGCGAAAACGACGGGAGTTGAGTTGGACGGAGAGGAGATGAGTCAGGCGAAGGAGCTGGTCGTCGGCGGAGAAGGAGGGTCGGAAGCCACATTGGGAGGGGGGGAGAAACTGGTGGCGGTGGAGGTGCTGGTGGATTCGACGAGAAAGGATGGTTTCCAGGACCTTGCTGAACACGGAGGTAAGACTGATGGGACGGTAGGATGAGGTCTGGGACGGGGGCTTGTCGGGCTTGAGGAACATGAGAATACGGGAGGTTTTCCACAGGTCGGGGTAGAAGCCAGTGTAAAGGATGATGTTGTAGAGTTTGGCAAGGACTACATGAAATGAGAGGGGGCATGCGCGAAGGTGGCGGTAGGTTAGCCGGTCGTGACCGGGGGCGGTGTTTCGTTTCGTGCGAAGAGTGTCTATTATGTCACGGGCAGTAATGGGAGTGTTCAATTCTGAGGGAAGAATGCGGTCCAAGTACTGGAAGCCAGGGGCGAGCGGAGGAGAGGAGGTGTCGGTGCGCTCATGGACGTCCGGGAAGAGAGAGTAGTCAAAAAGGGGATCATCAGGAATGGAAAATACATCAGAAAGGTAGGAGGCAAAATGTTCTGCTTTACTGGCGTTGTCAGGGAAAGGACGATCATCATGGAGAAGTGGGTAGTGGGGGGAGGAGTGACAGCCAGTAAGGCGGCGGAAGGCACGCCAGTACTTGGCGGAGTAGACCGGGAGGAGCGAGTTAAGGCGGGTGCATGTCTGACGCCAGTCCCGGCGTTTATTTGCGGTCAAAAGGTTTCCTATGTGTCGTTGGAGTTGCCGGTGGCGTTGGAGAGTATCCCGGTCACGGGTCCGGAGAAAGGCACGCTCACGCTAGCAAAATCACTTTTTAAAGGCCCATGTCGCACCTAACGAAATGAACACACATCCCCTGCGAAATAGGCAGCCCTCCTGGCGTTGCTGGCCCACTGGTGGAGTCTGCACAGGGCCGAAATGTGCCACTCTTTACGCAAACAGCACTTGTTGTCGCTTGTAAGCAAGTGACAAGCGCAAAACGTACGACTCGCAGAGTGAGATCACTTGTGCGACACCTGTCGGCAAGTGACACAACTAGTGATCCTAGCAGTGGCCGACTGGACGCGGAAGAGCGAAACGTGTACTGGAGGTTAAGGTAGCTTTTTCTGACGTAGGTTTCAGTATCTGACAGAAGCACTGTACCTATTTGCCAGCTATAGAGTGTGCTACCTGTGGATTATCAGATGTATGCCGAAACTGTTTCCACTGCAGCCGCTACCTCTTCGCAGCTAGCCGTCAATTCTTAAGCGTCGCCTTGACTTGAGCTCACTGGCACCTCGTTTTCCTACAGTAATGCCAGAGTGTGTGTATTAAAAACGTTGGAGGCGCCGGGTATCGATCCCGGTACCTCTCGCATGCTAAGCGAGCGCTCTACCATCTGAGCTACGCCCCCACTGTGCAATCGGTCTCGTGTCGCGGCTCATATGGCAGTTTTCCCCCTTACTGCCATAGTTTTCAACGTGTTCAAGCGAAGACTTGGTTCACTGCCTTCTGCACATTAGATCGAATCCCAGTTGTTACACACACACAGAGCAGCACTCGCAATGTCCAAAATAAATGTCGGTGCAGGACACTCGCTTCCAAAAGCGACCGTTCTGCCTGGCCGACGATTTGCTATTACACCTAGAGACAGTTGAAGGTACCTCCTCTGCTGCAAATCTTGTCAGTTGCCGTTCTGCACGAATATGAGGTTGCCTTTCCACATGTTGCGTCCTTACATGACGTCGCCAACAAACGCTTACACGTAGCAAATCCAAAATTTGGAGGCGCCGGGGCTTGAACCCGGGACCTTTCACATGCAAAGCGAACGCTCTACCAACTGAGCTACGCCCCCATCTGCAAGCTACGTTTCTACTTCATCCAATTCTCATGTTGCACTTCACTTCACTAAAGCAGTCGGCCTACAATTCCAAAACGTTTCGTACAAATTCGGCCAGCAGATACGTCTTACGGTGGAACACGGTCTACATACATTTTCTCTCTCACTCCTAGATGACAATGAAACGCAATAAACCATCACAAGCTTCCAAAACGCAGGGTAGCCTCTCCTCCACAGACGACTTTTCCGACTTTGCACGACTCTCACGCACGCTCACTCTTTTTTTTTTCCCCTTTATTGTTGTTTTAAAGCCAGCCGTAGAAACAGCTGGCAGGCTGGCAGCAGCTGCGGTGGCTGTTCTTCAGCCATGTGATATACAAACATTTGACAAAGAAGAGATAAAATATAAAAAAGATGAACAAAATTGCGGAAATTAAAAACATTGACAGACAGAGTTTTCGATAGAGTAAAACGGACATGTATAAATGGGACAAAACATATGGCAGAGAACAAAAAAGAGACGAGTAGTGATAAAACACACACACAGTCAGTAAAAACAACCGGCCATGGTGACAAGTTTAAAAGTACATTGCGGAGACATGAAGTTCACACATGGAGACAGCTGACGGCGTATAGAATAAAACATGGGGACGGCGATTATGGAGGCACTGAGTAAAACACACGACACTGGAGACACTTGCACTGAACACGTAGATAAAAAGTCGAGACGCCCCCGCAGGGAGTGGGGAGGGGATGGAGGGGGGGAGGTGGGGCAGGGACGGGGGAAGTGTGGGGGAGGGGGAGAAGGGGAGGGAAGAGAGCGTAAGGAGGGAAGGAGTGACGAGACTCTGGGCATGGGAGAGGGGTAGCCAAGCGGGCGGGAAGGAAAAGGGACGGGAGAGAGGGGAGGGGCGCTGATGCTACGGGGAAGGGATCAGAGTTGGTAGGAGGGGTAGATATCGGGCCGAAGTTCGGTATCCGGTAGAGGAAGGGTGCGGAAATTGCCTTGGGAGAGGATACGGAGCGTATGGAGGTGAAGGCCGGGAGGGACGGTTTGGCGGAGGCGTGGCAGAGGCCCGGGATTTGTAAGAATAGGGTAGACCAGAGGGTTATGGGACTCTATTTTGCGGGATGTGTAAAGGAGCCGGAGATGTTCAAGGTGTTGTAGGAGAGGAGGGAAGGGGATGAGGTCATAGAGGATCCGCGTGGGGGAAGGGAGTCTGATACGGTATGCGAGGCGGAGGGCGTGGCGTTCTAGAATCTGGAGGGACTTGTAGAAAGTAGGAGGGGGCTGATATCCAGACGGGGTGGAAGGAACAAAGGACGGGGCGCATGATTGATTTGTAGGTGTGAAGGACAGTGGAAGGGTGGAGGCCCCACGTCCGGCCAGTAAGGAGTTTTAGGAGGTTTAGGCGGGACAGAGCTTTCTCACGGAGGGATTTGAGGTATGGAGTCCAGGACAGTTGGCGGTCAAGGGTAAGGCCAAGGTACTTGAGGGTGGGGGTGTGACGGATGGGTCGGTTGTGAAGGGTAAGATAGAAATCGTGGAGGCGGAAGGTGCGGGTAGTACGACCTATGACTATTGCCTGGGATTTGTCGGGATTGACGGAGAGGAGCCACCGGTTACACCAGGAGGCGAACTCGGTGAGGTGGGACTGGAGCAAAACCTGGGAACGGGCAAGGGAGGGGGCGAGGGCCAGGAAGGCGGTGTCGTCAGCATATTGGAGGAGATAGACAGGAGGTTTGGGTTGAGGCATGTCGGCAGAGTAGAGGAGATAGAGGAGGGGAGAGAGGACTTAGCCTTGGAGCACCCCGGCGGAGGGGTAGAAAATACGGGAGTTGGAGTTGCAGACAGTGACGTAGGAGGGGCGGCGGGTAAGGAAGGAAGCGATGAGGCGGACGTAATTAATGGGAAGGGCGTAGAGCTGGATCTTGAAGAGGAGACCGGAATGCCATACTCGGTCGTAGGCTTTTTGGATGTCGAGGGATACAAAAATTGCGAAAACGACGGGAGTTGAGTTGGACGGAGAGGAGATGAGTCAGGCGAAGGAGCAGGTCGTCGGCGGAGAAGGAGGGTCGGAAGCCACATTGGGAGGGGGGGAGAAACTGGTGGCGGTGGAGGTGCTGGTGGATTCGACGAGAAAGGATGGTTTCCAGGACTTTGCTGAACACGGAGGTAAGACTGATGGGACGGTAGGATGAGGTCTGGGACGGGGGCTTGTCGGGCTTGAGGAACATGAGAATACGGGAGGTTTTCCACAGGTCGGGGTAGAAGCCAGTGTAAAGGATGATGTTGTAGAGTTTGGCAAGGACTACATGAAATGAGAGGGGGCATGCGCGAAGGTGGCGGTAGGTTAGCCGGTCGTGACCGGGGGCGGTGTTTCGTTTCGTGCGAAGAGTGTCTATTATGTCACGGGCAGTAATGGGAGTGTTCAATTCTGAGGGAAGAATGCGGTCCAAGTACTGGAAGCCAGGGGCGAGCGGAGGAGAGGAGGTGTCGGTGCGCTCATGGACGTCCGGGAAGAGAGAGTAGTCAAAAAGGGGATCATCAGGAATGGAAAATACATCAGAAAGGTAGGAGGCAAAATGTTCTGCTTTACTGGCGTTGTCAGGGAAAGGACGATCATCATGGAGAAGTGGGTAGTGGGGGGAGGAGTGACAGCCAGTAAGGCGGCGGAAGGCACGCCAGTACTTGGCGGAGTAGACCGGGAGGAGCGAGTTAAGGCGGGTGCATGTCTGACGCCAGTCCCGGCGTTTCTTTGCGGTCAAAAGGTTTCCTATGTGTCGTTGGAGTTGCCGGTGGCGTTGGAGAGTATCCCGGTCACGGGTCCGGAGAAAGGCACGCTCACGCTAGCAAAATCACTTTTTAAAGGCCCATGTCGCACCTAACGAAATGAACACACATCCCCTGCGAAATAGGCAGCCCTCCTGGCGTTGCTGGCCCACTGGTGGAGTCTGCACAGGGCCGAAATGTGCCACTCTTTACGCAAACAGCACTTGTTGTCGCTTGTAAGCAAGTGACAAGCGCAAAACGTACGACTCGCAGAGTGAGATCACTTGTGCGACACCTGTCGGCAAGTGACACATCTAGTGATCCTAGCAGTGGCCGACTGGACGCGGAAGAGCGAAACGTGTACTGGAGGTTAAGGTAGCTTTTTCTGACGTAGGTTTCAGTATCTGACAGAAGCACTGTACCTATTTGCCAGCTATAGAGTGTGCTACCTGTGGATTATCAGATGTATGCCGAAACTGTTTCCACTGCAGCCGCTACCTCTTCGCAGCTAGCCGTCAATTCTTAAGCGTCGCCTTGACTTGAGCTCACTGGCACCTCGTTTTCCTACAGTAATGCCAGAGTGTGTGTATTAAAAACGTTGGAGGCGCCGGGTATCGATCCTGGTACCTCTCGCATGCTAAGCGAGCGCTCTACCATCTGAGCTACGCCCCCACTGTGCAATCGGTCTCGTGTCGCGGCTCATATGGCAGTTTTCCCCCTTACTGCCATAGTTTTCAACGTGTTCAAGCGAAGACTTGGTTCACTGCCTTCTGCACATTAGATCGAATCCCAGTTGTTACACACACACAGAGCAGCACTCGCAATGTCCAAAATAAATGTCGGTGCAGGACACTCGCTTCCAAAAGCGACCGTTCTGCCTGGCCGACGATTTGCTATTACACCTAGAGACAGTTGAAGGTACCTCCTCTGCTGCAAATCTTGTCAGTTGCCGTTCTGCACGAATATGAGGTTGCCTTTCCACATGTTGCGTCCTTACATGACGTCGCCAACAAACGCTTACACGTAGCAAATCCAAAATTTGGAGGCGCCGGGGCTTGAACCCGGGACCTTTCACATGCAAAGCGAACGCTCTACCAACTGAGCTACGCCCCCATCTGCAAGCTACGTTTCTACTTCATCCAATTCTCATGTTGCACTTCACTTCACTAAAGCAGTCGGCCTACAATTCCAAAACGTTTCGTACAAATTCGGCCAGCAGATACGTCTTACGGTGGAACACGGTCTACATACATTTTCTCTCTCACTCCTAGATGACAATGAAACGCAATAAACCATCACAAGCTTCCAAAACGCAGGGTAGCCTCTCTTCCACAGACGACTTTTCCGACTTTGCACGACTCTCACGCACGCTCACTATTTTTTTTTCCCTTTATTGTTGTTTTAAAGCCAGCCGTAGAAACAGCTGGCAGGCTGGCAGCAGCTGCGGTGGCTGTTCTTCAGCCATGTGATATACAAACATTTGACAAAGAAGAGATAAAATATAAAAAAGATGAACAAAATTGCGGAGATTAAAAACATTGACAGACAGAGTTTTCGATAGAGTAAAACGGACATGTATAAATGGGACAAAACATATGGCAGAGAACAAAAAAGAGACGAGTAGTGATAAAACACACACACAGTCAGTAAAAACAACCGGCCATGGTGACAAGTTTAAAAGTACATTGCGGAGACATGAAGTTCACACATGGAGACAGCTGACGGCGTATAGAATAAAACATGGGGACGGCGATTATGGAGGCACTGAGTAAAACACACGACACTGGAGACACTTGCACTGAACACGTAGATAAAAAGTCGAGACGCCCCCGCAGGGAGTGGGGAGGGGATGGAGGGGGGGAGGTGGGGCAGGGACGGGGGAAGTGTGGGGGAGGGGGAGAAGGGGAGGGAAGAGAGCGTAAGGAGGGAAGGAGTGACGAGACTCTGGGCATGGGAGAGGGGTAGCCAAGCGGGCGGGAAGGAAAAGGGACGGGAGAGAGGGGAGGGGCGCTGATGCTATGGGGAAGGGATCAGAGTTGGTAGGAGGGGTAGATATCGGGCCGAAGTTCGGTATCCGGTAGAGGAAGGGTGCGGAAATTGCCTTGGGAGAGGATACGGAGCGTATGGAGGTGAAGGCCGGGAGGGACGGTTTGGCGGAGGCGTGGCAGAGGCCCGGGATTTGTAAGAATAGGGTAGACCAAAGGGTTATGGGACTCTATTTTGCGGGATGTGTAAAGGAGCCGGAGATGTTCAAGGTGTTGTAGGAGAGGAGGGAAGGGGATGAGGTCATAGAGGATCCGCGTGGGGGAAGGGAGTCTGATACGGTATGCGAGGCGGAGGGCGTGGCGTTCTAGAATCTGGAGGGACTTGTAGAAAGTAGGAGGGGCTGATATCCAGACGGGGTGGAAGGAACAAAGGACGGGGCGCATGATTGATTTGTAGGTGTGAAGGACAGTGGAAGGGTGGAGGCCCCACGTCCGGCCAGTAAGGAGTTTTAGGAGGTTTAGGCGGGACAGAGCTTTCTCACGGAGGGATTTGAGGTATGGAGTCCAGGACAGTTGGCGGTCAAGGGTAAGGCCAAGGTACTTGAGGGTGGGGGTGTGACGGATGGGTCGGTTGTGAAGGGTAAGATAGAAATCGTGGAGGCGGAAGGTGCGGGTAGTACGACCTATGACTATTGCCTGGGATTTGTCGGGATTGACGGAGAGGAGCCACCGGTTACACCAGGAGGCGAACTCGGTGAGGTGGGACTGGAGCAAAACCTGGGAACGGGCAAGGGAGGGGGCGAGGGCCAGGAAGGCGGTGTCGTCAGCATATTGGAGGAGATAGACAGGAGGTTTGGGTTGAGGCATGTCGGCAGAGTAGAGG
This sequence comes from Locusta migratoria, assembly GCA_026315105.1. Classification (NCBI taxonomy): domain Eukaryota; kingdom Metazoa; phylum Arthropoda; class Insecta; order Orthoptera; family Acrididae; genus Locusta; species Locusta migratoria. Next base: position 27,408,478 of record CM048753.1, read on the forward strand.
AGATAGAGGAGGGGAGAGAGGACTTAGCCTTGGAGCACCCCGGCGGAGGGGTAGAAAATACGGGAGTTGGAGTTGCAGACAGTGACGTAGGAGGGGCGGCGGGTAAGGAAGGAAGCGATGAGGCGGACGTAATTAATGGGAAGGGCGTAGAGCTGGATCTTGAAGAGGAGACCGGAATGCCATACTCGGTCGTAGGCTTTTTGGATGTCGAGGGATACAAAAATTGCGAAAACGACGGGAGTTGAGTTGGACGGAGAGGAGATGAGTCAGGCGAAGGAGCTGGTCGTCGGCGGAGAAGGAGGGTCGGAAGCCACATTGGGAGGGGGGGAGAAACTGGTGGCGGTGGAGGTGCTGGTGGATTCGACGAGAAAGGATGGTTTCCAGGACCTTGCTGAACACGGAGGTAAGACTGATGGGACGGTAGGATGAGGTCTGGGACGGGGGCTTGTCGGGCTTGAGGAACATGAGAATACGGGAGGTTTTCCACAGGTCGGGGTAGAAGCCAGTGTAAAGGATGATGTTGTAGAGTTTGGCAAGGACTACATGAAATGAGAGGGGGCATGCGCGAAGGTGGCGGTAGGTTAGCCGGTCGTGACCGGGGGCGGTGTTTCGTTTCGTGCGAAGAGTGTCTATTATGTCACGGGCAGTAATGGGAGTGTTCAATTCTGAGGGAAGAATGCGGTCCAAGTACTGGAAGCCAGGGGCGAGCGGAGGAGAGGAGGTGTCGGTGCGCTCATGGACGTCCGGGAAGAGAGAGTAGTCAAAAAGGGGATCATCAGGAATGGAAAATACATCAGAAAGGTAGGAGGCAAAATGTTCTGCTTTACTGGCGTTGTCAGGGAAAGGACGATCATCATGGAGAAGTGGGTAGTGGGGGGAGGAGTGACAGCCAGTAAGGCGGCGGAAGGCACGCCAGTACTTGGCGGAGTAGACCGGGAGGAGCGAGTTAAGGCGGGTGCATGTCTGACGCCAGTCCCGGCGTTTATTTGCGGTCAAAAGGTTTCCTATGTGTCGTTGGAGTTGCCGGTGGCGTTGGAGAGTATCCCGGTCACGGGTCCGGAGAAAGGCACGCTCACGCTAGCAAAATCACTTTTTAAAGGCCCATGTCGCACCTAACGAAATGAACACACATCCCCTGCGAAATAGGCAGCCCTCCTGGCGTTGCTGGCCCACTGGTGGAGTCTGCACAGGGCCGAAATGTGCCACTCTTTACGCAAACAGCACTTGTTGTCGCTTGTAAGCAAGTGACAAGCGCAAAACGTACGACTCGCAGAGTGAGATCACTTGTGCGACACCTGTCGGCAAGTGACACAACTAGTGATCCTAGCAGTGGCCGACTGGACGCGGAAGAGCGAAACGTGTACTGGAGGTTAAGGTAGCTTTTTCTGACGTAGGTTTCAGTATCTGACAGAAGCACTGTACCTATTTGCCAGCTATAGAGTGTGCTACCTGTGGATTATCAGATGTATGCCGAAACTGTTTCCACTGCAGCCGCTACCTCTTCGCAGCTAGCCGTCAATTCTTAAGCGTCGCCTTGACTTGAGCTCACTGGCACCTCGTTTTCCTACAGTAATGCCAGAGTGTGTGTATTAAAAACGTTGGAGGCGCCGGGTATCGATCCCGGTACCTCTCGCATGCTAAGCGAGCGCTCTACCATCTGAGCTACGCCCCCACTGTGCAATCGGTCTCGTGTCGCGGCTCATATGGCAGTTTTCCCCCTTACTGCCATAGTTTTCAACGTGTTCAAGCGAAGACTTGGTTCACTGCCTTCTGCACATTAGATCGAATCCCAGTTGTTACACACACACAGAGCAGCACTCGCAATGTCCAAAATAAATGTCGGTGCAGGACACTCGCTTCCAAAAGCGACCGTTCTGCCTGGCCGACGATTTGCTATTACACCTAGAGACAGTTGAAGGTACCTCCTCTGCTGCAAATCTTGTCAGTTGCCGTTCTGCACGAATATGAGGTTGCCTTTCCACATGTTGCGTCCTTACATGACGTCGCCAACAAACGCTTACACGTAGCAAATCCAAAATTTGGAGGCGCCGGGGCTTGAACCCGGGACCTTTCACATGCAAAGCGAACGCTCTACCAACTGAGCTACGCCCCCATCTGCAAGCTACGTTTCTACTTCATCCAATTCTCATGTTGCACTTCACTTCACTAAAGCAGTCGGCCTACAATTCCAAAACGTTTCGTACAAATTCGGCCAGCAGATACGTCTTACGGTGGAACACGGTCTACATACATTTTCTCTCTCACTCCTAGATGACAATGAAACGCAATAAACCATCACAAGCTTCCAAAACGCAGGGTAGCCTCTCCTCCACAGACGACTTTTCCGACTTTGCACGACTCTCACGCACGCTCACGCTAGCAAAATCACTTTTTAAAGGCCCATGTCGCTCCTAACGAAATGAACACACATCCCCTGCGAAATAGGCAGCCCTCCTGGCGTTGCTGGCCCACTGGTGGAGTCTGCACAGGGCCGAAATGTGCCACTCTTTACGCAAACAGCACTTGTTGTCGCTTGTAAGCAAGTGACAAGCGCAAAACGTACGACTCGCAGAGTGAGATCACTTGTGCGACACCTGTCGGCAAGTGACACAACTAGTGATCCTAGCAGTGGCCGACTGGACGCGGAAGAGCGAAACGTGTACTGGAGGTTAAGGTAGCTTTTTCTGACGTAGGTTTCAGTATCTGACAGAAGCACTGTACCTATTTGCCAGCTATAGAGTGTGCTACCTGTGGATTATCAGATGTATGCCGAAACTGTTTCCACTGCAGCCGCTACCTCTTCGCAGCTAGCCGTCAATTCTTAAGCGTCGCCTTGACTTGAGCTCACTGGCACCTCGTTTTCCTACAGTAATGCCAGAGTGTGTGTATTAAAAACGTTGGAGGCGCCGGGTATCGATCCCGGTACCTCTCGCATGCTAAGCGAGCGCTCTACCATCTGAGCTACGCCCCCACTGTGCAATCGGTCTCGTGTCGCGGCTCATATGGCAGTTTTCCCCCTTACTGCCATAGTTTTCAACGTGTTCAAGCGAAGACTTGGTTCACTGCCTTCTGCACATTAGATCGAATCCCAGTTGTTACACACACACAGAGCAGCACTCGCAATGTCCAAAATAAATGTCGGTGCAGGACACTCGCTTCCAAAAGCGACCGTTCTGCCTGGCCGACGATTTGCTATTACACCTAGAGACAGTTGAAGGTACCTCCTCTGCTGCAAATCTTGTCAGTTGCCGTTCTGCACGAATATGAGGTTGCCTTTCCACATGTTGCGTCCTTACATGACGTCGCCAACAAACGCTTACACGTAGCAAATCCAAAATTTGGAGGCGCCGGGGCTTGAACCCGGGACCTTTCACATGCAAAGCGAACGCTCTACCAACTGAGCTACGCCCCCATCTGCAAGCTACGTTTCTACTTCATCCAATTCTCATGTTGCACTTCACTTCACTAAAGCAGTCGGCCTACAATTCCAAAACGTTTCGTACAAATTCGGCCAGCAGATACGTCTTACGGTGGAACACGGTCTACATACATTTTCTCTCTCACTCCTAGATGACAATGAAACGCAATAAACCATCACAAGCTTCCAAAACGCAGGGTAGCCTCTCCTCCACAGACGACTTTTCCGACTTTGCACGACTCTCACGCACGCTCACTCTTTTTTTTTTCCCTTTATTGTTGTTTTAAAGCCAGCCGTAGAAACAGCTGGCAGGCTGGCAGCAGCTGCGGTGGCTGTTCTTCAGCCATGTGATATACAAACATTTGACAAAGAAGAGATAAAATATAAAAAAGATGAACAAAATTGCGGAAATTAAAAACATTGACAGACAGAGTTTTCGATAGAGTAAAACGGACATGTATAAATGGGACAAAACATATGGCAGAGAACAAAAAAGAGACGAGTAGTGATAAAACACACACACAGTCAGTAAAAACAACCGGCCATGGTGACAAGTTTAAAAGTACATTGCGGAGACATGAAGTTCACACATGGAGACAGCTGACGGCGTATAGAATAAAACATGGGGACGGCGATTATGGAGGCACTGAGTAAAACACACGACACTGGAGACACTTGCACTGAACACGTAGATAAAAAGTCGAGACGCCCCCGCAGGGAGTGGGGAGGGGATGGAGGGGGGGAGGTGGGGCAGGGACGGGGGAAGTGTGGGGGAGGGGGAGAAGGGGAGGGAAGAGAGCGTAAGGAGGGAAGGAGTGACGAGACTCTGGGCATGGGAGAGGGGTAGCCAAGCGGGCGGGAAGGAAAAGGGACGGGAGAGAGGGGAGGGGCGCTGATGCTACGGGGAAGGGATCAGAGTTGGTAGGAGGGGTAGATATCGGGCCGAAGTTCGGTATCCGGTAGAGGAAGGGTGCGGAAATTGCCTTGGGAGAGGATACGGAGCGTATGGAGGTGAAGGCCGGGAGGGACGGTTTGGCGGAGGCGTGGCAGAGGCCCGGGATTTGTAAGAATAGGGTAGACCAGAGGGTTATGGGACTCTATTTTGCGGGATGTGTAAAGGAGCCGGAGATGTTCAAGGTGTTGTAGGAGAGGAGGGAAGGGGATGAGGTCATAGAGGATCCGCGTGGGGGAAGGGAGTCTGATACGGTATGCGAGGCGGAGGGCGTGGCGTTCTAGAATCTGGAGGGACTTGTAGAAAGTAGGAGGGGGCTGATATCCAGACGGGGTGGAAGGAACAAAGGACGGGGCGCATGATTGATTTGTAGGTGTGAAGGACAGTGGAAGGGTGGAGGCCCCACGTCCGGCCAGTAAGGAGTTTTAGGAGGTTTAGGCGGGACAGAGCTTTCTCACGGAGGGATTTGAGGTATGGAGTCCAGGACAGTTGGCGGTCAAGGGTAAGGCCAAGGTACTTGAGGGTGGGGGTGTGACGGATGGGTCGGTTGTGAAGGGTAAGATAGAAATCGTGGAGGCGGAAGGTGCGGGTAGTACGACCTATGACTATTGCCTGGGATTTGTCGGGATTGACGGAGAGGAGCCACCGGTTACACCAGGAGGCGAACTCGGTGAGGTGGGACTGGAGCAAAACCTGGGAACGGGCAAGGGAGGGGGCGAGGGCCAGGAAGGCGGTGTCGTCAGCATATTGGAGGAGATAGACAGGAGGTTTGGGTTGAGGCATGTCGGCAGAGTAGAGGAGATAGAGGAGGGGAGAGAGGACTTAGCCTTGGAGCACCCCGGCGGAGGGGTAGAAAATACGGGAGTTGGAGTTGCAGACAGTGACGTAGGAGGGGCGGCGGGTAAGGAAGGAAGCGATGAGGCGGACGTAATTAATGGGAAGGGCGTAGAGCTGGATCTTGAAGAGGAGACCGGAATGCCATACTCGGTCGTAGGCTTTTTGGATGTCGAGGGATACAAAAATTGCGAAAACGACGGGAGTTGAGTTGGACGGAGAGGAGATGAGTCAGGCGAAGGAGCAGGTCGTCGGCGGAGAAGGAGGGTCGGAAGCCACATTGGGAGGGGGGGAGAAACTGGTGGCGGTGGAGGTGCTGGTGGATTCGACGAGAAAGGATGGTTTCCAGGACTTTGCTGAACACGGAGGTAAGACTGATGGGACGGTAGGATGAGGTCTGGGACGGGGGCTTGTCAGGCTTGAGGAACATGAGAATACGGGAGGTTTTCCACAGGTCGGGGTAGAAGCCAGTGTAAAGGATGATGTTGTAGAGTTTGGCAAGGACTACATGAAATGAGAGGGGGCATGCGCGAAGGTGGCGGTAGGTTAGCCGGTCGTGACCGGGGGCGGTGTTTCGTTTCGTGCGAAGAGTGTCTATTATGTCACGGGCAGTAATGGGAGTGTTCAATTCTGAGGGAAGAATGCGGTCCAAGTACTGGAAGCCAGGGGCGAGCGGAGGAGAGGAGGTGTCGGTGCGCTCATGGACGTCCGGGAAGAGAGAGTAGTCAAAAAGGGGATCATCAGGAATGGAAAATACATCAGAAAGGTAGGAGGCAAAATGTTCTGCTTTACTGGCGTTGTCAGGGAAAGGACGATCATCATGGAGAAGTGGGTAGTGGGGGGAGGAGTGACAGCCAGTAAGGCGGCGGAAGGCACGCCAGTACTTGGCGGAGTAGACCGGGAGGAGCGAGTTAAGGCGGGTGCATGTCTGACGCCAGTCCCGGCGTTTCTTTGCGGTCAAAAGGTTTCCTATGTGTCGTTGGAGTTGCCGGTGGCGTTGGAGAGTATCCCGGTCACGGGTCCGGAGAAAGGCACGCTCACGCTAGCAAAATCACTTTTTAAAGGCCCATGTCGCACCTAACGAAATGAACACACATCCCCTGCGAAATAGGCAGCCCTCCTGGCGTTGCTGGCCCACTGGTGGAGTCTGCACAGGGCCGAAATGTGCCACTCTTTACGCAAACAGCACTTGTTGTCGCTTGTAAGCAAGTGACAAGCGCAAAACGTACGACTCGCAGAGTGAGATCACTTGTGCGACACCTGTCGGCAAGTGACACATCTAGTGATCCTAGCAGTGGCCGACTGGACGCGGAAGAGCGAAACGTGTACTGGAGGTTAAGGTAGCTTTTTCTGACGTAGGTTTCAGTATCTGACAGAAGCACTGTACCTATTTGCCAGCTATAGAGTGTGCTACCTGTGGATTATCAGATGTATGCCGAAACTGTTTCCACTGCAGCCGCTACCTCTTCGCAGCTAGCCGTCAATTCTTAAGCGTCGCCTTGACTTGAGCTCACTGGCACCTCGTTTTCCTACAGTAATGCCAGAGTGTGTGTATTAAAAACGTTGGAGGCGCCGGGTATCGATCCTGGTACCTCTCGCATGCTAAGCGAGCGCTCTACCATCTGAGCTACGCCCCCACTGTGCAATCGGTCTCGTGTCGCGGCTCATATGGCAGTTTTCCCCCTTACTGCCATAGTTTTCAACGTGTTCAAGCGAAGACTTGGTTCACTGCCTTCTGCACATTAGATCGAATCCCAGTTGTTACACACACACAGAGCAGCACTCGCAATGTCCAAAATAAATGTCGGTGCAGGACACTCGCTTCCAAAAGCGACCGTTCTGCCTGGCCGACGATTTGCTATTACACCTAGAGACAGTTGAAGGTACCTCCTCTGCTGCAAATCTTGTCAGTTGCCGTTCTGCACGAATATGAGGTTGCCTTTCCACATGTTGCGTCCTTACATGACGTCGCCAACAAACGCTTACACGTAGCAAATCCAAAATTTGGAGGCGCCGGGGCTTGAACCCGGGACCTTTCACATGCAAAGCGAACGCTCTACCAACTGAGCTACGCCCCCATCTGCAAGCTACGTTTCTACTTCATCCAATTCTCATGTTGCACTTCACTTCACTAAAGCAGTCGGCCTACAATTCCAAAACGTTTCGTACAAATTCGGCCAGCAGATACGTCTTACGGTGGAACACGGTCTACATACATTTTCTCTCTCACTCCTAGATGACAATGAAACGCAATAAACCATCACAAGCTTCCAAAACGCAGGGTAGCCTCTCTTCCACAGACGACTTTTCCGACTTTGCACGACTCTCACGCACGCTCACTATTTTTTTTTCCCTTTATTGTTGTTTTAAAGCCAGCCGTAGAAACAGCTGGCAGGCTGGCAGCAGCTGCGGTGGCTGTTCTTCAGCCATGTGATATACAAACATTTGACAAAGAAGAGATAAAATATAAAAAAGATGAACAAAATTGCGGAGATTAAAAACATTGACAGACAGAGTTTTCGATAGAGTAAAACGGACATGTATAAATGGGACAAAACATATGGCAGAGAACAAAAAAGAGACGAGTAGTGATAAAACACACACACAGTCAGTAAAAACAACCGGCCATGGTGACAAGTTTAAAAGTACATTGCGGAGACATGAAGTTCACACATGGAGACAGCTGACGGCGTATAGAATAAAACATGGGGACGGCGATTATGGAGGCACTGAGTAAAACACACGACACTGGAGACACTTGCACTGAACACGTAGATAAAAAGTCGAGACGCCCCCGCAGGGAGTGGGGAGGGGATGGAGGGGGGGAGGTGGGGCAGGGACGGGGGAAGTGTGGGGGAGGGGGAGAAGGGGAGGGAAGAGAGCGTAAGGAGGGAAGGAGTGACGAGACTCTGGGCATGGGAGAGGGGTAGCCAAGCGGGCGGGAAGGAAAAGGGACGGGAGAGAGGGGAGGGGCGCTGATGCTATGGGGAAGGGATCAGAGTTGGTAGGAGGGGTAGATATCGGGCCGAAGTTCGGTATCCGGTAGAGGAAGGGTGCGGAAATTGCCTTGGGAGAGGATACGGAGCGTATGGAGGTGAAGGCCGGGAGGGACGGTTTGGCGGAGGCGTGGCAGAGGCCCGGGATTTGTAAGAATAGGGTAGACCAAAGGGTTATGGGACTCTATTTTGCGGGATGTGTAAAGGAGCCGGAGATGTTCAAGGTGTTGTAGGAGAGGAGGGAAGGGGATGAGGTCATAGAGGATCCGCGTGGGGGAAGGGAGTCTGATACGGTATGCGAGGCGGAGGGCGTGGCGTTCTAGAATCTGGAGGGACTTGTAGAAAGTAGGAGGGGCTGATATCCAGACGGGGTGGAAGGAACAAAGGACGGGGCGCATGATTGATTTGTAGGTGTGAAGGACAGTGGAAGGGTGGAGGCCCCACGTCCGGCCAGTAAGGAGTTTTAGGAGGTTTAGGCGGGACAGAGCTTTCTCACGGAGGGATTTGAGGTATGGAGTCCAGGACAGTTGGCGGTCAAGGGTAAGGCCAAGGTACTTGAGGGTGGGGGTGTGACGGATGGGTCGGTTGTGAAGGGTAAGATAGAAATCGTGGAGGCGGAAGGTGCGGGTAGTACGACCTATGACTATTGCCTGGGATTTGTCGGGATTGACGGAGAGGAGCCACCGGTTACACCAGGAGGCGAACTCGGTGAGGTGGGACTGGAGCAAAACCTGGGAACGGGCAAGGGAGGGGGCGAGGGCCAGGAAGGCGGTGTCGTCAGCATATTGGAGGAGATAGACAGGAGGTTTGGGTTGAGGCATGTCGGCAGAGTAGAGGAGATAGAGGAGGGGAGAGAGGACTTAGCCTTGGAGCACCCCGGCGGAGGGGTAGAAAATACGGGAGTTGGAGTTGCAGACAGTGACGTAGGAGGGGCGGCGGGTAAGGAAGGAAGCGATGAGGCGGACGTAATTAATGGGAAGGGCGTAGAGCTGGATCTTGAAGAGGAGACCGGAATGCCATACTCGGTCGTAGGCTTTTTGGATGTCGAGGGATACAAAAATTGCGAAAACGACGGGAGTTGAGTTGGACGGAGAGGAGATGAGTCAGGCGAAGGAGCTGGTCGTCGGCGGAGAAGGAGGGTCGGAAGCCACATTGGGAGGGGGGGAGAAACTGGTGGCGGTGGAGGTGCTGGTGGATTCGACGAGAAAGGATGGTTTCCAGGACCTTGCTGAACACGGAGGTAAGACTGATGGGACGGTAGGATGAGGTCTGGGACGGGGGCTTGTCGGGCTTGAGGAACATGAGAATACGGGAGGTTTTCCACAGGTCGGGGTAGAAGCCAGTGTAAAGGATGATGTTGTAGAGTTTGGCAAGGACTACATGAAATGAGAGGGGGCATGCGCGAAGGTGGCGGTAGGTTAGCCGGTCGTGACCGGGGGCGGTGTTTCGTTTCGTGCGAAGAGTGTCTATTATGTCACGGGCAGTAATGGGAGTGTTCAATTCTGAGGGAAGAATGCGGTCCAAGTACTGGAAGCCAGGGGCGAGCGGAGGAGAGGAGGTGTCGGTGCGCTCATGGACGTCCGGGAAGAGAGAGTAGTCAAAAAGGGGATCATCAGGAATGGAAAATACATCAGAAAGGTAGGAGGCAAAATGTTCTGCTTTACTGGCGTTGTCAGGGAAAGGACGATCATCATGGAGAAGTGGGTAGTGGGGGGAGGAGTGACAGCCAGTAAGGCGGCGGAAGGCACGCCAGTACTTGGCGGAGTAGACCGGGAGGAGCGAGTTAAGGCGGGTGCATGTCTGACGCCAGTCCCGGCGTTTATTTGCGGTCAAAAGGTTTCCTATGTGTCGTTGGAGTTGCCGGTGGCGTTGGAGAGTATCCCGGTCACGGGTCCGGAGAAAGGCACGCTCACGCTAGCAAAATCACTTTTTAAAGGCCCATGTCGCACCTAACGAAATGAACACACATCCCCTGCGAAATAGGCAGCCCTCCTGGCGTTGCTGGCCCACTGGTGGAGTCTGCACAGGGCCGAAATGTGCCACTCTTTACGCAAACAGCACTTGTTGTCGCTTGTAAGCAAGTGACAAGCGCAAAACGTACGACTCGCAGAGTGAGATCACTTGTGCGACACCTGTCGGCAAGTGACACAACTAGTGATCCTAGCAGTGGCCGACTGGACGCGGAAGAGCGAAACGTGTACTGGAGGTTAAGGTAGCTTTTTCTGACGTAGGTTTCAGTATCTGACAGAAGCACTGTACCTATTTGCCAGCTATAGAGTGTGCTACCTGTGGATTATCAGATGTATGCCGAAACTGTTTCCACTGCAGCCGCTACCTCTTCGCAGCTAGCCGTCAATTCTTAAGCGTCGCCTTGACTTGAGCTCACTGGCACCTCGTTTTCCTACAGTAATGCCAGAGTGTGTGTATTAAAAACGTTGGAGGCGCCGGGTATCGATCCCGGTACCTCTCGCATGCTAAGCGAGCGCTCTACCATCTGAGCTACGCCCCCACTGTGCAATCGGTCTCGTGTCGCGGCTCATATGGCAGTTTTCCCCCTTACTGCCATAGTTTTCAACGTGTTCAAGCGAAGACTTGGTTCACTGCCTTCTGCACATTAGATCGAATCCCAGTTGTTACACACACACAGAGCAGCACTCGCAATGTCCAAAATAAATGTCGGTGCAGGACACTCGCTTCCAAAAGCGACCGTTCTGCCTGGCCGACGATTTGCTATTACACCTAGAGACAGTTGAAGGTACCTCCTCTGCTGCAAATCTTGTCAGTTGCCGTTCTGCACGAATATGAGGTTGCCTTTCCACATGTTGCGTCCTTACATGACGTCGCCAACAAACGCTTACACGTAGCAAATCCAAAATTTGGAGGCGCCGGGGCTTGAACCCGGGACCTTTCACATGCAAAGCGAACGCTCTACCAACTGAGCTACGCCCCCATCTGCAAGCTACGTTTCTACTTCATCCAATTCTCATGTTGCACTTCACTTCACTAAAGCAGTCGGCCTACAATTCCAAAACGTTTCGTACAAATTCGGCCAGCAGATACGTCTTACGGTGGAACACGGTCTACATACATTTTCTCTCTCACTCCTAGATGACAATGAAACGCAATAAACCATCACAAGCTTCCAAAACGCAGGGTAGCCTCTCCTCCACAGACGACTTTTCCGACTTTGCACGACTCTCACGCACGCTCACTCTTTTTTTTTCCCTTTATTGTTGTTTTAAAGCCAGCCGTAGAAACAGCTGGCAGGCTGGCAGCAGCAGCGGTGGCTGTTCTTCAGCCATGTGATATACAAACATTTGACAAAGAAGAGATAAAATATAAAAAAGATGAACAAAATTGCGGAAATTAAAAACATTGACAGACAGAGTTTTCGATAGAGTAAAACGGACATGTATAAATGGGACAAAACATATGGCAGAGAACAAAAAAGAGACGAGTAGTGATAAAACACACACACAGTCAGTCAAAACAACCGGCCATGGTGACAAGTTTAAAAGTACATTGCGGAGACATGAAGTTCACACATGGAGACAGCTGACGGCGTATAGAATAAAACATGGGGACGGCGATTATGGAGGCACTGAGTAAAACACACGACACTGGAGACACTTGCACTGAACACGTAGATAAAAAGTCGAGACGCCCCCGCAGGGAGTGGGGAGGGGATGGAGGGGGGGAGGTGGGGCAGGGACGGGGGAAGTGTGGGGGAGGGGGAGAAGGGGAGGGAAGAGAGCGTAAGGAGGGAAGGAGTGACGAGACTCTGGGCATGGGAGAGGGGTAGCCAAGCGGGCGGGAAGGAAAAGGGACGGGAGAGAGGGGAGGGGCGCTGATGCTATGGGGAAGGGATCAGAGTTGGTAGGAGGGGTAGATATCGGGCCGAAGTTCGGTATCCGGTAGAGGAAGGGTGCGGAAATTGCCTTGGGAGAGGATACGGAGCGTATGGAGGTGAAGGCCGGGAGGGACGGTTTGGCGGAGGCGTGGCAGAGGCCCGGGATTTGTAAGAATAGGGTAGACCAGAGGGTTATGGGACTCTATTTTGCGGGATGTGTAAAGGAGCCGGAGATGTTCAAGGTGTTGTAGGAGAGGAGGGAAGGGGATGAGGTCATAGAGGATCCGCGTGGGGGAAGGGAGTCTGATACGGTATGCGAGGCGGAGGGCGTGGCGTTCTAGAATCTGGAGGGACTTGTAGAAAGTAGGAGGGGCTGATATCCAGACGGGGTGGAAGGAACAAAGGACGGGGCGCATGATTGATTTGTAGGTGTGAAGGACAGTGGAAGGGTGGAGGCCCCACGTCCGGCCAGTAAGGAGTTTTAGGAGGTTTAGGCGGGACAGAGCTTTCTCACGGAGGGATTTGAGGTATGGAGTCCAGGACAGTTGGCGGTCAAGGGTAAGGCCAAGGTACTTGAGGGTGGGGGTGTGACGGATGGGTCGGTTGTGAAGGGTAAGATAGAAATCGTGGAGGCGGAAGGTGCGGGTAGTACGACCTATGACTATTGCCTGGGATTTGTCGGGATTGACGGAGAGGAGCCACCGGTTACACCAGGAGGCGAACTCGGTGAGGTGGGACTGGAGCAAAACCTGGGAACGGGCAAGGGAGGGGGCGAGGGCCAGGAAGGCGGTGTCGTCAGCATATTGGAGGAGATAGACAGGAGGTTTGGGTTGAGGCATGTCGGCAGAGTAGAGGAGATAGAGGAGGGGAGAGAGGACTTAGCCTTGGAGCACCCCGGCGGAGGGGTAGAAAATACGGGAGTTGGAGTTGCAGACAGTGACGTAGGAGGGGCGGCGGGTAAGGAAGGAAGCGATGAGGCGGACGTAATTAATGGGAAGGGCGTAGAGCTGGATCTTGAAGAGGAGACCGGAATGCCATACTCGGTCGTAGGCTTTTTGGATGTCGAGGGATACAAAAATTGCGAAAACGACGGGAGTTGAGTTTGACGGAGAGGAGATGAGTCAGGCGAAGGAGCTGGTCGTCGGCGGAGAAGGAGGGTCGGAAGCCACATTGGGAGGGGGGGAGAAACTGGTGGCGGTGGAGGTGCTGGTGGATTCGACGAGAAAGGATGGTTTCCAGGACCTTGCTGAACACGGAGGTAAGACTGATGGGACGGTAGGATGAGGTCTGGGACGGGGGCTTGTCGGGCTTGAGGAACATGAGAATACGGGAGGTTTTCCACAGGTCGGGGTAGAAGCCAGTGTAAAGGATGATGTTGTAGAGTTTGGCAAGGACTACATGAAATGAGAGGGGGCATGCGCGAAGGTGGCGGTAGGTTAGCCGGTCGTGACCGGGGGCGGTGTTTCGTTTCGTGCGAAGAGTGTCTATTATGTCACGGGCAGTAATGGGAGTGTTCAATTCTGAGGGAAGAATGCGGTCCAAGTACTGGAAGCCAGGGGCGAGCGGAGGAGAGGAGGTGTCGGTGCGCTCATGGACGTCCGGGAAGAGAGAGTAGTCAAAAAGGGGATCATCAGGAATGGAAAATACATCAGAAAGGTAGGAGGCAAAATGTTCTGCTTTACTGGCGTTGTCAGGGAAAGGACGATCATCATGGAGAAGTGGGTAGTGGGGGGAGGAGTGACAGCCAGTAAGGCGGCGGAAGGCACGCCAGTACTTGGCGGAGTAGACCGGGAGGAGCGAGTTAAGGCGGGTGCATGTCTGACGCCAGTCCCGGCGTTTCTTTGCGGTCAAAAGGTTTCCTATGTGTCGTTGGAGTTGCCGGTGGCGTTGGAGAGTATCCCGGTCACGGGTCCGGAGAAAGGCACGCTCACGCTAGCAAAATCACTTTTTAAAGGCCCATGTCGCACCTAACGAAATGAACACACATCCCCTGCGAAATAGGCAGCCCTCCTGGCGTTGCTGGCCCACTGGTGGAGTCTGCACAGGGCCGAAATGTGCCACTCTTTACGCAAACAGCACTTGTTGTCGCTTGTAAGCAAGTGACAAGCGCAAAACGTACGACTCGCAGAGTGAGATCACTTGTGCGACACCTGTCGGCAAGTGACACAACTAGTGATCCTAGCAGTGGCCGACTGGACGCGGAAGAGCGAAACGTGTACTGGAGGTTAAGGTAGCTTTTTCTGACGTAGGTTTCAGTATCTGACAGAAGCACTGTACCTATTTGCCAGCTATAGAGTGTGCTACCTGTGGATTATCAGATGTATGCCGAAACTTATCGCTACCTATTCGATGCTAGCTGTCAATTCTTAAGCGTTGCCTTGATTTTAGCTCACTGGTACCTCGTTTTTCTACGATAACGCCAGAGTGCGTGCATTAAGAACGTTGGAGGCGCCGGGTACCGATCCCTCGATCCCGGTACCTCTCGCATGCTAAGCGAGCGCTCTACCATCTTTTTTTTTTTTTTTTTTTTTTTTTTTTTTTTTTTTTTTTTTTTTTTTTTTTTTGCCTTCTCGGCCTGGCTGTAATGCCATTCGTGTCTGTTTACATGGAATTTCGTTCCAAAAAAATAAGTGAAAAAAGATAATAAAGTAATAATAAAAAATGAAGAAGAATAAATAAATAAGTGTCTTTCTCTTACAGATCTGCTCCTGGGGAAAAACTTCACTTAAACATCCCAGCGCATTGACAGCTGCAGAGTTCGGCTTCACGTAATATTTGTTTAGGAGGTGTTCCCCCACTCCGTTCTTGATCGGTCCACGCTTCTGTTTTCTGGAATTTAATTGTGTTTTTCCACTTTACATATTGGATTTCTCACATCTTACATTTAATTTTATTTGTTTATTTTTCCTCGTCTCTTAACTCTGCGCTTGTCTCGTGCCGTGGGCGTCGTTTTAGCAAGGTTTCGCCACGGGACACATGAAAGGGTGTAATCGCTCCTTCTGGCGTACGAACTCCGAACAGAAATTTTTAATGTGAAATAAGACGACAGATTCTGTCGGGGGACATTTTTTTTCCCATACGAAACGGAAAGCACTTCTGATACATCTCTCAGGCGTCAGAATTTTGAAAACATCACTAAAAGGAAAACACCACAAGGAGCAAAAAAGAAGTTTTGTTTAAAGCAAAAATGAAAATGTCGGCGTGTTCTAATTTTTCAGAATGTCACAATCTGGGTCTTGTAATGGGAGCAAATTATGATTCAAGTCCTTCGTTGTGTGTCAAACAATAGAATTTTCAAAAAATTGGCGAAATTTTTCTTATAGTGTCGCGATGTCATTAGGATATGGTGCTGCAGCTGAAGGTATAATAGAAAATCCTCTTTGCTTTTATTTGCTTCAGTAAGGATATAGTGGACTGTTTGACCTTTTAACCAATTAACGGCGTTCCGTTTTGTATATGGATAAGGCACACTGTCGGGAGTCAAAAAATCTGCAGGCTTGATTTTGTCTGGTACGGTTCGGGTGATTGTGGCTATCATTTGCCTTATGAGTAGCCAGATTGCTGTCACGTTATTGCAGACAAATCTATGCTCGGCAGTGTCTGGTATGCTACAGTCCTCACACAGCGGCGAGTCCACTAAATGGATGGCATGAAGTTTGGACTTGGTGGCAAGTTTTCTGTTCACATCTTTGTACCATGCAGTTCTCACATTTGTCGGTAAGTGACGGGTGCTGATATTTTGCCATATTATTCGCCAGTCATATTGAGGGTACTTTTCTTCTACCACGTTTCTACTCTTGGTTTCCATTAATTTGTCGTACACTGTCTTCACTTTGGTTAAGTTCGTGGTACAGACTCTGGTCCGAATGTAGCTAAGTTCAATTAAAAACTGTTTAAAATGGTGAAAGCCAATGGGTACGTGGCGCACATCAATTGGTGGATCCAATGCCCCAGGGGCTATTTCCTCTAGTAGATGGGACGTTAAACTGTGTTGCGTCTTCCGCCACAGTTTATATGTGGTGCACACGAATAGAGCTCGGGATTTCAGAGCAACATCAATAAGTTTAAGTCCACCCTTATCCGCGGAGAGAGTAAGAGTGTCAAACTTGATCTTAAAGATACTTCCTTGACTTACGAAATGGCCTACAGCAGACATGATTCTAGATGTTGTTTCACCGGGTAAAGGTAAAACTTGTGCCACGTAGTGTAGTTTCGAAACTATATACATGTTAGCAAAGGCTGCCTTTTGGATGTCATCAAGCTTTCTCGCACGTTGTTCCCTGATGCATACTCGCACACTTGCGAGTAGTTTCTTAGAGTTGGCTGCTATGGTGTGCTGTATGGTGGACCTATAATCGATGCCCAGTATTCGTTTGTTGGTGACCACATTGAAGTCTTCTGTGTCCTGCAATGACATTCCAGCCCCTATGCTCATGATGCTGGATTTCGCTTTGGTTGGTTGGTTGGTTTGATGTTTTAGGGGGACAAAACTGCGGAGGTCATCAGTCCCCCATTCCATCAAAGAGCTAGACAAGTGTGGAAACTCTGAAAAGTTCGCCCAGAGTTAAAACTGCTACGGGAGGAAAACCCCACTCAATCAATAAAATGTAAACAAATTCGACAAAGAACAACAAGGCAGGAGACAACACAAAAGGACACAATCACACGGAAACAGCAAACAAGTGTGGAAATAAAATGACAGAGACAAAGTTCGTGGTTGACCGACCATGAAAATAAAATAGGAAGGGTCAGCCACGGGGCAACACAAGCTTCATATAGAGTTGTAAAAACCGCTGTCATGAATAAAACCTAAAACAGAATCAGCCATATTGGTATCGTTACGTAAAACTTCAGATAAAATTACAGGAAAATTAAAATCCCGCCGCAGAGCGGCTAAAAGATGGCAGTCCATCAAAATGTGGGCCACCGTCAAAGGACAGCCACAACGGCAACGAGGCGGGTCCTCACCGCGGAGGAGATGGCCATGGGTCAGCCAAGTGTGGCCGATGCGGAGCCGGCACAGGACTACCGAGTCCCGGCGAGCGGCCTGCATGGACGAGTGCCACACAGCTGTGGTCTCCTTTATTGCCCTGAGTTTGTTTTGATGGCTCAGGCTACGCCACTCTGCGGCCCAAAGCTCACGTACTCTATGGCGCAACACAGACTTGTAATCTGAGGCCGGGAGGCCAATGTCTAACACGGGCGCATGGACAGCCTGTTTGGCTAGCTCATCGGCTCGTTCGTTGTTCGGGATGCCGATGTGACCAGGAGACCAAATGAAGACCACAGAGTGTCCTGACTGGTCGAGAGCAAAAAGTGTCTCATGGATAGCCAGCAACAAGGAGGAACGTGAGTAACACTGATCAAGTGCGCGAAGACTGCTCAGGGAGTCACTGCAGAGCAGAAAAGACCCACCTGAGCAGAAGCGCATATGCTCAAGAGCACGGAGAATGGCCACCAACTCGGCAGTGTACACACTGCAGCCATCCAGCAGAGACCGCTGCTCAGCGTGATCGCCATGGACATAGGCAAAGCCAACACGGCCACAAACCAACGAACCGTCCGTATAGACGATGTCGTATCCAGTGTACTCTGCAACAACAGCAAAGAACTGACAGCGGAGTGCCTCTGGAGGAACAGAGTCTTTGGGTCTATCGGCCAAGTCCAGCCTACAGCATGGCCTCGGTACACACCATGGGGGCGTACGCGTACGGGCCCGATGCAGAGATGGGACAGGGAAAGACTCTAGTTCCAACAGAAGGGACTGGACACGGAAGGAGATCGTGTGACCGGAACGGGGTCGCCGTTGTTGAGGACGGACGACCGTGTGGCAGAAAAGCAAACGTTGGTTCGGGTGGCCTGGCGTGCTATGAACATAAGCAGCATAGGCCGCGAGCAGTTGCTGGCGGCGGATCCGCAGAGGTGGGACCCCGGCCTCCGCAAGTAAACTGTCCACAGGACTGGTGCGGAAAGCACCCGTCGCGATGCGAACCCCACAGTGGTGAATGGGGTCCAGCAAGCGCAATGCCGAGGGGGATGCGGAGCCATAGGCAAGGCATCCAAAGTCCAGACGGGACTGCACCAAAGCGTGGTATACCCGCAACAGTGTGGACCGATCGGCACCCCAGTTCGTATAGCCCAGATGGCGGAGAACATTTAGCTGGCGCCAGCACTTCTGTTTCAGCTGTCGAATGTGAGGGAGCCATGTCAGCCGAGAATCAAATACGAGTCCTAAAAACCTGTGAGTTTCAGCAACCTCTAAGAGGTGGTTGTCAAGATAAAGTTCGGGCTGTGGATGAACCGTCCGACGCCGACAGAAGTGCATAACTCTGGTCTTTGCAGGAGAGAACTGGAAGCCATGGGCCAGAGCCCAGGACTGTGCCTTCTGAATGGCTCCTTGTAACCTACGTTCTCCAACTTGGGTGCTGGAAGAGCTAAAAGAAATACAGAAGTCGTCAGCATAGAGAGAGGGGGATACTGACGACCCAACTGCTGTCGCTAAGCCGTTTATGGCTACTAAAAATAAGGGGACACTCAAAACAGAGCCCTGAGGGACCCCATTTTCCTGCACATGAGGGGTGCTACGAGAAGCACCAACTTGGACACAAAACGTACGGACAGCTAAAAAGTTTTGGATAAAAATAGGGAGCTGGCCTTGAAGACCCCATTCATGTAACGTCTGAAGGATGTGATGTCTCCATGTTGTATCATACGCCTTCCTCAAATCGAAAAACACCGCAACAAGATGTTGACGTCGAGCAAATGCAGCACGAATACGGGACTCCAAGTGAACGAGGTTGTCTGTAGTGGAGCGGCCTTGACGGAAACCGCCCTGACATGGAGCCAGCAGGCCTCTAGACTCCAGTACCCAGCACAGCCGCCGGCTCACCATACGTTCCAGCAGTTTGCAAAGAACGTTGGTGAGGCTGATGGGACGCTAACTGTCCAAATCGCAGGGGTTTTTACCCGGCTTGAGCACTGGCACAACGATACTTTCTCGCCACTGTGACGGAAAGACACCATCGTTCCAGATGCGATTGAAGACGGATAAGATGGTTCGCATAGACTGCGCTGATAGGTGTTTCAGCATCTGGTTATGAATGCGATCTGGCCCGGGGCTGGTATCGGGACTATGTGCAAGGGCACCGAGGAATTCCCATTCACTGAATGGAGCGTTGTAGGATTCAATTCGGCGGGTCGAGAAGGAGAGTCGCTTCCGTTCTTCCCGCTCTTTCACGGTACGAAAGGTTGGCGGGTAATTCACAGATGCAGAACTCCGAGCATAGTGCTCAGCTAGATGTTCAGCAATGGCATCTGGGTCCGTACAAACTACTCCATTCAGAGAAATCCCTGGCACGCCTGAAGCACTCTGGTAACCATGGAGGCGTCTGATCTTCTGCCAGACCTGGGATGGAGAGGTACATGTGCCAATGGTGGACACATACCGTTCCCAACACTCTTGTTTACGACGTTTAATTAACAGACGTGCTCGTGCACGGAGCCGCTTGAACGCAATGAGGTTCTCCAAGGACGGGCGTCTCTTATGACGCTGGAGTGCACGCCTTCGATCCCTAATAGCCTCAGCGATTTCTGGCGACCACCATGGCACCGTCCTCCGCCGAGGGGATCCAGAAGAGCTAGGGACCGTACGTTCAGCCGCAGAGATAATGGCTGCGGTGAGACTCTCAGTCACCTCATCTATGCTGACATCCGATGGAGGGCCAATCTTTGCAGCGGTAGTAAACTCCTTTGTTAAGAGCCCATCTGGGCAAACGTCCAGGGGACTGAGGCTATGGTAGTGAAAGGAATATTGGGAAATGGTCACTACCACACAAGTCATCATGCACTCTCCAGTGGACTGACGGTAAAAGGCCAGGACTACATACCGACAGATCAATTGCAGAGTAAGTGCCGTGAGCCACACTGAAGTGTGTGGCAGCACCGGTATTTAAAATGCAGAGGTCAAGCTGAGAGAATAAACTCTCAACGTCTCTGCCACGGCCAGTAATCGTAGTACCTCCCCACAGGGGGTTGTGGGCATTAAAATCCCCCAGAAGTAAGAAAGGTGAGGGGAGCTGAGAAATCAGCGCCGCCAACACATGTTGGGGTACTACGTCATCTGGGGGCAGGTATACACTGCAAATGGTGAGGTCGATTGTAGTCTTCACTCTGACTGCTACAGCTTCTAAAGGCGTTTGGAGAGCAATAGACTCACTGTATGCGGATGAAAGGACAAAAATACAGACTCCACCTGAAACCCTGTCATAAACTGTGCGATTCCGGTAATATCCCTGATTGCCTCGTAAGGCAGGACATCGCGTCGGGGGGAACCAGGTCTCCTGCAGGGCAACACACAGTGCAGGTGAAGTGGCGAGAAGCTGCCGTAACTCTGCCAAATGGGAGAAAAAACCACCACAATTCCACTGGAGAATGTGATTAGTGCTGACTGGAGAGGCCATGATAGGATAGGGATCATTAGTCCATAGGTTCACTACCTGCTGCTGTCGAATGTGTTCCGACTGGATCCAGGACCATTGGTTCTGGAGAGTCCAGGAGAGCGAGATCCTTGGGGGATGCAAGGATCTCCAACTCGTCATCAGAAGCAGAAGATGTGACAAGGCGTGGCTTTAGAGCCACAGAAGAT
The DNA here is from genome assembly GCA_026315105.1 of Locusta migratoria. NCBI lineage: Eukaryota > Metazoa > Arthropoda > Insecta > Orthoptera > Acrididae > Locusta > Locusta migratoria. The sequence continues at coordinate 27,429,172 of CM048753.1, forward strand.
TCCTTTTTCTTCAGCTTCTTCTTCTTTTCCACTCGCTGTCCCTTCGGTTTTAAGGACTGAGAGGGCTTCTCAGAGACGGTGTCAGGGCCCGACGTAGAGCGCGGACCCCTTTGACCAAGGGCGTGCGAGTCCGACAGCCGTGGGCTGGGACCCTCGGTGGTACTCTGAGATGCCTCGGAAGGGAGCGTCCCAAGGGACCCCTTCCGAGCGAGAGGAGCCGGAGGAAGTTGTTGCTTCTCCGGCTGGGTGACGGGGACCGTTGTCCCCGATGGTGTGGGGGGATGTGCTCCCCCAGGAGATGTAGTGGGGGGAGCACATGGTGGAGAGCCCCCAACCATCGAGGGGGCTGATGGAGCTTTACGGCCCTGAGGGCCCACAGAAGTTGGCACAGATGTGGGGACCGTCGTCACCGAAGAAAAAGGTGACGACGTGACACTCGCAAATGACGTCTTTAATGCTATTGGATGCAATCGCTCAAACTTCTTCTTGGCCTCGTTGTATGACAGTTTGTCCATGGTTTTATACTCCATAATTTTTCTCTCTTTATGGAGCACTGTGCAGTTAGGCGAGCAAGGAGGGTGGTGCTGTCCGCAGTTTACGCATATAGGAGGAGGAGCACAAGGAGCGTCCGGATGGGATGGACGCCCGCATTCTCTACAGGTGGAGCTGGAATTGCACCTGGAGGACATGTGCCCAAATTTCCAGCATTTGAAGCACCGCATCGGAGGAGGAATATAAGGTTTTACATCGCACCGGTAGACCATAACCTTGACCTTTTCGGGCAAAGAATCGCCCTCAAAGGCCAGGATGAAGGCACCGGTGGCTACCTTGTTCTCCTTAGATCCCGTAAAGATGCGCCTGACGAATGTGACACCTCGCCGTTCTAGGTAGGCGCGTAATTCGTCGTCCGACTGCAGCAGGAGATCGCGATGGTAAATAATCCCCTGAACCATATTAAGACTTTTGTGAGGGGTGACTGTCACAGGAACATCTCCCAGCTTATCACAGGCCAGAAGCGCCCATGACTGTGCTTGGGACGCCGCTTCAATGAGGATTGCACCGCTTCTCATCTTAGATAGCCCCGAAACTTCGCCAAACTTATCTTCTAAGTTCTCCACAAAGAAGAGTGGCTTAGTATTGCTGAACGTTTCCCCATCAGTTCTGGCACATACAAGAAATTTAGGGGAGTAAGGCTCAACCCTGTCTTTCGCCCGTCGTTCCTCCCATGGGGTAGCCAGGGAAGGGAACGATTGGGGGTCATATTGTGCGGCATTAAAGTCTCTTCTACCACGCTTAGAAACGCCAGGTTTGCGTGTGGCGACGCTATTACTTGCTCGTTTCATTCTCGTCCCACGAGCAGCTAGGGAACTAAAGGTACACCCAGGCAGAGCCCCGCTTGCCTGGGTAAGCCTTGTACAACTGAGGTGCGGCAGGTTCCTCAGAGGTTGCTCGCTAGCGGCTGTTCAACCTCAACAGCCATGCATCTCCTCGGCACGTAGCACACCTTGAGATTGAGGTTTTTTTTATAGAGGTTTGTACCGTCCTCGCGACCCGGGCGATTAAGCCAAGATCCCCGGGCTCTGAAACGTACAACGTTCCACCGTCGCGCCGAACGATGGTCGTTGAAGCACGCACAGAGCTTACGGTGTAGCGGACTGTTGGCGCGACACAGCCCACAGCTCAGGACCCCGGGGTCGCCAAGCCCGTACCCAGCAAATTAATGCTGAGCCCCTGAGGGGGATTTCGCTTTGTTGAGTTTCGCACCCGAAGCAAGTTCGTAGTTAGTGAGCACCTGAAGTGTCTTCTCGATGTCATTTGCACTCGTGATAACAAGACCCACATCATCGGCGTATGCCTTGCAGACAATAGATTGACCTTGGATGCACAATCCTTGCAGTCGTTGCTGTAGAGTGGCTAGGAGGGGCTCGATGGCAATGGCGAACAAAGCCAAACAAAGCCATCGACAGTGGACACCCTTGTCTGACTGAACGTGTGAAGTCCAACGGTTTCGTCATTTGTCCATTGATCATAATCCGGGACGTGCTATTCCTCAAAATTCTTCCAACGACGTTGACAAAATTATGGGGAATCTGCATCGCGGACATAGTTTTGAGAAGGTAATTATAGTCCACCCTATCGAAAGCCTTCTCAAAGTCAAGCGTCATGATAGCGCACCGTAGTCGGAGAACATCTGCTGTCGCAATGATGTCTCTATATTCGCAGACCGTTTGAATGATTGACCTCCCCTTACCCACACTAGTCTGATATGGGCCAGTGACCTCGTGCAGTAGGTGCATTTGTAATCTTCGAGCGAGTACGCGCGCCATAATTTTGTAGTCGCTGTTCAGGAGACTGATGGGTCGAAGATGGTTTACGGAAATGCTGCTGAGGCGTTTCGGAACTAGCACGATAATACCTTCCAGAAACTCCTTCGCGATTTCTCTGTCAGAGGCCATTAATTCATTGCATATGAGGAGCAGTTTAGACTTCATCTGCGCTTGGAAGGCCTGGTAAAATTCTGCTGGAAGGCCGTCAGGCCCCGGCGATTTATTTTTGGGGCTCTGCGCGATAGCTGTTGTCAGGTCGTCATCGTCAATCTCCGCGGTGAGTCGCTGCGATGCCTGTCTGCTGAGTCGGCCCTGCAGGTTCCGTAACAAGTCCTCTTGAGCTTCGTTATCCACTGGGCAGCCTGACATTATGGATGAAAGATGGCTGTAGATTGCCTCTTTAATGTCTATCTGTGTTGTGAGGACGGTACCGTCACTTCCTTTTAGTTCCATGAGTATTTTTCTGTGTGCCCTTTTCCTTTCGCGCATAACGTGGTACATCGAGATTTCTTCATGTGGGGCGGCAGCCTGCGTTCTCGCACGAATTTGGAAACCCTCTAATTGTTTGCGCTTCAGAGCCAGAATTTTGGATTTTATCCTCTTGATCGCGACGTAGTTTTCAACGACTGATTGGTCCAATATGTAAAGGTCCCGCAAGCATTGGAAATAAAATTCTGTCGTTGTCTTGAACCAAAAACTTTTTTCCTTCGAGTAATCTATGAACATTTTCCTCAATTTCGGCTTCGCGCACTTGATCTACCAGGTCAAAGCAGAATCATACGAAGTGAATTTATTTTCACAGTCCCGCCATGTTTGTTGGGAAACGCTCGCGGCATTCGGCGTCTTTTAAGTGAGATACGTTAAGCTTCCAGTAGCTTCTTCCTCTGTAGGTGCCTTGTCTCGCCATATTAATGGTGCATATAAAGGCAGCATGGTCGGTGAAGCTGGTGGGCCACACTTCTGCGTGTAAGATGCGAGTCGTCAAGTTGTTAGATACGTACATCCTGTCTAAGCGGCTGGCCGAATGGTTAGTGACAAACGTAAACCCGGGTGCATCCCCATGGCTGTGCTCCCACGCATCGGTTAAATTGAAATCTTTGATGATGTGTTCCAGTTCGGGAGACGGATTGAAGTTAGGGAACTGATTTTTACGATGGAGGACACAATTGAAGTCACCCGCAAAAAGGATCTCGGCTTGATGCTCTCCAAAGAGAGGAACAATTTCGTGTTGAAAAAATTCGGCTCGGTGACGGCGGTTGCCGCTCCCAGATGGCGCATATATATTTATGATCCGGGTATTGTGAACAGTACAAGCGATCCCCCTGTTGTTGACGAGTTTTTCCACATTCGTTACTATTATTCCTTCCTTAAAAAGTATAGCAGTCCCTAGGTCACCATCGCTTCCAGCATTTATGACAGCGTGGTATCCATATATTTCTTCAAGTGCAATGTCGGTTACTTCCTGCAGTAAAATGATGTCGATATCCGCCGCGTACAAAAAGTCTTTCAAACTATGTAATTTTAATGTACTGCGTATGCTGGTGATGTTCAGAGTCGCGATTCTATAGGCTTGATAGGTGGTCATGATGTAGAGCGTTTTACAAGGATGGCTTGGGGAATTTCGCGACTGTTAGTAGGTGTCGGACACATAATCAGCCTCCGTTTCCTGGCTCTGGAGGGGTGTTCGGTCATCTGAGGTGGCTGGCACGGCGGCAGTACAGTACGTAGGTTCCCTCATTTCCTCATCTCCGTCCGCCCAGTTTTTCTGGAATGACGGAACGGACGGGTTTGTTTCAACAACACAGGAATGTGCCGGGTCAAGGTCGTCGGGAGCTACACTGGCACATTGTTTGGCGCCCACGGAGGCGCCACCGGCTGCCTTGGGAACCATGTTGGGCTGAGCACACTCGGAAACTTTCCCTGGACCCTCATTTAACTTCTGCACTACTTGTTTCACCTTCTGCCGCATTAATGGGACAATTCCTTCGGCAGCTTGATGTGCGATTCTGCGTTTCTTCTTTTTCCTGGGTGACTGGCACTTCGGCGGGCTTGCTGAGTGTTGTGGAACACTTTCCTGTTCGGGATCGGTGGCAGTTTCGTCAGCAGAAGGACATCTGATTTCGAACAACTGTCCTGTACTCTCTCGCTGGAGTTTTCCGCAGAGAGTTCTTGCGGGTGTGGTGCGACAGAAACTGCAGCCGCATGGTCAGTGACGTCCATCAGAGTAACGGTCTGGACTTTGTCGACGGGAGCTGCCTGTGAGGGCGAGGTAGGTTCCCGGTCTCCAGAGACTGCCGCCGAGGCCTCAGCTACTTCCATCGGGGTTTCATGGTCAGCAGAGTTGTTATCGTGAGAAGTATGCAGAACGGGGGCGACGGGTGGTGGTCCCGCGACAGCCACCACGTATGTAATCGGCAGTGAGGACATAGCAGGAGGTCTGACAGATTCACCGGCCGGTAACTGCGCTACGCGCCTCTGCATACACTGTGCACGCACGTGGCCCGTCGCCCCACACCCTGCGCACGTTCTGGGCTGCCCATCATACATGACAATGGCTCGGTAGCCACACACGTCAATATAGGACGGAATATGTTTCCGTAAATCGACCTTCAGTTGTCTGATGCCATTTAGTACCGGAAACCTATGCGCACCTGACCACCTTTCTGCAATGTTGCTGAGTACCGTGCCGTAGGATGACACTACCGCATTAATTTGTTCTCCCGAGACCTCAAAAGGCAATTCGAATATTCTGATTGTTCTTATACCGAAGCCGGCGTGGGTAACAGTAACTTCACTTATATTGCCATCCGAGTGCTTGAATTTATAGCTACCGCCACTAGAATGTAGTATTGTCTCACAAAGATCTGCTGTCCTCAGTTTGACGTAAACAACTGTACTCACAATCGAGAAATGAATGCCGACAAGCTCATCTGAGGTAATCTTCACAACTTCTTCAAGAAACCGTTCAAATTCGTAAGAGGTTGGCCTAACGAACGTACGATCGAAGGTGAACTTCAAAGTGTCTTTTCTATTTGGCTGATTCAGGTGTCATCTTGTAATAGTCACACAAACACAACGACAACAGCGAAAAGCTGCAACAACACTCCGACTTACCACGCGCGAGCGAGGCGGCCGCAGCACACCGCGGACTTCCTCACGGTACCGCTGTCGCAAGCGGACTGTCCATCTGAGCTACGCCCCCACTGCGAAAGCAGTGTCGTGTCGTGGCCTATTCTGTGACACAGAAGACACTTTGCCCTTACTGCCACTGGTTTACACGTGTACAGCGAAGACTTGGTTCACTGCTTTCTGCACATTAGATCGAATCCCAGTTGTTACACACACAGAGCAGCACTCGCAATGTCCAAAATAAGTATCGGTGAAGGACACTCGCTTCCTAAAGCGACCGTTCTGCCTGGCCGACGATTTGCCATTACACCTAAAGACATTTGAAGGTACCGCCTCTACTGCAAATCTCGTCAGTTCCCTTCCTGCACGAATATGAGGTTGCCTTTCCGCATGTTGCGTCCTTACATGACGTCGACAACAAGCGCTTACAAGTGGCAAATCCAAAATTTGGAGGCGCCGGGGCTTGAACCCGGGACCTTTCACATGCAAAGCGAACGCTCTACCAACTGAGCTACGCCCCCGTCTGCAAGCGCCGTTTCTACTTCACCCAATTCTCAAGTTCCGCACTTCACTAAAGCAGCCATTCCTCCACAGACGACTTTTCCGACTTTGCACGACTCTCACGCACGCTCACGCTAGCAAAATCACTTGTTAAAGGCCCATGTCGCACCTAAGCAAATGAACACACATCCCCCTGCGAAATAGGCAGCCCTCCTGGCGTTGCTGGCCGACTGGTGGAGTCTGCACAGGGCCGAAATCTGCCACTCTTCCTGCGAACAGCTCTTGTTGTCGCTTTTGGAACTGATTGTCAAATTCACCATCCAGTACATTCGTATAATCAAAGACAAATTTGTCAGAGAAAGAGATGCCAAGGAAACAGATATAATTGAAATCAAAGCTTTTATCGGTTTGTTGTACCTCGCTGGAGCATACAGAGGGGATCGTCAGAGCCTGCAGGAACTCTGGGGGAGTGAAGGAGATGGTGTCGAGAAATTTGGTCTAGAGATGAGCACCAAGCGTTTCAAGTGCCTTATACGCTGTATTCACTTCGATGATCAAACAACCCGAGCTCAATGAAAAGAATTTGATCGACTTGCTCCAGTCCGTGAACTATTTGATCGCTTTGTTCAGAACTGTCAAAATAACTACACCCCTGGAGAAAATGTCACCGTTGATGAAATGCTGCCGGCATTCCGTGGAAGATGTGTGTTTAGGCAGTACATAGCATCGAAACCAAGTAAATATGGCATTAAAATATTTGCCCTAGCGGATTCCCGTATGGTATATGTCTGCAATATGGAAATTTATGCGGGAAATCAGCCTGAAGGTCCATTCTGTGTTAGCAATAAGGCCAGTGATGTGGTGGAAAGAATGGCCGATCCACTTTATTGGACAGGGCGGAACATCACTGCTGACAACTGGTTCGGGGATATAGATCTTATTAACTATCTGAAAACAAGAAAGCTGTCGTAAGTTGGTATGATTAAAAAAATAAGCGACATTTACCGCCCTGCTTCGTCCACGTTCAAGGGAGGAGTCGATACAGCAGCTTGTTTGATTTCAATAATGGCAACACTTTGGTTTCTTATGTGCCAAAAAGGGTGAAAAAGTGGTCCTGGTTTCCTCTCTCCACGAAGGTGACGTCATTGATCAGAATACAGAAGAGCAGAAGAAGCCAGAGGTAATTACTTATTACAATAACATATTTAAGAAACTTTCACACAGTTAAAAATTAGGTGTTAAACTTGTAAGAGTCTGAAATAAAGTTCTTGGTCCACTTGAGCTGTTATTTTATTGGAGTCGTGAAGACCCGCACAACTGGTTTCGCAACCTACAGTTGCGTCTTCAGGCGCTTTTTTACCGTATGAAATGATAATTGTTTTAATAAATGAATATTTAGAATGAAAATTACATATTAAAAACAAAAAAATCCGAACTAGTATGTATGAGAAAGTTACATGCAAAAAAATAAATAAATAAATAAAATAAAGTAAAATAAAAGCCAGTAACAAATATTTTTCATGTTACTTACAAAGTTTTCCATATAAGTGACTTATGATGGATAACGCCGTTAATGGTTATGTGGTAACGCAAGCACCTTGGCCCTTTTCGTCAAAAAGATTAAAAAGGAATCCACCGTGCGGTTCTTGTCATTTTTGTTAAAATAATAGAAAAGTAGGCAATTGGTAAAATTTGTTTGGCCTGTGACAAAAAGCGACGTGATGGGTAGCCAGATTGTTGTCGGTGTAGTGAGGATCATGAGTTGTATTTGCACTTCCGCCCAGCACGAATATGCAACTTTTTGATCACCTGGATGGATCTGATGATCCTGACTACACTGACAACAATCTGGCTACCCATCACGTCGCTTTTTGTCACAGGCCAAACAAATTTTACCAAATGCCGACTTTTCGATTCTTTTAACACAAATGACAAGAACCCCACGGTAGACTTCTTTTTAATCTTTTTGACGAAAAGAACCAAGGTGCTTGCCGTACCACCTAACCATTAACCCCGTTATCCATCATAAATCACTTATATGGAAAACTTTGTAAGTAACATGAAAAATATTTGTTACTGGCTTTTATTTTACTTTATTTTATTTATTTATTTATTTTTTTGCATGTAACTTTCTCATACATACTAGTTCGGATTTTTTGTTTTAATATGTAATTTTCATTCTAAATATTCATTTATTAAAACAATTATCATTTTGTATAGTAAAAAAGCGCCTGAAGATGCAACTGTAGGTTGCGAAACCGGTTGTGCGGGTCTTCACGACTCCAATAAAAATAATAGTTCAAGTAGACCAAGGACTTTTATTCAGACTCTTACAATTTTAACACCTAATTTTAACTGTGTGAAAGTTTCTTAAATATGTATAAATATTTTAGCTGTGGTTGCCCGTCATACAAAGTTCTATTACAATAGCACCAAAGCTGGAGTAGACACTGCTGATCAGATGTGTGCCACTTACAGTGTTAGTCGGAACACAAGGCGCTGGCCTATGGTCATACTTTTTGCTTGCCTAAACATCGCTGTCATCAATTCACAAGTTATTTCGATTGGGAATAAGCTGGAACCACTGAAAAGAAAAATATTTCTCAAAAATCTTGCCTCATCAGCTTGTAATTGGACAACTAGCCCGTCGAAGTGTGAATACGAGTTGAATGTCCATTCAGCTACGAACCCGACTGAAAAGGTTTTTACCCCACGAGGAAACTGAAAAATCCCTCACATTCCTACCAAAAAGGCGAAAGTGTGGTATCTGCATGGCTGAATCAGAATTTAGGAGGATGACAAATTATGAATGTTCAGTCTGTCATCAACCAATATGCTTAAGCACTGTGCCAAACGCGTTTTTCAGCTGCTCATTAGCGAGCGTCAACATCAACTTCTGGCTACGAATTTGGCGAGGAAATATAAGTCTACGTCAAAAGAGACTGCCTGATGTCTTAAAAAACCTTTTATATATAAATCAGTTCGACCAATTTTAAGAATCTATGTGTGGCAACCACTCCCATGAACCACAGACATTGCCGAGGTGGGGTGGCTTGCGTGCCTCAACGATACAGATAGCCGTACCGTAGGTGCAACCACAGCAGAGGAGTATCTGTGGAGAGGCCAGGCAAACGTGTGGTTCCTGAAGAGGGGCAGCAGCCTTTTCAGTAGTTACAGGGGCAACAGTCTGGGTGATTGACTGAGCTGGCCTTGTAACATCAGCTAATGTGGCTTTGCCACACAGCTACTGCGAACGGCTGAAAGCAAGGAGAAACTACAGCCGTTACCTTTCCTGAGGACATGCAGCTCTACTGAATGAACATATGATGATGGCATCCTCTCGGGTAAAATATTCCGGAGGTAAAATAGTCCCCCATTCGGATCTCCGGGCGGGGACTACTCAGGAAGATGTTACCATCAGGAAAGACAATACTGGCATTCTAAGGGTCGGAGCGTGGAATGTTAGATCCCTTAATCGAGTAGGAAAATTAGAAAATTTAAAAAGGGAAATGGATAGGTTGAAGTTAGATATAGTGGGGATTAGTGAAGTTCGGTGGCAGGATGAACAGGATTTCTGGTCAGGTGAGTACAGGATTATAAATACAAAATCAATTGGGGGTATCACAGGAGTAGGATTGATAATGAATAAGAAAATAGGAATGCGCGTAAACTACTATGACCAGCACAGTGATCGCATTATCATTGTAAAGATAGATACGAAGCCAACACCGGCAACAGTAGTACAGGTTTATATGCCAACTAACTCTGCCGATGATGAGGAAATCGAAGAAATATATGAGGAGCTAAAGGAAATTATTTAGACAATTAAGGGAGATGAAAACTTAATTGTTATCGGCGACTGGAATTCGGTAGTAGGACCAGGAAGGGAAGGGAGGATAGTAGGTGAATATGGTCTGGACAAAAGGAATGAAAGAGGAAGCCGCCTGGTAGAATTTTGCACAGAACATAATTTAGTTATAACAAACACCTGGTTCAAGAATCATAAAAGAAGGTTGTATACGTGGAAGAGACCAGGAGACACCGGAAGATACCAGATAGATTTTATAATGGTAAGAACTTAGATTTCGGAACCAGGTTTTACAGCGTAAGACATACCCAGGGGCAGATATAGACTCTGACCATAACTTGTTGGTTATGAACTGTAGGCTGAATCTAAAGAAACTACAAAAAGGTAGGAAAATAACAAGATGGGACCTGGATAAATTGAGGGAACCTGAGGTTCTTAAGAATTTCAGAGGGAGCTTTAGGCAACAATTGACAGAAACGGGGGAAAATAAAACAGTAGAGGAGGAATGGGTAAAATTGAGAGATGAAATAGTGAAGGTAGCAGAGGACAAAATAGGTAGGAAGGAAAGACCTACAAAAAATCCTTGGATATCACAGGAGATACTAAATTTAATCGGGTATTGTGGAGAGCTGCATCAAACCAGTCTCCGGACTGAAGACCATAACAACAACATGTGTGGCAAATGGGTAATTTTGATTCTTTTAGATTAAGAAGTATTCTTTTTTAATAAATACATTCTTTTGCTTTTTAATTTGGTGTATATCCTTTCTTTAGATCCTCCTGAAGACCAGCCAACCCGTGTTTTAAATTTCAATTAATATCATATTTATCATATTATATTTCATTAATATCATATCATCTCCGCTGCAGAGTGAAAGTTTCATTCTGGAAACATCCCTTAGGCTGTGGCTAAGCCATGTCTCCACCATATCCTTTCTCCCAGGAGTGCTAGTCTTGCATGGTTCGCAGGAGAGCTTCTGTGAAGTTTGGAAAGTAGGAGGCGAGGTACTGGCGGAAGTAAAGTTATGAGGCGGCATCGTGAGTCGTGTCGGGATAGCACAGTCGGTAGTGCGCTTGCCCGCGAAAGGCAAAAGTCCCAGGTTCGAGTCCCGGTTCCGGCACACAATTTTAATCTGCCAGGAAGTTTCATATCAGCGCACACTCCGCTGCAGAGTGAAAGTTTCATTCTGGATTATGGAAGTAGTTCACAAAAATATAAGGGTGGCCTCTCAGGCCGGGTGCCGCTGATTTTGTTCCACCTGGAGGCGCGTCCGATGTAGGGTTATAAATATACTGCCAAAGCTACAGCTGCCCTCAGCACTAACAATAAGTCGTCTAAGTTATGACTTATAAAGTACATGAACGTATGATACACAGCTGTAGCTAAAAGCCAAAGTGTCGCAGACTTAAATACAAACGTGCAATAATGTAATAACTTATACTTACCTACTGTTTAAGTTTGTTACTGTCGTTATAAATAATTTCGTTAAAATGTACTTTCCATTTGTCTTCTGCTAAGGTGTTTAGATTATTTAGTATTTGGCTGCAGACTTACTTGCATATTTACAGAGTCCAACGAGATTCCAGGATTTTTTATTTCCATTTGATTATTTTAATGGGGGTGTGAACGATGTTGCAGGATAAAATACTTTACCTTTCCAAAGAGCAGTAATGAAGACCCCTCATGTCAAAGCTATAGGTATAGATGTGTTCCATAATGAGAGTCACAAAGCCTTTAAAGATATATTCGCCCTACTCGATGTTGTGCCGCTGCCCAAAATAAATTCTGTCGGACACCAGAGCTGCAGCTGAAGGGAAAACCTCACAGATAAGGCAATAGAACGGCGAAATCCATCAAACTATTTAACAACAAGCAAGAAACCATCTCCACAATGGCTGGTAAAGCTAAAAAAATCTTTAAATTGTGGGCCTTTTAAGCTGAAGTAATTACATTCAAAAGCATATGCGGGTATGAGAAAGACGAGTGGGGTGTAAAAACTCCATACCGAATTGATGGGCATCTGAAAGCTGCCAGTCATAATACGAAAAGAACGTAATAGAAGAAATTCGTATCTTAAATTTATTTACTACTTACTTTCAGAGGAATAAGCTGCACATACACATATTCGCAAGAAATTCTTCAAGAAGTTTTTCTTCATACAACTGAATCAGTGAAGTTTTACATTAATTTTCCGGTATGTGTCTTGATATTTTACAAATGCTTGGAAAACAAATATCACAGTAATTAGATACAAAATAATTATAAACGATCACTCCAGCAGCTTGCACACCGCCAGAAGCACTATTGTTGTAGCGACTGTGAGTTTGTAACATCCTTCACAGCACTTACTACAATCCACAGCCTCTGCACAAACATTTCCATTTCTTTCGCGGCGGGATTCTTTTGTCCCAACCGTCCAAAAATAACTGTCTTAAAGTTATAAAAAGTAAACACACCAATTTTTTTTCCTTTATTGTTGTTTTAAAGCCAGCCGTAGAAACAGCTGGCAGGCTGGCAGCAGCTGCGGTGGCTGCTCTTCAGCCATGTGATATACAAACATTTGACAAAGAAGAGATAAAATATAAAAAAGATGAACAAAATTGCGGAAATTAAAAACATTGACAGACAGAGTTTTCGACAGAGTAAAACGGACATGTATAAATGGGACAAAACATATGGCAGAGAACAAAAAAGAGACGAGTAGCGATAAAACACACACACAGTCAGTAAAAACAACCGGCCACGGTGACAAGTTTAAAAGTACATTGCGGAGACACGAAGTTCACACATGGAGACAGCTGACGGCGTATAGAATAAAACATGGGGACGGCGATTATGGAGGCACTGAGTAAAACACACGACACTGGAGACACTTGCACTGAACACGTAGATAAAAAGTCGAGACGCCCCCGCAGGGAGTGGGAAGGGGATGGAGGGGGGGAGGTGGGGCAGGGATGGGGGAAGTGCGGGAGAGGGGGAGAAGGGGAGGGAAGAGAGCGTAAGGAGGGAAGGGGTGACGAGACTCTGGGCATGGGAGAGGGGTAGCCAAGCGGGCGGGAAGGAAAAGGGACGGGAGAGAGGGGAGGGGCGCTGATGCTACGGGGAAGGGATCAGAGTTGGTAGGAGGGGTAGATATCGGGCCGAAGTTCGGTATCCGGTAGAGGAAGGGTGCGGAAATTGCCTTGGGAGAGGATACGGAGCGTATGGAGGTGAAGGCCGGGAGGGACGGTTTGGCGGAGGCGTGGCAGAGGCCCGGGATTCGTAAGAATAGGGTAGACCAGAGGGTTTTGGGACTCTATTTTGCGGGATGTGTAAAGGAGCCGGAGATGTTCGAGGTGTTGTAGGAGAGGAGGGAAGGGGATGAGGTCATAGAGGATCCGCATGGGGGAAGGGAGTCTGATACGGTATGCGAGGCGGAGGGCGTGGCGTTCTAGAATCTGGAGGGACTTGTAGAAAGTAGGAGGGGCTGATATCCAGGCGGGGTGGAAGGAACAAAGGACGGGGCGCATGATTGATTTGTAGGTGTGAAGGACAGTGGAAGGGTGGAGGCCCCACGTCCGGCCAGTGAGGAGTTTTAGGAGGTTTAGGCGGGACAGAGCTTTCTCACGGAGGGATTTGAGGTATGGAGTCCAGGACAGTTGGCGGTCAAGGGTAAGGCCAAGGTACTTGAGGGTGGGGGTGTGACGGATGGGTCGGTTGTGAAGGGTAAGATAGAAATCGTGGAGGCGGAAGGTGCGGGTAGTACGACCTATGACTATTGCCTGGGATTTGTCGGGATTGACGGAGAGGAGCCACCGGTTACACGAGGAGGCGAACTCGGTGAGGTGGGACTGGAGCAAAACCTGGGAACGGGCAAGGGAGGGGGCGAGGGCCAGGAAGGCGGTGTCGTCAGCATATTGGAGGAGATAGACGGGAGGTTTGGGTTGAGGCATGTCGGCAGAGTAGAGGAGATAGAGGAGGGGAGAGAGGACTGAGCCTTGGGGCACCCCGGCGGAGGGGTAGAAAATACGGGAGTCGGAGTTGCAGACAGTGACGTAGGAGGGGCGGCGGGTAAGGAAGGAAGCGATGAGGCGGACGTAATTAATGGGAAGGGCGTAGAGCTGGATCTTGAAGAGGAGACCGGAATGCCATACTCGGTCGTAGGCTTTTTGGATGTCGAGGGATACAAAAATTGCGGAGCGACGGGAGTTGAGTTGGACGGAGAGGAGATGAGTCAGGCGAAGGAGCTGGTCGTCGGCGGAGAAGGAGGGTCGGAAGCCACATTGGGAGGGGGGGAGAAACTGGTGGCGGTGGAGGTGCTGGTGGATTCGACGAGAAAGGATGGTTTCCAGGACCTTGCTGAACACGGAGGTAAGACTGATGGGACGGTAGGATGAGGTCTGGGACGGGGGCTTGTCGGGCTTGAGGAACATGAGAATACGGGAGATTTTCCACAGGTCGGGGTAGAAGCCAGTGTAAAGGATGATGTTGTAGAGTTTGGCAAGGACTTCATGGAATGAGAGGGGGCATGCGCGAAGGTGGCGGTAGGTTAGCCGGTCGTGACCGGGGGCGGTGTTTCGTTTCGTGCGAAGAGTGTCTATTATGTCACGGGCAGTAATGGGAGTGTTCAATTCTGAGGGAGGAATGCGGTTCAAGTACTGGAAGCCAGGGGCGAGCGGAGGAGAGGCGGTGTCGGTGCGCTCATGGACATCCGGGAAGAGAGAGTAGTCAAAAAGGGGATCATCACACACCAATTTTTTTTTCCTTTATTGTTGTTTTAAAGCCAGCCGTAGAAACATCTGGCAGGCTGGCAGCAGCTGCGGTGGCTGCTCTTCAGCCATGTGATATACAAACATTTCACAAAGAAGAGATAAAATATAAAAAAGATGAACAAAGTTGCGGAAATTAAAAACATTGACAGACAGAGTTTTCGACAGACTAAAACGGACATGTATAAATGGGACAAAACATATGGCAGAGAACAAAAAAAGAGACGAGTAGCGATAAAACACACACACAGTCAGTAAAAACAACCGGCCACGGTGACAAGTTTAAAAGTACATTGCGGAGACACGAAGTTCACACACGGAGACAGTTGACGGCGTATAGAATAAAACATGGGGACGGCGATTATGGAGGCACTGAGTAAAACACACGACACTGGAGACACTTGTGCTGAACACGGAGATAAAAAGTCGAGACGCCCCCGCAGGGAGTGGGAAGGGGATGGAGGGGGGAGGTGGGGCAGGGACGGGGGAAGTGCGGGGGAGGGGGAGAAGGGGAGGGAAGAGAGCGTAAGGAGGGAAGGAGTGACGAGACTCTGGGCATGGGAGAGGGGTAGCCAAGCGGGCGGGAAGGAAAAGGGACAGGAGAGAGGGGCGGGGCGCTGATGCTACGGGGAAGGGATCAGAGTTGGTAGGAGGGGTAGATATCGGGCCGAAGTTCGGTATCCGGTAGAGGAAGGGTGCGGAAATTGCCTTGGGAGAGGATACGGAGCGTATGGAGGGGAAGGCCGGGAGGGACGGTTTGGCGGAGACGTGGCAGAGGCCCGGGATTTGTAAGAATAGGGTAGACCAGAGGGTTTTGGGACTCTATTTTGCGTGATGTGTAAAGGAGCCGGAGATGTTCAAGGTGTTGTAGGAGAGGAGGGAAGGGGATGAGGTCATAGAGGATCCGCGTGGGGGAAGGGAGTCTGATACGGTATGCGAGGCGGAGGGCGTGGCGTTCTAGAATCTGGAGGGACTTGTAGAAAGTAGGAGGGGCTGATATCCAGGCGGGGTGGAAGGAACAAAGGACGGGGCGCATGATTGATTTGTAGGTGTGAAGGACAGTGGAAAGGTGGAGGCCCCACGTCCGGCCAGTAAGGAGTTTTAGGAGGTTTAGGCGGGACAGAGCTTTCTCACGGAGGGATTTGAGGTATGGAGTCCAGGACAGTTGGCGGTCAAGGGTAAGGCCAAGGTACTTGAGGGTGGGGGTGTGACGGATGGGTCGGTTGTGAAGGGTAAGATAGAAATCGTGGAGGCGGAAGGTGCGGGTAGTACGACCTATGACTATTGCCTGGGATTTGTCGGGATTGACGGAGAGGAGCCACCGGTTACACCAGGAGGCGAACTCGGTGAGGTGGGACTGGAGCAAAACCTGGGAACGGGCAAGGGAGGGGGCGAGGGCCAGGAAGGCGGTGTCGTCAGCATATTGGAGGAGATAGACGGGAGGTTTGGGTTGAGGCATGTCGGCAGAGTAGAGGAGATAGAGGAGGGGAGAGAGGACTGAGCCTTGGGGCACCCCGGCGGAGGGGTAGAAAATACGGGAGTCGGAGTTGCAGACAGTGACGTAGGAGGGGCGGCGGGTAAGGAAGGAAGCGATGAGGCGGACGTAATTAATGGGAAGGGCGTAGAGCTGGATCTTGAAGAGGAGACCGGAATGCCATACTCGGTCGTAGGCTTTTTGGATGTCGAGGGATACAAAAATTGCGGAGCGACGGGAGTTGAGTTGGACGGAGAGGAGATGAGTCAGGCGAAGGAGCTGGTCGTCGGCGGAGAAGGAGGGTCGGAAGCCACATTGGGAGGGGGGGAGAAACTGGTGGCGGTGGAGGTGCTGGTGGATTCGACGAGAAAGGATGGTTTCCAGGACCTTGCTGAACACGGAGGTAAGACTGATGGGACGGTAGGATGAGGTCTGGGACGGGGGCTTGTCGGGCTTGAGGAACATGAGAATACGGGAGATTTTCCACAGGTCGGGGTAGAAGCCAGTGTAAAGGATGATGTTGTAGAGTTTGGCAAGGACTTCATGGAATGAGAGGGGGCATGCGCGAAGGTGGCGGTAGGTTAGCCGGTCGTGACCGGGGGCGGTGTTTCGTTTCGTGCGAAGAGTGTCTATTATGTCACGGGCAGTAATGGGAGTGTTCAATTCTGAGGGAGGAATGCGGTCCAAGTACTGGAAGCCAGGGGCGAGCGGAGGAGAGGCGGTGTCGGTGCGCTCATGGACATCCGGGAAGAGAGAGTAGTCAAAAAGGGGATCATCACACACCAATTTTTTTTTTCCTTTATTGTTGTTTTAAAGCCAGCCGTAGAAACAGCTGGCAGGCTGGCAGCAGCTGCGGTGGCTGCTCTTCAGCCATGTGATATACAAACATTTCACAAAGAAGAGATAAAATATAAAAAAGATGAACAAAATTGCGGAAATTAAAAACATTGACAGACAGAGTTTTCGACAGACTAAAACGGACATGTATAAATGGGACAAAACATATGGCAGAGAACAAAAAAAGAGACGAGTAGCGATAAAACACACACACAGTCAGTAAAAACAACCGGCCACGGTGACAAGTTTAAAAGTACATTGCGGAGACACGAAGTTCACACACGGAGACAGCTGACGGCGTATAGAATAAAACATGGGGACGGCGATTATGGAGGCACTGAGTAAAACACACGACACTGGAGACACTTGCACTGAACACGGAGATAAAATGTCGAGACGCCCCCGCAGGGAGTGGGAAGGGGATGGAGGGGGGGAGGTTGGGCAGGGACGGGGGAAGTGCGGGGGAGGGGGAGAAGGGGAGGGAAGAGAGCGTAAGGAGGGAAGGAGTGACGAGACTCTGGGCATGGGAGAGGGGTAGCCAAGCGGGCGGGAAGGAAAAGGGACGGGAGAGAGGGGCGGGGCGCTGATGCTACGGGGAAGGGATCAGAGTTGGTAGGAGGGGTAGATATCGGGCCGAAGTTCGGTATCCGGTAGAGGAAGGGTGCGGAAATTGCCTTGGGAGAGGATACGGAGCGTATGGAGGTGAAGGCCGGGAGGGACGGTTTGGCGGAGACGTGGCAGAGGCCCGGGATTTGTAAGAATAGGGTAGACCAGAGGGTTTTGGGACTCTATTTTGCGTGATGTGTAAAGGAGCCGGAGATGTTCAAGGTGTTGTAGGAGAGGAGGGAAGGGGATGAGGTCATAGAGGATCCGCGTGGGGGAAGGGAGTCTGATACGGTATGCGAGGCGGAGGGCGTGGCGTTCTAGAATCTGGAGGGACTTGTAGAAAGTAGGAGGGGCTGATATCCAGGCGGGGTGGAAGGAACAAAGGACGGGGCGCATGATTGATTTGTAGGTGTGAAGGACAGTGGAAGGGTGGAGGCCCCACGTCCGGCCAGTGAGGAGATTTAGGAGGTTTAGGCGGGACAGAGCTTTCTCACGGAGGGATTTGAGGTATGGAGTCCAGGACAGTTGGCGGTCAAGGGTAAGGCCAAGGTACTTGAGGGTGGGGGTGTGACGGATGAGTCGGTTGTGAAGGGTAAGATAGAAATCGTGGAGGCGGAAGGTGCGGGTAGTACGACCTATGACTATTGCCTGGGATTTGTCGGGATTGACGGAGAGGAGCCACCGGTTACACCAGGAGGCGAACTCGGTGAGGTGGGACTGGAGCAAAACCTGGGAACGGGCAAGGGAGGGGGCGAGGGCCAGGAAGGCGGTGTCGTCAGCATATTGGAGGAGATAGACGGGAGGTTTGGGTTGAGGCATGTCGGCAGAGTAGAGGAGATAGAGGAGGGGAGAGAGGACTGAGCCTTGGGGCACCCCGGCGGAGGGGTAGAAAATACGGGAGTCGGAGTTGCAGACAGTGACGTAGGAGGGGCGGCGGGTAAGGAAGGAAGCGATGAGGCGGACGTAATTAATGGGAAGGGCGTAGAGCTGGATCTTGAAGAGGAGACCGGAATGCCATACTCGGTCGTAGGCTTTTTGGATGTCGAGGGATACAAAAATTGCGGAGCGACGGGAGTTGAGTTGGACGGAGAGGAGATGAGTCAGGCGAAGGAGCTGGTCGTCGGCGGAGAAGGAGGGTCGGAAGCCACATTGGGAGGGGGGGAGAAACTGGTGGCGGTGGAGGTGCTGGTGGATTCGACGAGAAAGGATGGTTTCCAGGACCTTGCTGAACACGGAGGTAAGACTGATGGGACGGTAGGATGAGGTCTGGGACGGGGGCTTGTCGGGCTTGAGGAACATGAGAATACGGGAGATTTTCCACAGGTCGGGGTAGAAGCCAGTGTAAAGGATGATGTTGTAGAGTTTGGCAAGGACTTCATGGAATGAGAGGGGGCATGCGCGAAGGTGGCGGTAGGTTAGCCGGTCGTGACCGGGGGCGGTGTTTCGTTTCGTGCGAAGAGTGTCTATTATGTCACGGGCAGTAATGGGAGTGTTCAATTCTGAGGGAGGAATGCGGTCCAAGTACTGGAAGCCAGGGGCGAGCGGAGGAGAGGCGGTGTCGGTGCGCTCATGGACATCCGGGAAGAGAGAGTAGTCAAAAAGGGGATCATCACACACCAATTTAAAGCGTACCTTTTTATTTAGATGACTTTACCACATACCCTGCAGGATACAAAGTTCTCTTTTCATAAATACGGACAAGGCCACTTATAGCAATGCTGTTAACTATGTAGAAATAACCAATGCATACGTTTGAAGAACTGTTAGGCCATTTTATCAGTTTCGCATGTAGCTTATAATTGAGAAAAGTGGCAGAAGAGTTGCGTGCTTCGCGCGTCGCTAAACAGATGGCAGCGTGATAGGCTGTTTTGTAAGTCGGCATGTCGCGCTGCCATCTGCCGTCGACGCTCTGAACTGCGTTCACAGTGACACCGAAAACGGTCGCCAGATGCCGACTCGAGCACAGTGCGGCCGTCATGTGCCGTGGTTGTTGTTGTTGTGGTCTTCAGTCCGGAGACAGGTTTGATGCAGCTCTCCACAATACCCTATCCTGAGCAAGTCTCTTCATCTCCACGTAAGAACGGCAATCTACATCTGTCTAAATCTGCTTACTGTATCCATCTCTTGGTCTTCCTCTGCGGTTTTTACCCCACACACTTCCCTCCAACGCTAAATTCACAATTCCTTGATGTCTAAGAATGTGTCCTATCAATCTATCCCTTCTTTCAGTCAAGGTTTGTCAGAAATTTCTTTTCTCCCCAATTCTGTTCAGTACCTCCTCATTAGTTACGCGATCCACCTACCTAATCTTCAGCATTCTTCTGTGGCACCATATTTCAAAAGCCTCAATCCTCTTCCTGTCCGCACTGTTTATCGTACATGTCTCACTCCCATACAAAGCAACACTCCATACAAATGCCTTCAGAAAGGACTTCCTTAGGCTTAAATCAATATTCGATGTTAACAAATTTCTCTTTTTCAAGAACGCTTTTCTACCCATTGCCATTCTGCATTTTATATCCTCTGTACTGCGACCATAATTTGTTATTTTACTGCCCAAGTAACAAAACTCATCTACCTCCTTTATTGCTTCGTTACCCAATCTAATTCCTTCAGCATCGCCTGATTTTCTTACACTGCACTCCATTACCCTAGTTTTGCTCTTGTTAATGTTCATCTTATATGCACCTTTCAGCACACTGTCCATTCCGTTCAATTGCTCTTCCAGGTCCTTTGCTGTATCTGACAGAATTACTATGTTGTCGGCAAAACGCAATGTTTTTAATTCTTCAACCGGAACTTTAATCCTTTCTCCAAATTTCTCCTTGATTTCTTTTATAGCTTGCTCAATGTACAAATTGAATAACAATGGAGAAAGACTACAACCCTGTCTTACTCCCTTCCCAACCACTGCATCCCTTTCATGCCCTTCAACTCTGACAACAGCTGTCTGGTTTTTGTACAAGTTGTAAATAATCCTACGCTCCCTATAGTTTACTCCTGCCTGCTTCAGAACTTGAAAGAGCTTATTCCAATCAACAAAGTCAAAAGCCTTCTCCAAATCTACAAAAGCTAGAAATGTAGGTTTGCCTTTTCTTAATCTATCTTCTAGGATAAGTCGTAAAGTGAGTATTGCCTCCAGTGTTCCTACATTTCTCCTGAACCCAAACTGATCTTCCCCGAGGTCGGCTTCTACCAGCTTTTCCATCCTTCTGTATATAACTCGTGTTAATATTTTCCAACCATGACTTATTAAACTGATGGTTCTGTAGTTTTCACACCTGTCTGCACCTGCTTTCTTTGGAATGGGGATTATAACAGTTTTCTTAAAGTCTGAGGGTACTTCACCTGTCTCATACATCTTACACACCAGTTGAAACAATTTTGTCATGGCTGGTTCTCCCAGAGACTTCAGTAGCTCTGAGGGAATATCATCTACTCCAGGGGCCTTGTTTCGACTTAGATCTTTCAGGGCTCTGAAATTCTTCTCTCAGTACAGTATCTCCTATTTCATCTTCATCTACATCCTCTTCCCTTCCTACAATATTGTCTCGAAGTTCATTTCCTTTGTAGAGCCCCTGTATATACTCTTTCCACCTTTCGGCTTTCCCTTCTTTGCTGAGAACTGGTTTTCCATCAGTGTCCTTGATATTCACAGAGCTCTGTTTCTTATCTCCAAATGTTTCTTTTATTTTCCTGTAGGCTGTATCTATTTTTCCCCTATTTATACATTCTTCTACGTCCTTGCATCTGTTTTCTAGCCACTCCTGCTTAGCCATTTTGCACTTCCTGTCAATCTCATTTCTTAGTCGTCTTTACTCCATTTTGCCTGTTTCATTTACTGCATTTTTATATTTCCTCCTTTCATCGATTAAATTTAGTATCTTCTGTGATATCCAAGGATTTTTTGTAGGTCTTGCCTTCCTACCTATTCTGTCCTCTGCTGCCTTCACTATTTCATCTCTCAATTTTACCCAATTTGCCGTTAACTTGAGGATTTTGCCCTGCAATAGCCCCGCCCATTCACCCCCCACCAAGCTTGTCCATGGTATAAGCCTCACCCACTGGAAGTTACATCAAAGATCAAAGCATGAGAGACACAGATATGTCGCTCAAAGACACTACCTCCATGAATACATCAAAGATCTTAGCATCACTGAATAACAGTTATGTCAGTCCAACTCAAAAATATTTGACAACACAAAATGTTTGATCTATGATGATATTCAGTAATCAGTAACAAATCTACATTTTGTGGAAACTAATATAAGAGGAGTGTATATTACTAAAGAAATAAAAAATTTATAGTAGTTTGAGAACATAACTAGTAACAGAAAAAATCAGTAAGGGTAAATTTTCATCAAATAATTCACTTAGTATAATGGATGTCTTAACGATATCATGAATGAATCGTATGAAGACTGAGCTATCAGTGCATCACCATAATTAACGATGAAAAATCGATTATCTTGGATGTGATCGATTCGTGCATGGATCGATTACTCGAGTGCTCATCCGATCTTACATATAAGCAAAATCAAGTACAAATGGTTTTATTTATTCCTATATTATTATTGTAGCTCGTCGAAACTGAATATTATTTGCAGCGTGTGAATTTAACCGTGTAAACAGTTGCTGTGTGGTTAGTTATTTCCTGTTGTAAATTCGTTAGTAAACACCTGTTGCTATTCTTTTAGTCGTGTTTTTTGTATGACAAGTAATATTCTGTCATCCTAATGATTTGTATTTCCTTACTGTGACAATGTTGGTAGTGCAGGTAATAAATGTTACAGATTCTAGCAGTAATGGATGTTCTTTATGCTATGTTATTTTTCCACCTTCATCAAAACTAATCAGTAAATAACATGCAAAAATAAGTTTGAAATGTCTAACATGGACACGGTAATTTGCCTGTCTTTGGAAGAACAATCTAAAATTGTGTTCCTTTCGAACATAAGGCTGCTGTGTGATATTAGTATTTCAAGAATTCAGTATTGTCTTCACCAACTTTTACTGTGGAAGTACCTGGCACAGCTGACGCCAATTCAACGTTATGTCTTAACAGTTTCATAGTTATGACTAGATTTATCTTTATTTTCCAATTTGAAAGTAGTTCTGAATTGTACATGCTTGCTCCAGTGGTCTACAACTTGTAATTTTAAAATATTTATGAATAGTTCCCATTCTAAAGAATAACATTTTTACATTTGCAAGTGTGGAATTCACAAGAACGTTATAAACCAAAGCTACTAACTTTGTTGCGATAGATGGACCTTACGCCTTATATAAACAACACATAGCCAAAAAGATGACTGTTACAGAACAAAAAAAATTATGTCTTGCGGCATAATTGAAGAAGGGATACCACCTGTTATATAAACAACACACAGCCAAAAAGCTCTGTTCAGTTTCTATAGCAAAAATAATGTGACTGTTACAGAACGTAGAAATTGTCTCTTTCAACATAATTGAAGACAAGGATACCACCTGTCAGCTTTGGCCAATGGTGTCATAGGTATGGAAGTTATAAATGCAGTCTATTTACATTACCTAAAGCAAAACTGTTACACCCTTGTAGTGACTGGTTCTTGATGTACTTGTGCAAATCGTGATCTAATAGTAATTTGTATTTGCAAATAAATTCTGTGACCTTGACTGTGACTAAAATATGGTGTTGGGTCAACTGAAGACCACAATACGATCCATCGGCTTTAACCAATGACGTCATATCTGAGTTAAAGATGATAGTTTGTTTACAAGCATAACATGGTTTAAAGATTACTATTTTGTGTTTAAAAAGTGATATGTAGCTTCTTTATGATGGTTAGGTATATGTCAAGGCACAAAGATTTATCTTTTCTTTCCAAGTGAGCGCTAAAGGCTCGAATTTTTGGACTGTGATCTTTGAACGAATGCATATTCTGTTGTGGTATTCTGTAATTTATGAGGATGATCACAGATCATTTAGTATCTACAATACATGAGTATTACAATATTATCCTGTATGTTTATATTCGTTGATAGTGCTTGTTTTGCTGGTTGGTATAGCTACGTAGAATATCTTGTGAGATTAAGATATGACGTCATTACTCAATGCCGACGGATGGTATCTTGGTCTTCAATTGACCCTGTCCGTCTATTGAGTACCGGTACAAGAGAAATGTGTGCCATTTATATACAGCATTTATGATAGTATTTCAAACATTAAATAAATTTATAAGGAATACTATAAAATAAGAGACAGTTCCCCATGGCTCTGCTGACCTCTGTAAACCTGGAACCCGACTTAAAGAAATTTTTTTTTTTTACTTTATACAATCTTAAAAGAGCTTCGTTTGTAGTGGATTGTAGTTCCAAAATTTTTGTTTGTAGTTTTTCGAAAATATATATATATATATATATATATATATATATATATATATATATATATATATATATATATATATATATATATATATGGGGCACTCAAAAATAGCCAGTTTTACTTCATATCCTGGCGACTTTTTGTGATGATGTTGGCAATGAATGAGAATCGTGGGAATTATGTGATGATATTAGCCAATCACATGGCAACACAAATGTTTAGCCATTAAAGCTTCACTGAATTACTTTCACTGAGCAGTCAGGGGTACATACAAGAACCTGTGAACTATAGAGCACAAACTGCATTATTTACTTCATCGTGAGTATGGAACACTAATGAGTTCATCCTGTATGGTTCGTTTTTCTAAGAATGTTGTCGCGTTGAAATGGAATCAGGCTTGTCTTCGAAGGCAGGGTTGTCACTTATACTGAAAACAGGTTTATTGCGAACTTAACATACACGCAGCACTAACTGCCTCTCAGGCAGAGTGCTCTGCTGTTTATACACAGACAGAATGTACCCGATATTAGAAGGATAGTTAAAATAAGAAACATGTAGAAATTGCCAGTGAACATAAGAAACACATGGAACATTCTGGAAATGATAATTCCAAAGAAATAAAATTTTGCCGGTGGACAGGATTGAACCAACAACCTTAAGTACCGCAAACTGTGATGCTATCCATTGCGCCTCACCGATAGTTGGTTAACCCTGAGTCTCGTGGCAATATTAATATCTTGGAAAAGAATTTCTACATGGTTCTTGATTTTGCCAACACTCAAGTTGCCAGGACAGGGAGTGAAATTTTATCCACTGTTCAATTTCACTTTCCAAATCGGAGAATGACTATGAAACATTCAAATGTTTATGAAGCTTTTGGGACTGAACTGTGTCATCAGTCCCTAAACTTACAAACTACTTATGAACAACCTTACATTAAAGACAGCACAAACATCTATGCCCAAGGGGGATTCGAACTCCTCTGACGGGGAACGGCCTCACAGCATAGCACCTCAACGCGCTCGGCTGCAGCGATAATTATGAAAAGAATATAGTAAATGTAGTATGTAGCATTGGTCGTATTTTTATTGTTTTAGCAGATCGATTTCGATCATTTAATGATCATCTTCAATGCACCAGTCATCGTAATACTGAAGATGATCATTATATGATCGAAATCTATCCACTAAAACAATAAAAATACGACCAATGTTGCATACTACATTTACTGTATTCATTATTCTGTGGTCGTTGAGCAGAGCGTAAAAAAAAAAATAAAATAAAAAATTAATACAACCTCAACTATGAAAATCCCATTCAGTACAATCACATGACTTTTCCTACTCAAATTAATGAAACACTATTCTTCATCAGTTGATGAGTTTGATAGTGAAACAACAAAAATATATTAGTTATGGATGATGAATAAAAAAAACCTTGTTTTCTATAACTGTATAACAAAAACCTTTCTCAGATGCAACTTATCTCCAGTTGCATCGAAAAAGTTTCACAATACAAGAGGTTTGAGGTTACTGTTTGTCATCAAATTCAGGCACTATTCATTTAAGGATGATTCCTTGCAAGAGTACAAACAGTGGAATCTTGTGTACCTGTACAAGGCCACAACATGGTATAGCATGCATAATTCTGTGAGAGCCACCAGCCATCAAACATGGCACATTTTTATGAGGTACAAAACATGTTATACTAGAACTATCAGCATTCGTATACTATTAAACAAAGATCTGAAATAATGGTTGCTGTAAGACATTAACCCTTTCAGGTGTGAGCTGTGGGGGATATTCTGCATTCATGGGCGTACATGCTACCATATCTGTACGCTCCTGGCATGTAATAGTAGTCTGTTGCGTCACATCTGATGTCTGTCTGTTGTGAAATATAACTTTTAGGGCTGTGGGAAGTATATATCCCACCGAACACCAGTGTTTTTGGGAAGTATACTTGTCATCATAGTAGTTTCTGAAAGGGACTTGGGCAGAATACTTACCACAACATCAGTCTGTCACGGTCCTTAGGAATCGTACTTACCACGAACTTAGGGGTATCCCAAAGTTTCTGGGAATACATCTCACTACCTTTGTATGCAGTGTGTTCCTGGCCTTTTGTGGTACTACACATCATTTATTGATTGACTCAGAAGTAAAATAAAAACAGAAAGCAGTTATATTTTTTTTAATTTATTATATGTAATATAGTCCGTCTGTAAACTCACGCCTGAGCAGTGCTGTTGGTGAGGGAAGTGGCCTTTGCTGGAAGAGCCGTAAACGGCAGGTAGAGTGGGAATGAGCCTGCTCGGTCATGAGTTTACCAACAGACTATAGCAACATGTAACAGTCCACGCATAACTGTAGACTGGGATACCATCTGTCTGCTTTGACCAATTACGTCATCAACATGTCGGAAAACCAGTATATGGGATATCTTAATACTTCTGTACCGGTATTGTAGATACAAATAATCTGTAGTTATTATAGATAGAATGTTATCCCAAAAATTCGTGCCTTCTGCGCTCACATACGAAAAAAAACCTCTCGGTTAACCTACACCTAACCACCAGAGAAGCTAAAGATCACTTTTTAAACACAAATTATTAATCTGTTTTGTTTGTAAACAAACTGTCATCTTTAACTCAACCACCACATAATCATTCAAGCCTTCTACAAACACGCACGCACCTCAAAACTACCGCACTGCGATGAAGTCACGGGTCAAAGCTGACGGGCAGTATCCCCAAGTACAGGTGAGCCAAGTCCATAAAAAGGAAAGTGGGAAATCCATTTACCGCAATAGTTTAATAGCTCATAAGGTGCCAACGTGATGTACATACCACCATAGTCTTCAATGTAAATAACAAAATATAGTCAATTGAACATTTTTTATGTACGAAAAATAGAGATTGTTTAACTTACCCAAAGAAAGAACACGTAGATAATATCGTGGGAAAGGCGAACCAGAGACTGCGTTTTATTGGCAGAACGCTTAAAACATGCAACAGAACTACAAAAGAAACTGCATACGCTACGCTTGTTCGTCCATTTTTGGAGTATTGCAGAGTGTGGGATCCTTATCAGGTGGGTTTGACGGAGGACATCGAAAGAGTCCAAAGAAGGGCAGCTCGTTTCGTATTGTCACGATACAGGGGAGACAGCGTTACGGAAATGATACAGGATCGGGGATGGCAATCATTACAACAACGGCGCTTATCGCTGCGGCGTGGGCTACTTGCGAAACTCCAATCGCCAACATTCTCCTCCGAATCCGAAAATATATTGTTGACTCCCACTTACATAGGTAGAAATGATCATCATAATAAAATACTTGAAATCAGAGCTCGAACAGAGAAATTCAGGTATTCTTTCTTCCCGCGCGCTATTCGAGAATGGAATGTGAGATAAATAGTATAATTGTGGTTCGATGAACCCTCTGCCAGGCACTTAAATGTGATTTGCAGAGTATCCCGTGTAGATGTAGATGTAGATGTAGATGTAGACAGGCTCGTTGACAGATACAAAGACACACACAAACACAGATTCAAGCTTTCGCAACCGTTGGCTACTTCATCAGGAAAAGAAGGAAGGAGGGGAAACACTCCCTTAAAACCCGCATCCTTTCCTTTTTCCCCTCCTTCCTTACTCTTTTCCTGATGAAGCGGCCAACGGTTGTGAAAGCTTGAATCTGTGGTTGTGTGGGTTTTTATTTGTGGTTTTGTATCTGTCAACGAGCCTGTGCTTTGCGAAAGTTAAACTATCTCTCTTTTTTTATACATATTTTTCCTATCAGGAAAGTTTCCCCTCTATAATATTTGAACATTATTTTAATATGATAAACAAAATCATCCCTGAGTCACAGCAAAAAATTTGCCTGCAATAGGGTTGAATTAGGAAACGACATTGAATCATAACTTGTCATTATTAATAATGAAATTTCTTCTCAAACAGGTGTATAGATTACTTTCTGGCTGGATCATAATGGGAAATGTATCATATACCCCATTTGATTTATATTGGAACACACACAGTACTGCTTCTCCAAGTACTCCTACCTGACAGTAGATAATCTCTGTACATTAACTGTTGCATCTATGAATGTGCACAAGCATGGGACTGTGTACAACCCCATGTACTTCACAATATTTGATGAATTTATAGAAATATGGTGATACAGTTAATGTTAATTTCCTTTTGTGGCAACTAAATTTGCCCCTAATCCCTCTCCCAGGACAGATACACAGTGAACAGATGAAGGCACAGGATGGAATCTCTGTACATCCATAACAGCATATCAAAGTACTAGAAAAATCCAATATGACTGACTGTAAGGCGGTGAAGGCTCCATTAGTTCCACAGCAGAAGACAAGTGAAACATCCTAATAATTAATGCATTAAATTCCCTTACCATGAATGACTAGTAAGTCTGCATTTATCATGCAAGAGTAGACCAGCCTTGAATTTAAAGTGTGTGATAGATATTTGAATGTGTGTAGAGTACATTCCAAGGAAATAAATAAGAGTGACGAGTTATGCAGACAAAGTGCTCCTCAAATTATCAAAGCAGGACATTAGTTGAACGAAGCAAATATAGATATGTGAAATTTTACATTATTTAACTTTATGATAAAATTTTTACTTGGAGTCTGGAGAGAGGAGAAGAAACTAGCTTTTGGATTCTAGCACACAGGCTGCTGAGACAATCCCTGGTTCTTCTCAGGGTGGCTAACTTATAGCATACAGCTTACTGTAGGCCTACATATGAACAGTACTTTAGTTAGAGTAATTGAAAATGGAATCCCAAAGAATAACATCATGTATGATTTATCAATAAATTCAAATTGGCTACAACACACAACACTGTTACACAGCTGAAGTTGGCAGGTCCATAAATAATCTGAAAACTAACACGGTAAGCTGACTTTTGCCAGTCGCAGAAGTGCAAGTATAGTACAGAGAAAATTTGTTCGAGATAATGTATTAACAGAATGGCAAATATCAGACATACGAATCAAAGCTGAGCTAACATCAGACATGGAGAAAATTCCAAATGCTGTCATGAAACAATTACCATAACTCATTTTTTTTAGAAAAATATTACACAAAACTGTTTGGTTAAAACTGTTAAACTTGTTTATATTTATTGAAAATAAACGTATATTAAGGTGAGATACTGTCGCGAGACACTCCCGAGTGAAGAGAAGCAGCAAAAGCCAAAAGAGCCATCTGTTGGTCGAAATCTGTACTATTTTACAGCAGCAAACAGCAGGTATAACATTTGCAAATGATTGGTAATGGAAGGGAAGGAAGAAGGATAGGAACGAAAGTATTGACAGTGGCCGCATTTGGGCATTGATATTAAGCAATGGTGACAAGTGACAACGTGACCCGGACCAGGAATCAAACCCGGGTCTCCCGCTTCAGGCCAGCGGTCGCCTTAACCACTTGGCCACCCGTGCTCGCCTCTCATCAGACTCAAACTCTCAAAACTCGCACGCTATGTTTGTTACGTTCAAGCTTCCTAGGGTTTGATTTGCGGACGGAGAAGTTAGTATTGCTTTCTCCCACAAGTCCCCTAAAACCTCCACATCCTTGCGGATGCTGTTGCGTAGCAGTGTGCGTTTGTACCGCCCTACAGTACGCACGAGGTGCCGTAGTTGCTGTCCAAGTCTTTATGGAAAGCATAGAGCTCTGACTAACCTGTTGTCTTCTATAGTTGTGTCCCCAGCGCAGAAGACAGCACACAGGTCGTAGGTTCTTCTACAGCATACAAGTGAGGCTAAAATAAGTTCTGTATGATGGAAGCATAAGAAGCGACTCGCGAGATTTTTAATTTTCAGGGATGCCATTTGTTAATTAAATAATATATGATCAACTATTGTTAATATGACACGGCCTATGCTGCCCATAGCTCATGTTGAGACCTCAACTGTTATCACTATTACCAAAATCTATACTCATGACCGGCGCGTATAGCGGTCAGCTCGAGACTGAAACTGCGGCGCGTTGCGAGAGGGCACCTGACGCTCTATTTCGCGCCAAAACATGGCCTTCGCGCGCCTTCTGCAAAATCGCTCTTCTCTTGTTACAATAAGAGAAGGCACCTTGAGAGATTTTTATCATAAATTCTCAGCTCTGATTAATTAATATTTAGTATATAATAAACAAGACTAATTTCAAAAGAAATCATGTGACGTGAAATGCAGCAGCCCATGCGAAGATAGAACCAGTAACATAGGCGGGCTTTTCCACGGGAACCAGCACCTACTGTGCCATATGCTACTGCTCCCCACCCCACATTTCAAAATATGCTGCACTTCTGTCTTCAGAAATATGAAGTGGCCATAGGCCAGGAATATCACAAGCGCCCCTATCGTCCATGCCCTCTTACACTCGCCATTACGGATTCCCGTGTGATGTCAGACGTATGACCGCATCTGCGGTGAAATAACTGAAGCTAACGCCGACGTTGCATTAAAATACTTATTGTTTTGGTGTGGTCTCTGTTCTTACGGGCGTCCGAAAGAACAGACACCACACCAAAACAATAAGCGGGTATAGCAGCGAATCACCGCTAAGTGAAGAATGGGTATAGCAGCGAATCACTGATTAGCGAAGAAACAGATAAGAAGCGAATCACAGATAAGTGAAGAGCGCGTATAGCAGCGAATCGCTGATAAGCGAATTGCGGGTGTAGTGGCTAAAAGCCGATTATGGACAGCGACCAGTTCACATACACTTGTGCATTTTTCCTAGAAAATCGCCAGGGCCCGGCAGGGAGAGGTTCAAAACTGAAAAACGTATCTTGTCCATTTCGCCTTTGGTCGTCTAAAAATGTATATCTTGTTCCAGCCAAGATGAAGCGATCAAGGGCGAGCGGTATGTGGTGTCATTTCACCGCTTTCAATAGCGACTATGCGACATGTAATTTGTACGGCAAACAGTTGTCGTATAAAACTTGAAGAAGCACCGTGAATAAGCGCGTGTAACCACGAAATATGCGATGTCTTCTTCGAGAGCCATCGAACCTTTGGTTCCAGAGCAAGTTATGATCCAATTACATTGTTTTGTAAGTATTTAACTTTTGTCTGTACTCTTTTTTTTAAACTGCTATAGAGGTATGATGTTTTAATACTTTGTTAGTGTGGAGTATTGTCATAGCAATAAAGAGTGTAGTTGCAGCATGCAGAGCAATAAGTAAGATCTCACTCACTTGAAATATGTGCGCTTGCACTCCGCTACGATGTTGGCAATACCACGTGGTAGCCAATGAGAGTCCGAGTTGTGCGCTCTCTGCAACTCGAAAAAACACGTGAATAAAATCATTTCCCATCGGACTTGCGCTGGACTACTGATATCACATTAATTGTTTCAATTATAGTAAAGATCTCAGCTTCTTATTTCTTATTTATGCATAAATTTTGAGTTTAAAGTGTGTGGCACTGGAAATGAAACTGCAGTAACTTGTTAGTTATTTAAGCATTCAGTTAGCTGTGCATGATACCGCTTATTTATACATAACTAAACATCTTAAAAGCATATGGCACCTAACAGAAAAACTGATACTATATTACTATAAGTAATTGAAGCATGTGAAGTAATATGATAACCATGTGTATCTAAATAACAGCACACACTAATAATTGCAGTATCAGTTACAGTAAAGAACTAAGTTATTAAAATTGAGGACATATATTCATTGACATTGAAATAACACCTACCTTGCAAGTAATTTCTACACTTACTTAGAATTTTTACTATTCTTTCATTGTCTTGATGTGGTTAGGAAGTTTATTGTACAGTTATTTTATCTGCCCCTCCCGTCCCCCTTAATGCTTTTGTAGTGGCCCAGATTTTCTGAAACATGCTGACTAAAGGTCCTGTTTCTGTTTTGTGCCACTAATATATTTATGTAAGTAACCACCTCATGAACACAGTTGGTGATGTTAGTTTTGTGCTGTACTTTAAAAATAAGTTTGCAAAAATTACAGCGAGCTTTATTTTCAATTGACCATATGATTCTCTGTTGCTCTATGAAACAGTTTTTGATTACTGACAAATTGATTCCATACTGTGGCAGTGATTGTGTTTAGGCATAATTAAAAAAATTGTTTGTGTTGTAGACCTAGCCAGGATAGCCTACTGGGCTGCATAAAGCCTTACAAAATGTAAAGCTATGTGAGTAATAGACTTAAGTTATATGCTATAGTGGCATCCAAAACGTAGATAAAGATTTTTACTGTTTCGTTGCACACATTATCTGTATAAAATGTAGTACTTAGGTGAAGTATGAATGCTTAGAGGTTCTGGGCACTTCCACTCCTGCCACCACCATCACCACCACCTTAAGGCATTACTGTGTAACACAGTGAACAGTATGGAATTAAACTTCCTGGCAGATTAAAATTGTGTGCCGGAACCGGGACTCGAACCTGGGACCTTTGCCTTTCGCGGGCAAGCGCTCTACCACTGAGCTACCCCGACACGACTCACGATGCCGCCTCACAACTTTACTTCTGCCAGTAACTCGCCTCCTACTTTCCAAACTTCACAGAAGGCAAAGATCCCAGGTTCGAGTCCCGGTTCCGGCACACAATTTTAATCTGCCAGGATGTTTCATATCAGCGCACACTCCGCTGCAGAGTGAAAGTTTCATTCTGGAAACATCCCCTAGGCTGTGGCTAAGCCATGTCTCCACCATATCCTTCTTTTAGGAGTGCTAGTCTTGCATGGTTCGCAGGAGAGCTTCTGTGAAGTTTGGAAAGTACGAGGCGAGGTACTGGCGGAAGTAAAGTAGTGAGGCGGCATCGTGAGTCGTGTCGGGGTAGCTCAGTGGTAGAGCGCTTGCCCGCGAAAGGCAAAGGTCCCAGGTTCGAGTCCCGGTTCCGGCACACAATTTTAATCTGCCAGGAAGTTTCATATCAGCGCACACTCCGCTGCAGAGTGAAAGTTTCATTCTAGTATGGAATTAATAATATAGTGAGGACAGTTTACAACTCACCGCAAAGACGTGGCGACGAGCTGCGACAGGCACATACAAAAGACACACACATACAACACATTCAGCTATCGGCCATGGCCTTCTTCAGAAAATAGAACACTCACACAATCACACAGGCACACAACACAGTCATACAACCATCACCTCCGACTGCTGCACTTCGAATCACGCTCCACCAACCACCAACAGTACCTACATTTTGACACGTCAAAAAATCCCTCCCTTTCAGCCTGGCCACCCGTGGACGGCATATCTGCAGTGACAAGAATTCCCTTTCTGAATATGCTGAAGGTCTCACAAAGGCCTTCACAAACAGAAACTACCCCACAGACCTAGTCTGCAAACAAATCTCTCGTGCCATATCCTCATACACCCCAAATCCTCCTCCTAACACCCTTAACCATCCACAAAGGAGCGCTCCCCTTGTCACCCAGTACTACCCTGGCCACGAACAACTAAATTCCATCCTTTGCCAAGGTTTCGATTTTCTATCCTCGTGCCCAGAACTGAGAGACATCCTGCCCAAGATCCTTCCCGCCCCTCCTAAAGTGGTGTTCCGTCGCCCTCCCAACCTTCACAACATCCTAGTTCATCATTATGCCACCCCAAAACCCAGATCACTGCCACAGGGATCGTATCCTTGTGGAAGACCCCGCTGCAAGACCTGTCCATTCCACCCACCCAGCACTTCCTATTCCAGTCCTGCCACAGGCTTATCCTACCCTATCAGAGACCGGGCCACTTGTGAAAGCAGCCACGTACTTTACCAACTGTGCTGCAAACACTGTACAGCTTTCTATATTGGCATGACCACCAACCAACTATCCATTACGATGAATGACCACCGCCAAACTGTGGCCAAAAACAAGGTGGACCACCCTGTGGCACAGCATGCAGCGGAGCACATGCTTGATTTAAATGGCTGCTTCACAACCTGGGCCATCTGGATCCTCCCATCCACCACCAGCTTTTCTGAACTGCACAGATGGGAGTTATCCCTACAATACATTCTCCGATCCCGAAATCAACCAGGCCTCAACCTACGATAACTTCCCTATATTTTTTCTCCATACCTTACAGTTCCTACCTCTCTATCCCAAAACTCATCTATTTTGAGTGGTGTGTGAATGTGCGATCGTGTGTGTGTGTGTGTGTGTGTGTGTATGTGTATGTGTGTGTGTGTGTGTGTGTGTGTGTGTGTGTGTGTGTGGTCTTGTGTACTTGCAGTGTGCACGCATTTTCTATATATATATTTATTTTACTTTATTTTATTTTCTCCCCTCACCTGCCTCCCCACTCCATTCCTAAGCTGCATCTCGTTATTCCCATCTAACCCATCACCGTGACGTAACCCTCCTATCCCCTCTCCCCTCCTCCCCTACCGTCCCCGATTCACTGCGGACTGTGATTCGAAGTGCGGCAGTCGGAGGTGATGGTTGTATGACTGTCTTCTGTGCCTGTGTGATTGTGTGAGTGTTCTTTTTTCTGAAGAAGACCATGGCCGATAGTTGAATGTGTTGTATGTGTGTGTCTTTTGTATGTGCCTGTCGCAGCTCGTCGCCACGTCTTTGCGGTGAGTTGTAAACTGTCCTCACTATATTACAGTGAACAGTATGTGACATTAACACAGAAAGGCCAAGCAAAAATGTCATGTGGGTAATAATCCTTACAGTGTTAAGCTCCCAAATTACTTGGCACAAGCGGTGGACATAGTACAACTAAATGTTCCTTTATTTTGTCACAAATATGATTTTTCTTTTTTTTAAGTTTAATTTTGTATCATAAATGTAGGCTATATGTGTTATATCAACAATTGGACAACACCAACTGCCCTCTATAGTTTTCAAACTATCCAAAATATGAGTATCACTATACATTACATATTAATTTAAAGGATATCTGACATTTGGTAAACTCTTGTCCACAGAAAGGAGACAAATGAAGAGAGAAAATTGGAATCACTGTAGGTCTGACTTATTTATTGGCTACCATTAAGTCACATAGTGTTGCAATAGCTTAAATATCAGAATCTTTATAATGTTATGCTTTTTACATTAATCCTACTGTTTTAGTTATGTTTCAGGGCAAGTGACAACTTAAATTAAAACAATTTTTTTCCTGAACGGACAAGGGTACATTCAAGAACCTGTCAACCACAGAGCAGGTACAGTATTAATTCTGCTGCAAGTGAAACGAGCAGCAATAACATTTACTCTGTAGCTTGTGAAACATATTAATGCAGTTCTACACTTCTTTGTTCATCTGCTGCCAACATAAGTACTACAGCCCGGCGAGAAGCCTCGTAAAATCTTACCAATAAATTGATTTTAATGTATCTTGTTTTTCAAATCTGTCTGTTGCACTTTACCTTCCAAAAAGTATCTGTGAACTCTTTTTATGGGGGCACTGGTTAGTCTGATGTATGCCTGAAGTTTGTCACTTTGCTAGTTGTATTTAATGTGACTACTTAATTTATACATGAATAAGTCTCAATAAAGGCATGAAGATTTTTGTAAAACTTGCTGCTATGATTGCAACTAGCTGAAATAGATCAGACTACACTTTAACGACCATGTTTGTTGGAACAAAATTAAGAGGCAGTGCTTAAGCACATTTGAAATTAAGGGAGCAAATTTTATAATTTCAGCATTGTAACAGATTTGGGTACAAAGGCTCCAGTTTAATTAAATGTCTCAAAATTGAAGAAAAATAGAACTTAACACATTTTTCCCCCACAATTGTAGTTGCGATCTTTTCAAAACAAATTATTGCTAAATGTTCAGGCTTGTTATATAAACATTTTAAGCTATAGGCACTGTAAAAGAAGTACTATTGGCCAAAATATGTGTGGCTTAATAGCCACAGTTAGTCAAATATGGCTTTGCCTTTCTATTAACTCATTTGCAGTGGAAATTGCACAGTAAAGAAAACTGAATATATGTAATCTATAGCGTCATTGACCAAAGATGAAGAGTGGTATCCCAATCTTCAGTAATGTCCTAAACATTAACTTACCAGTCAAGGGTACAAACAATAACTTGTCAACTACAGTGTAGGAACAGCATTAATTATTTCACAGTCAACATACAGGATGATCTACCTGACTCTTATGTGATTGAGTTTTCAAAGAGTATTGAACAGCCATTGCCACACTAGACTGGCGACACAATAAGTAAAATGTTACCCTATGGTTACAAGGACCAGATCTGATCACATACACTGTTATCTCTGAGTTATTGAATTCAAACACAACAGCCACAATGGCACTGTGAATCTACGCTATAAATGACTGGGCCAAGCCTATTCAGCAGCAATTGTGATTTGTATCTGGTCAACCACATCTTTAATTGTAAATTGGGCCTGTACTGTATTTGTCAGCACAACAGAACTTCTTTGAATATATTTAGAAAAAAGTAACTTAGAAAATGTATTTAATCCTGCTCCCAATAAGACACATTACTGCTACATAACCTTGTTAATATAGCATGACTCCTTTGGCATGTTTGCATGTGTAAAGAAGCATCAATCTGCTTTATGGAATCATCACAGTACCTCTATCACATCACTTATTCTGACTTGTCCAATGTCAGGTTGCGTTTCAGTACAATGTTTGGAGTAGAGAACCAAAAAGGAAACAAATAAAAATACATCAGTAACCTAGGTTACCTCCAAGTAGGCCTAAAGTATTTCACTTGAACTATTCATGGTGTCAAATTTCAATTGGAACATCTGTGTCACTTCATTCACTTTCTTACCATAGACCTTAAAAGTAAACCAATGGCTTTAAAACCCAACTTAGACCTCAGGCTATGCTACACGTTAGTAAATCTGCCACCAAATGTAAGATTTCAGGGGGAAGGCACCAACATCACCCTCATTCAATAGCAGAAAATTTATAGGTATTCGACTAGGGGACAATGTGTATTTCACGTTTATTTATCATTCATTTAATATTGCATAATGATTTCAATGAATCACTGTTCATTCACACAGTTTCTAGACACATTTTGCACACTTATTTTATCACTTATGTAGGGTTG
This sequence comes from Locusta migratoria, assembly GCA_026315105.1. Taxonomy (NCBI): domain Eukaryota; kingdom Metazoa; phylum Arthropoda; class Insecta; order Orthoptera; family Acrididae; genus Locusta; species Locusta migratoria. Next base: position 27,466,016 of record CM048753.1, read on the forward strand.
CCAGATCTCCGGGCGCCGCCCGGAGTGCCCGGGTTTGGAATGAATTCTCCGGGTCTACTGGATAATGACTCTCATCTCCGGGCTTGAATGTAACCTTCGTCTTAATTTTTTTTTTTTTTTTTTTTTTTTTTTTTTTTTTTTTTTTTTTTTTTTTTTTTTTTTTTACGGCTCTTTATAAGTACTATGCTCATGTAGCGACGATCTACATCGAGCTTAACGTAACTTAAACCAAGGACGAACATAACATCCATGCCCTAGGGGGGAGGGGATTCGAACCTCTGGCGGGAGCAGCCTCGCGCACCGTGGCAAGACGCCTCAGTGCCCCCGGCCATTTCCAGCCGGCTCCTCTCTAGTAATTATGAATAACTTTATATAAATGTCAATTTATTGCAACAAAACGCTACTTTTCTATTCTTCCTCTGAAAACTTTTCATTGTTGCGTCGGTAGTAATCGGCTAGCGCATTATTAAGCAAACACTGTTGCGGCAACGTGTCAACTGGCGACGTCTATTATTTGTGTTCGTTCGTTCATTGTTTGTTATCAGTTTACCGGCAATTTTTGGAATACACGGATCGTGTGTGAACAGACAAGCTTACATTAACTCAGATTAGTGAGTAATAACAGTGAAATGAAGAGACGATATCTAAGTTCGTCTGTGAAGAATGATTGCAGGAAGAAAATTATAAAGAGTGGCTACAAAAAGTCGATACTGATGAGTGTATGTGTAAGTGCAGAATATGCAATATCTCATTTACTGTTAAGTACGACGGAGTGAAAGCTGTGAATAAACATTCACAATCAGAAAGACACAAAGCCAATATTACCACGTAAAAGAAGAATCAGTCGCTTCTTCAATTCTTGCCGAAACAATTTTTTGCAGAAGACGACAAAGTCATTGCAACGGAATTAACTTTGACTTACCATGGAGTGAAACACCACCATTCTTACAATTCTCAAGATTGGTAATAAGCTATATCCTTATGTTTTTAGAGATTCCTCAGTGGCAACGAAAGTAAGATGCGGCCGAACAAAAAGCGAGGCATTAGTAAAAAATGTGCTTCTGCCTTATGCTAAAGAGAAGCTACTAAGCGAATTAAAGCAAAATGTTCCGTTTTCATTAGGTTCAGACGCTTCAAACAAGGACAATAACAAACATTATCTGATAGTTGTAACATACTTCTCCAAAGATAAGGGAAAATGTAATGAAGTTCTTGATTTATACGAAGATGTTAACGAATCTGCAGAAGCCATCTCAAACAAACTAAAATCCATTTTATTGGAGAATGGTTTGACACTAAATAAAGTAGTTTCGTATTCAGCTGACAATGCATCAGTTAATTTCGGAACTTAATCAAAGCCAATTGTTGTTGTCATATTTTACAAAAATATGCTAAGTTTGGATTCAAGCTTCTAAAATATGATGTAGAAACTCTAGTTCTTAAAATATATTCAGACTTTTCTTCATCATCAAAAAATTCGGAGGAACTAAAAACATTTTGCGAGTTTGCTCAGCACGATTACACCGAAATACTACGACACACTGTAGTGCGATGGTTGTCTTTGGAGTCAGCTGTGGACCGTCTTGTTAAGATGTGTCGAGTTTTAAACATGTATTATGTAGCACGGGGTGAGGAAAAAACACATCCCCTAATTTGGAAGTTTATTAGTTCACAACAAGACGAAATAAACGAGTATTCGTTAACACTACCAGGGTGCTTTCTGTATTTTTAAAAGCAACTTTGCCTGTTTTTTTTGTTTTTTTTTTGTATTGCAAACAGACTTTTAGAAAAAGAGGACACACTTTCCACAGATGATTAGGAGATTATGTTGGAAGTGAAAAAAACAAATAGAGGGTCGTAAGGAGAATAAGTTTTATGGATTTGAAGTTAATATGTCTTTAGAACATCTTACAGAAGAAGAAGAGAATATTGTAGTAAAAGAGTGCACACTTGTTTACGACAGGTTATTAAACTATCTTGGTAAATGGTACTGCTTTAGTGGGAATGACAATGTGTATGAAGTTGTATCAGTGATAGGCTTATGTCAACCAAAACTATTTTCATTTAAAGACTTGGCCAAAGTGGGAAAGAAATTGAAAATTAGTTTTGATGGAAATGAACTGTATCAGGAGTTTTCTATTTTGAAATCTATAGTATCAAATCTTGATAGGAAGGAAACTAATTGCTGTACAGTGTGGAGCGAGTTTTTTGAAAAAGCGGATGCACCAAACTTGTTCAATATAATGCAACACGTCCTCGCAATTCCTGTCAGTAACGCGCACGTTGAACGAGTGTTTGTAATGAGTGCATTATGGTCGGATGCTACAAACAGTATGCCCGTTGAACTTGTGAAAGCCGAGATATGTGTTCAGATGAATTTGAAAATGAGATGTGAAGATTTCTACAACGCGGCTCTTAAAAACAAGAGTCTTCTGAATGCAGTGAGATCAGCAAAATATGAATAATAAGGTATGTGCCTATAACTGTAATATTTTATTACTATTATTTTTATTTGGTTCGGTGTAGGTTCGATTAGTGGTAAACTAGTAATGGCGGCATTAGTAAGTGATTGGTCATCATATATAGTAATAGAAGTTAATTTTGTTGTGTTTGTAAAACTTATGACCGCAATGATACACAAAGATCTGTTTGACGAAGTCTACCCCAATTAGTCAAATGTACAATCAGAAAAAAAAAATCAACTGTTTGAGTGTCTTGTGGATGGCTATACTGCCCGCGGTGAACGAAGGCGGCCGAGTTCAGGCACGTCTTTGCTGACCAAATTTGTTTCGCTAACTAGTTTCGGTGTTTACACCATTTTCAAAGCATAAAATATGGGGCAAGTTACATTGTATACATTTTGGTAACTCAAGCTGTAAAAAACATCTAATCTTATCAAATTGACTTATATACCTAATAATAAAAATTAAGACACCGTTAAAATACACTGCACTGCACTACGCTAGAAATTAGATATTTTGTGCAGCTGGAGCTACGAAAATGTATATAATGCAACTTACCCCATATTTTACGCTTTGAAAATGGCGTAATCACCGAAACTAGTTAGCGGAACAAATTTGGTCAGCAAAGTGTACAAATATGCATTTTTCAAAATTTATTGCTGCCGAGGATCGCCTCACCAAAATGTATGAAGTATTTTTTAATTACACATTGGGCACGTAGGTGGATGCGTGAACGTAAATGGATCAATTTGTATTGTAAAAAGTAATGACAGGTTCTTAAGATATCATGTCATTGTCCAAATCTCCCCAATGCACTGTTATTTGCTTATGTCACGACAGTGAAGTAATTTTCGCGTAAGTCCAACATAATGGAGAACGAAGCACCAGTCACTGGCCACCGCACTTCCCTGTCGAACCTGGCAACTGCGCTGCTAGCTGTCAGAGCTCAACTCTCGCCGTACATAGTGTAGCACTGTCGATCAATTCACTATACAATTCGTGATCGTTGTTGATGTCCTGTACTTCGGTGTGTGATGTTTAATTGATATTACATTAGAATGTCGATTATCCGAACTAATTGGGGAACCTGGGTGTGTCGGAAAACTGGTTTATTCGAATAATCGAACTGTACAGTTTCATTTGCCAATAAGTACTTCACAGTAAATGTATTTATAACAACAGGCATCTCTTTTAGTACAGTAATAATCTCGTATTTATCTCTCATAGAAAGGACAGCACTCTTACGTTTAATCATCTTATGCCGTCAAGTTTACTTCTTTACGCGGCAGCAAGTGATCGTAACAGGGAGCAGACGGTGTATGTGCCCCTTCTCTTCACATGGAGCCAGTGAGGAGCTCTTCTCGGTGGCGCGCGATCCTTCACAGTGCGCAGCTGTTGATGTGAGCAGCTTTGATGCTGCCGCCACTTCTGAAGTGTGCCGATTGTTGATCCACAGCAATTGGCGGCCTGGCCTGTCAGCTGCGGCATGTCAAGGCCAACACTAGCAATGTTCCACGGGAGGGGGGGATACTTGCTGGGAGGGAGGAGATGATTAGTTTTTTCTTTTCTTTTAGAATTCACGTGTAATCCTGGTTGGGGGGGGGGAAGTTGATCGCAGTTGACGGGGGGGGGGGGAGACACTGGCCAAGGAGGAGGGGGGCACGTCTGGTCTCCGGGCCTGCCTCGATTTGAATCTGGCAACCCTACACTGATGCCACATTTAAGTCACGATTTCTTCAAGAGTTGTCATGAATCTTCAAGTTTCTCAAAATAGCACGTATTCAGACATAGTGGGAACTGAGTCTGGAAAATCACGAGGATTATTAAACTTTTATATGAATATTGATTGGTATATAATGTATCTCGACAACACAATTTCACATTTGTTTCACTTGATACAAAATTTAATCACAAGTAACAAAAATTGTAAACTATACTTACTATGACTTATTTGTTGACGTTTACGTTTCTCGGTTCACAACATAACTTTCATAACAACGAAGAGACGATAAATTAGTTACTGGCGGACGAAACATTATAATAGTACTATGTAGTAGAAATGGGCTAAACCGTGATTTTCCGCTAACAGTGATTTCCGTGATTGCTACTTTTAAATCACCGTGATTCTAAACAGAGATTAATCACGGTTTAGAATCACTGTTTGAGGTTTTCACATGTATCCCTCCGCGATTTCTACTCATCCCGCTATTCCGTGATTTTAGCTCTTTCCGCTATTCCGTGATTTCTGCTCTTTTCGCTATTTCCGTGATTGAATCGCCGCGATTCCGGCGACTTGTATGATTTACCACGGAACTGACAAAATTAGAGTTAGATACTTTTGTTATAATGTTTAATTCGCCAGTAACTAATTTATCGTCTCTTTGTTGTTATGAAAGTTATGTTGTGAACCGAGAAAAGTAAATCTCAACAAATAAGTCAATAGTAAGTATAGTTTAAAATAAATGTACAATAAACTTTCTAACCACATAAAGACAATGAAAGAATAGTAAATATTCTTAATAAGTGTAAAAATTATTTGCAAGGTAGGTGTTATTTCATTGTCAATGAATATATGCCCTCAATTTTAATAACTTGTTTCTTTAATGTAATTGATACTGCAGTTATTAGAGCGTGCTGTTATTTAAATACACTGGCCTATAATAGTTATCATATTACTTTATACGCTTCAATTACTTACAGTAATGTAGGATCAGTTTTACTGTTAGGTGCCATATGTTTTTAAGATGTATCATGCACAGCTAACTGGATGCTTAAATAAATATAAAGTTACTGCAGTTTATTTTCCAGTGCCATACACGTAACTCCAAAATTTATGCATACATATGAAATAAGAAGCTGAGATGTTTACTATAATTGAAGCAATTAATGTGATATCAGAATTCCAGAGCAAGTCCCATGGGGAACGATTTTATGCACATGTTTTTTCGAGTTGCTATTCGCTGCATTGATATTAGTACAGATTTCGACCCACAGATGGCTCTTTTAGCCTTTGCTGCTTCTCTTCCCTCACCTCCTCTTCGCTTTTCCGCTATTCGCTGCTACATCTGCTATTCGATGCTGCTTTTAGTACTCATTTCGGTCACCAGATGGCTCTTTGTGCTGCTGTTCGCTGCTATTCCTGCTCGTCGCTACCCAACCGTGACCGTGACTGAAATCACTGTCAGATTCCAGATCGCCGCGACCGTGAAAATAGTGAATTTTCAATCACCGTGATTTTTCACGAGTACGTGATTTCTTGCCCATCTCTACAATGTAGCTCAAGCCGCCAGAATTGCATGAGTAGCAGGAATCTCTGCGATTCAGTCACGGAATAACGCAAACAGCAGAAATCACGCTATAGCAGGAGCAGAAGTCGCAGAGGGACACATTTCGTGAATTTCTGAAACAGCGATTCTAAACCGTGATTAATCACGTAGCAATCGCGAAAATCAATTATAGCGTCCACACATAAATTTCCGTTCCTTTCGCGGCGGGGCAATATAACCCCAACCGACCAAAAATTACAGATTTCGTTATTGGTGAATGAAACTTCGTATATACTTTCCCCTTATATAGACGACTTTACCACACAATCAGCAGGATACAAAGTTCTCTTTTCATAAATACGGGTAAGAACACTTATAGCAATGCTGTTACCTAAGTACAAATAACCGATGTATATGTTTCAAGAACAGATAGTCCATTTTATAATTTTCATACATAGGATATATAATTGAGAAAATTAGAAGGTTGTCTTCCGTGCTTCACGCTGTTTACTGTCGCCGATAGATGGCAGCACGGCAGACTTTCTTAATAAGTCGGCATGTCGCGCTGCCATCTGCCGTCAACGCTTTGAACTGCGTTCACAGTCGCACCGAAAACGGTCGCCAGATGCCGACTTCATTTCCGTGCGGCCGATATTCTTTCTCGTTATTTGGCGGGCTGGATCCCTCGACTTTTAAAACGAGTGCTGCATTGCGCCTTCTGAGACGTGAGAATGCATGTTAATGACCCAAATCCGTCTCGGGAAGAGCTTGGCGAGTACGATAGGCTGTTTCCTCAATTTATACAAAACCCGACAATTTCTACGAGTACATAAGGATGAAGAGAGAAACATTATATTACGTACTAGAGATGATTTGCGGTGACAATGAAAGACATTCAAACTTCAGAAAAAGGATTTCTGCAAAAAAGTGTCGAGTAGTAGCGATAGGGTAACATTTTGTCTTTTTAATTCGGACTAATTAACATTGAGGCATCTAAATGGGGAGGTACATTGCAGTTTAAAATTTGGAATTTTTTAAAGTATCTACCAGCTTTAAACACTGCTTTAAATTTTTCAATTCAAATCTTAGTAGTATCACAAGCCTATTGCATTTAGTATTATCAGACTCAGGTATATTGTTACACATCAGTATTCTTATAAAGTCTGTTGCGAGTGCAAGTCAACAACCATTAACGAAATACGTATTGATACAGAAATAACTGTGTTAGTCGTAAAGTAGCCCTCTTCATTACACCTTTTTCTAGGTGCGCTGGTGGATGGAATATGTGTTTGTATTCCAGACGCAACTTATATATATCAGATTTTCTATAAAAGTCAACTGCGTCAAACCGAATAGCGTACACAATGTTGAAGCAATTTGGAATTGCGTGACGTCTTTAACAACTGCCGAAATTGCGACAGGTGTGTACCTGTCGAAATTGTTGGCTGTTGACGAAGAATCAACAACAGTAAAAGAATTACAGTTTGCTTGTTACTTAAAAAAAATTGAGATAGCATGAAGTACCCATTCCACTCTGTTGGTGATACATGTTACTTGACGTGAGTTCTATTCCTAGCATTAATACCGAATTCGACATCAAAAAATGTTAGTACATCTATCGGACTCAACTGCCAGGTTATTAGTCCATAGCTTTCAAACTCCTTATTCTAAGGACAGCACAAACACCCATGCCCGAGGGGGAAGGGATTCGAACCCCCGACGGCGAACGGCCGCGCGCACCGCAGCACGGCGCCCCAGTGCGCACGGCTAATCCGCGGCGGCTTGCTCTATAAGGCAGCTGCAGCTGCAGCGGTCTCTTCGAGAGCTCTTTTTTTTTTTTTTTTAGTTTGCGTCTTTATTATTACAGTCAGCAGATATTTTGTATTACAGTAAGTAAACGTCATATGAGCTTAAAAATAACAAATCCAATATACCTCCGACAATCTAGCTTGCGACTATCCAGCCCTGCATACCTTACAGCCTTTACAAGAAGCAGCTTCAAATTTTTAAATGTACTACAAGCGGTCGTCTGCCATGCGTCATTTTCTGTTTTGGCTCATAAGTTAAATTCAAATGTTTGTAGAGCTTACGGGACTTAACTACGGGGTCATCAGCCACTAAACTTACAAACTACTTATCAACTAGCTAATACTAAGGACCGCACAAATATCCATGCCCAAGGGGGGATTCGAATCCCCGACCGTAGTAGCCGTGCAGAATGTGACTGGCGCGCCGCAGAACGCTCGGCCACCGCGGCCGGCTACTAATAAGTTAAACCCTACAACATTTACCTTGAAATATGTACTGTTATTCGTGCATTTATGTTACTATAAATAGTTTTTAAAATGTGCACCGCTGTCGAGAAAGGACTGGCCCGAATTAAGAGGTTAGAAAATATTTGAAAGTGTTTCTTGGATAAAAAGTGTAGAATCCTCCGTAAGTTCGTTTTACGAGCATATTTGGTTGTCATCAATAGTAGCTACTGTTTCTTTTCATCTGTGTTTGCTGACATAAGTATGCGGTTTGAATTGCTGGAAGTACTACCCATCTTGGATACTGTCAATGATTCCTATACAGGGTGAATCACTTAAAACTGCACTGCAGATATTGTGGAAATGGAAAGTGCGATTGGTGTACAGTTTTCACAGAATGGATTGGTAGTCAGGGGCTCGTATTGTTGGCCAATAAACAGATTAAAAACTACTTAGAAAGTGTATTTTTTATGCAAACAAAATTTTTGAAATGGAACAATGGTTGTTTCTGACATGCACTGCAATTGGTGACATCATCTGTGGACAAAGAATTTTGAATGACATTTTTGTCACTTTTAGTTTGGCAGCTACAACCGTTCAAAGTTTCGGGGGCGTAGGCTGTAGTAGTTCCGCCCACAAAACTTTGAATGGCTTTAAAATGGCCAAACTAAACGTGATAAAAATGACATTCAAACTGCTTTGTACGCAACTTTTGTCAATACTTCCAGTGCATCATAGAAACAAGCATTGTTCCATTTGAAAAATTGTATGTTTGCATAAAAGATACAGTTTTTAGGTATTTTCTCAAGCTGTTTATTGGCTAACAAAGCAATCCCCTAACTACCAATCCATTTTGTGAAAAATGCACGTCAATCGCACTTCCCATTTCCGCAATATCTGCAGTGGCATTGATTCACCCTGTATAATGTTTCTCTTAACATTTTTGATTGTCCTAGGCACAGATGTCAGTGTAACGCCGGCCGAGGTGGCCGAGGGACTAAGGCGCTCCAGTCACGGTCTGCACGGCCACTACGGTCGGGGGTTCGAATCCCCCCTCTGGCATGGATATTTGTGCTGTCCTTATGATTAGCTGGTTCATAAGTAGTTTGTAAGTTTAGGGACTGATGACCCCGTAGTTAAGTCCCATAAGCTGTACAAACATTTGAACATTTTTTTGTCAGTGTAACGCCAGGAAAATGTCGAAGATAAACTTTTTCTAAGAAACGAACATACATGAAAATTTGCACAGACGGTCGCGAAATACTGAATATATTTGTACAAGAACGAATTTAAGTCTTACAGATCGTTGAGGTGGTAATCAGTTACTGAATTTTCGCCTAGCTGAACTTTTTGTTATTCACGATCCATCCCGCCCCTTGGAGGTATCGTTGCAGATGGTCCAGAGTCCATTCTCTGCTTGTAGATTTCCACTGCTCATGGCACGCCAGACCCCATTATTAATCCTCTGTTGTCCGAACATTGCTAACACACACAAATTCGTTTCGTTAAACTGAAGTTAAAATTCACTAAATGATCATTATTTTTATTTACCCTCCTAAAAAGTCATCGTCATTTCACATTATTGTTATTATTACTTCTAAAATGAAGTTTACTTATTTTGGAAATAAACCACTTACCACATTAATGTAGTTTGTAATATATTTAGCCAGGAGGATCCCGTTTGTTTGAATAACTGAAGTATTCGATACCATAGTTGGTCGTAGTATTGTAACCTAATATTCCATGTTTATATTACATAAGCATCTTATGGCACTTTTGTCAAGTCTCATTATTATTTGCATTACTAGGGTTTTCTACCAAACTAAATTAATTAATTATTGAAGCTTACTGTTGAACAATAATGGAAACATATATTAACACTGCACTAATTGTTGTTTACTTACGATCTTTTGTATTATTTCATTTTGATATGTAAATATTTTTATTAGATCTGTCAAAATTTTGTGTATCTTTACATAAAGCAAAATATTGCCACGGGAGACCACGAACACCAACTGCCGGTGTGGCGCAGGGGATAGCGTCACGGACTGCGGAGCATACGGTCGCCGGTTCAATCCCGCGTACCGGCGAAAATTTAATTCTTTGTAATTAACAATTCCAGAAGGTTCTACGTCTTTCTTATGTTCACTTGCAAATTCTACTTGTTTCTTATGTTAACTGTTCTTCTAATTTCTGGTAAATTCTGTCTGTGTATAAATAGCAGAGCACTCTGCCTGAGAGGCAGTCAGTGCTGCGTGTATGTCGAGTCCTTGTCTGGCTGCCCGCCTGAGCACGTCGCTCTCCGGGCAGTGCAAACAAGTGTGCTTCAAGACGGTCGGCGGCGGTCTTCGCGGCGTGTTTCCTTGTTTGGTGTTTAACACCTGTTTGTAAGTAATGGATTCCGAAGACAGACAGAACAATATTCAATGTACAGTCTTAGACAAAAAAATTGATCGCCGGCCGGCCGACGCAGAATGCTAAGTCCGCCGATGTGCACGATCTGGCAACACTGTAGAATGCGGTACTGTCAGGAGGAAGTGTTATGTCCTTCTCGAGACGTTTCTGTGATATGTGAGCGCGTGGTCTGGCGGTGAGAGTCGCATTTACAAGCGTATGTGTAAGCAGTCGCGAGATCGAATCCACCCACATTCAAATTTTTTTTAAACCGCAAATCGGCTGTCTTCGTTATCAGTGTGGAAGAACCTCAAATATAACAGCGAAAAGTCCCAGAAATATTACACAAAAGAACTCGCTGCTGCATCAAAACTGAACTGTTTACTCTCGGCAGTAGTGGGCACCGGCTACGGCGACGCGCCAGCGGCCGCATCGCGGCTGCCGCCTGCGGACTCAGTGACAGCGGCGCGCCGCTGTGAGTCTATTTACCGGCTGTTATATCCTTACCTCAAGTTCTGGTACTTATATTACAGTCACGTATTGAATTTTTCTGACATATATGAACGTGATCTAAACGTCGTAAAGTAGAATCGGTATATAGGGTCATAGGGGTGACTATTACATTTTTCTTGAACGACATCAGGCCGCTCAATTAGGATTCCTTCTCACGATTGTTACTAGTAACGAGTTATGATGCTCTCATGCTGACATCTTAAGAAGAAATTAATGACTGAGTACTAAAAGATTTTTATACTCAGCAAAATGCAACCACAACGCTAGGGTGCGCCCATTTTTTGCAAACAACTGAGACACCATTTAGTCACACTGTAAGGACAAACGACCTAAAAAATAACATCATGTGTTAGTACTACAACATAATATTTCCCGTTGATTTCACAAAGAATACATCGAATAGTGTGCTTTGGAAGTCACCGATTCCGCACCTACTCTTTCGATCATATGTCCTCAAATGTTTATCTTTCCTGCCCTACTCGAATAACCTTCGACAAAAATTATTTCCAGACGAAAATACACGTCGAACATCGATCGGCGTCAAAATTAGCCTGGAATCAGTTCGATTCTAAAGGGACAGATATGGTAAACTACCAGAAAATTGTCAGACTTTCGCATAATCTGATAGAACATAGCAAGTAACCACAAGAGGTTTCTTGTTGTTTTCGACGTGGATTCGTGCAACTCCTGTCACGAAAACAGCTAAAAAATCCTACTCCAATGAGACCCGAACCTGTGACCAAAGCCACCTCTCCGTAGCAGTCGACGACTTTACCTCAGACCTAGCGAGGAGCTGTGCATGCCTGTTCTTTCCTACTGTCACATACATCAGTAGAACATATAACTCGCAACGTAAGAGAGGAGATTACTTGGAATTTCGCCGTGTAAACAATTTTCTGGATACAAAAGCAAGAACAAATAGCTTCTGTCGCCTCTCGACTGAGAAACCTGTCAGTTTATGCAATTGACATTACAGGAAACATCAAGTGAATTTATGAGCATAGTTCTGTGCCAACCAGGAAGTAAGACCTCGGTACCAGCGTTGACAGACTTACACTCCAATGTTGCCAAGCTTCAGTCATACTATCAACAGGAAGAATAAGAGCCGAGGTGATTGCCAAGCGAGCTCGACAGAGACTTAGCTCGCGCGTCGCGCGCCTGCTGGGGGCCGAACACCTACAGTATATGTCAATGAGCCATGCTCGCAAGTCCGTAACTAGCTTTAATGAGTCGATCGTTGTCACTAATAAAAATATACCGATGCACCGACCTCTAAAATAGTAATAAGTGTCTCAATTATTTGCGTATTCTGTCTTAAGCGCAATGACAACAAAAGTCATTCACCAGTGCTGTTTTACATTTCTTCGAGCATTTCCATTGATTATACTGAAAACATTAGATGTAAGAGTCAGTTTCCTTTACAATTATAGACTCAGAAAGTATCTTTCTTGATATCGCTGTCAGAGGCACAAACGAACGAAGAGAGGCAAACAAACGAAGAGAAATCAATGCAGCATTGTTTTCAAGATGTGAACATTTCTGGGAAGGCTTCGTAATATGGTGTGCAAAATAAGAAGAGCTTCTGTTATCCAAACATATAATTAGGGACAGTAATGTATAGATTAATTTATCCGTCATAATCTCCCATGTTGTATGTTACTTTTTTTTCAGGTTGTTTCCAATTTCTTATTTCATCCTCTTTCGATAGCCGCTAACTTTATTACGTTCTTTAATGTGGTTAGTTCAGATTATTTGATTATGTTCCTTTCTAAGTATTTATTTTCTTCTTCGCTCATGCTATTGTTCATTTATTCTTCCAGAAGTATACGAATAATTGTTTCTTTAGCCTTTTATCATTTATTTAATACATATGTCCAACAAAAGGTAACCTCACTTAACCACTCCGACTGATATTGTTTTCCATATTTTTGTAGGTTACATTACTACGGATTTTCCAAATGTCTGTACTTTCTCTTGGACCCATTTTCTTTCTTATAATCCGTCTATTATTCTTTTTGTGTCGTCTGCACATTTGATAAGGTGTATATTTGCAACACTTAAACTAATATTTAATATTCATTCTAGTATTAGCATCACATAATCATAATGTATAAGAATTTACACAATGCTGGCACTATTTATAATTTTCAACGTCGTTTGTGCGGTCGTTACCTGTAAGGACATCGATCGGAGTTATGTGCTCAGTATTGTTGCAAACACAGAATATCAAACTGTCCAGTGTTTTTATACCTCCTAAGAAGACCGTTAGACCCGTAAATCAGTAAGTGGCTTTTCCGACAAAATAGATATTGTTTTTGCGCATCTCCTATAGCATTAACGTGAGCGTTGTTCTGAGATATAGGGTGGTGCTGTGGCTATGGTTTGCGGTTGTCATGCGGGCGTGTGCAGAATGTCGTTATAATATGCAATGGAAAATTATTTAGACATGTGCTTTTGTCGTAGCAGTTGCATTAATAAACAAACTTTCTTCGAATATGAATTATATTTCTGGTAGGTAGTTAGAGTCTCACGTGTGTGGATAACATTTGCTTGAGTATACACTGATAAGGCACTTTTCCATCAAAACTTTGTAGAGAAAAGAAACATAGGCTTTTGCTGTGTAAAATTATACCACGAACTGGTACTCCACTTTACTGGGACGTTTCTTTTTGCAGGCAGGTTGAAGGTTTCACTAAAAATATATAAAGCAGGCAGCTTGCATAAGCCTAATGGAGAAAATATTTCGAGGGAAGTTTCTATAGAAATACAACATTCTGTTCTTCATCTGTTTAACGTGCCTGCTTTCACAGTAATGATCAGATCTGCGTGATTAACGTAAAAATTGATCGCAGTAATAATAATTTTTAAATTATTTTTCAAAGCGATAGATTGGCTGGACAGTGCTTACCTGTGTGCTGTACCACCAATAGTGACACAAATGAATAAAAAAAAGAAAACGTACGAAACGGACAAGCTTTCGGAACACAGTTCCTTCTTCAGGCGGGAGAGAAGGGAAGAAAAAATGATGGGAACGGAAAGGGAAGGTAAATCACGACCTAGGTCATGAGGATGTTGTTAAGGAGTGTGGAAGTCAGAGAAACTGTATTTTAGTACTGAGTCAAGTCAGAGAGAATATATAAGCAAAGAGGAAACAGCAAGCAGAACACACACGCGCGCGCGCACGCATATAATCTACTCTGAGGAGAATTTCCATCATTAATCAAATAATAATAATTTTTGGAATTTAAATAAACTATGTTTTCGGGTATCAGCTGCATATTCCATGAAATGTGGACAGTACTCCAAGAATTGGTGTTTCAGTTACCTGTGCGACAAATTCTGTTCCTAATTCTTTTCTGGTACAGTAAACGAAAATGTCTAAGAAGATACTGCAATACATTCCGTAATAAACGGACTACACATTTGAATAAAGTCTGCTGTAATGATGGTGCTTTATTAAAGAAATTACTGTGTCTAAAATGACAATTTGTGAATAGTCTTACACCACATAAACAACTTAATGATGTGGTGTGTTGTTGTTGTTGGTGTTGTTGTTGTATTCAGTCCGTAGACTGGTTTGATGCAGTTCTCCACCTCCACGATACCCTATCTCGTGCATAACTCTTTACGTTTTATGTCTTCACTACTCCGGGCATCAGATGTTATTTTACAATCCAAATAACAAAGCTCAGCGTAGCGAGGTAGGGCGGTGGTTAGCACACTGGACCCGCATTCGAGAGGATGGTGGTTCAAATCCACCTCCGGCCATCCTGATTTACGTTTGCCACGATTTCCCTACTTCACTCCAGGCGAAAGTCAAGATGCGTCCTTTCAAAGGGCACGCCCGATTTACTTTCCCATCCTTATCCGAAATAGGGATTGATGAACTGAGTCGTCTAGTGCCTCCAAACCACAACCCAAGCCAACCCTCCCCCCACACGCACAACCAAACAACCAACAAACCTCATCTACAACTTTTAATGTCTCGTTTTCTAAAGTATTACCTTCCACATCACCTGATTTTCTTAGAATAAATTTCATTACTCTTTTTTTGCTGTTGTTAATGTTTATTTCACACCCTCTTTTCAAGACACTGTTCATTCCATACAATTGCTCTTCTAGGTCCATTGCAGTCTCTGACAGAATTACTACGTCATCGGCTAATCCTTTTCTCCAAATTTCTCCTTTCTCTCCTTCACAGCCTACTCAGTGGACAGATTGAACAACATTGGGGAAAAGCTACAGGCCTGTGTTACTCCCTTCCCAACTACTGTGTGCCTTTCATGCTCTTCGGCTCTTACAAAAGCCGACTGGCGTTTGCACAAATTGTATACTACCCTGCGGTCCTGCTGTACGATGATATGAGTGGCTTCTTATCAAAGGCGGACATCTGTCGTTTGTAAATAACAGAGATAAAACATTTTTATTTCGAAACGTGGAGTTAATACGTATACATGTTAGTCTGGTCATCACTTAGTTGCAAATGATCACCAAAGCAGCATGGAAATACACGTTTCGTAATTAAAATGGCGTTTATCTCAATTATTTGTAAACGACGGATAAGAAGCTACTCATATATTTATGCAGATTCTGACCTGTACTGTTGGCATGGTAACTTCGGACTAAAGCCGCTGCACTTCTGTTAGTTGCTTAATATAGGTATCACGTTAGTGGTATAGATGGTACGCAAAATACTTCAGTTAGACGCCTGGTATTCAGTAGAGGTTCCTCCAAGTTGGGTAACTGATCCGATGGTCTTCTCATCAGCTCCAAACTGCATCGTTTGGTATGATTCAGCCAGCCATGCTCAATCTGACATGATGGACACGGAAATGTTTAACTGACAAAGGCCTCTTAGCGATATTTGAACCCGACTTGTTAGACAGCGTATACAAAACATTAATACAGTGCGTAAATTACAAATACGTTCTTCAAATATAAGTAGATGAAGTAACTTGATACCTATTTATTTACAGCCCCATCCATGAAACCTGCGCCGTTGTTACTTGGATCAAGAAAACGGAAGCGACTATCGGGAAAATATAGAACATTCTTGGTGGCAAATAAACCACTATGAAACATTATGAAGGTAGTTAATAGAGTGCCCCGGTGGAGTAGCCGAGCGGTCTAAAGCGTCTCGCTGCGGAGCGCGCGGTTGCTCGCCGTGGAGGTTCGAGTCCTACCTGGGGCATGGGTGTGTGTGTTGTCCTCAGGTTAGTTTACCTAGGTTTAAGTAGTTTGTAAGCTACGGACTGCATACCACGCAGTTGAGTCCGATAGATTTACAAACATTTGAAAATTTGAGTTAGTAAAGTCAGTTCCAAGACGCCTTAGAAAAATATTACGAAATGATGCTGGATGGGTAGGTTATAGGAATAGTCACTTCTCAAAAAATCAAGCAGTGTGTGTGTGTGTGTGTGTGTGTGTGTGTGTGTGTGTGAGTATGTAAAAGACAAGCAACAATAAAAATGCATAAAATATCAATGTGGAATGTTTTAATGACTTCTAAAGCTACAAAATTCAAAATTACCCAAACATTTTCCTATAGATTACATAAAATGTTTGGCAAAGGCAGTGCATTCCGGGTGTAGAGACTCGCAACAGCACCCCACTCCAGTACACGCCAAGACACAAAGAGGAAGACGTCGTCTTGGTTCTGAACGCAGTGTGCCGACACTATCTGCACAGGTTTCTCGTAACTAAAATCAGACTCTATTCCGATGTCTCTCTTCTTACCCGCACAGGAAGTCAACCTATGTGAGACCAAAATTCATGCAACACACACGAAAATAATTGAGGAGCTTTCCTGCACTCGATAGTGGTACACAAGTAATAACCTGTTGTGAGAAGCATATAATAAATTTCCTTCTCTCGTATCACAGCCCTTGTGTCAGTGTGAAGTGATAAAATCAATATGCTAGGGTTACGAAATCTGATATGTTGCCTATCCGTAATAGTAGTCTGGATTGTAAACATCATAAACTCCAGGACTTTCCTTTCTACACAACTACACATCGCAACCCTTTATTTATGTAACTGCGGACATCAGATTTTTCTTGTGACTGAACGATGTGTTTCTTTACTTACTATGACACCAGCTGTACCCGTCCACGCGTTGCTGTGGCTTGTTACAGATTAAGTGGAAAAGAAAGACATGAGGAACCATACATTTCTTATATACGTAATTTCCTACTGCCTTGTGGAAGAGAATTGGATATACGTTCTACATTCTCACCTCCCCTTATCTCTGTCGCCTCTCTCTCTGCCCCTATCCTCGTCCCCCCCCCTCTTTGTCCATAACTTCCTCCTTCCTCACTCCCGTCTCTCTTTCTCTATCCGATCCTCCTCCCTCCTCTTTCTGTGCATCTGCAACTCCTCCCTCTCCCTCTACATCTCATCATTAGGCTTTCCCTGTTCGTCTCCTCACTTCTATTTCCTCTTAGAACTCTTTCTAACCTAGAACCATGTTTAGTGTTATGTTAAAAATCGTGTATTTCCGAAAGCTTTGAAATGATGACACAACGTTCTAATAAGATATGTGCATGTTTTCATATACCAAATTTTTCAATATGTGTCATATATGAATTTATATAAACTTTGTAATTGGAAAAAGGCTTATACTAAAAATCGCAAAAGTAACGCATTTATAGTTTATATATAATATATCAAGAAAAGTGTACCTAAAAACCTTACTGGGCTAGAATGCAACGTTGAGTCAGAATTTCAAAACAATGGGTCAAGAACTTTCGGAGATTAACAGCTATACGCCTAACATTTTTATATATAGACGTGGGGACCTAAGACGGGAAGTACACCCGCCCCCTCCTTTCATCGGTGAATATCGCTGCGCATGTATTCGTTGATCACCGACTCACAGTTGCCACTACGCTTTACAGAATTAACGCAATTGTCAAATCATTCAGAGACAGGAGATGGACTGTAATAAAATTGACGTTGCTTTCCGAGCCATATTCACCCAAAGATTGAATATTACTTAAATCAGATCCAGCAGTTACACTTGGATAATTCCTATACGTTTAATTTGATAGCTGAAAATGTTCGTTAGTGTGGAGCTGCCTGGAATTTATTTAGAACAAACTCAAGAATCGAGGCATGCTGAAACAAAAATTCTAATCTGTAAAGCGCTTCTCACGTTTCGCGGCAAAGCATCCACAGCAGTTATATTGTAACCATCGCTATGTTGGACAGTAGAATTTCTATATCAGAAAAGTATGGATGCTTAGAGAGCGACACGGCGTCATGCTGTCTACCGGCTTTACAACGTGGTAGTCCCGGGGGGCTTAATCTAGCGCTGACATCGTAAGTGTCGGTGGTGTCTTCTCTTCTTATGACCATCAGATCATCAAGAACATGCAGAGAATGGAACCAAGAACCCTTAACATTTGAAACAAAACAATCGTTTGTCTGCTCCAGTCCAATATAGGATACACCTGTCTGAATAGGCATAAGAAGAGACAAGAAGTCGTATGGTAAATAATGAATTCTGCAAATAATTGCTTAGGCAAATTACCGTCTGCTACACAGTTGAAATGATAGCCATTACACAAGTTTATAAGTTACAATTAAGGAATCAGAATGCTGCATTATTTCCACTGTTAGGAAATGTATGACCCATTATTTATTTGAATAAATACACTTCCCACTCCGAGACACAAGTATTTGACATGTTTTGGCCTCTTCACAATCAACGCCTGACGAATGAATACTGTTGAAGTGCCATTACGTTTATTGTCTGACAAACAATTAAATATCATTCGTGCGTAATAATCAATAATCATAGGAAATTTACGTCTTCGTCTACAACGAGCTCATCTGAAGAGTAAATTACAATGTCTCTCGTAATTTACAGCATGGAAAACCTATTTTCGTAATTCGTTATTGTGCCATGGATGAAGATGAAGTGTGAGATGTAGTAATCATGATTGATCAAGTGGCTTATAAAATGTGTATTATACGATGTCACGCGAAAATGAAGAAATTTACACTATCCGCTACCCATCTAGGCCATGATTTCAGTCAGGACACATGACGAGACATTTCTTTACGCTAGTGGAAGGCACCACTGGGCATCGATTTCTGTTCTCTCTCATTTTTTTTTTTTTTTCTAAAGCCTGTGAGAGTTACCTGCGGGTCATCAGTCCCTAAACTTACAAACTACTTATGAACTAGCTTATACTAAAGACGGCACACACATACATGCCCGAGGGAGGATTCGAGCCCCCGACGGGGAACGGCCTCGGCTTTGTAGCATAGCGCCTCAAAGTTCACTCAGTAGCACCGCTTTCCGTCTGAGACTAAAATAGCCTCACTAGAGGGGAGAGTGAACGAAACCGATGCTAAGACAATTTCTTTTACTAACGGATCAGAACGCATAAACGCCTAACGATGAGCAAAACGAGCTTGAAATGTGTTGTAGTGTGTCAGGGTGTGCTGAGCTGCCAGCGATGGCTGACGTGCGTGGATGAGTTATGCCTGAGTGATTGTGTGTTTGAATGTATCTCTTTCTGAATAAGGCTGCGGCATAAAATTTAAATTGTCTGAATGTGAATGTTTTATTTGTGTCTGCCTGTGACTCATCGTTCTTCTTTAAGGCGAGTGGTTTCCTATCTTTTTTTATTTTTTTATTATTATTGCAGAATGTTAAATTTGAGATAAATTAAATAGTAATGCGGCCGAACAATCCCGCCTGGGATGTCCCGGACAATAATGCCGTATGATCACTTCATTTCAATAATTTTAACAGCAGCTTCCTAACTTAGCCTGCACTAAAGA
This sequence comes from Locusta migratoria, assembly GCA_026315105.1. NCBI lineage: Eukaryota > Metazoa > Arthropoda > Insecta > Orthoptera > Acrididae > Locusta > Locusta migratoria. The sequence continues at coordinate 27,485,696 of CM048753.1, forward strand.
AATGAGAGAATCTTCACAGACCCGACAATATATCACCACCTGCGTACTGCTGCCACTGTAACCACACAGTTAAATCCCACCACAAAGTATGTTTACAGCCGGAAGCTTTTACTATTCCTGTATTTTAAATGGGTACGACCGCAACATCAACTACAAGAATCCTACGAAACACCAGAGTTCGTAATCGTCAGATGACTTATACAATTCGCCACACTTGCCAGTTACTACTATAATATTGTTTATCTGTTAGATACGAATTTATGTCAGTCATTGAACTGCATTTTGATTGGTGGAGCTGTGAGAATGGAGGCGTTTATGTCTTCAGAATAAAAGTACAATAACCTCTCAAAAAAAAATAAAAAAAAATAAAAAAAATGCAATTGTCCCTGTCCGGGAATGGAGTGTGTGTGAAATAAGGTGTGGTGGACTGCAAAAATCGTTTTTCACTTCCAAAACGAGGTTGCAGACTGCTGCAATACAGAAAATAGAAAAACCGAAAAGATAGTCGCTGCCAGAAAGACACGGTCATATTGCATTTCACTGCGATTAACTGGCATATTATTTGTCTGGTTATGTGTGTGGTACCAGAATGTCAATGCTTATTTACCCGCTACTCTTTCACGGGCAGAAAATAAGTCCTACAAACCGACGTAGCTAAGTGTCAAGAACTAGTAGCGCATGGATAGTCTCTACAAGATCTGTCTGCCTGTCTGTGCCGTCGTACTAAACGCCTACAATAATCATTTGAATATTGTGACAGGGTGGAGGCATCGTTCGTAACTACACCGTGCACCGACTCAGAAGCACTCTATGGAAAATGAGCTCAACGCTAAGCTAGTTGCACGTATTGAAATCTCGGAAAGTCTCTGTTTTGAGCGCAGTGCAAGTTTGAGAGCTCTTTGGCACCGGCGTGACCGCCGAGTTACTTCCGGTATGACACAGAAACATGATAAAGTCACTTAATATTTACCTGTCTGTTTGGTGAATAATCTCAGTTACTTTCTTTAACGGTGCGACGTCGGCGCATTACTTTCTACTTCAAGTGCAAGGAGGTCATACCATGCGTAAATTGGCGATTAGTTGTAACCACCAATGGAACAAGCAGGAAGTGAGACGTAGCAGCGCGTCAGTATCCCTGAGATGACGTGTCTACGTCTTAAGCGAGGGCTGCTTTAGGTCATGGTACCAGCCCCTCTGTAAATCAGAATTTTAACCCTATTTTAGTAGAGCTACCAGCCATTTAAGAAGATAACATAAAGGCTACAGAATTAGTCACTAATAACAGCATTACACTTAATGAGTGAACTAATGACGTTTATGTGCAAACGCAATAATATGGATTTTGTCGCTTTGAAAGTGTGTATGCAATACTCCTGCTCCCAACTTTTGAATCCTGCCTGACCAGTGACAACGTCGCACGATGTTCAACTCATCATAGTTCATGACTTACGTGAGTTATTGAGTCTTCCTTCATGTGTAAAATCATGAATACCGGAAAGATCTTTCTTGAAACGGGAAATCTCTTTTGTGACGTGATTAGCACAAAAGTAATCGCACCATACATACGTTTCGAACTATCTCCACTGCTGTCATACCTATATGAGACTCAGTGACAACATGTTTTGAAACTCTTGAAGCATATTGAATATTATTTGCATAAATAGCCGAGGCGATTCTAGCAGCTCGCTCGGCCCTGAGGAGTGACCGCATCTGTAATTTTTTGTTGTTGTCTTTTTTAAGCGAGGGAAACTGAGATCAATCTTACCAATCAACATAGAACGAAAACTATCCAACGACCGCAGAGAATAGCTCTACTAGGAAAAAGAAAGCAAGGTTCCACTACCACTGCGCTAAAAAATTTTAATATTAGCGCTGTCTACCTGAATTCACTTTCCTGCAACTATCGAGAAGTTCAAAGAATTCGATTAATAAAATGACGTCGTAAAGCCCCTTTAATCAGACTCAAACAACGAATATCATACTGAAAGTGATTGTCAACTCGGTAATAATCGACGGAGTTCCAGGACCTGTAATACTAATGAAATATTCGCATGTATTATCCCTTCTCTAGTGCAAGTGAAATGCACCAAAACAAAAGTAGGGCCTAAGTAATTCATTTCTGTGAAATCCAAGAATTTGTATTGCAGTGGTCTGTAGGTCAAAAAAGTATTTCCATTAACTGTTATTTCATTTTTATTTATTTGCATACAGACGCTTTTTATTCGCTTAATTCCACCATTTTTTGGTCTGTGGAACTGAAATCGACACCTCAGATATTAAGACAACTGAATATTACTATTAACGTTGAGTATTCATCTTCAGAACAATAGCAGAATACTGTCGGGAAAACTGACATCAATAGCCCCATTAATGTAGATATAAACCTGTACTTTGTGTCATTTATTAGACCTCTACAGTGGGTGTAGTGGTGAGAGCAGGAAGTGGACGTGAACGAGTAGTGATAGACTCATGCTTGTTGAACACTTTCAGTAAGTAATAACACTGTCGTGAAAGAAATTAAATCGCTCGTAGAAAGATCAAATTATAAAATTTACTGCGTATAAATGGCATCTGATGGGTTCGTGTTACGTGCAGCGGTGTCAAAACTGTTCACTAACTGTTGAGCAACAGAACTTAACAGAACTGTGATATATTCCGAAATAGTGACATTCTGGCGTTATCCATTGGCAGCATAGAGAAAGTCACTGAAATTTCTATAACAATCTGATCAACTGTTTCATCATATTACGGCCCAATGGTTCTCATATGAATATTGTGGGAGCTTGTATTCATATGAAAACGACTGGGGTAAAATATAATTAAAAATAAAACACGGTGCGACTGCCGCATACAATATCTGCACCGTACTCTGCTTCGTTAACCCATAGTTATTTTGGATTTAGGGGTCTTTCTGCCTGAATGTTCTGCACAGTCATCAAACGGTTTTCAGTATATCTGCTGCTCGCTTTTGTTAGGGGATTTGATGGGACTCTATACTACAGGTGATAGTATCATTTTTGCAATATTTGTAGACTGGATGAGAGTTTGGCTTAAAGATAATTTAATCTATACATTTTTATCCCTAATTATATGTTTGGATAACAGAAGCTCTTCTTATTTTGCACACCATGTTACGAAGCCTTCCCAGAAATGTTCACATCTTGAAAACAATGCTGCATTGATTTCTCTTCGTTTGTTTGCCTCTCTTCGTTCGTTTGTGCCTCTGACAGCGATATCAAGAAAGATACTTTCTGAGTCTATAGTTGTAAAGGAAACTGACTCTTACATCTAATGTTTTCAGTATAATCAATGGAAATGCTCGAAGAAATGTAAAACAGCACTGGTGAATGACTTTTGTTGTCATTGCGCTTAAGACAGAATACGCAAATAATTGAGACACTTATTACTATTTTAGAGGTCGGTGCATCGGTATATTTTTATTAGTGACAACGATCGACTCATTAAAGCTAGTTACGGACTTGCGAGCATGGCTCATTGACATATACTGTAGGTGTTCGGCCCCCAGCAGGCGCGCGACGCGCGAGCTAAGTCTCTGTCGAGATCGCTTGGCAATCACCTCGGCTCTTATTCTTCCTGTTGATAGTATGACTGAAGCTTGGCAACATTGGAGTGTAAGTCTGTCAACGCTGGTACCGAGGTCTTACTTCCTGGTTGGCACAGAACTATGCTCATAAATTCACTTGATGTTTCCTGTAATGTCAATTGCATAAACTGACAGGTTTCTCAGTCGAGAGGCGACAGAAGCTATTTGTTCTTGCTTTTGTATCCAGAAAGTTGTTTACACGGCGAAATTCCAAGTAATCTCCTCTCTTACGTTGCGAGTTATATGTTCTACTGATGTATGTGGCAGTAGGAAAGAACAGGCCTGCACAGCTCCTCGCTAGGTCTGAGGTAAAGTCGTCGACTGCTACGGAGAGGTGGCTTTGGTCACAGGTTCGGGTCTCATTGGAGTAGGATTTTTTAGCTGTTTTCGTGACAGGAGTTGCACGAATCCACATCGAAAACAACAAGAAACCTCTTGTGGTTACTTGCTATGTTCTATCAGATTATGCGAAAGTCTGACAATTTTCTGGTAGTTTACCATATCTGTCCCTTTAGAATCGAACTGATTCCAGGCTAATTTTGACGCCGATCGATGTTCGACGTGTATTTTCGTCTGGAAATAATTTTTGTCGAAGGTTATTCGAGTAGGGCAGGAAAGATAAACATTTGAGGACATATGATCGAAAGAGTAGGTGCGGAATCGGTGACTTCCAAAGCACACTATTCGATGTATTCTTTGTGAAATCAACGGGAAATATTATGTTGTAGTACTAACACATGATGTTATTTTTTAGGTCGTTTGTCCTTACAGTGTGACTAAATGGTGTCTCAGTTGTTTGCAAAAAATGGGCGCACCCTAGCGTTGTGGTTGCATTTTGTTGATTATAAAAATCTTTGAGTACTCAGTCATTAATTTCATCTTAAGATGTCAGCATGAGAGCATCATAACTCGTTACTAGTAACAATCGTGAGTAGGAATCCTAATTGAGCGGCCAAATGTCATTCAAGAAAAATGTAATAGTCACCCCTATGACCCTATATACCGATTCTACTTTACGACGTTTAGATCACGTTCATATATGTCAGAAAAATTCAATACGTGACTGTAATATAAGTACCAGTGTGGTGTCGCACAAGTACAAAGTGCGCGCCACCTACTTTCGCCGCGCGCCGCCATGCACGCCCGGCGCGGCGTTCTCACGACGACAGCCACGAGCGCCCTCTGCGACAACGCCGCTCGTGGCCACCACTGAAGGACACTTGGCACTTCGGACTGAGGTAGCAACGAGTAAACACTTCGGACTGAGATAGCAACGAGTTAGGACCTTCGTAACCAGATAGGCACCAGTGAAGACTTTGCTATTGTACAGGCACTAGGCAGGCCTCTAATAACAATGTATCAACATTCTGCAGTACTATGTAAAAGTTAAGTATTGTTACATTCTGTGCAATACATCTCTTTCTAATTTACTCGAGTGTTTATAGTTTCTGGCTGCTCCCCTCCGTACCTGCACCAGCGTGTCGGTCTCATTCCACTCGGCCACCGACACCTACGACGAGGCTGGGACACAAAAGCGGCGACGAAGTTGGGACACAAAAGTGGCGACGAGGATGGGACACAAAAGTGGCGACGAGGAGTGATAGAACCTTGGACCAGCCCGCTTGCAGCAGCCAGACAGCAGCAGTCGGAGCACGCAAAAATTGCTCCCGCCCACCCACCCTTATTATAAGATTTTTGGGGGAATATATTCTGTTACGTATTTTGTGGACTTTTTTGTTGCAGAGCGTCCTCTTTCATATTGCATTTGTGTTTTGTTATAATTTACTTGTATACGCGGCGCCTAATCGGTCAGCATGGCTACTACCCCGAACCCAAACTTAATGGAAATTATTCAGTTACAGACGGCGCAAATCACCCAACTCCTCCAGGCGGTGTCCCAGCTCACAGCGCAGGCAGCTAACCAACAACAACAGCCGCCGCTTCAGCAGCCCACACCTGCCGCCGCAACACTTCCTACGTTTCGCCAATACAACGAACGTGAGGAAGAATGGAGTGATTATCTGGCGCAGTTTCAAGAACTCGTCGCGGCTCATCAACTTACAGGTCAGACTGTTAAGCATCTTTTATTGTCTGTGGTGGGCCCCAAAACTTTCGTGTTACTGCAAAAACTATTCCCGCACGCATCTCCTCGTGATGTAGACTTTGAACAAATTGTAGATGCACTGAATGCTAATTATGAGAGAAAAGTTCTTGTAGCCGCTGCACGATACCGATTTTTCAGACTTAAAAAATTACCGGAACAGTCACACCAAGAGTGGATTACGGAATTGAAGGGCTTAACCCGCCAATGTAAATTTACTTGCTCTTGTGGACTTTCGTATAGTGACGTGATGTTGAGGGATGCGATTACGCAGAATATTCAGGACCCCAGAATTAGAGCAGCAATTCTGAAACAGTCTGACCCCTCCTTAGACAGTGTACTGCAGCTTATAGAAGCGCATGATACTTTTGACTTAGCTGATGTAGAAATGCAAAGCCATAGTGTAAATTCAGTGCGCCGCAACGGACGCTTTCCTAGCCGTAGTTCTCAGTATAGCACTAGTGATTCTTATTTTTCTACCGGCCGTGCTGAACAGACAGTGAACAGTAGCCAGTGTAAAAGTGCGACACAACGCTCGCCCCGTCGTGTTAGAAACAGTGATTTGAATAACGGGCGCCAACGCTCATTTCAGAAAAATGTACGTAAATCTTGCCCCCAGTGTGTGTCTCGCCACAAGCGTGCTCATTGCCCTAGTCGCAACGCAACCTGTTATCAATGTGGCAAATCAGGACATGTACAGTCTGTGTGTATGCAAATTAAAAACTCAAAGAACGGTACCGTTAGAAACGGTGCTTCGCAATGTGCGAGAACAGTTCATTCTGTAAATGTTATACGGGCTGTGGAATTGAACACTGCTTTCCTTGGATCTCAATTGCAAGAAAGTAGTTCTGCGCCTATGGCAAAACTATATAGTGCACCACGTAGCAAGCGCCGACGAGCGCGTAAAACAGTGCAACGGACAAGGGTTCGGGACAAGCAAAATAACTATGAACAGTGCATTCCTGTAGTGAAAATAGTGCCTTCTGCAACTGCTCCTTGTAATAGTGCCCAGTACTGTGTAGCTAGTGACAGTAGACATCAAGTAGCTACTCAAAAGTGTAGTGCAGTAGTTAGTACATCTGGAGTAGCTTCGCAGGCTTGCGCGGACGCCGATCCGGCGGTAGTGTCATCTAGTGACAGTGTTGTTAATCCGCTGCGTGCCGAGTCTGCGCCGCTTACTTCACTACGCGGCCCGCGCAAGTGCAGTAAACAAACCGTAGCAGACGTTGCCCACATTCGCGCACCTGTCGAGCGCCGCAAGCAAAAACTTTTTGTGAATCTTTCCATTGACAATAAGACTGTGCAATTTCAGCTCGACACTGGTTCCGCTGTTACATTAATAAATAAAGATACTTATGAACTTCTGGGTTCGCCAAAATTGTCGCCGTCACAGCAAGTGTTAACAGCTTATACAGGTGAAAATATTCCCGTGCTAGGAACATGTAGCCTGCCCGCCTCTTTTCAAGGTGTAACAAAAACAGTTGCTTTTGTTGTTCTTCAGGCCAAATCTACACAGAACATTTTTGGACTAGATGCTTTTGATTTGTTTGGTTTATCAATTCAAAGAGATGTGCTTCAAATTTCGTCAGTAGTGCCTCAGGACAAAATCAATGCTTTATGTGACAAATATAGTGACTTGTTTTCGCCGGAACTAGGTTGTGCAAAAGACTTCGTGGCACATGTAACTTTAAAAGAATCTGCAGTTCCAAAATTTCGTAAAGCTAGACCAGTGCCTATCGCAATGCGTGATACAGTTGCCGAAGAACTTCAACGTTGGCAAGATAGTGGGGTGATTTCTCCTGTTTCTGCGAGTCAGTGGGCCTCGCCTATAGTAATTATACCCAAGCCGTCAGGAAAACTTCGTCTCTGTGCGGACTTCAAATCAACAGTGAACAGTCAAACAATTGTCGACACTTATCCCCTGCCCAGACCTGAGGAACTGATGGACAAATTAGGACAGTCTCGTTTCTTTTCTAAGATTGATTTAGCAGAGGCATACTTACAGATTCCACTTGATGACGAGTCAAAAAAGTTTTTCGTCATTAATACTCACATGGGCCTTTTTCAATTTCAACGCCTACCCTTTGGCAGTTCTTCCGCTCCCGCTATTTTTCAGCGTTTTTTGGAACAGCTGACAGTTTCCGTACCGTGTTGTTCGAACTATTTAGATGATATTGTGGTATCCGGACGTACAGTTGAAGAACATTTAGCAAACCTGGAGTGCCTTTTCAAAGTGTTGACTGCAGCAGGTCTACGTTGCAATAAAGCAAAGTGTTCGTTTTTTCAAACTGAAATAGAGTACCTAGGCCATGTGATTAATGCCCAAGGAATCCATCCCTTACAGTCACATCTTCGAGCAATCAAAGACTTGCCTCCTCCTAAGAATGTGCACGAATTGCAAGCAGTAATGGGAAAGCTTAACTATTATTTCAGGTTTATTCCCAATGCGTCTCAGATTGCAGCTCCTCTGCATCACTTACGTAGGAAGAATGTTCCTTTTGTATGGTCTAAAGATTGTCAGGTTGCCTTTGACAAATTAAAGTCTGCACTACTCAGTGATGCATGTTTGATTCCCTTTGACCCACAGAAGCCTGTAGTGCTAGCAGTTGACGCCTCGTCGTACGGTGCGGGTGCAGTTCTGTCACATCGTATTGGATGTCATGATCGTCCTATTGCCTTTGCATCCAAGCTACTGACGCCGACGCAACAGAATTACAGTCAGATAGAAAAGGAGGCCCTAGCAATCATTTACGGTGTCACAAAGTTTCATCATTATCTCTATGGCAGAAAATTCTATTTGTTGACAGACCACAAGCCTCTCACGTCGTTGTTCTCACCCACAAAGCCGATTCCGCCACGTACGGCACAAAAGCTTCAGAGATGGTCCTTGATATTGTCTAATTATCAGTATGAGATTTTGTACCGACCTACCACTAAACATGCTAACGCGGACACACTTTCCCGACTTCCGGTTGGCCAGGATGTATCATTTGATTCTTCAGAAATGGCATGTTGTCAGATAGACTCCAGAGATGCTTCCGCTGTCGCAGACTTTACTTTGAACTCTCGTCGGGTTGCACAGGAAACAGCTGCGGATGCAGACCTAAGTGTGGTAGCACGTTTTGTTCGCTCAGGGTGGCCTGCCAGAGCCAAAGACATTGATCGGCCTCTGGTTCGACGTTATTTTGCACAACGGCATGCATTGTCTTTAAGTCAGGGTGTTCTGTTGTTACATACGGACAACGACCAAACAAGAGTGATTGTTCCTCGTTCCCTACAACGAGAAGTGTTACGCCTCCTGCATCAAGGACATTGGGGTATTGTTAGGACAAAGCAACTGACCAGACGTCATTGTACCTGGGTTGGTATGGACGCTCAGATAGAGAACATGACGTCACAGTGTACTGTTTGTGCGGAGCATCAGGCGGCTCCTCCGCAACGTTTCTCAGATTGGCCACGCCCCAAGGGACCATGGCAACGTTTACACATTGACTTTGCCGGACCTTTCTGGAATACGCGATGGTTAATTGTTGTAGACGCTTTCAGCAAGTTTCCTTTTGTGATTGCCATGAACTCAACGACGGCGTCTAGTACAATCAGTGCCCTAACATCAGTGTTTTGCATCGAAGGCTTGCCTGAAACTATCGTCAGTGACAATGGACCTCAGTTTGTTAGTGCGGAATTTCAACAGTTTTGTCGTGTGAATGGCATTCAGCATATTACCACTGCACCTTTTCATCCTCAGTCCAATGGTGAAGCAGAACGTTTCGTTCGAACATTCAAGTCTCACATGGAAAAGATGAAAGGTCAGCACTCCAGGCAGCAAGCTCTTCAAATTTTCCTGTCTACGTATCGGTGCGTGCCACGTGACGGCCCGTCTCCTGCCGAGCTGCTACACGGCCGCCGTCACCGCACTCTCCTTCACCTGCTGCAGCCTCCCACGCACCGAGTCGGTTCGTATGGCGCTACGCGTTTTCAGGTTTCCACGCCGGTGCTGTACAGGGTGTTTGCTGGCAACAAGAAGACATGGTTGCCGGGCACCATTCAGCGCGTGCTCGGGCGCAATATGTTTGTTGTACGTTCTTCCACAGGGTCGGAGCTGCGGCGCCACGCAAACCAATTGCGCCTGCACAGGCCGCGCGATCCTGTCTCCGGTTTCTTGATTCCAGACCCAGTTCACCGCCAGGGAGCACAAACACATCGTTCGTCAACGGGTCCAGCGTCCCCGGACTACGAGATCGTCCCGATGGAGATCGACGCGACGCCGCCGCTGTCGCCGCCGCAGATGACAGCGTCACCGAGAGGGACTCCGGGACCGTGCGTGCCGCCGCGCCTGGGCCACGCACCTCAGAAGAAGATGACCTGCTCCCTCTGGGCGGGGGGGTGCGCCCTTCCCCAGGTTTCGGTGGGTTCCCTGGAGGATCGCAAGGCGGATGCCGGGGCGCGGACGGCGTCCCGATCCCAGCCTCAGCTACGACGCCCGTCCCACCAGTAACGCCCCCGCCCAGGCCCTCCTCCCAGTGCCGTCGCCGTGGCCCTCAGCCCTACGCCACGACGGCGCGGCGGTTTGGGGGGGAGGGGTGTGGTGTCGCACAAGTACAAAGTGCGCGCCACCTACTTTCGCCGCGCGCCGCCATGCACGCCCGGCGCGGCGTTCTCACGACGACAGCCACGAGCGCCCTCTGCGACAACGCCGCTCGTGGCCACCACTGAAGGACACTTGGCACTTCGGACTGAGGTAGCAACGAGTAAACACTTCGGACTGAGATAGCAACGAGTTAGGACCTTCGTAACCAGATAGGCACCAGTGAAGACTTTGCTATTGTACAGGCACTAGGCAGGCCTCTAATAACAATGTATCAACATTCTGCAGTACTATGTAAAAGTTAAGTATTGTTACATTCTGTGCAATATATCTCTTTCTAATTTACTCGAGTGTTTATAGTTTCTGGCTGCTCCCCTCCGTACCTGCACCAGCGTGTCGGTCTCATTCCACTCGGCCACCGACACCTACGACGAGGCTGGGACACAAAAGCGGCGACGAAGTTGGGACACAAAAACCAGAACTTGAGGTAAGGATATAACAGCCGGTAAATAGACTCACAGCGGCGCGCCGCTGTCACTGAGTCCGCAGGCGGCAGCCGCGATGCGGCCGCTGGCGCGTCGCCGTAGCCGGTGCCCACTACTGCCGAGAGTAAACAGTTCAGTTTTGATGCAGCAGCGAGTTCTTTTGTGTAATATTTCTGGGACTTTTCGCTGTTATATTTGAGGTTCTTCCACACTGATAACGAAGACAGCCGATTTGCGGTTTAAAAAAAAATTTGAATGTGGGTGGATTCGATCTCGCGACTGCTTACACATACGCTTGTAAATGCGACTCTCACCGCCAGACCACGCGCTCACATATCACAAAAACGTCTCGAGAAGGACATAACACTTCCTCCTGACAGTACCGCATTCTACAGTGTTGCCAGATCGTGCACATCGGCGGACTTAGCATTCTGCGTCGGCCGGCCGGCGATCAATTTTTTTGTCTAAGACTGTACGTTCGATCGTTCTGTTCCCCGCCCCTCCGCGTACGAAATTCATCGGTGGATATCGGAAGAACTGAAAATTTCGGAAACGGACCTTCTCGGCTTGCAACTAGACGTTTTTCTAAACGCGTTATTTCTGAAATTACCGACCTCCGAAATGTGTGACGAACTGGTGAATGCAAACGGTGGTACTCGTTCCTTCAAACATCTCGACGGTACTGTGAGTAGCGTTCAGCTTTCTCATGCAAGGTTCGGACTAAGAACTGTCAGAGTTTTCAACTTGCCGTTCGAGACGAGGAATCAAACCATCTCTCGCAGTTTAGCGCCGTTCGGATCCGTGTACTCCGTGACCAAGGAAAACTGGTCTACGGCCTATATATATCAAGTAGACAACGGCATCCGCAGCGTCCGGATGGTGGTACGACAACACATCCCATCGTTCCTCATGATGGGCGGCAACCGCGCGTTCATCACATACAGCGGCCAACCGCAGACGTGTTCGTTATGCCACGCCGTCGGCCACGTGCGGAACAAGTGTCCTCGCAGGCAGGGCCCCGTGGAGCTGCCGGCCGGCGATGGCGGCGCGACGTACGCGTCGGTCGCCCTCGGCGTCGCACCCTCCCCCGCACGACGCGCAGCGGACGACGTTCCCGCAACGCAAGAGGCGCCGATGGACGCGGAAGAGATCGGCGCAGCACAGCACCTGTCGTGGGCGGACGAAGTTGACGCCGAACGGAACGCAGCGTCCGAGCGTCCCCTGCAGAAAGCCGACGCGAGCACAGGACTCGAACCCGCCTAGGAATCCGTCGTTCCCGAGGTGTCTGCCGCCGAGTCGGGATCTGAGCATCGTGCGGCAGACGTCGCCGTACCCTCAGTGTCGACTGCTTCCGAGTGTGTGGAGGAGAGACCGTCCGACCCCGAGGGCGGACAACCGGCCGCCCCCGCAGTTTCGATTGAAGAGCCGACGGCCCAGTTACCCGCCACCGACACTCCGGTGGAGCAGGCGCCTCAGGACGGCGCCGCCCCCGTCGTCCAGGAGGAACCGAAGCCGCGGCGCGACCGCAGCGCGCAGCGCCACCGCTCCCGCAGCAGCAGCGCCTCCCGCTCCCCGGAGGTACGCCGTGCCGAGTTGATGTGTCGCAGCCCCTCCCCCGGAAGGCGGTACAAGTCGCGCAGCAGCAGCAGCAGGAACAAGTCCCGGCACAAGACCGCGTCATACTCCACGAGGGACGCCGCGCGGGACTCGAACCCAGCACGGCGACGGCGGCCCGGCGACGCGCACAGCCAACTCGACCACCGGGCCGGCCCCTCGGCCGGTAAGCCCGAGCAGACCGTGCGGCAGCTGAAGGACTTCCTGGAAAAGTCGACCTCGCAGCCCGACGTGAAGATGGACGCTTCGCCCCACCAGGACCCTACATCTTCGCAGTTGTCTGGGAAGAGGAAACTGAAGGAAAGTCCGGGACGACGAGTGCGGACGTCTGGACTCGACTCCGGCCCTAACCCTCGTGCAGATGTGCCGATGGCGGAAGCGGCGCAGGACTCCGGAAAGGAGCGGCCGCCGCCCGCGCCCAACCAGTAGCGACGGACGCGGGGCGACACCAGGGGGCGCGCCCGACACTACTGGCGCGTCTAGACAGTGACCGTGACAGTGCGTCGTGCCATCATCTTACGACACTTTTCACACGTTATTCATGTGTTTCCGGAGTGTTATGCTTTACACTGGATACGGGTTCGTGCATTCTGCTTTGGATGCTTCCAATTGCTGAGTTTTACGCTTATGGATGTGTGTGTCGGTGGGAACTCGTAGACTGAAAACCTTTTTCGAACAAACATACCTCGTTGGGGTCTTTCCTTGTGTGTCAGGTGACATTTTATTCCGTGTCTTCTACAATGCCGGTGGATGTGCGTGGTGTTCGTATCTGTCCAGTACTGACTATGCTGCTGTTTCATTTCGTGCACAATCTGGGTACTGGTATGATGGATTTTTAACGCTTTCAAGCAGCATTTTTGTCTGTTTTTAGACTGGACAATTTGTAGTACTATGTTTGTCTTTTTTTGTTATGACTTTTAACACCAGACTTTGTAACGTTATAACAGTTAATGTTAACAAGATGACAAACCCATATAAAGCACTGGCACTTGAAGACTTTCTGTTGTTTCACAAATGTCACGTCGCTTTTCTTCAGGAAGTGACGCGTGAGGCATTGAGTTGTATAAGCAAGTTTACGATTATTGATAATGTGCCCCCTGAACGTGAAACCGGAACTGCTATTTTACTTTGTCCCGACCTAATGGCACAGGATATCGAGTATTTACCACACGGTCACGCAATAGCTTGTACTATTAACGGTATTCTGTTTCTGAACGTGTATGCCCCCTGCTCCGATAAATCTGCGAGACGCCGGTTTTACGGAGAAGAGGTATGCCAGCTCCTGCGACGCAATACCGACCAACTGGTTATGGGAGGCGACTTCAACGCCGTCCTCGCCGACGTCGATCAGGTGCCCCGACCGAACAGAAGCCAGGAGTTGCGCCTCCTGGTCGACAGCTACCGCCTGAAGGACTCGTGGCGCGTGCTGAGCCCGCTCAGGACGGAGTACACATACTTCTATCCGACGGGCCACAGCCGCCTCGACCGGATCTACGTGTCGGCCGACCTCGCGGGCCACGTCGCGGCGACCGTCGTCCAACCAGTCGCGTTCTCCGACCACTGCAGTTACATCCTACGCGTCGCGCTGCCCACACTTCCCACCCCGCGTCGCCGGAACCTGTGGAAGTTCACCTGCAGCCTTCTCGACGATGCCAGCTTGACAGCGAAGCTCACCACCGTCTGGCGCCAGCTACTGCGGGACAGGAGCGACGCCGGCAGCACGATCGAGTGGTGGGTGGCGACGGCGAAGCCCGCCCTCCGGTCCTTCCTGAAGGAGTACAGCCGCGAGGCGGCGCACCGGCGCAGGGCGACCTCCAGCTTCTACCAGCAGTGCTTGCAGGACCTCGCGAGGCGCGTCGCGGACCGCCCCGACCTGCTGCCCGACTTGAAGCGCTACAAGGCGCGCTTCCTGGACGACCTGCGGCGCCGCAGTGACGGACTGGTCGTTCGCAGCCAGCCCGTCGGGGTCGTTACGGGAGAACCTCTGTCTCTGTACCACCTCAACAGGGAACGGAAGAGGCGGGAGAGGCTCCACATCGACTCGTGGGTCACTCGCAACGGGCAACGGACGACGGATGTCGGAGTTATCAAGCAAGATGTACGCTGATACTTCCAACAGCTGTTCACAGACACCGATGTCGACGCTGGATCCTTACGCACGCTCATCCAGAAAGTTCCGCACGTTCTAACGAGGGCTGACAGAGCACACATCAATGAACCTTTCACGCTCGACGAATTGGAAGACGCTGTCAAACGCAGCCCTAAAGGGAAATCCCCAGGTATCGACGGTATCCCTGCCGAATTTTATCACAAATATTTCTATCTTGTTGGTGACGTTCTAAAGACCATCGTTACAGAAATATAGAATGGGGTCACTATACCGCCGGACTTTACTGAAGAAAACATCATACTAGTACCAAAATCCAATGCCATACCGAGTATTGACACTGTGCGGCCCATTACACTGCTGAACACGGACTATAAGATTGTAGCTCGATGCGTAGCTGGCCGTCTTAAACCCATGTTGTCGAAGGTGATTAGCGAATATCAGTCGTGTGCAGTCCCTGACAGAAATATATTCGATGCTGTCCTAGCCTATAGGGACTGTATAGGCTCAGTCAAAGGCGATCGAATGAACAGTGCAGCCATCTTACTTGTGGATTTCAAGAACGCCTTCGACCGAATCAGCCACACGTACCTGATGAAGGTTATGGCCAGAATGGGATTTGGGACGAAGTTTTCCGCCATCGTTCGTAATATGCTAGGCACGGGCACGTCGAGCGTCAGCGTCAGCGTCACGGACGGAACGGATCTCCGTCAGCCGGTCGGTGCGCCAAGGCTGCCCTTTGTCAATGGGTCTGTATGCCATCGCCCTCAACCCGCTCCTCCGCTGCATCTCGGAGGAATGTAGTGGTATCGGCATCGGCAATGGTCGATTGGTGTGTCGAGCTTACGCCGACGACCTCGGGCTATTCATCGAGCGTCCAGAAGACATCGACAGGCTACGAACCGTCCTCCAACACTACGAAAGGGCCACCGGAGCAGTAGTCAGTCCAAAAAAGACGGTCCTCCTGCCACTGACGCGTCACTTCCAGAACGAACATCGGGACTGGTATTCCATCTGCTTGGAACACAAGGTGTTGGGAGTCATTATGACGGCCTCTCCCCAGCGTATGGGTGCCCTCAACTGGCGGAGTACGTTGTATACGATCCGTGCCGTCAGTAAAATCCACGCCGCAAGAAACCTGGCACTCCCGGACAGGGTGGCAGTCATCAATTCCAACATCCTCGCCAGGGTGTGGTACCTGGCGCAGATCCTGCCGGTACCGGCGGAGCTGGAACGCGCCATCCAACGTGCCGTGTACTGGATGTTGTGGAGGGGCGAGTTCTTCAAGGTCTCCCTGGCCACCTGCACCCTGCCCCCGGCGGAGGGCGGCCTCGGGCTGGCCGACTTCCGCTGCAAGTGCGCCGCGCTCTTCGTGAAGAGGACCCGCGCCGTGGCCCGCGCGTCGCCCGCCGGCCCCACCGCCGCGCTCTTCAGTGGGTACCGGCCGCCCTCGCTCGTCGCCCCCGTGTCGCTCGCCGGCATCCCTCCTCCTCTTCGGTACGTCCGCCTCTTCTTCCTTCACAATAACTACATCTCGCATCCCACCCGGCGAGCAAACGACGTCCGCAAGCTAGTGGAAGAACTTCGAGGGACTCCCGGCAGGAACAGGTGGGAAGCGCGCCTGCCAGACGTCGACTGGAGAGCCGTCTGGAAGAACATCTCCGCCACCGCCCTCCCTGCCACAGTGCGCGCCACGTGGTACAAGGTGGTTAATCGCACCGTGGTCACTAACTCCAAACTGCACGCCATCCGCCACCATCGCGCCGGCGAGTGTGAGATCTGCGGTGCGGAGGACACGATAGCTCACCGTTTCGTGTGTCCCAAGTTCATCGAGGTGTGGAATACCGCCAGGGACATGGTTCGCCTCATCAACCGCCTCCCCTTGGAAAGTGTGACAATAGAGGATGCAACTCTACCCCAACGAAACCCCTATCCTCAAACGAAGAAGAATGCAACATTCTGGGTGCTAGGACACACGGTTCACTGTCTCTTTTCCCTTATGACGACCGGGCACTTGGACTATTTGGCTTTTCTCTGGGACGGACTGTGCAAGGAAAAGGAACGAGCTGGTTATGCTGATAGGTATGCTAAGTTTTTACAGGTTGCACTTGATCATGCATATCAAAAAGTTATGGTGACCTGACTGCATAGATAGCAGTTTCGTGTTTTGTGTGCACCTACTGCAAAAGTGAAATTGTAACGTTCTACTATATCGTAAATGGAAGCTTCTGTTATACTGTTTTATTGATTTGGAAGGTCTACTTCTTTTCACAGTTTTTCAATTTTAATTTCTTCTTATTTCGTGTGATAATTTATTTTGGCATGGAAGTGTGCATCGTGTTTCAGGAAGTGCCTTTCTACACACTTATGTGTTCCGAACTTGTATTTAATTTCCATGATCACTTCTTCGTTCGGAAGACTAATTTAGTTTTTTTTTATTTATTGAGGAAACTAAAAAGCCTTTCCATTTTAATCATAAGGTTTTTATTGTGTTGTGGATATAACTGGGCTCAAATTTACGTTAAGAAGATGACGGCCTCCACTGTGTTGTCTTAATCTTTGGGAACTGCGAAATGGAGCAACAACATTTATTTTCACCCAAAAAAAAAAAAAAAAAAAAAAAAAAAAAAAAAAAAAAAAAAAAAAAAAAGGCAGTCAGTGCTGCGTGTATATATATGTGCTGTGTTTAGTTGCCTTCAAAGTCAAGCCTACTTCCATTGCAACGCGACAATATGCGAATGTTTCATGAACAAATTGTTAAATATTTAAATATTGTACTTCCGTGTTCTAGAATGTTCTAGAATATACACTACGTATTAATACGCGCGAATTGGCGCGATCTCAGTCAGTATGAAGTAGTAGTAGTAGTAGTATAGAGCAGTATAAAGTTAGTAATGGAGTAGTAACGACTTAGTCTTGAGTTAGTATGGAAGTGTGTTCTGAACCACTTTTACGTTTGCATTACTTTTGTGCTTTGCGAAGAATGGATAAATAAATATACGTAAAAAATATGAAGCGTTTCACATTGATGGTTAATTCCGTGACTTGGAAGAACACGACGTCCTATTATTTTGTAATGTGTTAATGGCAGGCGAGCTACGAGATCTACGAGCATTCTACCACTGAACATACATAACAGGTGATGTATTAAAAATGTGGCTTTAATGTATGTCCAGTAAAAAGAAATGCGCCACAAGTTCAAGCCACTGTACTTAATATTCGTCATCATCCTGCAGTAGAATGTTTTCCTGTCCGCTGCTGAAGTATAGGGGCCAGGCGACACATATTTGTGGCGTATGCCGTTATGGTGCCGATTTCTGAGACATTCTCCTACAGCTCCTAATCGTGACCGAAATTACCAACACGATTGAAACCAGCTCTACTGTATTAATGGCGTTCACCATAGTAGTAGTAGTTATAGACTTTTTATCAGATTTAATTGTCTATAGGCTCTGTCCTCCTCTATATCTGGCCGTGGTAAAATCAAAAGCATAAGAGCCACATCCCAAAGTACTTGTGAAACATTGAAGCCTGTGGCCTCTGTACCAGCCAATTTCTTTCCAGAACGCCGCAGAATTATTTCCTTCTATCGAATAGCTCTCTTAGGTTCTTTGCAGATGACGCCGTCATTTACCGTCTAGTAAAATCATCTGAAGATCGAAACCAACTGCAGAACGATTTGAATAAGATATCATTATGGTGTAAGAATTGGCAGTTGACTCTAAATAATGAGAAGTGTGAAATCGTCCACATGAGTACGAAAAGAAAGCCGTTAAACTTTGTTTACATGATAAATCAATCAAGTGTGAAGGCCGTAAACTCCACAAAATACCTAGGAATTACAATTACTTCTGACTTAAATTGGAAAGAACACGTAGATAATGTCGTGGGAAAGGCGAACCAGAGACTACGTTTTATTGGCAGAACCCTTAAAAGATGCAACAGAACTAATAAAGAAACTGCATACACTACGCTTGTCCGTCCTTTTATGGAGTATTGCTGCCCAGTGTGGGATCCTTATCAGGTGGGTTTGACGGAGGACATCGAAAGAGTCCAGAGAAGGGCAGCTCGTTTCGTATTGTCACGATACAGGGGAGACAGCGTTACGGAAATGATACAGGATCTGGGATGGGAATCATTACAACAACGGCGCTTATCGCTGCGGCGTTGGCTGCTTACGAAACTACAATCGCCAACATCCTCCTCCGAATGCGAAAATATATTGTTGACTCCCACTTACATAGGTAGAAATGATCATCAGAATAAAATACGAGAAATTAGTACCCGAACAGAGAGATTCAGGTGTTCATTCTTCCCGCGCGCTGTTCGAGAATGGAATGGGAGGTAAAATAGTATAACGGTGGTTCGATGAACCCTCTGTCAGGCACTTATATGTGATTTGCAGAGTATCCCATGTAGATGTAGATGTAGAATAGCAGTAAACTTTGACCACTGAAAATATGTATTATGATATATTTTAAAACTCTGTGATATTAATAGCTTTAACCTCAAAAACTGGTCAATTTGTTTCAGTAAAGGATAAAGTATAGCCATCACATGAAATTTAAACTCTTTGTGTTAAAAAGAATGCTTTAACGAACATGAATCAAAGATAACATAGACTGCACGTCTTCCTGTGTCTGCTGTGTTGTGGTTTTAAACCAACATCTAATAAGCCCCGTTTACACCGAAGCGAACACTGGCGTACACAACCGAACGCGCATTCGCTAGCAATGCGTGCGCGTTGAGCTGTAGCTGCAAACAGCGGTTTACTATAGATGCGAAAACTGAAACATCTGACGGTTTCGAAACGAATGAAACCGTACCATCTGTGGTTTCGAAACCATGAAACCGTGAAGCAATGTATGTTTTGTCATGAAATCTTCGTTCTAGGAGGGCAATAGTTTTCACTATGTGGACAAGGCTACATACAAGAACCTGTCAACCATAGAGTATATATATTTACTTCTTGGTCTGTACGAAACATGTTGATAAAGATTTTCTCCCATGTTGTTGATATTGCCAACATAGTCACACGAGGCCGCCAGTATGGTGGGTAAAAGTTTACCCCGTTAGGAACTGACAAACTGAAATACGGTACGCATATTACAGTGCTGGATCATAAATGCTACTTTCTATACATACTAAATAAATTATAGGGAATAAAGGGCACACTAAATAATCACAAAAAATGCTATGGAATTACAAAAATAATAAAATAAGAGACAAGTTCACCACTTTTACGGTTTGACCGTTACACTACCGCCGCAATTCCTTTAACATGAGTGTCGAAAAATTATAACGACACTAGGTAACTCAGTTTTCGCTCGTAAGAAACTAACTCTTTAACACGAGATTAAATATGCGCTCTACCCTTGTTAGTAGAAAAAATGTCATTTCAGGCTTCATGTTGTATCTTATTTTAAAAAATGTAGTTTCACTCGTGTGTTTTTAATATGGTAGATAAACCTAGAATTTAACTGGTTATTTCAATGAAAATAGTGAACGTTGATTTATTGTTCTTTTACATTTATAAAGCAGACATTATGTCATTTCGGAATACAGCAGTCTCTTGCAAACGAATCTTGATTTCAGTAATCATAAGCTGCAGACTCACGAGTGTCACCTACTGTTTGACACTCTCTAAATGGTTTATATACTAGTAAGTTATGTGTGTCTTTGTGGAGCTTCAGTAAAATGAAACACCACATTTCGATGCCATTAGTTTCTTCCGCCTTTCTGCATTAGTAGTTTGAAACACCGGTGTTGTGAAACCGACATGAAATCGTGAAACCGACACGAAACCGTGAAACCGACAGGAAGAAACGGTTTTAGTGTATCGACAATCGACCGCGAATGTGATCCGAAACAGAACGGAATGAAACCGCATGGTTTCGAAACCGTGAAACATGCCGGTTTTGAAACACTGAAACTGTTGTGTGTATCGAAACCTGGTTTCGAAACCATGAAACCGTAGCCAACTCTAGCGTTTACACTGGAGCAAACAGAAACGAATGCACGAGACGTGTGTTTGTTTTTAGCGCCAAATCGTTGGTGCGTTATTTCAGTATTCAGTGTAACGTGATGGAGAACAGAAACACAGAACTTAGTTTATTTTGTATAGCAAGCACTTTGTTGGTCATGAAAGGCAAACGGCGTAGAGAGAGAAAAATTTGGATGTCTGAATTTTTGCGCAGGCGTGAAAGAAGTGTCGGCTCGGTTATTGTAAGTGATTTGCAGCTGCAACCATCGCTAGGTTTATTCAAAAACTTCACCCGTATGTCATTCGACGGTTTTCGCCTTCTTCTAGCTGCAATTGAACCAAAAATTAAAAAGCAGGACACAAATTATCGACGAGCCATATCATCAGAAGTGAGGCTAGCAGTAACGTTGCGATTCTTAGCAACAGGTGACAGTTATGCTAGCCTCAAATATCTGTTTCCTGTGTCTAAAGCATCAATTTCTCAGATAATACCTGAAGTATGCCGTGCCGTATGCGAAACATCAAGTATTTTATAAAGGTAAATGACAAGGAAATAGAGGCAATGAAAATGAGTAATGTATTATAGAAGTATACAAAAGACCAGTCTTTTAGGCTATTTCATAACTTAAGATTTTCAATTAAACACATGACTAACAGAGGAAAACCATTCGCAATTATTGTTTATAACTGTACTATGATATTAGCTACACCCTGAGATTATCACAGATACATCGAGTGTGAACCAAGTGAATGATAGGTTTTTTTTTTGCAGTGGCGTAACTATTGGGGGGGGGGATGAGGGGGATAGAACCCCCCCCCTGACACAGAAAAAAAAGAAAAAAGAAGAAAAAAAAGAAAAAAAAGAAATAGTATAAAAGCAATCTGGTAAAGGCAAAGATTGGAAACTTGGGGTGTTTTGCCATAAGGTTTCATTGGATGGGAGTGAATTAGTTTCTTCAACGGGAGTGGTAGATGGTAGTCTGTCAGGAAACTGACTAAAATTTTGCTCGTCTAGCCGATCTATCCCCTCCCCCCCCCTCCCGCCCCCCAAAGCCAAGTCCTAGTTACGCCACTGGTCTTTTGTGTATTTCTATCTTACATTCGTGTACTTTCTTTTGGTTTAATATAATGTAATTTATTTTACCGAAGTGAACTGTAAAAAAATAATAATTATGCACCATATCTAAACAGTTGTATCTGTTGACGTGTTGGGGGACGGTGTGTATATTATCTCCACAGGCAAAACTTCTTCTGTGGGATTAAAATTGGATTGGCCATCCCGAATGGTGATCGCTCCTTCGCTCTCTCTCGTTGGAAAGAGGAAAGCAGAAGTTCATTTTCATCTTCACTTCTTCCGTCGGGATATTTATAACGTCGGCAATTTCTTGCCAGGCATCATTCTTCTTGTACAGTATTTTATACTGGGGACCTCTAGGATCCCACAACATGTGTGAGATCAGTACTCTTCTATCAATAACGGCACAGTCTCATCTAACCACTCCATTTCTCGTTAAAATACTATCACAGTCTAACATATACAGTCACGACACTCCCGGAAATTTTGGTTATACACAGCGACAGTAGCGCTCCAAGCGGCCGGAAAGCTACATTTCTCAATACGATATTGGATGAATGCAAATAGTATCGTTTATATTGAATTTAACATACTCTTTACATTTGGAAACGTATGTAATGACGTAAAAATAATTAATAAATTAAAAATAGCTCCACATTTGTATTCAATTTTGTATAGGATGTAGGACCGTCTTTTGCAACTGTAAATTAGTCTACTTTAGACCAGACGCGTTTCGCTTTATTTTAAAGCATCTCCAGTGGTCAGGAATTTTTTATGTTTTTATCTTCATGTGTGGTTTGTAGCACCTTGTCACTTGCTGTCACTGCTTATATTTACACTATTTTACACTTTTTACAGTAATATTTCTACGCAAGTTTTTGAAACATAACCTTTTTCTGTGGCCTGGCAGGCAGTGACAGCAAGTGACAAGGTGCTACAAACCACACATGAAGATAAAAACATAAAAAATTCCTGGCCACTGAAGATGCTTTAAAATAAAGCGAAACGCGTCTGGTCTAAAGTAGACTAATTTACAGTTGCAAAAGACGGTCCCACATCCTATACAAAATTGTATAACTGCAACTGCGGAAGACAAGGCCAAAAAACCGAAGAGACATTTGTATTATTTAAGTTTCCTAAGATCCCTCACAGGGTACGAAACGGTATATTACGGCACGGTTTATTTACAGTTATCTTGTAACCTACAGGCTTCTGACAGGGTACGAAACGGTACATTACGGCACGGTTTATTTACAGTTATCTTGTAACCTACAGGCTTCTGCTAAACAATTTAATTTTCTGTTAAATATAAAACATGGCTAGGAAACACCAAAAGACCTTCCCTTTGGCAGAAAGACGTCGCTTTTCTACTCAGGAACGTAACGTTTCTTCACTACTATTCCAATCGAATCAGTGGGAGTTGAACGTAGCAAACGTATATAGAATGGAATAACTACGGTATCTAACGTACCAAATCAGCTTTAACAGTTGTAGCTGAAGGAAACACGCCACAAACGTGGCAATAAAAGGACAGAAGCAATGAATCTGTTATCCAACAGAGAAGAAGCCAATTATGCAACTTGCCGCGTTTGATTAGCCAAGCGGTCTAAAGCGTCTCGCTGCGGAGTGCGCGGTTGCTCGCCGTGGAGGTTTGAGTCCTCCCTGGGGCATGGGTGTGTGTGTTGTCCGTAAGTTAGTTCACCTAGGTTTAAGTAGTTTGCAAGCTACGGACTGATGACCACGCAGTTTCGTCCGATAGATTTACAAACATTTGATTTTGAAATTGTTGCAACAGCTGAACCACAAATGGCAAGATCATCCAAACATTGGCTTTCTAAACTGAAGTAATTACACTCAACAGAATATGCACGTTTAGGAATGACGTATGAGGTGTAAAAATGTGCGAATCATTAGACTCCACACCAAATTGATACACGTCAAAAAACTGTCTGTCATATTAAGAAAAAACCATAATATAAACTTATTATTCTTTTATGTTTATAGTGTTCTTGCTGTCAGTGGAATAAGCTTGAAATACACACATATTCGTAAGTATTTGTTCAAGACGAAGTTGTTCTTTTTACCACTGAATCCGTTCAATTCGGCTGTTTTACATTAATTTCCGTATTATGTATGTCTCTTGATATTTTACAAATGCTTGTAACACAAAAATAATATTAACATTTCGTTAATTATGTACAAAAATAATTATACACAAACATCACTACTACGGCGGCTTGCCCACCGCTAGGAGCGCTAGTGTCGTTTTAACTGTCAGTTGGTAACAACTTTTACAGCAGTGACTGTCGCGACTGTATATGTTAGGCTGTGATACTATACAAAGTTTCGCGCGGAAAAACAATACACGGTGGCAAAGCGAGTGTCTGTCATCTGTCGTCGATGCTAGCGCCGAAGCGGAGAGGACGCTAATTTCCTTTGATCGTTCGCCTTGAAACCGACAACTATCGGAGCTGAACTATCCGCCATTTTTGCCCCAATGTGCAGGAGAGTTGTATGTGAGTATATACGAGTCGCTACCGGAAAGGGAGTTTATAATCGAATTTACTGAAGAATTTGTGGAAAATATGTGTGGCTGCTCAGCTGTGAACTGCACAAATCACTGCAGCAAAGGAGTGCACATGTTCAAATTTCCCAGAAATCCAGAACGAAGAAAAAGATGGGCTATAAATTGTCGCAGAAGCAACTGGGAAACAGGACCTGGCGTTCAATTATGTATTGTAAGTATATGTAATAAATGATGCTGGAGCAGTTTGTTGCAGAATGTTTGTGACTTAATGAAGTTTTTCTCAGTTTTCAAAGTGGATAGGAATATTTATTGTGGTGCATTTATACGTAGTTTTCAACATACTGAATAATACTGCACACAATTATTTATATGTAAGGTCGAAGCATCTCTTACAGCCGCGTAACACACTCCAAATTACGGCACTGGGTAAAATTTTACGACGCTTCTCGCCGGGCTCCAGTGCGTATGTTGGCAACAGATGAACAATGAAGTGTAGAATTGCGTTAATATTTTTCACGAGCTACAGAGTAAATGTTATTGTTGTTCGTTTCACTCGCAGCAAAATTAATACTGTAACTGCTCTGTAGTTGACAGGTTCTTGTATGTACCTTGTCCGTTCAGAAAAATATACTTTTCGTTTTAATTGAAGTTGTCACGAAAGCCGGCCGCGGTGGCCGAGGTGACTGAGGCGCTTCAGTCACGGTTTGCACGGCCACTACGGTCGGGGGTCCGAATCCCCCCTGGGGCATGGATATTTGTGCCGTCCTAGTTCGTAAGTAGTTCATAAGTAGTTTGTAAGTTTAGGGACTGATGACCCCGTAGTTAAGTCCCATACGACTTACAGACATTTTGTCACGAAAAAACATTTATTGGTCATCTGAGTGATTACCACTGGTGCCAACATAATCACTGCAGCCCGGCGAGAAGCTATGTTATGTTACCGGTACGTTACGATTTTCTGTAATATTAAAAGCGCATTATATATCTTTATGGGGCCATACACATTAGTTACTGTTCGGTACACTTAGTGTGTACAATATTAAATACATTTCATTAGAAATATTGTTGAAAACTGCGTGAATACGTCAACCGTCGCCAATATAAACATTGTCAGATGCGCCCATGTTGGGGCAAAAATGGCGGACGATTCAGCCTGGGTGTTTAGGAGCTCTACATCGGATCACAAGCGAACACTCGCGAATGCAACACGCGCACGAGCGAACACTGCGCGCAAAACGTTCACACCGGAGCGAATTCTCGTTCGCTGTTGCGCGTTCGCTTCAGTGTAAACGGGGCTTAACACTGCCCCGAGTCACGTGACTGAGTCTTTGTCATTACGGACAACAGTGTTTCTAATTGACAAGTGACGTCAAGCGGTGATTTAACTATAAAGCGACTTCTCATATACCCGTTACATTTGAGGTAGTAGAGGTAACGTTATTTCTCCATATTACTGACGTTAATGCAATG
The DNA here is from genome assembly GCA_026315105.1 of Locusta migratoria. Lineage (NCBI taxonomy): Eukaryota > Metazoa > Arthropoda > Insecta > Orthoptera > Acrididae > Locusta > Locusta migratoria. The sequence goes on from CM048753.1 coordinate 27,511,247, forward strand.
ATTATCGCCTTTACATGTGAGCTGGCCAAACGTATTTTGATTTGATTTTCTCAGGGAAGCCAAAACAGTCTTGGTCCAACCCGCTACTGCCCGCACCGAAACTAAGTTTATTGTGCGGTATCGCTCCCTGTATGTCTAATAAAGCCAACCAATGCCCTTGAATAGTGCAAGGAGTCCCTTTACCAGTTCTTTATTAGACACAATTACTTCGGGTCTGGTTGTCCCAAATGTTCTGTGCCTTTTACTCTCCAATGCAATGCATTCGAAGATTGAATGTGATGCAGTTTCATCACCGTCATCACAGATCCTACATTTAGGGTCCTCTTCTGTTATTCCCATTGTATGTAGGTGTTTTTTGAAATTCCTATGGCCTGTCAGCAGTCCAACCATGAGTCTAATCTCTCTCCTGTTCAGGCCCAGGATTGCAGAGCTTCTTTTAAAACATGGCTTTGGCATCATTACCTTGCCATGTTTTTGTTGGTAGACTTTGGTCCAATATTCTACGTGCTGTCTTCTGACCCAGTCACGTAGCTCCAATTTGATCATGCCTTGGTGATTGTAAGGATAGGTTCCGGTCCAATAAAGTGAGTCTCTGTCCCCATCCTGGTTAATCTGTCGGCATGTTCGTTGCCACTGATCCCCGAGTGGCCAGGGACCCACAATAGGTTTATTGCTTTCCCCTAGCTCCACCAGAACCCTGTGGCATCCTGCAACAATTTTAGACCTTGTTGCAGGAGCTGCCAGTGATCTCAGGGCTGCCTGGCTGACTGAATAGATATAGATGCTACGATCTTTGTAGCACCTACGCAAATTCTCCTCCGCACACGCCCTGATGGCAGTGATTTCGGCCTGGAATACTGAGGCCAGTTTCCCTAGAGAGATGACGCCCTCCAGTCTTGGCTGCACCCCGTATACCCCGGCCCAAACACCTTGGTCTGATTTTGACCCGTCAGTGAACAATATCCTCCGTTCGGTGTCGAACTACTTGTACGTTGGCCAAACGTATTGTCAGTTCCCTCTACAAACAACAGAATTAAATATCCTGAATGTTTGTGTTGCACTATGAAGTTTTTACTTTTTGCAATTGACTAAAGTTATTTTTGATGAGAAGATTATTTCAGCGTGTTTTGAGTGAGTATACAGGGTGTTACAAAAAGGTACGACCAAACTTTCAGGAAACATTCCTCACACACAAAGAAAGAAAATATGTTATGTCGACATGTGTCCGGAAACGCTTAATTTCCAATGTTAGAGCTAATTTTATTACTTCTCTTTTTCTATTTCTCTCATTTTATTTCCTCTCTTCAAATCACATTAATCACGGAATGGAAACACACAGCAACAGAACTTAGCAGCGTGACTTCAAACACTTTGTTACAGGAAATGTTCTAAATGTCCTCCGTTAGTGATGATATATGCATCCACCCTTCGTCGCATGGAATTCCTGATGCGCTGATGCAGCCCTGGAGAAAGGCGTATTGTATCACAGCCGTTCACAATACGAGAACGAAGAGTCTCTACATTTGGTACCGGGGTTGCGTAGACAAGAGCTTTCAAATGCCTCCATAAACGTCTTCCTGTCGGGACACCTTCGTTCTGAAAATCTTTCGCGATACAAACTTACCGCGCCACGGCTATTGCTCCGTGCTAATCCATACATCAAATGGGCATCTGCCAACTCCTCATTAGTAGATATTGCTCTGATTGCAAAACCACGTTCGTGATGAACACTAACCAGGTACTGATGTGCTTGATGCTAGTACTGTAGAGCAATGAGTCGCATGTCAACACAAGCACTGAATTCACCGTTACCTTCCTTCAATTGGGCCAACTGGCGGTGAATCAGGGAAGTACAGTACATACTAACGAAACAATTGGGTATTTTGACAATTGTCTGCACGAATTATTTCAATTTACATTTAAAGAGAAATACTAAAATGAGCTCTAACATGGAAATAAGCGTTTCCGGACACATGTCCACATAACATATTTTCTTTCTTTGTGTGTGAGGAATGTTTCCTGAAAGTTTGGCCGTACCTTTTTGTAACACCCTGTATATGTCAGCAGGTAAGTAATTTCTGGTGCAGATCTGTCTTCAATGGTGTTACACAGTGTTGAAGATGAACACATTCATTATCCCTATAAAACCAGTTCTCGTCATGTACATCATTATTTTGATCACATTATTTGATGTAAATAGCCAATATTTTTCTTGTTTTATATTTTGGCTTCACTGTATGTGGCAAAAGTCATAAGATATAAACACTTGTATTACCAGGGGCGTATCCAGGACGACCTGCTGTGTGTGTGGGGGGGGGGGGGGAGGGGGGCGGGGGCGGGGACGGTGAAAGAATTTTTCATCGTCAGCTGAACTCTGGCTAAGTAGAAAGACTAGTACTGGCCACCGCTTTTTACCGCACGCCTAATCAAACAAAAGTTTCACAGTCATAACATGCTAGCTTCCGCTTACAAAAAAATAAAAAAAATAAAAAAAATGCTGCTGGATGGGGGGGGGGGGGGGGCGAACGACCCTTCGTCCCCACCCACCTTGGATCCGCCTATGTGTATTACATTAAAATCGGACATTATAGATGCGAACAGATTTCAGGTATCTATAAAAGCATGACAAAACTCTTCAAATGCATTGTTGAGGAAAACTAAAGGGTATATTACACGGAGCGAATTTGGTCGCTAGTCGCTGGCGTATTTGGACGCAGCTGCTACATTCGCTCCGTGTAAACAGGGACAGCGAACAAAGTCGCTGCTTCGATTCGCGAGTGAAGGGTGGGTGGGCTACTTTAGACGCTGGTCGCTGGCGTTTTTGGTCGCCCCGTGTCATATACGGGAGCGTCTAAAGCAGCCACCAGTCGAGTCAAAATGTCGAAGGAAATTGTAAATGCTGGCGTTTTGTTCCTGGCAACAGTTTTAAAAGAACAATTAATGAACCAAAAGCAAAACGGAAAAGTAGAAAAGAATAAAACAAAATTGTTTAGAATGTGGATTGCGAGGAGGGATGAATATGGTGCTTCTGCAAATCTTTTGGGTGAATTATCGTGTGAAAGTCCTTCTGCCTACAGAAATATAATGAGGATCACGTAAGAAAATTTTGATAGATTACTGTAAATGTTAGAGTATAAAATAAGGAAACAGAATACCATCATGAGGATGGCGAAATCGCCAAGAATAAAATTTAAATAATCGTTATTTTTAATGTCCCATAATACTGGAAAACTTCGATAAATTTTCAGAAATTTCATTACAATTCCACTTCATATTTTGTTTGGTAGGACAAAGAACTTTTAATATCTTTATTTACGTCAATGATCACAACCTTTATCGTTGTTTTGACGACCGGTTTCGGTCAGGATGACCATTTTCAAGTCTACAACAAATCAGAAAGAGAAGGATACATCAAGTATTAGACTACCTTAGAAAACAAATAATGCATTACAGTTATCAATACATATAATATAGCCATACGGCATCATCACAGCATAAGTGTATCTTCATTAAGGAATGTAATAACAGGTATGATGCATAATATTTTAACACGTTTTTTATATTGATGACTGTAATGCCTTATTTATGTTTTATAAGGTACTGTAGTCTATTACTAAATTTGTCCTGTTTCCGATTTGCTGTAGACTTGAAAATGGTCATGTCGCACCCTGGGAAACAGAACTGTTTGGTATCACCTAACCTCCAAAACAATATATCATATGCTACTTCGTGTTTCAATTGTTTTTACGAAGACGCTAGCGTCTGAAGTCGCTGCGTGTCATTGCGTCAGCGTATTCATTCGCTATTCGCCCATACGCCGAGCGACAACAGGCGCTCCGTGTAATATACCCTTAATGCTGCTTGTCAAACTGATATTTCGTCTCCTGTGTAAGCTATATATATATACTAGCTGAAAACCCAGCGTTGCCCGGGTATTTATTTAATTATTCCTGCCATTATACAGGTATGTATCCATTTGTATAAGGGCTGTATGTCTGTAAAATCTCTTAGGAATGCAATTAGTAAAGTAATAGATTAAAACTTGGTGCGTGATGGGGCGGTTTTCCATGAACGTTACTATTTATGTGGTCATATCTCATGAACTATGTGTCGTACTGTGATACAATTTAGACGGTACACTCAATTATATGCGTGTATACTGTCTGAAAAAATTTTCTGCAGCTACAATTTGTAGTGTAGAAATTAAAAAGTGTAACCTCGTAATGAATGCCGTTGTTTTAGTCCATGAACAGCGCAACGTTACTGTTTACGTGATCATATGTCATGAACTACGTGTCGAAAAGTGATACAAATTAGAAGCTACATTCAACTATACATGTGTATACTGTCTGTAAAATTTCCTGTCACTACAATTTGTAGTGTTAAAATTATAAATTGTAACGTCATACCAAGAGCCGTAGTTTTACTCCATAAACAGCGGAAAAGTAGTAAGCGAGACTCTTTTTTCCTTTCATCATTTTACTATGGTTGCCAGTGAGAAAAAGTTTAATAAAGGTTTGAAATTATGTTTTGAGTTTGTTGCAAGTCGCTAAGTACTGTGATTCGCATATAGTGTATTTCGAAAGTCTCGCCGCATTATATGGCAATTTTTGAGATTTCTATTGGTTATGACGTAATATCCTTTGAACTATGTGCCGTATGTGATTCTTAACCATGCAGCAATTGTTACCTCACGGTAAGGAATGTGTGTATACAAATTTGGTTGAAATCGGTCCAATGGTGTAGGAGAAAATGACCATCACTGTCGAAAATGCCGCAGTTTTTCGCGCGACTCATTGTTTATGACGTCATATCTCGTGAACTATATATCGTACATGATTCTTACACTTACGGCGACCGTCCTCATGGATTGAAGCTTACGTGTACAAAATTTCATAAAGATTGGAACAAAACTGTAGATTTGTATGCAACACGTACAAACGTACGGACACGCTGCTTTATATATTAGATTGTGGATAATAACTGACTTACCCTCGTATATATATCGGCAACTGCCTCTCAGACACCAGAGGGATGAAACAGCTCCATGTGCCCCCCCGCCCCCTCCCTCCTCACACGTCAGATGAGCACTGATGACGTAATCACGACCAGCCGCCGTCTTAACACTAGACGTGGCAGAGTAGGAAGACAGCGCGGGTGGCCTCTTTAGCTCAGTGGCAGTCCGCTTTCGGCTGCGGTGAGGCGAGGACGTCCGCTGCGTCCCGCCTGTTGTGCTGCGAGCGAGCGCCCGTTTGTTTACTTCCGCGTAGCGGCGTGCCTTAGAGTCCGCAGTCAACGACCGATATGGCGTTTTCATACCGCCAATCTACGATCAAATTAACGTTCCCTACTGATCATGTACGACCAAGAGCGCATGAAGTCGAACATTTTATACGTGAAGAAATGCGTCTCCCACCACAAGACGTTATAGGAATTCATTTTTCGATCCTTAGTACCACAGTGTACATCAAGTTGGCGAACGAAGAGATGTGCGCCGACGTAGTACGGCGCCATGCTAATGATCTCAAGTTCCGATACTCTGACGGCCATATAGGGTCCGTCGAGATTGATCATGCAGGTTTCGGCCTGAGAACGTTGCGAGTTTTCGAACTTCCGTTTGAGGTGCCGTCGGACGAGGTGGTGGCCGCCTTTCAACCCTACGGCAACGTACTTAGTCACGTTGCAGAAACATGGAAGACCTTTGAAACGTACCGTGTCCTCAACGGCGTCCGACAGATAAAAATTGAACTTCGAAAGCACGTGCCTTCGTACCTCGTCATAGCCGGCTGTAGGGCTGTCGTAATGTACGATGGCCAGCCTCGCACTTGTTCCGGTTGTGGACAAGAAGGCCACGTCCGTTCGGAATGCCTCCGACGCAGACTGACGCAGACGCCGATCGGAGACGACGCTCGCCCAGCGGTGCCCACTGCGCTGCCTCTGACGTACGCGCACGCGGCTAGGCGGCCTGTTACGCCCACGCTAATCCAGTCCGCACCGGCGTCGAACCAACTCGAAGATGAGATGGAAGTTGCATCTGTCTTCCACAAACCAGCACTGGATACAGTACTAACAGGTGATGCCCAAGCAGCAACACAAGACGTTTGTTCCGATTCCATGGAAGTTGAAACTGGGGCTGTACCGCCATCTAATGTTATGGAATCCAGCCAGATGTCAGACGACAGTCGTACAACATCCGACACGGAGCAGCATGTACGGAAGCAACGTTCACCAAAGAAACGGAAGAGACAGCGCCGTACTTCATCAGACGACAGCGTTAAACAGTTGAATGTTCAAGATGGCGACTCTACTCCCGATAATGCGCAATCCACCAATGCCATGGCACCTGACGAAGAGCCACCCATATCTCTCAAGAGTCAACAGCCAACTAAAGATTTTACATCGCTACTGTCTGGCAGAGTTTCGTCCCTTCCAGAGTCTGATCATACTTCCATGCCCATCAATGAACCTATTCTACCGACCAATCATGGAGAGGCAACCATCAACTGGGGAGACACTGTTCCTGAAGAAGATGGATGTTCTGGTGGTGTAGAGGGAGGAGGAACACATTAAACGATGTCGGCCCCATTCCAGTTGGAGTGATGTGCTTCCCCATAGTGCGTCACACATTCTTCTGACGATGGCAGCGTTTCAAACTTATCGCATAGCTACGATCAACATCAATACCATTCGTGCGCGCCATAAACTGACATTACTTCACGACATGATATACGCTGCGGATGTTGACATTGTCCTGCTTCAGGAGGTATTTGTTGCCGCCTTCTACGCTCCCCATGGATTTACAGCACACGTCTCCCACGCCTCCCATACAGGTAGTGGGGTGGCGATCCTCTTACGTGACGGCATTGACGCTACTGAAATTATATACCTCCCGGATGCCAGAGGTATGGCTCTCACGTATGGTGGCGTAAGAATCATCAACGTCTATGCACCATCTGGTTCAGGTCGGCGCCGTGAACGTTCTACTTTCTTCTCTGAGGGAGTAACGCCTCTCTTCGTGGGTCGGCAAGATCCCTTGATCATAGGAGGCGACTTCAACTCCACCCAGGCGCCCAAAGACCAACTGCCACGCCACTCTCCGTGCGCGGCACTAGCAACAATTATTCAGAACCTCAATCTAGTGGACTCGTGGGAGCATGTTCATGGCAATCGTCCGGGATTTACACATTTCACTAGCCACTCATCCAGTCGCCTTGATCGGGTCTACATCTCCCGAGACATTGTCGGTGGCACTCAGGCTGCTGAAATCTGGCCAACTGCATTCTCCAACCATGAAGCATATATTTGTACCGTCAACATCTGCCAACAAAAGGTGTGGCGCAGCAAGGGACTATGGAAACTGAACATAAAACATCTTACTTCACTGAACTGTCGGCAACAAATTGAGACATCATGGACAGCTTGTCTTCAACGTCGCAACAGATATCAGTCTGCCATATCATGGTGGGTCCTTTGTGCAAAGCCTACACTACGCAAGGCGTTGATTAAATACGGAAGGGAGATCGCGCAATGGCGACGACACACTCAGGAGTTCTACTTCACCATCCTCCGAGAATGTACGACAATGCCTTATTCACCAGAACGTCAGGTGATAGTGAATCGAGCCAAGGCACAGCTCAATGCCCTCTCCCGCCGACATCTTGAAGGAACTATGATCAGGGCGCGCACACAAGAAGATTTAACGCAGGAACGTCCAAGTATGTATCATGTGATAGCTGAAAGGCGCCACCGACGGAGAAATTTGATTACTGTTTTGACAACTGAGGATGGAAGACGTGTCGATAACCAAGCTGAAATAGGGCATGCCCTTCACAAGCATTACACTACGCTGTACTCTGCACACCGTCGTCACCCTGATAACATTGCGGAGGTATCCCGACTTACATTTGGCTCGGTTCCTGAGGATGCAAAACTGGATATGCTTGCTGACGTCACAGAGGAAGAAGTCAATGATGCTATCAAAGCAGGATCTACCAACAAGTCACCTGGCCCTGACGGCATCCCACTTGAGTTTTATAGAACATTCCGTCACCTGATAGCACCGATGTGGACAGAAATTTGTCGGGAACTTATGTCACCCCAGGTGCAGATCCCTGGAGGTTTCCTCGACGGTATCGTTATTCCCATACATAAACCTCATGGAACATCGAGGATAAGCGATTATCGTCCATTGACATTGCTCAACAGCGATACAAAGATCTTTACTCGACTTCTGGCTGCACGGCTCAAACGCACGGCAAGATATGTGGTTTCTCCTGATCAAACTTCATTGGGTGGTGTTAACAACATCCGCACCGCCCTTGCTCGCTATAGAGACATAATCGCTCTAGCACATACTCAACGTATGCCTGGATTTTTGGCCACTCTTGACTTCAGCCAAGCTTTCGATAGAGTTGATCACGAGTACTTGGAAGAGGTACTCCGTAATATGAAATACCATGATACTACCGTCAACGTCATAATGCGCCTTCTTCGAGGAGCGACGTCCCGTGTGTTATACAATGGTCGCCTTACTCAACCAATATCGATACAGCGTTCGGTGCGTCAAGGCTGTCCGCTCTCTGCATTGTTGTATGCTTATGCAATGGAACCGTTGCTTTGTGGACTCCGTCAGCGGCTGTCAGGGATCTCACTCGGTGGCCATCTATTTTGCTGCACTGCTTATGCTGACGATCTCGTCCTCGTTCTACGCAGCGATGCAGAGGTAAGAGAGTCACTGGCGTGGGTGAGCACATATGGTGAAGCATCTGGCAGCTGTCTTAATGTCCGAAAATCATGTGCCATGCCTATAGGTGTGGGGCTTCCTGCAAACAGCGCTGCACCTTTACGAGTAACTACTGCTATCCGATGCTTCACAGGAGACATGCGGCGTACGATCGCCCTCAACTGCCGGCGCCTACTAACCCAGTTACGCGCTGGTCTTCTCGATCATCGTCTCAGGGCTCTCGACCTTCTACAGCGGACACAGTATGTTAATATATATTTGGCGTCACGTATCCCTCACGTTGCACAAACCCTACCCATTCCACCATCCATGGCATTACGCATGTTAGCTGCACTGGGTTCATATGTTTGCCATGGCTTGCTGTTCAAGATAAGATACGAGACCCTCACTCTCCCGAGAAACAGAGGTGGACTAGGCCTGTACCATGTGCCTGACAGAGCGACAGCCCTCTTCCTCAGCTCCCACATGATGCTGTGGCGCCGTAATCCCACATGCCTTACCAGCCTGTTGCTGGAGGCCTTTGCACCGCGCTCTCTTTCGGCTCCTATCATGCTTTCAGATGTTCCAGCGCCATTCTTTTACTTCCGACGCTTTTTCCTCGAACTGAGCTATATCTACACTGCGATACTGCCGACACGCTTGATGTCTACGAAGGCGATCTACGGCTTTCTTCAGAAGAACCGATCACCAAATGTGATTGAAGGGAAGTATCCCAGCGTCAACTGGAGTGTCATTTGGCGCTCTGTGAGTGCTCCTTACCTTGGCACTGACGTACAGTCGACATGGTACCTGACAGTCAACGGGAAACAAGTGTGCCAGTCACGACTTCACAGGATTCACCTCGCAGACACACCACTGTGCGTCGCCTGTGATGTAATGGACACGGACGAGCATCGACTTGTATGCGGATCGGCGGAAGGCGTCTGGATGTTGGTGCGACAGATGCTGGCTTTGATTACCCGTACGGCACCTCATCATATACTTTCCCATTTGCTCCTCTTTCCAGACTCGGGACATTACCCACAAACGAAGACAAACGCTGTGAAATGGATATGTGGACATGCGGTTCACTACTTGTTTGTACATGGAGAGAAAAACGAACTCGATTTTTGGAACTTTCTGAACGAACGACATTGCACAGTTGTCCGCAATCCAAAATACGGGCAATATTTCTCAAATTTTCTTTATAGTGTTTTTCGTAATCCACCCAGAAGCTGGGGTGTTCCTGCCATGAATTAGTTGATACTTACATTTTCTTTTACGGTTTTTTTTTTTTTTTTTTTTTTTTTTTTTTTTTTTTTTAAACTTCAAATGAAATAATACACTTCATTTTTGTAGCTACACTGAATGTCCTTTAATTTTTTTTCACCCTTATTATTGTTCCCCCTATTAGAAATAGGTTAGTTGCACTGGGCCTAGGATAAGATAGGGCCAACGCCTGAAGTGGAGTAGTTTGTCCTTTATTTTATTTTATTTTCTAGGGTAAAAGTGGCGGTGGCAAGTAATTCTTTTTTTTTAAGGTCCTTCCCCCCATTATAAAAAAAAAGGTTAAAAAAAAGGGGACTAAAAGGAAAAAAAAAGAAAAAAAAAAGAAAAGAAAAAAAAAAAAAGTGGCAGAGCACTGGTCTCGTAAACCAGGGGTCGTGAGTTCAAACCTCACAGGAGGCAATACATTTTACACACCAAGGACCGTTCCAGAATAAACTTTCCAGTAGACCGGATAAAACCAGTGCGAGCAAATTGAATTCGTGTCCTGGGGCAGACGGCAACAGGGAGTCTAGAGGGAGGCCACATAGACGCATGAAATACTGTGCTCCCAACATGTGGTGTTCGTTAACTCTTTTCTGCCTAAATTAACATTTTACATGTTTATTTTTATCATAAGGTCATATTACAGCATTCTAAAGTAAAAAGTAATTAATAATTTCAGCGAAATAGGGTGTAACATATATGTCACGTTAGGCAAAACATACGCTTTTAATTAAGTGCATGAAAGTAGAGAAAATATTACACTATTAAGTTATATATATTACTTACCAGCTGAAAACCCGGCGTTGCCCGGGTATTTAGTTACTTATACCTGCCATTTTTCACGCATATATTCATTTGTTGAAAGGCTGTATGTCTGTAAAATCTCTTGGGAATACAGTTAGTAGTGAAGAAGTAATAGATTAAAACTTGGTGCGTGATGGAGCGGTTTACTATCAACGCTAATGTTTATGTGCTCATAAACCATGGACTACGTGTCGTACTGTGATACAATTTAGAAGGTACACTCAACTATATGTGTGTATACTGTCTGTAAAATTTCCTGAGGCTACAACTTGTAGTGTACAAATTATAAATTGTAACATCATACCGAATTGCGGAGTTTTAGTCAATGAACAACCGAACGTTATTGTTTATGTGCTCATGTCTCATGAACTACGTGTCTTACTGTGATACAATTTAGAAGGTACATTCAACTGTATGTATGTATCCTGCCTGTAAAATTTCCTGTTTGTTTATGACGTCATATCTCGTGAACTATATATCGTATGTGATTCTTACACTTACAGCGACCGTCCTCACGGATTGAAAGTTACATGTACAATATTTCATAAAGACTGGAACAAAACTGTAGATTTGTATGCAACACGTACACAGATACGGACACTCTGCTTTATATATTAGATATATATAACCTGTAACTGTTGCATTGATGTTGCGAATAGCCGAGAACTAACACTCATTGTACTACAGAATGTGTATTACGGTATTATCGAAATCTACGCTTAATTTCCACTAGCAAGGGGAAGAACTGCGATTCTCAGCTGCTCTTCACATTGCTCCTAATGATGAAAACGCTTTCCTGCCTCGAGTCACGTGACGTAGGCGTGGATTTCAGTATAATGACGTCATGCGCAGTCTATCTTACCGTTGGTCTATGTTAATCCATTTCCGCCTAGCTTTACATATACAGGGTGTTTCACTAAGTGTGTTTGCCTCTGTAACGTATAAAATAATGGGTGACGGGAAATTATAATGCGGTAGGTCAACACAAGAAATATTACACTTTCTGCGGAGCTATGAACATAGTTTATTGCATCATCTTCCAAAGAGTTACACCACAAAGAGATAATTTTTTAAATGGAACAATAGTTTTTTTATATCGTGTATTGGATTCGTTTAAACCAGCTGTGTCCAAATCAATTCAAACTACATTCCTATCACTGTTAGTTTGGAAGCTACAACCCTTCAAAGTTCCGGGGGCGGAGGCTGCGATAGCGTAGCTGACTGGCCGAGTGGCTATCCCCTGGGGCACGGCCCACTGTCTCATGACCACCAGCCAGTCAGCTACGCTGTCGTAGCCTCCGCCCCCTAAAGTTTGAAGGATTGTTGCTCCCAAACTAACAGTGATAGGAATGTAGTTTAAATTGATTTGGACACAGCTGGTTTCCACAAATCCAATGCACGATAGAAAAAACTATTGTTCCGTTTAAAAAAATTATATCTTTGTGCTGTAACTCTTTGGAAAATGATACAGTAAACTATGTTCATAGCTACGCAGAAAGTGTAACGTTTCTTGTGTTGACCTACCGCATTATAATTTCCCGTCACCCATTATTTTATACGTTACAGAGGCAAACACACTTAGTGAAACACCCTGTATGTCCCTTAAGTCTGCCATTGGTTCCTCTCGATTGCAACAATTGGAGTTCGTATTATTGTGAGGTCTACGCTAAGAAAGCTCTGTTGTCCATATTTACGCAGGTAATAGAAAGCAGGAATAATTCAGTTTCTGGTGCTTCAATCATATGTAACTTTTTCTGAGTACGATCATGTCTTGGAATAAGAAGTAAGTTTTGTTTAAGGAGATGAAATTCGTGATATAAGTTACTCAGAAAATGCAGTTCGCTGTTAGGGTTTCTATTCCAGTTTTTACGCTTCTGTTGTATATATGTCACGCTGTGAGGAATGAAATGTGCAGAACGTGATGAGGAGAGACAGATTTGAATCCATTCAAATGTTCAAATGTCTGTAAATCTATCGGACCAAACTGCGTGGTCATGCCGGCCGCAGTGGCCGAGGGGACTAAGGCGCTCCAGTCACGGTCTGCACGGCCACTACGGTCGGGGGTTCGAATCCCCCTCGGGCATGGATATTTGTGCCGTCCTAGTTCGTAAGTAGTTCATAAGTAGTTTGTAAGTTTAGGGACTGACGACCCCGTAGTTAAGTCCCATAGACTATACAAACATTTGAACATTTTTTGTGTGGTCATCAGTCCGTAACTTACAAACTACTTAAACCTAGGTAAACTAACCTACGGACAAACACACACACCGATGCCCCAGGGAGGACTCGAACCTCCACGGCGAGCAACCGCACGCTCCGCAGCGAGACGCTTTAGACCGCTCGGCTACTCCACCACGGCTTGAATCCATTATGAGATTCATTCACTCATGTGGTACCACACAAATCAATCTAAATGATAAAATGTGGAAAATTCTTACACTAACAGATAAGCTAAGAAAACAGTTTTCTGTTCACTTTCGACCTTGAGCTAGATTTAGATTACGATGAGAGCATGATAAAGTACTTTGGCAGCCACGGATGGAAACAATTTCTGAAAGGTAAGATTTGGGTACAAAGCATTTTGTCTAAACACAAACATGGGATATCTAGCGGATTTCCAGATATTGCAAACGGGCGGCTGGTTGACGTGTCTACGTTAAGAGTGTGGTGTCGCACAAGTACAAAGTGCGCGCCACCTACTTTCGCCGCGCGCCGCCATGCACGCACGGCGCGGCGTTCTTACGACGACAGCCACGAGCGCCCTCTGCTACAACGCCGCTCGTGGCCACCACTGAACGACATCGTTCACTTGGGACTGAGATAGGAACCAGTTAAGACCTTCAGAATCAGATAGGCACCAGTGAAGACTTAGCTAACGGATAGGCATTAGGCAGGCCTCTAGCTCAACTATGTATCAGCATTCTGCAGTACACAACTATGTAAAAGTTAAGTATTGTATAAATTCTGTGCAATATATATCTCGTTCTAATTTACTCTAGTGTTTCTAGTTTCTGGCTGCTCCCCTCCGTACCTGCACCAGCGTGCTATCTTTATTCCTGTGTCGGTCTCATTCCACTCGGCCACCGACACCTACGAAGGAAACGAGACACAAAAGCGGCGACGAGGCTGGGACACAAAAGTGGCGACGAGGAGTGATAGCAGAACCTTGGACCAGCCCGCTTACAGCAGCCAGACAGCAGTAGTCGGAGCACATAGAAATTGCTCCCGCCCACCCACCCTTATTATAAGATTTTTGGGGGAACGTTTTCAGTTACGTGTTTTGTGGACTTTTTTGTTGCAGAGCGACCTCTTTCATATTGCAATTGTGTTTTGTTATAAGTTACTTGTATGCGCGGCGCCTAATCGGTCAGCATGGCCACTACCCCGAACCCAAACTTAATGGAAATTATTCAGTTACAGACGGCGCAAATCTCACAACTTCTCCAGGCAGTGGCGCAGTTGACGGCAACTCAACAACAGCCGTCGCATCAGCAGCCCACACCTGCCGCCGCAACGCTTCCTACTTTCCGCCAGTACAACGATCGTGAGGAAGAATGGAGCGACTACTTCGCACAGTTTCAAGAACTTGTCGCGGCTCATCAAATTACAGGTCAGAGAGTGAAAAACCATTTCTTATCGATGGTGGGCCCCAAAACCTTCGTATTACTGCAGAAACTATTCCCTCACGCATCTCCTCGTGATGTAGACTTTGAACAAATTGTAGATGCACTGAATGCTCATTACGAGAGAAAAGTTCTCGTAGCCGCTGCACGATACCGATTTTTCAGACTTAAAAAATTGCCTGAGCAGTCACACCAGCAGTGGATTACGGAATTGAAGGGCTTAACCCGCCAATGTAAATTTACTTGCTCTTGTGGACTTTCTTATAGTGACGTTATGTTGAGAGATGCGATTACGCAGAACATTCAGGACCCCAGAATTAGGGCAGCAATTCTGAAACAGTTTGACCTCTCATTAGACAGTGTACTGCAGCTTATTGAAGGGCATGATACCTTTGACTTAGCAGATGTAGAAATGCAAAGCCACAATGTAAATTCGGTGCGCCGTAACGGACGCTTTCCTAGCCGTAGTTCTCAGTGTATCACTAGTGATTCTTATAATAGTACAGGCCGTGCTGAACAGACAGTGCACAGTAGCCAGTGTAAAAGTGCGACACAATGGTCGCCCCGTCGTGTTAGAAACAGTGATTTGAATAACGGGCGCCAACGCTCATTTCAGAAAAATGTACGTAAATCTTGCCCCCAGTGTGTGTCTCGCCACAAGCGTGTCATTGCCCTAGTCGCAACGCAACGTGTTATCAATGTGGCAAATCGGGACATGTGCAGTCTGTGTGTATGCAAATTAAAAACTCAAAGAACAGTAACGTTAGAAACAGTGCTTCGCAAAGTGCGAGAGTAGTGCATACAGTCAATGTCATAGACGCTGTGGAATTGAACAGTGCTTTACTTGGTTCTCAATTGCAAGGAAATTCTTCTGCACTTATTCCAAAACTATGTATTGAGCCACGCCGCAAGCGCCGACGAGCGCGTACATCTGTGCAACGGAAAAGGGTTCGGGACAAGCAAAGTGACAATGTACAGTGCAATCCTGTAGTGAACCTAGTGCCTTCGGCAACTTCTCCTTGTAATAGTGCCCAGTACTGTGTAGATAGTGACAGTAGAATTGATGTAGCTACTCAAAGTAATTTTAGTGCAGCAGCCTCGCATTCCGCGGACGCCGATCCGGCGGTAGTGCCATCTAGTGACAGTGATATTAATCTGTGTGCCGAGTCTGCGCCGCTTACTTCACTACGCAGCCCGCGCATGTGGAAGCGTAGTAAACAAGTTCAATGAGACGTTGCCCACATTCGCGCACCTGTCGAGCGCCACAAGCAAAAGCTTTTTGTGAATCTTTGCATAGAAAATAAGACTGTGCAATTTCAGCTTGATACTGGTCCCGCTGTTACTTTAATGAATAAAGACACTTATGAACTCCTGGGTTCGCCAAAATTGTCGCCGTCTCAACATCTGCTAACGGCTTATACAGGTCAAAATATTCCCGTGCTAGGAACGTGTAGACTTCCTGTCTCTTCTCAAGGTGTTACGAAAACTGCAGCTTTTGTTGTTCTTCAGGCCAAATCTACACAGAACATTTTTGGACTTGATGCATTCGACTTGTTTGGCTTATCAATTCAAAGAGATGTGCTTCAAATTTCGTCAGTAGTGCCTCAGGACAAAATAAATGCATTGGGTGAGAAATATAGTGACTTGTTTTCGTCGGAACTAGGTTGTGCAAAAGACTTCGTGGCACATGTAACTGTAAAAGAATCTGCAGTTCCAAAATTTCGTAAAGCTAGACCAGTGCCTATCGCACTGCGTGATACAGTTGCCGAAGAACTTAAACGTTGGCAAGATAGTGGGGTGATTTCTCCTGTTTCTGCGAGTCAGTGGGCCTCGCCTATAGTAATTATACCGAAGCCGTCAGGAAAACTTCGCCTCTGTGCGGACTTCAAATCAACAGTGAACAGTCAAACAATTGTAGACACTTATCCCCTGCCCAGACCTGAGGAACTTATGGACAAATTAGAACAGTCTCGTTTTTTTCTAAGATTGATTTAGCAGAGGCATACTTACAGATTCCACTTGATGACGAGTCAAAAAAGTTTTTCGTCATTAATACTCACATGGGCCTTTTTCAATTACAACGCCTACCCTTTGGCAGTTCTTCAGCCCCCGCTATTTTTCAGGGCTTTTTGGAACAGCTGACAGTTTCTGTACCGTGTTGCTCGAACTACTTAGATGATATTGTGGTATCCGGACGTACAGTTGAAGAACATTTATCAAACCTGGAGTGCCTTTTCAAAGTTTTGACTGCAGCAGGTCTACGTTGCAATAAAGCAAAGTGTTCGTTTTTTCAAACTGAAATAGAGTACCTAGGCCATGTGATAAATGCCCAAGGAATCCATCCCTTACAGTCACATCTTCGAGCAATCAAAGACTTGCCTCCTCCTAAGAATGTGCATGAATTGCAAGCAGTAATGGAAAAGCTTAACTATTATTTCAGATTTATTCCCAATGCCTCTCATATTGCAGCTCCATTGCATCGCTTACGTAGGAAGAATGTTCCTTTTGTATGGTCCAAAGATTGCCAGGTTGCCTTTGACAAATTAAAGTCTGCGCTACTCAGTGATGCATGTTTGATTCCCTTTGACCCACAGAAGCCTGTAGTGTTAGCTGTTTATGCCTCGTCGTACGGTCTGGGCGCAGTTTTGTCACATCGCATTGGATCTCACGATCGACCTATTGCCTTTGCATCCAAGATACTGACGCCAACGCAACAGAATTACAGTCAGATAGAAAAGGAAGCTTAACTATTATTTCAGATTAATTCCCAATGCCTCTCAGATTGCAGCTCCATTGTATCGCTTTCGTAGGAAGAATGTTCCTTTTGTATGGTCCAAAGATTGCCAGGTTGCCTTTGACAAATTAAAGTCTGCGCTACTCAGTGATGCATGTTTGATTCCCTTTCACCCACAGAAGCCTGTAGTGTTAGCTGTTTATGCCTCGTCGTACGGTCTGGGCGCAGTTTTGTCACATCGCATTGGATCTCACGATCGACCTATTGCCTTTGCATCCAAGCTACTGACGCCAACGCAACAGAATTACAGTCAGATAGAAAAGGAGGACTTAGCAATCATTTACGGCGTCACAAAGTTTCATCATTATCTCTATGGTAGAAAATTCTATTTGTTGACAGACCACAAGCCTCTCACGTCGTTGTTCTCACCCACAAAGCCAATTCCGCCAAGTACGGCACAAAAGCTTCAGAGATGGTCCTTGATATTGTCAAATTATCGGTATGAGAATTTGTACCGACCTACCACTAAACACGCCAACGCGGACACACTTTCCCGACTTCCGGTTGGCCAGGATGTGTCGTTTGATTCTTCAGAAATGGCATGTTGTCAGATAGACTCCAGAGATGCTTCCGCTGTCGCAGATTTCCCTTTAAACTCTCGTCGGGTTGCACAGGAAACAGCTGCGGATGCAGACCTATGTATGGTAGCACGTTTTGTTCGCTTTGGTTGGCCTGCCAGAGCCAAAGACATTAACCGGCCTCTGGTTCGACGTTATTTTGCACAACGTCATGCATTATCTTTCAGTCAGGGTGTTCTGTTGTTACATACGGACAACGACCAAACAAAAATGATTGTTCCTCGTTCCCTGCAACGAGAAGTGTTACGCCTCCTGCATCAAGGACATTGGGGTATTGTTAGGACACAGCAATTAGCCAGACGTCATTGTACCTTGGTTGGTATGGACGCCCAGATAGAGAGCATGACGTCACAGTGTACAGTTTGTGCGGAGCATCAGGCGGCTCCTCCGCAACGTTTCTCAGACTGGCCACGCCCCAAGGGACCATGGCAACGTTTACACATTGACTTTGCCAGACCTTTCTGGAATAGGCGATGGTTAATTGTTGTAGACGCTTTCAGCAAGTTTCCTTTCGTGATTGCCATGAACTCAAAGACGGCTTCTAGTACAATCAGTGCCTTAACATCAGTGTTTTGTATCGAAGGTTTGCCTGAAACTACCGTCAGTGACAATGGACCTCAGTTTGTTAGTGCGGAATTTCAACAGTTTTGTCGTGTGAATGGCATTCAGCATATCACCACCGCACCTACACGGCCGCCGTCACCGCACTCTCCTTCACCTGCTGCAGCCTCCCACGCACCGAGTCGGTTCGTATGGCGCTACGCGTTTTCAGGTTTCTACGCCGGTGCTGTACAGGGTGTTTGCTGGCAACAAGAAGGCATGGTTGCCGGGCATCATTCAGCGCGTGCTCGGTCGCAATATGTATGTTGTACGTTCTTCCACAGGGTCGGAGCTGCGGCGTCACGCAAACCAATTGCGCCTGCACAGGCCGCGCGATCCTGTCTCCGGTTTCTTGATTCCAGACCCAGTTCACCGCCAGGGAGCACAACCACATCGTTCGTCCCCGGACTACGAGATCCCTATGGACGTCGACGCACCTCTGACGCAGTCGTCGCCGCCGCTGTCGCCGCCCCAGGTTTCGGTGGGTTTCCTGGAGGATCGCAAGGCGGATGCCGGGGCGCGGACGGCGTCTCGATCCCAGCCTCTGCTACGACGCCCGTCCCACCAGTAACGCCCCCGCCCAGGCCCTCCTCCCAGTGCCGTCGCCGTGGCCCTCAGCCCTCAGCCCTACGCCACGACGGCGCGGCGGTTTGGGGGTGGGGGGTGGGGAGGGGTGTGGTGTCACACAAGTACAAAGTGCGAGCCACCTACTTTCGCCGCGCGCCGCCATGCATGCACGGCGCGGCGTTCTTCCGACGACAGCCACGAGCGCCCTCTGCTACAACGCCGCTCGTGGCCACCACTGAACGACAACGTTCACTTGGGACTGAGATAGGAACCAGTTAAGACCTTCAGAATCAGATAGGCACCAGTGAAGACTTAGCTAACGGATAGGCACTAGGCAGGCCTCTAGCTCAACTATGTATCAGCATTCTGCAGTACACAACTATGTAAAAGTTAAGTATTGTATAAATTCTGTGCAATATATATCTCGTTCTAATTTACTCTAGTGTTTCTAGTTTCTGGCTACTCCCCTCCGTACCTGCACCAGCGTGCTATCTTTATTCCTGTGTCGGTCTCATTCCACTCGGCCACCGACACCTACGAAGGAAACGAGACACAAAAGCGGCGACGAGGCTGGGACACTAAAAGTGGCGACGAGGCTGGGACACAAAAAAAAGAGGTTTGGCAATAATAGCAATGGGTGGCAACTTATTGCTTTTGTCAATTTATATACTGGCAAAGAATTATTTAATTTAACGCTATCTGACTGTCTTATTAACAAAAGTTATATAAAGGCAAAATAGCGATAAGCAATGTTCTGTATTAAATCCAACCGACACCGTTCTCAATTAACAATGGAACAAATGAAGCAAATATTCAATTCTGGTAAGTGACACCTCGCTTCGCAGTACTTCACATTCTTCAATTCAATTAGTTCATGAGACTGAATTTCTACAATGCACTCAACTATCACTAAGCTAGAAATCCATGTAATACTAAACTTGATCCCACCTTTACTATCCAAAAGAAATTTATAGTAGTAATCACCTCATGTAAAATATTAAGAATAATAAGTAACACATTCACCTCAATTATCACAAACCACAGAAACGAAGAATGTGCGTATTATTGCGAAGTGTGCAATGAGGATGTTCCGAAACTTAAGGAAACCCTATCCCAGGTAATGGTATTAGAATTGACAACGTCGATATATTAATGATTACTTTATTATATTTTCAACCCCTTTTTCTTTACACTAATCGCGCTCAAAAATCATTGTTATAAATTAATTAAATGGAGTCTCACTGAGTGGAAATGTATATAAAAATTCAAGAAAAACAAATAAATAAATGTATTAACACTTATCTTGCACTGATAGAATCCAAACCTTATCAGGTGCCAGCTTCAGTTTCTCCATCTACCACCCGATCCTCTCGCTTGGCTACCAGACGCGATCCTTCCCCGACCGACTCCAGACTGCTACTACTTCTTACTCAGAGGCAAAACCACTGCCTACCGGCCGCCAAAGATAATCTTACTTCACCGAAACAACGATGGCTGTATAAGTTGTTGCCAACCTATATAGCGTAAACTTAGGATTCGAGATTTCCATTCAGTAGTCCCCTTACAATATATCAAGGAATGACTCACAAATAAACTCAATATACAAGAAACCCTTCGGAGAATGTGTTGCTCTTTTGGTTCAAATGATAGTTGCACTTCCTGAAAAAAGTAAAAATCTGCCTTACAGGTTTTATTTTGACAACCTATTTACATCACAAACATTGCTGATTCACCTACATCTACATCTACATAGATACTCTGCAAATCACATTTAAGTGCCTGGCAGAGGGTTCATTAACCACTTTCATAACTTTTCTCTACCGTTCCATTCTCTAATAGCGCGCGGGAAGAAAGAACACCTAAATCGTTCCGTTTTCGATCTGATTTCTCTTATTTTATTGGGATGGTCATGTCTCCCTAATTAGGTCGGTGCTAGCAAAATATTATCACATTCAGAAGTAAAAGTCGGTGATTGAAACTTCGCAAACAGATCACACCGCAATGAATAATGTCTTTCTTTTAATGATTTCCACCCCAATTCGTGCAACATTTCCGTGACGCTTTCCCCCCGTGACGTGATAAAACAAAACGAGCTGTCCTTCTCTGAACCTTCTCAATATCTTCCGTCAGTCCCACCTGGTGAGGGTCCCTCAAGGGGCAACAGTACTCCAGGAGAGGACGCACAAGTGTGATGTAGGCAGTCTCTTTGGTGGAGCTGGTGCATCTTCTAAGCGTTCTGCCAATGAAACGTAACCTTTGGTTAGCCTTCCCCACAATATTTTCTATGTGTTCTCAACAGTCAAAGTTGTTCGTAATTGTAACTCCTAGGTATTTGGTAGAATTTACGACCTTAAGGTTTGACTGATTTATCGCGTAATTGAAGTTCAGCGGATTTCTTTTAGTGGTCATGTGTATTACTTCACACTTTTCTTTATTTAGTGTCAATTGCCAATTTTCGCACCAAGTAGAAATTTTGTCTACATCGCTTTGCAGTTGCTTTTGATCCTCTGTTAACTTCAACTAACCGATAAACGACAGCATCATCCGCGAACAGTCTAAGGGAGCTATTCAGATTATCTCCTAAATCGTTTATAAACACGAGGAAGAGTAGGGGACCTATAACGCTTCCCTGTGGAACGCCAGATATCACTTCTGTTTTACTCGATGACTTACCGTCAATTACAACGAACTGTCCTTTCTGATAGGAAATCGTGAATCCAATCGCACAATTGGGGAGATATTCCATAAGCACGCAATTTCATTAGAAGCCGCTTGTGAGGTACAGTGTCAAAAGCCTTCCGGTAATCCAGAAATATGGAATCGATTTGAGATCCCTTGTCGATGGCACTTAACACTTCAAATGAATAAAGGGCAAGCTGTGTTTCGCAAGAGTGATACTTTCTGAATCCGTGCTGACTATTGGTTAATAGGTCGTTCTCTTCGAGGTAGTTCATAATATTCGAACAAAGTATGTGTTCCAAAATCCTGCTGCAAATCGACGTCAATGAGATAGGCCTGTAATTTTGGGGATCACTCCTATTGCCTTTCTTGAATATTGGAGTCACTTGGGCAACTTTCCAGTCTTTGGGTACGGATCTTTCGCTGAGTGATCTGTTGTAAATTATAGCTAAGTACGGAGCTATTGCATCAGCATACCATGAGAGGAATCTAGTTGGTATACAATCTGGCCCGGAAGATTTATTTTTGTTTAGAGACTCCCCCCTCGGGCATGGATGTTTGTGCCGTCTTTAGTATAAGGTAGTTGATAAGTAGTTTGTAAGTTTAAGGACTGATGACCCCGTAGTTAAGTCCCATAAGCTTAAAAAACATTTGAACATTTTTTTGACTTCCAATGCTGCAATCCCTAGAGGTTCAGGTAATTCCCATCAGGGTAGATAGAGTGCTCCACATCAGGTACAACGAGAAAAATTATCTGGTAGCCATGGTGCCGCAGAAAAAAAAGACG
Organism: Locusta migratoria; assembly: GCA_026315105.1. NCBI lineage: Eukaryota > Metazoa > Arthropoda > Insecta > Orthoptera > Acrididae > Locusta > Locusta migratoria. The sequence continues at coordinate 27,533,673 of CM048753.1, forward strand.
CTGTGCTGCGGAAAACTGCAAAGGAGCACCAAGAACAATGTTCTGCAAATGTGATGTTGGTTTGCGTGTAGAATGTTTTTTACCATACCACTGAAAATGAGTCCTGGTATGTCTAATATCTACAGCAGAGTGTCCGTAAATATGTATGTGTTGCATACTGTGATGATACTGCCGGCCCTCCCTTCTCAATGTCATTGTACGATACCGTCTGTGTTGACCCGGAATCGTGTGGTTCAATAGTGATACATGTTGCGTCTGAAGTTAGTTAAAAACAAAATAGCTAGCCAAGGAATCAGTATGGGACAGTGTCCCGGTGATACTGTGATTAAAACAAGTGATAGATTTCATTAATTGAGAGGTTTGTTTAGATGCTTTCTAGACAGTTCTATAAACAATAGTTTTGTCATTGTACATTATTTCAAGAATTAGAAAGAAAAGACATCAAGAACTTTATGTAAATGAAAATAAATAGTATTGTATATATGTCAGGCGGATAAACAAGTTGTGTTGACCAGCTAATTGTGTTAATTAACGTAATAGACGAGATTTACAATATTGAATTCTGTGTATATATTGACTGACGTGTGATTTTGAACATGTTGACAGAATTACCAAGACATTTGATACTTCAATATATTTTAGATACATGTATGATGTACTCATTAACAAATTAATTGACATTTAACATTGCTGTTTGTTATCAAACAGAAAGGACGGCAATTACAACTTAAAAATATGCGCCATGTAAAATTATTGTATGTATAGTTTTCATTTTATATTGTGATTATTTTTGTGTACATGAAATGTTTTTTTGTTGTGTTCGGTTATTGTAAATTAGTATATTCAATTGTTATGCATAATGTAACGTCATTATTGTCGATGTTATATACTTGCCTCACCGCCTTGCGTGGGGGAGTTCGAGTTTTAGTCGTTTGTCAAGTGCTCTGAAAGCTATAGCAGTCTGTGTTTTGAAATGGAAGTACTACCAGCTAAGTTCTGATGCATTGTTTACGTATGAAATGAAGTTGTAATGTTTTGGTGGAGAAGCAGTTTGATTGCAAATTAAAGAAGAAGTGAAAAATTGTACCTACGAGTATTTATTTCTATCACGACGCTCCAGGAGAATAATGTTGCAGTGAGCAGAACCCCCATACATCGAATTGTTGACAAGCTAAGTATCTTGTTTGGAAGTGGTAGAATGAACTGTAATTACTTAAAAATCATGAAAACATTATAATACAAATCTACAGTTTTGTTCCAATCTTTATGAAATTTTGTACACGGAATCTTCAATCCATGAGGACGATCGCCGTAAGTGTAGGAATCACATACGATATATAGTTCAAGAGATATGACGTTGTAAACAATGAAATGTGTCTAAAACTGCTGCATTTAGCGACAATCCTGCACAATTTCTCCTAAACCACTGGACCGATTTCAACCAAATTTCGTACTCATATACCTTACGTGCGATAACAATTGCTGTACGAGTACGAACCACATACAACACATGGTTCAGGAGATATAACGTCGTAAACAGTAGGAATCGCACATAATACGGAGAGACGCTATATGAGAATGAGAGTACTTAGCGACTTGTAACAAACTTTGGACATAATTTCAAACCAACCATTAAAACATTTTCTCGCTGACAACAACATCAAAGTTTCTTGCTTACTACTTTTCCGCTGTTCATGGACTAAAACTACGGCATTTGGTATGACGTTACAATTTATAATTTGTACACTACAAGTTGTAGCCTCAGGAAATTTTACAGACAGTATACACACATATAGTTGAGTGTACCTTCTAAATTGTATCACAGTACGACACGTAGTCCATGGCTTATGAGCACATAAACATTAGCGTTGATAGTAAACCGCCCCATCATACACGAAGTTTTAATCTATTACTTCTTCACTACTAACTGTATTCCCAAGAGATTTTACAGACATACAGCCTTTCAACAAATGAATATATGCGTGAAAAATGGCAGGAATAAGTAACTAAATACCCGGGCAACGCCGGGTTTTCAGCTGGTAAGTAATATATATAACTTAATAGTGTAATATTTTCTCTACTTTCATGCACTTAATTAAAAGCGTATGTTTTGCCTAACGTGACATATATGTTACACCCTATTTCGCTGAAATTATTAATTACTTTTTACTTTAGAATGCTGTAATATGACCTTATGATAAAAATAAACATGTAAAATGTTAATTTAGGCAGAAAAGAGTTAACGAACACCACATGTTGGGAGCACAGTATTTCATGCGTCTATGTGGCCTCCCTCTAGACTCCCTGTTGCCGTCTGCCCCAGGACACGAATTCAATTTGCTCGCACTGGTTTTATCCGGTCTACTGGAAAGTTTATTCTGGAACGGTCCTTGGTGTGTAAAATGTATTGCCTCCTGTGAGGTTTGAACTCACGACCCCTGGTTTACGAGACCAGTGCTCTGCCACTGAGCTAAAGAGGCCACCCGCGCTGTTTTCCTACTCTGCCACGTCTAGTGTTAAGACGGCGGCTGGTCGTGATTACGTCATCAGTGCTCATCTGACGTGTGAGGAGGGAGGGGGCGGGGGGGCACATGGAGCTGTTTCATCCCTCTGGTGTCTGAGAGGCAGTTGCCGATATATATACGAGGGTAAGTCAGTTATTATCCACAATCTAATATATAAAGCAGCGTGTCCGTACGTTTGTACGTGTTGCATACAAATCTACAGTTTTGTTCCAATCTTTATGAAATTTTGTACACGTAAGCTTCAGTATGAGGACGGTCGCCGTAAGTGTAAGAATCACATACGATATATAGTTCAGGAGATATGACGTCATAAACAATGAGATGCGCGAAAAACTGCTGCATTTTGCGACAATGATGCTCGTTTTCTCCTAAACCATTGGACCGATTTCAACCAAATTTGGTACACACGTTCCTTACCGTGAGGTAACAATTGCTGCATGGTTAAGAATCACATACGGCACACGGATCAAAAGATATTACGTCATAACCAATAGAAATCGCAAAAAATGCCATATAATGCGGCGAGACTTTCTAAATACACTGTATGAGAATGACAGTACTTAGCAACTTGCAACAAACTTTAAACATAATTTCAAACCTTTATTAATCTTTTTCCCTCTGACAACCACATGATTCATAGAAACTGACATTTACAAAGGAAACTTAAAATTTCTTCGGGAAAGAAACTTGGAAACGTTGCCCCGCAATACTTCTTAAGTCATTGGTTTAATGTGTGTTCTTCTTATTTTCTCCATACTTCAACCTCAGCATAACGACAGCACTCAAGGCTCGTTTCCTCGATATTTGCTGTATTATGTTTCCCCAAGCAGTACGCCTGGTCTCGTGTTCCTGGTTTTCCATTTGTCATTGTGCGTTCTCTCAACTTGTCGTCTCTTAGCCCTGAGTGCGCCAGTCACCGAAGGTCGCGCATGTCCTGGTCATGTGCAGGGATAGCAAGTTCCTTTGTCTTTCTCTAAGTAATGGAGATGAATGTCTTTTGAAAATAAAAATGAAAATATAAAAGAAAGTTAACTCAAACCCTCTATGTCGAGGTTAGGGAAGGTGAACCAAACCATTTCCTGAAGAAATTGAAGAAAAATGATCTAAATGAACAGTAATAGATAAAATGTGGCAAACCTTGAATAATGGATTCCGCACGTCCCTTTATTTTCACATTCGTCTTTCTTCGTTCTTTGTTCGTTTCTTTTTTTCTGTTTGTTCTTTTTTCCTTTATATCCTCGTTATTTGTAGCGCCGTGATGTAATTCGCAAATCTTTTCCTGTAGTTAGCACCCTTCTCCAAGAGTTGGGCCCTTGTAGCGAGGTACACTCTGTAGCCTGAGTATGAGGCCTTGTCTTATGCACTGGTTATGTAGTATAGTGTATGCCCTACTAATCAGGTCCACGTGTTTTTCTTGCTGATTGGGTAGTAATTGCCGTCAGGTTTCTGTAACGACATGAGAGAAATGTGTTGCGGTGCTGTTCTGCATATTGAAGCCAGGGTTTTCCTGCACCATTCCCATATAAGTTTATGTTCTCCACAGACAAATCTGTGTTGCAAGGTGTCGATGAGATGGCACTCCCTGGATTCGTCAGTTACGGACAAATGTATTTTGTGAAGTTTTTCTCTTGTTGGTATCGTCTCATTCACTATTTTATACCAGGTTGATCTTATATCCGTATCGAGCACTTTGTTGTTGATGTTTTTCCATATAACAGTCCAATCCTTATCGGGGTATTTTAATTCCATTCGGTTCGCCCTTTCACTATCGTTCATAAGGCGGTACAGTTGAGCGGTGGTAAGTTCATGTAGTGGGGCGCTCGATTTCATTCGGAGGTAACTAATTTCTAATAGAAACATCCTAATGTGGTTCACCTTGTAATGCGTGTCACCAAGGTGGATTGGTACTTGCATACTCTGAGGATTATATATCCTTATTGCCATACTTAGCGCACTATCCGGATATTTGTGGCACAGCTGAATAATGCGCCTTATCAGAAGTGCCTTGCATTTAGATGAAACATCGGTGAGACCAAGGCCTCCTTTTTCTGGTGGAAGGGTAACGACATTGATCCCCACCTTGAATATATCTCCCCTCCAAATATACCAACCTATTGCCGACATAATTTTCCTGGCAACACTGTCTACCACAGGTATTATCTGTCCAACGTACCATAGTTTCGAGAGGATTCTGGTGTTGACGAAGTGTACTTTCTGCACCAAGTCCTGTTCACGTCCTTTGTTGTATTGTAAGTAGCCTCTCGTCATGGCCAGAAGGTCCTTCCAGTTGCCTGCAGTTGTTTTCAGAGGACAACTGCTCATCTTTATCCCGAGCATCTTCATGGTATCGCACACTCTGTATGGGCAGTTGGCATCTGTGCGAAATCCACTCCCTATCGGCATGAGACGAGTTTTCCTGTAGTTTAGTGTAGAACCCGATGCTCGTTCATATTCAGCCATATTAGAGGTAACGTCTCGAAGGTCCTGCTCCGAGCGTACAATGACACCCACATCGTCCGCAAATGCCATGCATTCTATTGTCGTAGAATAGAGGGTTAGACCATGAAGCGTGCAATTAAGCATTCTAACCAAAGGCTCAATTGCTATAACGTATAGGGGCATAGACATAGGACACCCCTGTCTGACTGACCTTTGGATAGGGATCTGACGGGTGAACTGACCATTGACGATGATTTTGGAGCTGGCAGAAGTGTACATATGTTGAATTATCGTAATAAAAGGTACACCAAATCCGAGATGATTCATGATATCGAACAGGTAGCGATGTGAAACCCTGTCAAAAGCCTTACATTGGTCTAAAGCTAAAATTGCTGCCTGAGGGCGTGTTAAGGCACTGAAAGATATGATCTCCCTATAATCTGCTAGACTCTTGAAAATAGTGCGTCCCAGTACTGGTGCTGTCTGGCTATTATGTATGATGTTTTCTAGAACATTTTTAATCTAGCTGCTATGACACGGGCTACAATCTTATAATCAGAGTTCAGGAGAGAGATGGGACGGAATTTAGTGATATCTTCATGTGGGTGTTCTTTCGGAATCAGTACTATTACACTGTCATTGATGCTTGCTGATGGTTGCTGACCCGCTTTGATTTCATTACACATGCTTACAAAGCATCTTTCCATGAGATACCAAAACTGTTTGTAAAATTCTATTGGCAGTCCATCATTTCCGGGCGATTTATTAGGCTGAGCCTTTCTCAGTGCCTCCTGTATCTCGTCCGCGGCGATGTCACACCTTAATGATTCCCTGTCGGTCTCTGCAAGTGTCATTGTAAGATAACTTTTCATTGTACGTATTGATTCGTCATCCTCCAGCTCTGCTGTGTACAGTCGCTGGTAGTAATCCGTTATATACTCTTTTATTTCAGCCTGAATCTTCGCGAAATTACCGTCTTCTTTCTTTATACGAATGATAAGTTTTTGTCTTGCGCGACGCTTCTCTCTCCCGAGGTGGAAGGGTGACGTATGTTCGTCGGAGGTGCAATTATCATCTCTGGAACGGATTTTAATTCCTTCCATTTGTTTCCGTTTCAGAAGGGATAACTTTGCTTTAATCCTTTTAATTTGGATGAACTTCTCCTGCGTGATAGGTACATCAGAATACAGTTCACGAAGACATCGAAAGTAAAACTCAAAAGTTTCTTTCTGTAGTCGGTTCCTCTCATAACTATACGCCTTCAAAACGCTGATTAATTTAGGTTTTGCGCAGTGGCACCACCACAGCAGTACCGATGGAAACGTGCGTTGTCTGCGTAAACAGGTTTGCCAGGCCTCTTGCATCCGTTCTCTCAACTCTTGCTCCTTGAGAATATCGACGTTTAACTTCCATCCTGTTCTGCCACGGAACGTTTTCTGCCGTGTCATGTGAATGGTGCAGTGGTACGCCGAATGATCTGAAAAGTACAGTGGCCACGTTTCCGTTGCAGATACCGTCCCCCGCAAGGTTTCCAAGGTTTTACTGACGTAAATTCTATCCAGGCGACTAGCAGTTGTCGCAGTATGATACGTAAAACACCGTTGGTCGCCGTTTATTATTTCCCAAGTATCCTCTAGTTCTAATTGGTGTACCATTTCTGCAAGAGTTGGACATCCATTAAAGTCCGGCCATTGGTCCTTGTGCTTCAAGACACAATTAAAGTCGCCTCCGACTACAACGTCCTCCCGATTTCGCCGGAGGAGATACAACAAATCACTGGCAAAGAACTTGGCTCTACTTGTTCTGTTTTGGTTCCCGGAAGGGGCATATATATTTATGAATCTAACTCCATTAATGAGACACGATATCCCTCTGCCATTTTCCAATCGCTCGACATCCGATACAATCACACCCTGTTTGGTTAGGAGAGCAGTTCCCGAACTACTACCTGGGGTGGTGTTTCTGAGTACTTCGTATCCCGGAATATCTGGGTGAAAGTCGCTGTCTACCACTTGCAGCAGAGCGATATCAGCATCACAGCTGTATAAATAATCACGAGGACTGTGATTGTTTATATTTACGGTGGCTACCTTGTAATCCTGAAACGCAGACATTGAGTGTTAGAATTACACTCTCCAACCAGGGCGCAGAGGTACGATGTCGATAAAAGCATTAATGGTTGTTAGAAACGGTACCCTGTATCACCCGACGGGACTGGAGAGGCAGGTCGTATAATTCTTCTCCCGTTGCGGCTGAGACATCGTCTGTTGGTGGTCCAGCTCTACCCGTTTCTTGCTCCATTGTCACATCTTCCCCGTCATCTGCCGAGTTCAGTATACGGGCTGAGGCAGTCTTGTATTGTGTGCCGTTTTCCGTTAGACTTGACCTCTCCCTACCCACGGGTTGTAATCCCGGTGGGTCTTCCACAGCTTCATGGTCCCTCGGCTTGATATTAGGTGGGGAGATTTCCGACACCCGTTTACTACCATTCTGCTGCTTCGGATCGGAATTTGCTGATGTGGTGTCAGGTAAATTGAGACCAATTTCCGTCAGTTTCTCGGGAAATATTGGCAATGTCTTATCTGCGTGTTGATAGGCTATTCTTCGTTTTTTGTGTTTCTTGGGAGAGACTGCTGTTTGATTTACTGAGGAGCAGGTTTCCTTTCCCGGAGTTCGTTCTTCGTTTACCACTGGGTTGGGTTCCAGTTCGCTGCTGGGACTCGGACGCTTTTCGTCGTCTTGGGCTGGAGCACCGTATTGATGGCCGGCCGAGCTCGTGCCCTCTGGTTGATCATGTTCCATTGTCACATCTTCGGTAGAATTATCTTGGGTGGGAATATCCATAGACGTCTCTTGAACACATTCTGTAGTACCGGAAGATTCACTGAAATGAGGGTGCTCCGGCGTGTTCGTGCGCAATCGGGCCGCAGCCACATAAGAGATCGGGAGGGTCGTCATCCTGTCAGCTGGCGCTGTTTCGCCTGTAGGTACCTGTGTCACCCTTCTCTGAATACATTGGGCTCTAACATGACCAGTTGAACCGCAACCAGAGCAAGTACGCGGTTGACCGTCGTACATGATAATCGCCCTATAGCCACATATCGAAATATATGATGGAATATGTGTCTTTAATTCGATCTTCACCTGCCGAACACCGTTGAAAACAGGTACCTTAAATGACATCCATTTTTCAGCAACATTGCTGACGACCTTTCCATATTTCGCCAAAGCGGCATTAATTTCTTCTGCAGGAACTTCAAATGGTAGTTCGAATATTCGGACTGTCCGAATACCAAACCCTGCGTGCGTCACTTTAACTTCACCAACGTTCCCATCACAGTGCTTGAATTTAAGATTACCAGCACGGGACTGCACAATTTCGTCACACATTTCCGGACTTCTGAACTTAATATACACAGTACTGCTAATTATTGAGAGATGGACACCGATAATATCACCAAAGGAACTTTGCAGTGATTCCTCAATCCATGCTTCAATTTCATGTGACTTCGGTCGTGCATAATTGCAATCAAATACATACATCAAAGTATCTCTTCTTGGTACTTCAGTCATGTTCGTGTTCTAGTCATGATTCACACAATAACACGTTATTGTGGCCGCTACGAGAGCGTAAACTCACCCGGAAACAGCGCTCAGGCGACAGCAGCTGGGACGTAAACACCGCCGCGTCCGCTCGCCACGGCCCCAGCCGGCCGACTGGCGCCCTGCAGGTAATTCCCATCAGAATAGATAGAGTGCTCCACGAGTAGCCGAGCGGTCTAAAGCGTGTCGTGTGTGTGTTTGTCCTTAGGTTAGTTTACATAGGTTTAAGTAGTTTCTAAGCTACGGACTGATGACCACGCACTTCGGTCCGATAGATATACAAACATATGAACAATTTTTTGAGAGTGCTCCACATCAGGTACGACGAGAAAAATCGTCTGGTAGCCATGGTGCCGCAGAAAAAAGAAGACGCTGTGCTGCGGAAAACTGCATAGGAGCACCAAGAACAATGCGCTGCAAATGTGATGTTGGTTTGCGTATAGAATGTTTCTTACCATACCACAGAAAATGAGTCCTGGTATATCTAATATATAAAGCAGAGTGTCCGTATCTGTTGCATACTGTGATGATACTGCCGGCCCTCTCATCTCAATGTTATTGTACGATACCGTCTGTGTTGACCCAGAATCGTGTGGTTCAATAGTGATACATGTTGCGTGTGAATTTAGTTGAAAACAAAATAGCCAGCCTAGCAATCAGTATAGGACAGTGTCCCGGTGATACTGTGATTAAAACAAGTGATAGATTTCATTAATTAAGAGATTTGTTTAGATGCTTTCCAGACAGTTCTATAAACAATAGTTTTGTCATTGTACATTATTTCAAGAATTAGAAAGAAAAGACATCAAAAACTTTATGTAAATGAAAATAAATAGCATTGTATATATGTCAGGCGGATTAACAAGTTGTGTTGACCAGCTAATTGTGTTAATTAACGTAATAGACGAGATTTACAATATTGAATTCTGTGTATATATTGACTGACGTGTGATTTTGAACATATTGACAGAATTGCCAAGACATTTGATACTTCAATATATTTTAGGAACATGTATGATGTAATCATTAACAAATTAATTGACATTTAACATTGCTGTTTGTTATCAAACAGAAAGGACGGCAATTACGACTTAAAAATATGCGCCATGTAAAATTATTGTATGTATAGTTTTCATTTTATATTGTGATTATTTTTGGGTACATGAAATGTTTTTCTGTTGTGTTCGGTAATTGTAAATTAGTATATTCAATTGTTATGAACAATGGATAATGGAACGTCATTATTGTCGATGTTATATATTTGCCTCACCGCCTTGCGTGGGGGAGTCCGAATTTTAGTCGTTTGTCAAGTGCTCTGGAAGCTATAGCAGTCTGTGTTTTGAAATGGAAGTACTACCAGCTAAGTTCTGATGCATTGTTTACGTATGAAATTAAGTTGTAATGTTTTGGTGGAGAAGCAGTTTGATTGCAAATTAAAGAAGTATTTATTTCTACCACGACGCTCCAGGTGAATAATGTTGCAGCGAGCAGAACCCCCATACATCGAATTGTTGACAAGCTAAGTATCTTGTTTGGAAGTGGTATAATGAACTGTAATTACTTAAAAATCATGAAAACATTATAATATAAATCTACAGTTTTGTTCCAATCTTTATGAAATTTTGTACATGTAATCTTCAATCCATGAGGACGGTCGCCGTAAGTGTAGGAATCACATACGATATATAGTTCAGGAGATATGACGTTATAAACAATGAAATGTGTCTAAAACTGCTGCATTTAGCGACAATCCTGCACAATTTCTCCTAAACCACTGGACCGATTTCAACCAAATTTCGTACTCATATTCCTTACGTGCGATAACAATTGCTGTACGATTACGAACTACATACGACACATGGTTCAGGAGATATAACGTCGTAAACAGTAGGAATCGCAGATAATGCGGAGAGACGCTATATGAGAATGAGAGTACTTAGCGACTTGTAACAAACTTTGGACATAATTTCAAACCAACCATTAAAACATTTTCTCGCTGACAACCACATCAAAGTTTCTCGCTTACTACTTTTCCGCTGTTCATGGACTAAAACTACGGCATTTAGTATGACGTTACAATTTATAATTTGTACACTACAAGTTGTAGCCTTAGGAAATTTTACAGACAGTATACACACATATAGTTGAGTGTACCTTCTAAATTGTATCACAGTACGACACGTAGTCCATGGTTTATGAGCACATAAACATTAGCGTTGATAGTAAACCGCCCCATCACACACGAAGTTTTAATCTATTACTTCTTCACTACTAACTGTATTCCCAAGAGATTTTACAGACATACAGCCTTTCAACAAATGAATATATGCGTGAAAAATGGCAGGAATAAGTAACTAAATACCCGGGCAACGCCGGGTTTTCAGCTGGTAAGTAATATATATAACTTAATAGTGTAATATTTTCTCTACTTTCATGCACTTAATTAAAAGCGTATGTTTTGCCTAACGTGACATATATGTTACACCCTATTTCGCTGAAATTATTAATTACTTTTTACTTTAGAATGCTGTAATATGACCTTATGATAAAAATAAACATGTAAAATGTTAATTTAGGCAGAAAAGAGTTAACGAACACCACATGTTGGGAGCACAGTATTTCATGCGTCTATGTGGCCTCCCTCTAGACTCCCTGTTGCCGTCTGCCCCAGGACACGAATTCAATTTGCTCGCACTGGTTTTATCCGGTCTACTGGAAAGTTGATTCTGGAACGGTCCTTGGTGTGTAAAATGTATTGCCTCCTGTGAGGTTTGAACTCACGACCCCTGGTTTACGAGACCAGTGCTCTGCCACTGAGCTAAAGAGGCCACCCACGCTGTCTTCCTACTCCGCCACGTCTAGTGTTAAGACGGCGGCTGGTCGTGATTACGTCATCAGTGCTTATCTGACGTGTGAGGAGGGAGAGGGGGAGGCACACAGGGAGCGGTTTCATCCCTCTGGTGTCTGGGAGCGCAGTTGCCGATATATATACGAGGGTAAGTCAGTTATTATCCACAATCTAATATATAAAGCAGCGTGTCCGTACGTTTGTACGTGTTGCATACAAATCTACAGTTTTGTTCCAATCTTTATGAAATTTTGTACACGTAAGCTTCAGTATGAGGACGGTCGTCGTAAGTGTAAGAATCACATACGATATATAGTTCAGGAGATATGACGTCATTAACAATGAGATGCGCGAAAAACTGCTGCATTTTGCGACAATGATGCTCGTTTTCTCCTAAACCATTGGACCGATTTCAACCAAATTTGGTACACACGTTCCTTACCGTTAGGTAACAATTGCTGCATGGTTAAGAATCACATACGGCACACGGATCAAAAGATATTACGTCATAACCAATAGAAATCGCAAAAAATGCCATATAATGCGGCGAGACTTTCTAAAAACACTGTATGAGAATGACAGTACTTAGCGACTTGCAACAAACTTTAAACATAATTTCAATCCTTTATTAAACATTTTCACTCCAACAACCACATCGAAAAACTGAAAGGAAAAAAGTTTCTCGCTTACTACTTTTCTGCTGTTCATGGACTAAAACTACGGCTTTCGGTATGACCTTACAATTTATACTTTCTACACTACAAGTAATAGCTGCAGGAAATTTTACAGACAGGATACATACATACAGTTGAATGTACCTTCTAAATTGTATCACAGTAAAACTCGTAATTCATGAGATATGTGCACATAAACAGTAACGTTCTGCTGTTCATGAACTAAAACTCCGCAATTCGGTATGACGTTACAATTTATAATTTCTACACTACAAATTGTAGCCTCAGGAAATTTTACAGACAGTATAGACACATATAGTTGAGTGTACCTTCTAAAATGGTATCACAGTACGACTCGTAGTCCATGCTATATGAGCACATAAACATTAGCGTTCATGGAAAACCGCCCCATCACGCACGAAGTTTTAGTCTATTTCTTCTTTACTACTAATTGTATTTCCAAGATATTTTACAGGCATACAGCCCTTATACAACTGAATATATACGTAAAAATGGCAGGAATAAATAGATAAATACCCGGGGAACGCCGGGCTTTCAGATAGTTTAGTTATATTTTTGTTAATTTTAGTAGTACTGCCGTATTTCGATGATGACGCATGCTGTATTTATTCTTATATATTTGAAATTTTCAGGCTGCTAGGGTCGTTTCGTTATCGCTGTCGTGCTTGGCAGCTGCGCTATCTAATTGCACCGAAGAAGAGCGACTTTCAAGTGAACCGTTTTGTGTGGTCGGAAGGCGTTTCAGGGGCCGAAATTCGTCGAAGACTTTCTGTACACTAAGGGAACAGTGTTTTGCCACAATTGAGTGACTACGAATGGATGGAAACAGGGTCGGCACAAGCCCGAGTGCCGCCCCGTGCGAGCTGCAAAATTGCCGCCCCCCTTATTTTTACAAAACCATTGTTGAACTTTATTTGAACAAATCTGTAGGAAATGTCAGCAATCAATCGCAATTTTTGTTTTTACTTCTCAGATCTACCTATGTTTTGGCCACTGAATGACCAGTGTCATAGGTTTCAATATGTGCTTACTTCTGTCCTGTTGACAGTTACATTCAGCATGACGAAATAGATGTAAACATAACTCAAAGCATTGAGAATAGCCACATTGTACCCGAAATCTATATACATCTGGAAAATAAAAACAAAAATTGCGACTTATTGGTGACATTCTCTACAGATTTGTACAAAACAGTCGCTGGGCACCAGCTCAAAAATGGAGTCAAACCTGAGTGAAGAAATCTAGCTAATTTTAATAAGCCTTTTGAATTTACAAAATGTTCAAATGTACCGTATGTGAAATCTGATGGGACTTAACTGCTAAGGTCATCAGTCACTAACTCTACCCGCTACTCGACCTAATTTATCCTAAGGACGAACACACACACACACACACACGCCCATGGCCGAGGAAGGACTCGAACCTCCGCCGGGACCAGCCGCACAGTTCATGACTGCAGCACATTAGACCGCTCGGCTAATCCCGCGTAGCATGAACTTACAGTTAACGTAAATGAAAATTTTTCAATGGTTGTGAACAGATAATGTTATCAACGGAAAACAGTATACAGTAAATAAATGTTGGCAAAGTGATAGTGCGAGAATAGTATTGTCAAACAAAAGTGCCGGACAGAATTGGCTGTTCATGCCGGCCGCGGTGGCCGAGGGGACTGAGGCGCTCCAGTCACGGTCTGCACGGCCACTACGGTCGGGGGTTCGAATCCCCCCTCGGGCTTGGATATTTGTCACGTCCTTAGTATTAGCTAATTCATAAGTAGTTTGTAAGTTTAGGGACTGATGACCCCGTTGTTAAGTCCCATAAGCTACATAAAGATTTGAACATTTTTGTTGTTCATGCCACAAAAACCAAAACGTCCGACTATCACTCAGAAACGGATAGCAAAAAGTTTAAAAGGTTTGCAAAATACGTCGAAACCCAACTTATGCCCGGCTTACTATCAATGTTTTATCCCTTGTAATTACTAGTAGCGTATCTACCCATTCCGAATACTCCTAGCCATTGTAGGAGTTGGACATGTTTGACTGTAGTAAAGTTCAACTATTTTTTCCATAATGCGGGAAGAATAAAACACGCGGAAACTGCCATTGAAGGGCTTAGCAAAATTGCTTCAGGCTTAACACGTAATCGCAGTATCGAACACTGATTCGAATTTCCAGATTAGATTTGGCGCGTGACAGGCTTGCAGCGCTCCTCTAATAAGAATAGTGGCGTGTACGCCAGTCTGCTACCCCCCTCTTCGTTCCTCCGGCGTAAACACGAAGGTGCTGCCACAGTGGCGAGGAAGTAATTCCTCCTCCTCTCTCCCCTTGTTCAACAGGGGCGGGCGGCAGCTAGTCGAGGCGCCATGCCACACGCCCGAAGCCCTCTATCCAAGGATTGATTTAGAATTTTGGGCATGAATTTTGAGTGTCTCCGAAAAAAAAATAGAATGAAGAGGGGCGTCAGATTTGCCGCCCCTCGACAAGTGCCGCCCTGTGCGGCCGCACGTTTCGCACGTGCCTTGCGCCGGCCCTGGATGGAAATATTCCGAAATGGTCGCACAAGTGTTACGCACGATGAAGGAGACGGACGACAGTTTAACGGCATAAATGAAGACACCATTGAGCGTTCACGTGAAACGATTCTCTTAGACAGACGATTAACTATTGACTAAGTGGCACATCGTCGTCAAATTAGTCGCGGTTCTGCCTACGAAATCGTGCACAGCAGACTTGGGTTTCATAAAGTTTGTGCAAGATGGGTCCCGAGACAACTCACACTGTTGCATAAAAATAAAATCGCGCTTGAACATCTGGATCGCTATGTAACGGAGGGGACAACTTCTTAGACAGGATCATTACTGGTAACGAAACATGGATCCATCATTATCGGCCCGAGAGCCGCGGCTGATTAGCCGTGCGCACTGGGGCGCCTTGCTGCGGTGCGCGCGGCCGTTCTCCATCAGGGGTTCATCACTCTCGACGTGGAACAGTTTCTTCTCCGCAACTGGCCACAGTATGCTCACATCTATACTGACGGCTCTAAAACTGAAGCAGGCGTGGGATACGCCTTCTTTTGCCCCGCCAACGGCACCTACCGAATGTCTGCGCTTCCGTCTGCGTCATGTATTTACACGGCAGAGTTACTGGCCATCAGGGAGGCCATTTATTACGGCACACGAACATTTGACTCTATATTGATCCTCACGGACTCTCAAAGCGTGCTGCAAAAATTACAAAATCCAGCGTTTCACAAACAAACGAATAGATATATATTGGACGTCTTGGAGGCCATAACAAATGCACAGACAGTGGGCATAGACATCCACTTACATTGGATTAAAAGACATCAAGGTATACCCCATAACGAAACAGTATAGACCGCCTCGCCAAGAGAAGTATTACGGAAGGACAACACTGCCCCACGCCGATTCCATATACAGACTTCCGAACGACGATTCGAAAAGCTGCCTATCGCACTTGGGACCACGAATGGCACCTCTCTCAAGCGTTTAAGGAAGGACACCTGGCAGCTATACAACCAAATGTCTCCTCACGACCGTGGTTTTCATCGATGTCGCTTAGTAGACGTCATGCAACGTCTATCATTCGGATGAGACTGGGACATGGATGTTACCCTGCCCACTTATACCGTTTGAAAATCATCGCTTCTCGGCATTGCGACAAAGACGCAACGGCAGAGGCGGATCTCAACCACATCATACTGGCATGCATCAAGTACACGGCCGCACAAAGTGTATTCTACCGCACGCTGGTTGCGAGGGCCTCCCCACAAGTGTCACTGTCCTCCTTCATCGATTCGACAAGTTGAAGTACAGTTTACTGAAGGACTACCTCAAAATCCCCGGTATACAGCTCTAATTTTAGAGCTAGTGTGTTAACCTGGAACATGCACAGTGTGAAACTGCATAAGTGATTTTATATTATATTTTGACTTTTATTTGTCTTTGCACCTTTCATATGGTCATATGCTGTTTGAACTTTCGTTGTATTACATATGCCACTCGTACTGTTAAATATGTATTGTTTTATGTCGTGTATATATGATTTTTCTACTTTTATTCTAAGGTTGTATGATGTGAGATATTGTGCTATACATTGTAAGAATCTCAATTCTATTGTAATGTTGTCACTGTAATAACTGCTAGCTGTATGGTCACTGTAACCAAAAGCCATAATAAAGAATAAAAAAATCCCCCTTTGGGCATAGTGTTTGTTGTAAATATGGTATGCAGCATTTGTCGTTTTTTTATTAATTTTTTTGCAGATCGATTTAGATCACATAATGATCATCTTCAATGCACCAGTCATAGTAATATCAACTATGCATAATCATATGCCATATTAGCTGATTATGCATAGTGGTGCGTTGAAGATGATCATTATGTGATCTAAATCGATCCGCAAAAATATTAATAAAAAAACGACCAATGCTGCATACTATATTTATGACTAGCTTAAACCCGCGGCTCCGCTCGCGTGTTGGTTGATTATGACAGATAAGCTATCTTTCAGTAGTGTGCTATGAAACTGGTTTTGAAGGATGAAATTGAAATACAATACCTTCTTTAGAAACAAACATTTTTAATCAACATTGTCAGGAAAGTAAGTAGTATAGATCAAATCACACGTAAAATGCACTCGTTTCGAAGAATCCAATCACGTTATTTAACAATAATGATTGTAATAATACCACAGATCGATCACTTGATGTAATGCGCGAAACGTCAAATCGATTTTTTTAATTAGCTGTATTAAAAGAAATTTCTTTTTTACTGCCTTGTTTATTTATTTTTATATTTCCTTATTCGTATACTTATCCTTACAGAGAAAGAGCTGAAGACATTGTAGCACGCATAGACCAAAGATATGGTCTGAGGCATCACGTTTCGCTGTATGTAACTTCCATGCTATAGAGTCGCAAACGTCATTGCTGGCCTTCAATCAGAATTTTTTTATAATTTGACGACTTTCAAACACCATATCTTCCACACCCTTATAGGCTATAGGCATGGAACTGCTATGGTGTACAACGGGAGACTTCGGACAACAATTACACATAGACAATTCGTTTGCGTTCTGTAGTTTACGCACCAGAGCGAAATATTAAGACACACACACGTAGAATTTTATATACACCGATAACTTTCCGTCCCAATATACTCCACCCCTTTTATCATGATCAACCCTCAGGCAACAATGCAACCAATAAAACAATTTTCAAAGAGTAAATATAATTTTCAAAGAGTAATTATTGTTCCGCATTTCGCGTTATATTCTTCAAATTACTAAATATCTATCAGATCGCTATAAAACCGCTCCTAAAACCTTCCTCAGGTATAGATTACTAACTGTACAAATATTCAAGTCTCTGCGTCTTGTCGTTCGGACATGATAAGCGTACACCGAACAGACATTCACATTTATAGATATAGATATTCACCGTTCCAAAAAAAAAAAAAAAAAAAAAAAAAAAATAATAATAATAATAATAATAATAATAATAATAATAATAAAAAATAAAAAATAAATAAAAAAATAAATAAATAAAAATTGGTGTTTGTGTTGTCCTTGGGTTAGTTACCTTAGTTTAAGTAGTTTGTAAGCTATGGACTGATGACCAAGCAGTTGAGTCCGATACATTTACAAACAACAACGTACCACCCCCAGGGGTCACACGGTTCTTCAGTGAGTACATGCGTGGCGAGCACGGGGCTCCGAGCTAATGCAGTCTTCCTTCCTTCTTTACTTCCCGGACTGTATTTCCTTTCCCCCCTCCCCTCCTTTCCTATCCAAACTCCTTGCCCTCCCCAACGGGGGGACAGAGAACCTCAGTGGTTTAGTCCCTCTATCCCAGCCAAACAACCCAACCCCAACAACGTATCAGCCGGAGAGTAAATCGCATAGCATGGAAGGAAATAAAACTTGTATACATTCTGGAAATGGCAAACAACTGCTCCTACAAAAATTTTTAAGACTCTTTCAGCCTGAAAATAACAAAACAGATAAACACACACACATACTTAGATCACACAACACCTAACCACCTCCCCCATGCCATTTCCAAATACTACTCCAAGGAGACTTACTTCCTTGCAATTTTTTAATATTAAAGAAAGAAATAAATAAATTATAAAAAAATCGTAAGTTATACTCATTGTTGTGGTGTCGCACAAGTCTGAAGTGCGCGCTACGTACTTTCGCCGCGCGCTGCCATGCAAGCACGGCGCAGCGTTCGTACGACGTTGGCCACGAGCGCCCTCTGTTGCAACCCCGCTCGTGGCCACAACCGAACTGCATCGACCACTTGGCAATAGGACAGGCACTCAGGGGCGCCAAGAATTTTTTAGGGGTGCTGAGCACCCACATAAAATTTAGGTGAAAAATAAAATTGCATAAATAAAAAAAAATTGGAAAAGATGAAAACCTACCTTATGACTCAAGAGGCAACGCAAAACTTGACCATAGCGAGAGACGATATTTCGTACGTGAAAGAAAAGATCAGTTTTGTACGTGGGTCCACAAGCGAGTAGTAATGAGTGGCTGTGTTTCACCCACTATGCTAGCTTTATTCATCCTGAAACACGTCCGTCTTTTTGACCTTTCAAGTGTACGTATTTATGAACATTCAATTGTGTTCTTTCAGGAATTTAGCTTGAAGAATCTGATGCTAATGCTAAAGTTAATCGTTTTTTCATTTATCTCTGTCACTTCCCTTGTTATTAAAATTATAGATTCAGTTGAAATTTGCAAAGCTTTTCTCTCTGGCTTCGCAAAAAAGTGTTAGATTAGTGTACAGTGAAAAATTATTTCATTGGTCGTGTAGAAGTTTTAGGGTGTTACTTATATCGAAATATTCACTTCGGTCAATTAGATCGCTATATTATAGTGTCCTAATGCAGCCATGCTTTCCTTTTCTTCCTCCTCATTCTTCTTTCTGTCTTTAAAAGTCCAGACAACTGCCTATTTACTTTTATCGAGTATTGCTCATTGAAAAATGCATAAACATGATTTTCAGGGGGGTTGGTTTCGAACATTTGTGAACCGTGATAT
The DNA here is from genome assembly GCA_026315105.1 of Locusta migratoria. Lineage (NCBI taxonomy): Eukaryota > Metazoa > Arthropoda > Insecta > Orthoptera > Acrididae > Locusta > Locusta migratoria. Next base: position 27,552,856 of record CM048753.1, read on the forward strand.
AGAGCACACACACTGATTTTCAAAAGTCGGCGCCTCTGAAGGCACTAGAACAGACTCATCAATAGGCAGGCCTCTACCTAGTTAACCCATGTCTCAGAATTACACTTAGTCTGCAGTCATGAACGTTGTAAAAGTTAAGTATTGTACTCTCTCTACAAAATATACATCTTGTTCTAATCTAGCTTAGTGTTTCTAGTTTCTGCTGTCCCACTGGGTGGTCACCTCAGACTGTACCCGCACACACGTGGATCCTATGCATCCTATTCCCTGTGTCGGTCTCACTCTACTCGGCCACCGACACCTAAGTAGTGGGGTTGTGGGCAACTCGCCCCAGGGTACCCACAATGCATTGCGTGAGGTACCGTTACTCCTACCCGCTTGGCCAATTGCCGGACCGCAGATCAAAGGATGCTGCCACAGGATGATTGATAGGTCTTCCCAGAAGGACAAGATGATTACATTTAGGTCCTTTTGATTCGCTACTTGTCCGACTGCTTATCAAAGGACGCCTCCACAGGATGATTGACAGGTTGCAACACCTCCCTCGGCTACACACGAAGCCCCCCTCCACCCCTCGGCGCTGCCGCCAGACAGGCAGCACCTCCGACAGGTCGAGACCTGTCGACCCCGCGACATCTCAGTACTCGCACCCTCGACCACTCACCTGCCCGCCGCCGCCGTCGTCGCCGCCGACATGTCCACTCCGGCGCCACCCCCAGCGATCGCATACTTGTGATAGAGTGCATGCGCGAAAGAATTGTCACGGTGACACGAACTGCAAGCCACCACCGCCCGGCAATTTAAAAAAAAAAAAAAAAAAAAAAAAAAAAAAAAAAAAAAAAAAAAAAAAAAAAGAGAGAGAGAGAGAATGCCTGCGCGCCGCACCTCGCGCCGTCGTGTTAAAGGAATTGGAACAGGTCGTAGACCCAGTGCTTCTGAAACGCAAACATCCACACATTAATGAATGTTTTTGTAAAAATACGAAACACTGCACACCAGAATATTTTTGACGTGCTAAACAGCGCAGCTGCCCGAGTGCTGAAGGGACCCGCGACCGCTATTGTGCCGGACGCTCGCTGTGACAGCTGGTGATGAGTGCACAATAGATGGCTGAGGCCGCAGCTCACCCAGCACCTAATTCATACTGTAGTGGAACACATCTGTTTGAAAGCTTTCCTGCAAAACTTCGGTGCAAAGTGCTTTCAGCTACTTCCAGAAAAGATGTGTGTTATTCCCCAGAACCTTTTCAATACAGCACTCTGTGCTTTTCCCCCATTCATAAATTTTCAGAAACACATTAGAAATGTTTACCCATCCAAAGTGCTTTCAGCCATTTCCGGGAAGATGCTTGTTATTCCCCAAGAATCTTTTCTCGCAAAATACAATGCACCATTCTGCGGTTTTCTCTTTTCAGCGAATTCCAGGAACACAAGGGAAAACAACAAAAATGTGTACCTGTGCAAAGTGCTTTTAGGAAACACCCAAATATCGACCAGTTCTGGAAAGCAGGGTTTTTCCCTTCCAACATGTTGAGACTTGCATGCTTCAACCGTCACTCATTTGACTCGAGTAGTGCATTGGGGGTTGATGGTGGGGGTTGGGGGGGATGAGCTTGTATAAGGCTCTTTCCAATGTATTGAGACTTGTATGCTTCAACCATCACTCATTTGATTCGAATAGTGTATTGACGGTTGATGATGGGGGTGAGCATATATAAGGACGAGCAGCTATGCCATGGGACTCCTTCATCTCCTGCGTCTTATTCAGTGAAGATCGCCAGTAGCACCATGAAGAGATCCACCGCCATTGCCAGCAGCAGCGACATCGCCAGCAGCAGCAGCAGCAGCAATGGGAAAAAGTCTCACCGAGAAGAAATTCCGGGTAAGCTGACTCAGTTTTCATACTTGGTGCATAGAATTTATTAATATTTCGGTACTAGTTTGAATTTCATTCACACACCGCATCGTAATGCGTTTATGTTTTTCTGTAAGAGAATCATTTAATAAATCTTTTGGTTTTCGTAGATACGCGGTATTCCAAACAAATAAGTCATTTACACCCGAAACGATATGCGCCTTTAGTCCGCGTTCCCTACAATATTTCCTTCGCCCCCATTTAAGCAGTAATTAATTTTTTTCGGGACCTGTAGATTTGACTGGTTTTTTGCAAATTTAAACGAATTTCTTTCGCAATTTTTTAGTTATTTAGGATCAATTGTCGATTCTTTACATATATTATAGTTGATCTTCCTATAACCCCGAAATTCCAATGCATTACATTTTTTTCTATGTAAGTTAAATATATATATATATTAATTTTTTTATGTAGAACCAACTGTCTGATGATTTTTTTTGGTTGCTGTTGTTATAGCATTCATCCCTCAAATGCTGCAACAGCTGGATGAAGAGCTAGCTGCAGCAGCAGGAAGGCAACAACAGCATCAAATACCACATAGTCCTCGCACCCAGCATGACTTATATGGCATCTCCATGTGGGTCCATAATCAGGCTGCGGAATGGGAGGAAAGGCAGCGGCGTCAGGCATCATGTAAGTGCTACTGCTGCCATTTCTCGTCAATTACATATATATATTTTGGAGTGAAAACATGTTCTACAATTCATATCTACCTTTTTTCTTTTATTACAGCCGATATTATTCGTAATATGGATGTTATTGATGAGATGGTGCGGCAACGTATGGCAGGAAGAAAGGTGGAGGAGGAGGATAGCCTTGATCGGTGGCTGAATTCCGGATCACAGGAGGCGGCGGTGACGTCAGATGCGTGTCGGTGGGCTGAAATCGGTAAGTTTATCTTCCCCGTATTAAGTAAATGTTGTTCGGTAGCATAAGCAAGCATTCTGAGTGTATTATAACATCGTTCGTTTTCTTTTAACAGAGAGAGACCTTGCATCCCTGACTGCACCACCACCACGGCCCGTCTCGCCAATCCACGACGTGGTTCGTGTGCCGCGGAGCCTCGCGCGCGTCAGCGAGCCCGTAAGACGCGCGCCGCCCGTGGTTGCACCGATAACGGGCGCTCTTGCCGTGGCAAGCGCCTCCTCGCCAATGCGGCCGGCGCGGGTCGGCGCGTCTGCTGCCCCCGCTAGCCACCTGCCTCTGGAGATGGGCGACAGAGCGCGCCAGCACCCCCACCAGCAGCAAGCAGCCAGCTGGGGTTTGTCATCGCCGCCGCCTGCGCAGACTGCCGACCGACCCCGTGGCCAGCGGAAGGTATTCCCTCCCCAGCGCATTGCCCTCCAGTCACCGGCACCGTCAGCTTCGTCGTCGTTATCATCATCATCATCATCAATGTCTCCATCGACCACCAGTAGTTTTAATAATAATAATGCTCCTATGGCTAGCAGTAGCTCCCTCTCCCGTCCTGTTGATAATCTAGTAGGACATCAGATTCCGGGTGTTATGACCCCACTTCAGTACTCGGAGATCGCTAAAGCTTTTGAGGGGCGCCTCTCTTTCACGAGGATTTAAACCCCTCCAGCGACCCTGTCGTGTTCATGGAGGCATGCTATCCCGTGGTGGAGGCTGAGCTCCTCAAAGCAATAAGTGATCCGCGTAATCCCGCCGTTAAATGCAGTGCAGTCCTGTGCTGTGAATTAATGCACGCACGAAGGTCACAGGGCGTAGTGGAGGAAGAAACAAGTCTTCACTACCTCTGGGGATCTAACGGTGTGATTACGCGGATTACTTCGATCGCCGAGTGGTATAGGGAATCCACCTTGAGTGTAATTATAAACAGTTTGTCCGAGATGGAGGTACGCGGTTCGGCACATGCACTCAGCCAAGTAGTACACCTCGACATCCATATTCATGTCTATGATCGTGTAAAGGGAGGGTCCAGTTTCATTCAACTTCCAGTTGATATTAAGAAAAAGAGAGCTTGCGTTAATGTTAATAACGGGCTTAGAAAGACTCTAGGCAAAGAGGTAGTGAAAGGAGACGAATATTGTTTCGCGTGGTCAATTATGGCTTGTGAGAGAAATTATGCCCGCAGAGAGCACCCAGAGCGCACAAGTACTTATAAAGTACCCGAAGGTGAAATTCCCGGAGGGTATAATTTTACAGGTATAGAGTTCCCAGTAAAACTCCAGGACGTTCCCAAGTTTGAGGCCCAGAATCCCGAAATATCGGTACATATATACGGCCTGGAGAAGAAGAAAATCAAGCCAGAAGAAGATAAAGAGGATAGTCATATTGTAGTTGGACCCTTCCATTTTTCGAAATTTGCAGGTGAGGGCAACCTTCACGTAAATATGCTGCTTATCGCCAATGGTGAAAGGCAGCATTACGTATGGATCAAAGACATGTCCCGCCTCCTTTCCTCCCAATTGAATAGTCACCATGGTAAAAACCACATATGCTACAGGTGTTTAAGTAACTTTTCACAGGAAAAGCATTTACAGAAACATCTCGTAGATTGCGAATCCAAAGAACCGGTACGTGTTATTATGCCGACCCCTGAAAACAATTTCATTAAATTTAAAAATGCTCACCATCAGGAAAGAGCCCCTGTCGCGATCTATTGTGATTTTGAGTGTTTACTTGCTCCAATTGCTAGATGTGAAGGTAACCCCCTGGCCTCACATACCACCTTCACACAAAAACACGTGCCGTATGCAGCAGCGTACCAAGTTGTATGCACAGTCGACCCCTCTTTGAATACATTTGACTCATATGAAGGGGACAATCCCGCGATATGGTTGCTCAATGAGCTGGAACAAATTGCCTGGAAAGTTGACAAATTTTACAGTCGAAATGTTCGATGACTATGTCGCGAGAGGATGAGGAGTCGTTTAAAAAGGCGGCAGATTGCCATATTTGTGGGTTGCCGTTAGATAGAAAAGCAGAACTTCCCCGTAGAGACCACTGTCATCTAACTGGAAAGTTCCGTGGAGCAGTCCACAATGTATGCAACTTGAAGTACCAGGTTCCACACCATATACCTGCAATTTTCCACAACCTGAGTGGTTATGACGCTCACTTTTTAGTTGAGCACTTGGATAAATTTGGACTTGATACCTATCCGGCAAGAGTCCTGCCTGATAGCACTGAGAAGTATATTTCATTCTCTAAACAAATGACGCCCAAAATTACGCAGCGCTTCCTTGATTCGCTACGTTTCATGCAGTCGTCTCTTTCCAAACTCGTTGAGACTCTACCTCAGGAGGATATGCATATCACACGATCTGCATATTCTGATGAGGAAAAGTTTCAACTAGTAACGCGAAAAGGGGTTTTCCCATACGAGTACCTGGACTCTATGGAGAAACTCCACGAAACCGAGCTTCCCGACATATCCGCATTTACCAGTTCACTCACAGGCGATGCCATAACTGATGCGGAATATGAACATGCCGTAAATGTCTGGCAGAAATTCAACATCCCCAATTTGGGTGAATACGCGAGGATATAGATGGATACAGATGTGCGCTTACTTGAGAAGTTCAGGAGTGTATGTTTGACCACGTACTCCTTGGGACCCGCCTTTTATTATACGGCACCTGGGTTGTCTTGGGACGCAATGCTCAAGAAGACGAAGTGTAACATCGAACTTTTAACCGATCCAGATATGCTTCTCTTCTTTGAGCGCGGGATACGTGGGGGACTTTGCCAGTGTATTCATAGGCACGCTAAGGCAAATAACCCACATATGGGTTCGGGGTACGACGCATCCCTCAATTCTTTTTATATCCTTTATTTGGACGTGAATAATTTGTACGGGCATGCAATGATGCAACCTCTGCCAGTTGGGAGTTTCCAGTGGGTGTCCGGAAGAGAATTAGAGGGATTAGGTGGAAAATTAATGGATCTCTCCGCTGAATCTGATGTTGGGTATGTAGTAGAGGCAGATATTGCATATCCAATTAGTTTGCATGATGAGACAAGCGACTTGCCATTATGTCCAGAGCAACTAGTTCCACCGGGAGCCAAGGGTTCCACCCCCAAGTTGATGACAACTGTTGCAGACAAGCAGAGGTACGTGATTCATTACCGTAATCTGCAACAGTGCATCAAAATGGGAATGGAACTTGTTAGAATCACGCGAGCTATACCCTTAAACCAATCCCCATGGCTGAAGCAGTACATTGAACTAAATACGGCAATGAGGGCGGTCGCGACTAATGATTTTAAGAAAGATTTTTATAAGTTAATGAACAATTCCATTTTCGGGAAGACAATGCAGAATGTAAGACATGAACGCGATATTAAACTTAGAACGAGCTGGGATGGGCGTTATGGTGCACGAAATTTAATTGCGTCACCAAACTTTAAAAGGCTCACCGTATTTAATGAAAACTTTGTTCCTGTGGAGATGATGAAGACTTCAGTAAAGTTCACAAAACCCATCTATCTGGGGATGTGCATACTTGATCTGTTCAAACTCCACATGCACAGGTTCCACTATGAGATTGCTAAGCCTCATTTTGTGGAACCAAAGTTACTGTATATGGATACTGCGATCCATATGCAGTAATGAAACGTATCGGTGAAGAATTCGATACTTCCGGTTATAGGGCCGAGGAATTGTTCCACAGAACAAGAAGGTTATCGGTCTTATGAAGGATGAATCGAATGGTTCACCGATTGTGGAGTTTGTAGGCCTCAGGGCGAAGATGTATGCATTTCGCACCATAGATGGGGACACTCAGAGGCGGGCAAAGGGTGTTAGACGATCGGCATCTCGTGTACTGACGATCGAAGACTACTTGCGGTGTCTGTACGGAGGTGTTCGCGGCGCCCCGCCGCAGCCTACTCACAGAGTCCAGCAGGCCAGTATCCGATCGGTAGGACACGAGGTGTACACCCTGCTGCAGTCTAAAGTCGGTTTATCTGCTCATGACGACAAAAGGGTCATAAGTGAGTGCGGTAAAGAAACTCTACCGTACTCACACTATTCGCTTAGGGAGAAAGAGGGTGTTGGGGGGACACTAACTGAAAAAATGTGAGTGAGAATGAGGGATTTCGTGTGTTTGTGCGTGTGCTTGTATTGAATAGTGTGGCCCTTTTGTCATATTGTACATAGGTGGGATAGTATAAATGTGTTGTTGTTTGGGGGGGGGTGGGTTGCATGTATGTGTGCGTGTGTGTGTGTGTATGTGTGAGTGAAATTGTGTGCATGATTCTGGATAAAAAAATAAGTATGTTTGTGTGTATATAGCTTTTTTTTCTTAAATAGCATGTCAAGCATGCAGCGAAAAAAAAATCATAAAATTTCATTGGCGATGTAAGCTGTGTAGAAATAAGTATTTTTTCTTAACTGGTATGCCCAGCATGCAACGAAAAAAAAGTTTACGTAGTAGACCTGAAGGGAATGTAAGCACAGTGTGTGTGTGCTTCAAAGAAAAACATTTTCGTAAGCACTATGTGCTATTACTTTATTCCATTAGTTTAGTTTAGTTTATAAGTTTCACCTACCGCTAGCCATGCAGTCAGCTTAGTTTTTAAGTGAGTGAGTTCCACCAAGTTTGTTCTAGTCATTATATAAAGGCAGCACCAGTTCAATGTATAACTTATTAAGAAACACCCAACAAACGTTCCTACTCCAGTTTACTGAATTACCTGGAACATAATGCTGTAACATATCGAGTATTCCAGCTTACTGTACTATTGTCGTCGCTTCAGCTCATGTGTGTATGTGTAGCCGTTGTGTGCTGTCCTGGTGGAATTTCACATTAGTTGTCGTAGTACTAGTACATTAACTTTAGAAATGCGTAATTTTAAGGAAAAAAAACTGAAACGCTTTGAGATCTACCTCTGCGTAAGAAACCATCACAAAATTGTAAATGTAATGCTCTAGCATACGTGCAACTAGTGTTAAGAAGGCTGCATAAAACTGTGACTGTTCAAAAAGAATAAGATTATTATTTTTTTATTCAATAAACCTGTAAAATTGATACTGGCGTTATTATTTGATTTCTCCCAGCCCATTTTTTTAAAATATATGTTGTTGTTTTTTTCACTCTTCAAAAATATGGAGAGAAATAGACGATTTTTTGTGCACACTAAGCAGTAACATCTGCATTGCACGCACTCTTCTATAAGGAGAGCTGCATTTACACAATATTTTTTGTAGAATAGGCAGAAACATCTGCATTGCACGCACTCGTCTATAAGTCGAGCTGCATTAAAACATACAAAGTATAGCTATTAAAACTAAGGCGAGGTAGGGGATTAGTTAAATAACAACACAAAGGTTTCTTAGGTAAAATTTAATTTATTTTCATTCTTTAACCAACATACAAGCATATGTACATTATCATTTGCACACACAAAACTATTTTTCTTGCTCTTGAGTTTATGGAGAGCAGGACAGCCAAAGGAACCCAGGTCTTGTAAAACAGCATTCTTGAAGAGTCGTCGCAGCCAGGTAATCTCTTCTCCTTTGACGAAGATTATTGTATTAATGTTGTCGAAAGCTTGGAGAGTCTTTAGTAAGTCTTTATAGGGAATGCCGGGCTCGTCCCAGTGAATTCCATGGTAGTTACGAGTTAACCACATAGCGCACTTCCTGGTTTTTACACACTTCACATTCTTGAATAGTCTTGGTGATTCAGTTCTTGCAGAGAACGTTTTTATCACTTCGGTGAATGCTATGAGTGCTATGTCTTTTAGTATGAAACGATCGCGCTCAATGGTCTTGGAAGCCTTGTACGTCAGCAACGATGTGTATACTTAGAGAGCTCATGATGAACTGTCATTTTTATACTGACCGCTGTACAATATTAGTGAGCGGGCTATAGTTAATTATCCGATCATGCAGGACCAAGTCATATGCACAGTCAGTTGTGGGAAATTTTCTGAAGCTTCAAATTCAATCCTCACATCTATAGGTCCAGATTTAATTACTTCATTCTGCTTGGAACAGTCAATTACGATTATAGGTGCCAGTTCCTTGAATTTTCGTGGACTGAGGGAACACCCATCTATTTCCTCGACATCGTCATAGTAACTAGATCGGAACCTTGCGTACATGTCATATGCTAGACTGTACATATTTTCCACTGCAGATGTAAGTTGTCATAAGGGTAGAATTCAGAATTCAGGTAGACTCTTGCATTATTTAAGTTGCAGTTGCCGAATACAGAAGAATCAATTGACATATTCCCTCGTCTGTTTGTCTGAAATGTCAGTATGATGAATCGAGGTGTCTCCATTTGAACAGAGGTTTTAATAGCTCAGGTCTGTCTACTGGCAGTAGGTAGAATAGGATACTCAAACAGTTCCCATGAGCGGAAATGTAGCGGCAGTAAAGCACCTGTGTTCATTATTTTTAAAAGCTTCAAACGCTCCTCGTCTGATACACTGATGTGAGGCATTTTCCATGTTAGAGAGTTTATGATGAACTCACTTCCCCCTTCACTTGTTTGAATATATGAGTTGTTGTCCGTCACACTTCGTATCAGAATAAGTTCCTGTTTAGCATTCATGATAATTCCATGCATGTCCTCAAAATAACCCATTAACAGTTTTAACCCTTTCGCGGCTACGGGCATACATGTACGCCCGGCAGTTAGAAGGCCCAGACGGCTACGGGCGTATATGTACGCCCGGCAGGCTGGAGGCCCAGACGGCTACGGGCGTACATATATGCCCAGCAGGTAGAGCGGCCTGAAGGCTAAGGGCATTCATGTACGCCCGGGGGCCGCGCGCACAATGGAGCGGCGGCGACTCGGTTTTACCCGCGGCTCAACATTCCTGGTGTCACTGCTATTAACAGGTCTTCTTTGTTATGTCGGTAAGCACTACAGTTTTCACTTCCGGGCCTTCCTGCTCACGAGCTCTCCATCGGGCCCGTCCTGTATTTTCTGTTTGGCGAGAGAACAGCTTTTCACTGTACTGTCGTTACAATCCTTTCTTTATATGAAGAGCTGGATGCGTATGGGACTGATGGTATTTATTCAACACAACGAAGAACTTCAGCAGAAAATTCCTCTTCTTAAGAAGATGTATTAAGTGAAATTTCGACACGAAAAAGATTTTATGACTGGTCGAATAATCGTCCTGCGGCGAATCGCCACAATTTCGCGAACACTTATAGTGGTTTAAAGGTAGATTTCGATGAATAAGCTACTCATTTAGATTATTTATTTATTTATTGTACTTTATCTCATTTGAATGTATCTCAGTTATTTATAGATATGAACAAGTATTATACATTTCTCATCGAGAAAATAACGACAGTGCCCAGCAGATAACAAGATGGAAACCTATAACCCTCCAGAATTTTATTGCTTTTGGCTTGTTCCCTACTTATGTCAAACAGTGAATGAATATTGGTCAAAAGATTCCTTGCTGGAAACACCAGTATTTTCTGACATAATGACCAGAGACAGGTACAAGGTGATTCTGCATTTGTTACAATGTTTGTTAAGCTTATGCGACTTAACTGCAGGGTCATCATCCCCTAAACTTACAAACTACTTATAAACTATTTTATACTAAAGACTAAAGACAGCACAAACATCCATGCCCGATTGTGGATTCGAACCCCCGACGGGGAACGGCCTCGCGCAACTAAGCACAGCGCCTCAATGCGATCGGCCACTTGATACTGCCTTTATTACACTTCAGTGACAATTTGTCCGCATCGCAAGATATTCTTGTGAAAATCTGCATGATTGTGGAACACGCCAAAAAGAAATTCCGACAGGCTGCAGTCCCATTTGAGAACTTAGTAACTGACGAAAGTTGCTGCTTTTCAGAGGAAGGCTACGGTTCAAACCTTTAATTTCAAAGGATGCAAACGACCTATCAATATTTTTATTTTATTGTTTCCATTTCATTATTACATCATTATTTTTCTTGTTTAATTCTTCATTGTGGTACATGGCACCACATAAATTTCAATAACTGTTTTTTATTTACGATTATAGCTAGAACTGTCGGAGTTTTGCAGGTTTTCCCTACGAACAACTGACTTTAAAACTAAGCATTGCGAAACATACTCGACCGATGTTAATGAAACGTTAATACGTTGTAGTAATATATTTTGGTAACGTACACCTCAAGTTATAGTTTTTTTTCAATAACAAATCAAAAAGGTATTAGAATTTACTTAAATATTTTCGTTCTCAGCCGAGGATAATCTTATGTCGTTTAGATTTGAAAGGCCGTTTCGTATCACAAACTGCAACTGCTTTGGCAGAGCAGTGAGATAGTGATTTTATAGACAGTGTTACTGGGGGCAGCTGTGTGGCCACCGCAGCGTGCGACTAGCGTGCAGCTGCAGCGGCCGTAGCCCACAGCTGCCGTTGGGCCGAGTAAGCCGCCTCCGCTCAAGCCCCTAGCTGGCTTCGCGCCTTCGCCGGGCGGGCAGCCAAGGCGCTCGTCCCTTTATCCGCGAAAGGGTTAAAGGTATGCACGCCGTAAACCGCAGGTAATCAGCCGTTGATCGATCTGTAGGCTCATCAATGTACCATCCTGCATTCTCCAGTGAGTTACCCTCTGTAGGAGCTGCGGAGATGTAGGTTTTAAGAGTCGATGCTATTCCAACGTTTCTTGTGCGGTCGATTTCAACTCCATTAAGTTCATAGCGTATCTCTTGAAACAGGAATGCTAGAGAATTACGTGTAAGCTTCACATCTGCTGCAACAGGTTGATTAGCTTTTTCTTCCTAAACGATCCATCCAAGTATAGGAAACTCCGACACGGCTGGGTTAGAGCGTCCTGGTGTTGAATGACGATCCTAATTTCATCGTTTTTGTTAAATGTAGTTGAAGCAAATGATTTATGCGATAAGTATTCTTGAAGAATAATGCGCTCGTCATGAGTTGACACTTCAGTTATATTTAGCATCTTTGCGAGGTTTCAGCCCAATTAATTTAAGGAACTCGTAGTTCACACGTGTTATCGCTTTGAGGTTCAACGGTGAACTGACGCTAGGTGCTATACGTGTAGAGGCTTTAAATCTTATGCCCATCCTGCCTTAGATGTAGCCGTACAATGATTTCCTCTCCTCTGAAGTCGACAATATGGTTATTCTGGTCTACGATACGCAGCTCCAGGTAGTCCAGTGTCTGCACCGTCACTGGAAGGTATATTGCGTTTGTAGGAGTCTCAATAATCTTGTATCCGGAACCAACTGATGGGAAGAAACCGTAAACTGTATGAACCAGTCTGTCGTTCAAGTATGAGTTCGTTGTGATGTTACACTCAACGCGAATAGTGCTAACTGGGAGTATATCCGATTGGAACTGTAGAATTTATTGGAGTCCTTTTTCAAGACTTGTCCCTTGGTGAAACCTAGTAGCTGTCCTACTGATCCTTTCTGACTGAAGTCGATAGTTGCATTCAGAGTCCTTATTTCGGATTTAAGAGTGCTGGTGTTTGCGCGTAGCTGAATCCCTTTACCGAGCTGCTTTAAAACTTCATTTAGTTCATCTATATCATATGCACCTGGTTCTATTACCACAGTTTCTTTTACACCATTAACTTCAAGATGTAGTTTATTATTAGCTTCCGTGATATTCGGGATAGAGTTATAGGTTTCCAAGCCAATCAGGGCGATGCTCCACTCTCCACTGCTTAAATTAATTGGAGGGAAGTAATTTGCACTTAACACAGATGAACGATCTTTTAAAGTCAGAGTGTACGACATGACCGACAAAACCCAACTGGCGAGAGGTTTTGAACTTTCATCCTTATATAGCCCTCTTCGTATTCGATAGAAGGAACATCAGACACAATGTCCACAGAGGTAAGTATCGTAAACCTGGTATCGATGGAAATTGTAGAAAACATGTCTTTGGTTGTTTGTAAAGTATTGCTGTAGTTCTTCTGGAAGTTTAAGGTTTCCGAATAAGTCGAAATACAGTACACTACTTGTATTCTTCTTTCCAACAAATGCCACTCAATGAGTTCCAGGTCCACCAGCAACATCCAAATTAACTATACCGCATTCACCTGATCTCCACATAGTCTTCGGTAATGTATCGCGCATGAAAACTCCTCGAAATCTTGGAACTGTGAATTTTTCTTTGGTGAACTTTAGGAGATCGGCATTAGTAAGAGGTATATCTGGTAGAATGGTTAACGGTCTTTTTTTTTTATTTATTAAGAGACCAAGTCCTTTCTTGTACAGTTTCAGGTAGAGTCCTTTTCCTATAGCAGCCGCCTCCATCATTCGGTTATGTCTTCTCGCCTCCTCTAGTTGCTGCTGTGCATTTTTAGCATTATTCACAGTTCTGGCAATAGCTGATGCGCCGCCGGCCAGGGAACCAATCGCAGAGAGTCCCGCCAGAGCTGGAATGAGAAAAGGAATAATTCCACCTGACGTCTTCGGCAATGGTAGAACTCGAGGTGTTTTAACTTTTTTTTTCTGTGCCATTACGGTTCTTCAAAGCACTTTTAGCTGCACGTAGGGCAGTCAATATACATTCCGTCATACATCCGCTCTTCTTCTTCTTCTTACTCTTCTTTAGCGCGCGACGTGCTGCATTCATAACTTGACGGAACCCCAAACCAAGCTTAATTTTAGCACGCATGGTTTTATCGACTGCAAGTGCTGCAAGACGTTGACCAATGCCAAGATCCTTCCTCCGTCGTATTGCTTTGGCTTTATCAGCTAAAATTCGAACGGCAGTGTGACGATCGCTATTCGACGCGTATGCGATATCGTGATCTTTGCAGGCTTCGTCGAGCAGGTTAATCCCTTTATCACCTAGTGCTAGACGTTTTTGAAGCTTTGTTCCAGGTCCACAGTAGTTATATCCGGGAATGTGAAGCTCAACTGGTAGCTTGTCGAGAAGACCTTCCGCTCCTTCGACACGTCTCCTACCGCGCATGGTATGCTACTGATGTACATGCGGTCCATGCGTCTCATTATATAGCAAAGCGTCGATGGCAATCCAACTATTGTCAAAAGAGGGGAATCCGAGTCATTTAACTAGAACTCTACTCCCACGGCGTCTTATACGCTTCTCCACGAGAAACACATCAGGTTCTGAGCTCTTCTGCAGTTCCTCCGTATAGAAACTTCCAGCGATTTCTCCCCCTTTGCTGTCCTTTAAGATATATGTCCTGGGATTAGTTCTTTGAACTTTGGTGACTGTAAATATCTCTGTTGACCAGTTTGGGAGGTATGATTTCTCAAAAGTAGTCTTGTACTTTGATATGCACACCAAGTCCTCCACATTAAACCTTTGCTTTCGTGGGTCTAGCATCTTAATTCTGAAGTAGACTGTTTGCAGGAGTTCGTTATCTCGAACATCAATAGGTCTCATTTTTATAGTCCTGTGTACTGTTCTGTTGTACTTTGAAATAATCTCGGGGAGAGTATCAGTCCACTTATGCGAGCCGCGGAGATTGAAACGCATCCACATTTGAGCTTTTATGGTCCTGTTCAGTCGTTCCACGATGCTTGCTTTCAGATGCGTGTATGTTAAGTAGTGATTAGTACCATACCGATCCATAACTCTCTTGAAATATACATTATAAAACTCAGTCCCATGATCTGTTTGAAGGTTGACAGGGCATCGATTCGTACCCGTCTGCAGTAGTTGCTCAAACACTCGTGCAACATTATTTCCTGTTTTGGTTTTCAGCGGTAATGCCCACGCAAAATACGAGTATGTTTCGATGATCATTAAAATATAGTTGAAACCGCTATTCACTCTAGAATACTCTTTCATATCCACCAGGTCATCTTGCCATAAGTCATCTAAGCCTTTAATCATAACATGTCTACGAGGATACGTTCTACGTGCTGGTCTATGGATTTCACGGACCACTGTCTCCATTCTTATTCGATGATGCCTTGTTGTCTAAGTTGTGAAATTATGGAAACAATCTCATTCGAGTGAGCTGTATTACCAGCAGCTGTTGATACCATTAGCAGACGTAGTCTCTATTACTTCATCTGGATGACTGTAATATATATATACTCTGGGGCTTGCCCGATATCCATACTTTTATTTTGAATGTCTATACCATTACCATCAATTTCATCCCCCTCTAGCAGAGGTTTTATATTCTTCTTGTATTTCAAGCTGCTTTGGCTTCGCGTCTTCTTATGCACATCAGTCAATTGTAATATTTCCCCATAGCGCTTCAGATCTGCAGATGTGTATTTCTTGCTTTCATCTTTAGTAGGTTTTAGGAAAATAACAGACTTCTGGGTCGCATGCTCTCTTATATAGGGCCGCTATTATTAACCTTCTTCTTCTTATTATTATTATTCTCAATAACAACTGCAGACGCTGTGAATTTATCGCCCTCAATATCATCGATCTTTGTAGTTAAGGTGTTTACATTTTTTTCAAGTACATCAACACGTGCATTTACCTGATTGTTAAGTACTAGGAGATGCTTAGCATACTGCTTTAGATCTGTATGTACTTTCTCAATTCGACGCTCGAGAGTTTGGAATTTTGAATCCATGTACATGCATATGTTCTGCTTTTGTACGCCTCGATCACTAGACATACGTGCGAATTTGTCCATGTCGGTGCGTAGACTGTCGCACTGAGCTATATGCGCCGTTATATATGTAGAAAATCTTGAATCCGTCGGTACCTACCGTCATTCAGTTTCCTTGTTTTATCTATAACTAGAAACCCGTACTGCGAATGATTCCAGCAGTCTGCACAGATCTTTACAAAGTCGGTGAATGACATATCAGTTCCGACATGGGCGTTGTAAATATGTTTTAAATTCAAATTGTCTTGTTTGAATGCTATAATGAGGTTTGCATTATCACGCAGCAACTGTTTTGGGATTCTGGAATACGTTTGGCTTAGATAAAATACATCAACGCCCATATGCCTTCGGAAACAGAAATATCTACGAATCTGGTCTTGGTTTTCAACTGCAACATCGTCAAATATGAAAACGGTGTTGGGTTTTACTTGCTCAGGAGGGGGGATATCACCACTTTCACTGTACGTTGTATAGGTGACTCCTTTTACGCCTCGTAGTATCTCCTGCTATAACTGATATTTGGGTTGAGATAGAGTTTTAGAAAATACACAAACATGTTCAAAGTACACTCCATCTATATGCGTGAGCAACGTAATAAGAATATTTTTTTTTACCGCAGTTAGACGGACCTACAATTATTGCACGTATATTATCAGGAAGTAATGATCCGTTCTTTTTCTTCTGGGAATCCTCTCCCAACCCATCACCAGACCAGTCACCAA
Organism: Locusta migratoria; assembly: GCA_026315105.1. Lineage (NCBI taxonomy): Eukaryota > Metazoa > Arthropoda > Insecta > Orthoptera > Acrididae > Locusta > Locusta migratoria. Next base: position 27,569,013 of record CM048753.1, read on the forward strand.
CTACGAAATTGTGTTGTTTCTCCCACCACGACATGTTACCGACTAAGTCAAGTAGAGGCCTACAATTAGCTATATATAAATTCATTCAGTTTCAGTATGACCGACAAAGAAGAAAAAGTTGATGATAAAATTTTTGCTTATATGCAGCGTTTCTGAATCACAGGTGCTAAGACACGTTCCATTTGTTGTATTCGTCGGTGGAAGCGCTCTCGATCTAGTGCATATTGCTGCCACTCGCCTTTACGAGCTGCTGTGTATGCAAATCTCCAACTGATCATTAAGTGCGTCTCGTTAGCATCTGTATTAAAACGAACCTTCTTCTCCCCGTCACCACTCATCTTCGACTGACGCGCGAGGTGCGGCGCGCGGGCATTTCGTTTTTTTTTTTAATTTCCGGGCGGGGACGGTGTCGATGCGGTCAAGACCATCGTCGCGGTATTGTTTGTTCTCGCGGGTATGGCGGGTGGCGGCGTCCTTTGAGAAGCGGTCGCGAGCTTGGAGGAGGAGGGGGTAGCATATGTCGGCGGCGGCGGAGGCGGCGGTCCGGCAATTGGCCGAGCGAGTAGGGGTCGCGGGTGCGAGTACAGACATGTCGAGGGGTCTACAGGCCTTGACCTGTTGGAGGTGCCGCCTGTCTGGCGGCGGCGACGAGGGGTGGAGGGAGGGGCGTCGTGTGTGGCCGAGGGAGGTGTTGCAACCTGTCAATCCTTAAGTGCGTTATGGCGGCGTCCTTTGATTAGCGGTCGGACAAGTAGCTTTGATGACAATCATAAGGACCTAAATGTAAACTGTCAATCATCTTTCGTTCTTCCAGGAAGACCTATCAATCATCCTGTGGCGGCATCCTTTGATCTGCGGTCCGGCAATTGGCCGAGGGAGGAGGGGTCAATGACCCTATCGTCGACGGGCGAAAGTTCAAGGTCACTGTGCGTCAATCCCCACAGCCCTACTACTTGTATAATTGTCAGACAGAAACATGGGGAATCCTAAACAGGAAAATTTTGATAATATTAATCTACAATCTCTTGTAATAATTACAAAATGTGCAAACATTAATGTAAACACCAATCCTGGACTTCCTTTTCCACCAATAGGAAGAAATAAAGCAAACACCAATGATAAGAGCTCTGAAACCACCAATCATAATTGGCAACATTTAATATTTAAGACACCAGCTTCCCCTCATCCAGCAGTAAACGTAACACCCAGAAGATGGCCGCTCGCAATACTGGCCGAAACGTCGGTGAAATATTTGATATATTGACGATGCGGTCCAATACCCAGAAGTGTTTTATCAACAATTACAAAATTGATGAAACCTTTTTACAACGTAAATTGTTCCGTTAATTTTACCTGTGATTTTTAATTAATGAAAAGAAAAAATTTTCTTTTGACGATGTTAAATTTTTTAAATGAATACTGAATAACTGATTACTTTTTAGGTTGCATTTGGCAGTACTGTCATGAGAACAAACAGATTTCCAGTCAAGAGAACAAAAAAGTGTTCATGCGAAGTTCTCTTTTTATAGGAATGATGTAACAACCTGATGTAGGAATCCATTATTTTAGACAAGATGTTTAATTGTTATTATTTTCATTTTTATAATCAATTATATTAGTTCAGAGTCAGCACTTCAGTTTCATTTTGTAAGAGTTTTTTTGTAAGTGACTTATTCTCTTATTACAAGAATGATTTAATAACCTGATATATGAATCCATTATTTTAGACAGGATGTTTCATTTTAAAATTTTTATTTTTTTAATCATTTGTTTTAGCATAGAATCAGTACTTTAAGTTTGAGAAAAGGTTTTTTGTACAGTTCTATAAAAAAATGTGTACTTAAAAATGATGACATAGCTTCACTGAAACTAGTTGTACAAAGAAGAGAAATATTATAAGTAATAAAGTGACTGTGTCACATAAGTACATTGTTTAAATGTCTATATTTAAAAAAAAATTAAATGAGTCATTACAGAAATGTAAGTAACTCATTTTTTTAGGGGTGATGGTGGGGGTAGAGGATGGGGGTCTTGGACTGGTAAGAAACGCTACCCGAGTCATGGACGAACTTTAGAAAATCAGTGTGGGAGCTCGTGATTACATTCTGCATTAACCCTCTGAACGGTACATCGGTCTGAATGACTGCGTATAGGCACGGCGGAGCGGCCGAGCGCAATGAGGCGCTATGCTACGTTGCGCCCGGCTGTTCGACCTCGGATGTCCGAATCCCCCCTCGGGTATGGATATTTGTACTGTCTTTAAGTTAGTTCATAAGGAGGTTGTAAGTTTAGGGACTGATGATCCTGCAGTTAAGTCCCATAAGGTTAACAAACAGTGACTGCCATAGTTGATGTTAACCCTGCTATTCAATTTCTTGCATTGCACGTGGAGCAAAGTTAAAAAAGATCCAGAATGAAACTTTCACTCCGCAGCGGAGTGTGCGCTGATATGAAACTTCCTAGCAGATTAAAATTGTGTGCCGGAACCGGGACTCGAACTGGGACCTTTGGCTTTCGCGGGCAAGCGCACTACCGACTGTGCTATCCCTACACGACTCACGATGCCGCCTCACAGTTTTACTTCCGCCAGTACCTCGCCTCCTACTTTCCAAACTTCACAGAAGCTCTCCTGCGAACCATGCAAGACTAGCACTTCTGGAAGACAGGATATGGTGGGGACATGGCTTAGCCAAAGCCTAAGGGATGTTTCCAGAATGAAACATTTCACTCTGCTGCGGAGTGTGCGCTGATATGAAACTTCCTTGCAGATTAAAATTGTGTGCCGGAACTGGGACTCGAACCTGGGACCTTTGCCTTTCGCAGGCAAGCGCTCTACCGACTGAGCTATCCCGACACGACTCACGTAAGTTGTGAGGCGGCATTGTGAGTCGTGTCGGGATAGGACAGTCAGTAGTGCGCTTGACCGCGAAAGGCAAAGGTCCCAGGTTCGAGTCTCGGTTCCGGCACACAATTTTAATCTGCCAGGAAGTTTAAAGAAAATTGATGTTTTTTAACAAAGGCTACGATTTACAAATATGTAATCATCTGAAAAGTACCGAGTGGCACCGTGGTTCGGAACCTACGTTAAACTGAAGGTCCCCCTATAACTGGCTGGGTAAGTCAGTTCGAAGGTCGGAGGAAGGCAACGACATACCACCTCCAAACAGGACCATGCCTAGTAAGGCACTGTGGTGTTCACACCGATCTCCCCCCCCCCCCAGGGGGCCCACAGTTCTTTTGTGGGTACGTGTGTGGCGCGCACGGGACCCCGAGCCGGAGCAGCCTTTCTTCTGCCCCAGGCTGCTTTACTTTCACTCCCGGTTTATGCCTTTGCCCGGAGACGGGCATATTTCGTGAGCTACGGTGGTTCTTGTTGTCGCTTTTCTTCCTTCGTTCCTTCCTTTCTTACCCTTTGTTTCTGTCTTTCTCTCCTTGTACTCTCCTAGCCTTCTTCTCCTCCTCATTAGTCTCCGCCTCGGCGTTTGAGACACTTCTTTCCTTCTTTCTCTTCGCTTCCTCTATTCTTCTTCTTTCCTCCCTGTGCGTGTCTGAAGGCCGACCCACGCATTATCATGCGTAGCAGGTGACGGGGTAACGCGTAATTCCCCGCCCCGGGTAGACAAGTAGGGCACGTACGTACCCCCTGGTAAAGGCCAGGCCCAGGGAGGGGTGATTACCCGAGCTGGTACCTTCCGAACGTGCCGATTGGTCCCTCCGTCAGTTCTCGGGAGGTGTGACCTGAGGTGTGAACAATCACCTAAGGCGGGTAAGCCCTCGGTGAGGGCCCCCACTAGCACTGCTACCAATGCCACAGGTACAACCATACCCGTGAATCTTGCCCAAATGCAGCAAAATGTGTCACTTGTGGTAGGGACGCCCATGAGGGGGATTGCCCACCTCCGTCCCCTCACTGCCTTAACTGCAACGGCGACCATGCGGCTTCCTCTCGCGACTGCCCGGTATATAAGGATGAAAAAATCATTCAGCAAATTCGGGTTACGGAGAAGATATCAACATCTGCCGCTCGAAAGTTGTTGGCGAGTCGAAAGCCCACAGTCCTCCCAGCGGGTACATATAGTAAGGTCCTCACCTCAACTCGGCCTACTAAGGATTCCAGTATCCAGACTTGTGATTTCACTTTCGCTGACACAGTTGTGCGATCCGCCAGCCCGAAGATTGCCCGTTACACGTCCCAGCTTCCTCCTGCTGCTTCAAAGGTACAGTCTTCGTCAACCTCTAGTAAACCGCGGGCACCTAAACAAGTTGCCCGGACCTTGAAAAAGGAACCCGTCCGTGAGGATTTTCTGCGTTCTCAGGCTTCCCAACCGTCAACTGCCTCTTCCCGCCGTCACTCTTCCAGAAGAGCTGACAAGAAAAAGAGTTCCTCTCCTTCCCCGCCGAGGCGTGACCCATCTGACACGCCGTCCAACAGTTGCCGGCCTCGGCCGTCTTCTGTTTCACCGGGACGCTCCGTTTGCCGGGCGCCCAGCCCTTTACCGGCGGTGGAAACTGCCCCTCCTGATCAACTCAGGGAGGTGGCAGGCGCGTCGGTCGAACCAATGGAACATGACCCTTTGCTCCCAGACAGCGATAGCAGTGCTCCCTCGAAATCCGGTCCTCAGCGGCCGTCGAGGTGACCCCGCTTGCTAGTTGGTTATTATCCTTATTTCATATCTAATTTTTTTACCATGGCGCTCCTTCAATGGAATATTCGCGCATTCGTTCCAATCGGGAGGAGTTAAAACTACTCCTTCGATTGCACTGCCCGCTTCTAGTCTGCCTCCAGGAAATTAAGTTGCGTCCACGTGATCGTGCAGACTGCGGTTCGACCTGCCACCCGTGGAAGGTGTCCCAGCCCATGGAGGGGTTCTGATGCTCCTTCGAGACGATGTCTATTTCCATCCCATCTCCTTGCATACTCACCTACAGGCAGTTGCCGTCCGCATTACTTTATCCACATTTACCTTCTCCCTCTGTAATATTTATTCGCCCTCGTCATCTGCCCTTACTAGGGCAGATGTCCTACACCTTGTTGACCAGCTCCCTTCACCTTTCGTGTTGGTAGGCGACTTTAATGCCCACCACCCCCTATGGGGCTCTCCGGCACCTTGTCCGAGAGGCTCCCTTTTGGTGGACCCTCTCCAACAACTCGATCTTGTCTGCCTCAACACCGGTGCACCGACCTTCCTTTCAGACACAACACACACTTATTCCCATATAGACCTCGCAATATGCACTCCTCAGCTTGCCGGTCGGTTTGAGTGGTATGCACTTTCTGACACGTACTCAAGTGACCATTTCCCTTGTATCATCCACTTCCTGCATCATTCCCCATCTCCTCGTCCCTCCAGTTGGAACATTTCCAAAGCCAACTGGGGGCTTTATTCTTCCGTGGCTGTTTTTCACGATCAGAATTTTCCCAACTGTGACAGTCAGGTCGACTACCTCACAGAGGTTATTCTCACCGCTGCTGAACGTTCCATACCTCGTACATCCTCTTCTCCACGTCGTGTCCAGGTCCCTTGGTGGACTGCAGCCTGCCGCGACGCGCTTAGAGCCCGGCGCCGTGCTTTACGCACCTTCCGCCGCCACCCAACTTTGGAGAATTGCATCAATTACAAACGTATGAGAGCGCAGTGCCGTCATATCATAAACGACAGTAAGAAAGCTTGCTGGACTGCTTTTACTAGTTCTTTTAACCGTTTTACTCCCTCCACGGTTGTTTGGGGTGGCCTACGCCGTTTATCCGGCATCAAGGTCCACTCCCCGATTCCTGGCCTGACCGTGGAGAACGCAGTCCTCGTTGACCCCGCTGCTGTTTCCAACGCATTGGGCCGTTTCTTTGCGGAGGTTTCGAGCTCTGCCCATTACCACCCTGCCTTTCTTCCTCGCAAACAGGTAGAGGAGGCACGGCCGCCTTCTTTCCACTCTTTTAATCGTGAAAATTACAACGTCGCCTTCACCATGCAGGAGTAGGCCGTGCTCTCGCCCTGTCCCGATCTTCTGCTCCCGGGCCCGATTCCATTCATATTGAAATGCTGAAGAACCTCTCTCCTGCGGGAAAGTGCTTTCTTCTTAGTACCTACAATCGCATATGGACTGAAGGTCATGTTCCCACAAGTTGGCGTGAAGCCATTGTTGTCCCCATCCCCAAACCAGGGAAGGACAAACACCTTCCTTCCAGTTATCGCCCCATTTCTCTGACGAGCTGCATATGTATATGGAACGCATGGTTAACGCTCGGTTGGTCTGGCTCCTCGAATCTCGCCGCCTCCTGACTAATATCCAATGCGGTTTTCGTCGACACCGCTCTGCTGCTGATCACCTCGTTACGTTGTCGACCTTCATTATGAACAACTTTCTAAAGAAGCATCAAACAGTAGCAGTGTTCTTCGACTTGGAGAAGGCATACAATACCTGTTGGAGAGCGGGCATTCTCCGAACATTGCACACATGGGGCCTTCGGGGCCGCCTTCCTCTTTTCATTCAAGCGTTTTTGGCGGATCGCAAGTTCCGGGTATGGGTGGGCTCTGTTTTGTCAGATACCTTTTGCCAGGAGAATGGGGTACCACAGGGCTCCGTCTTGATTCTGGCGCTCTGTGCCATTGCAATCAATCCGATCGTAGATTGCCTTTCAGCCGACGTCTCCGGATCTCTTTTTGTTGACGACTTCGCAATTTATTGCAGCGCCCAGCGGACGTGTCTCTTGGAGCGTTCTCTTCAACGCTGTCTTGACAGTATATATTCCTGGAGCATCGCAAACGGCTTCCGATTCTCCACTGAGAAAACTGTGGGTATAAACTTCTGGAGATACAAGGAATTTCCTCTACCTTCTCTACATCTCGGCCCTGTTGCTCTCCCTTTTGTGGAGACTACGAAATTCTTGGGACTCATGTTGGATCGTAAACTTTGTTGGTCCACACACGTGTCCTACCTGGCTGCCCGTTGTGCCCGACCCCTTAACGTTCTTCGTGTCCTCAGTGGCACGTCATGGGGAGCGGATCGTACCGTCCTGCTTCACCTTTACCAGGCCATTGTTCAGTCGAAGCTCGACTACGGAAGCCTTGTATACTCTTCTGCACGGCCGTCGATTCTCCGCCGTCTCAACTCTATTCACCATCGGGGATTACGTCTGGCGAGCGGTGCATTTTATACCAGCCCTGTTGAAAGTCTGTATGCCGAGGCTGCTGTATTACCCTTGACCACTCGACGTGACATACTCTTGTGTCGGTACGCATGCCACTTGCGGTCGATGCCCAACCATCCATCTTAGCGATTATTTTTGACGACTTACTCGATCGCCAATATCAGTTGTCTGCGATTGCCTTACTTCCACCTGGAGTTCGGTTTCGCCGCCTGCTACAGCGGCTGAATTTTACCCTTCCTTCCACCTTTCGGTTGAGCGAAAGCCCATTGCCACCGTGCCATCAGGCCCAGGTTCACACTCACCTTGAACTTAGTTCGCTCCCCAAGGAGAGCACTCCGGATTTGGTATACCGCTCGAGGCTTGTCGAACTCCGTTCGCGGTTCGATAACGCCATATTTCTTTACACTGATGGTTCCAAGGGCACTGCCGGTGTCGGATCTGCCTTCGTCGTCGAGGACAACCGTTTCCAATACAAGCTCCCTGACCGGTGCTCTAACTTCACGGCTGAGCTTTTTGCCCTCCACCAGGCCGTTTTGTACACCTGCCGCCACCGCCAACCTTTCTATGCTATCTGTTCGGACTCCCTTAGTGCCCTGCAGAGTCTTAAGGACCCTTTGTCGAACCATCCTCTCGTGTATCGGATCCAACGCTCCCTCCAGTTGCTAGCAGATGACAGCTGTCACGTTTCTTTCCTGTGGGTCCCTGGCCACGTAGGTGTGCCCGGGAATGAGACCGCCGACATAGCGGCCAAGGCCGCAGCTCTTTTACCTCGCGTGGCTACCTTTTGCGTCCCATCTGACGATGTTCAACGGGGTCTCCGCCGGAGTATCGTGTCGCAGTGGCACAGTGCGTGGTTTTCAATGTCCAACAATAAATTGCGAACTGTAAAACCGATCCCGACCGCTTGGAGGACCTCCTCACGCCCCTCTCGGCGGGAGGAGGTCATCCTGGCCCGGTTGCGGATCGGTCACTGCCGTTTCAGCCACCGTCACTTGCTGTCCGCCGACCCTGCACCGCTGTGCTCCTGCGGTGAACTGCTGACCGTGCGACATGTTTTACTGTCTTGCGTACTTTTTAATCATCTCCATTTAGCCCTTCACTTTCCGTCTTCTCTGGAGGAAATTTTAGCTGATGACACACGAGCAGCTGCTAGAGTGTTGCGTTTTATCGACTTGGCCAACTTATCCAAGGATATTTAACCCTTTTAATTGTCTTTTATCTTTCGTTTTTAGCCTCTTCTTGATGTTCTGACAGTCACCATTTTTTTGAGGTCATAGCGAATCTATGTCTTTGACTGGGCGCTAATGACCATAGAAGTTGTGCGCCCTAAAACCACAAAAAAAAAAAAAAAAAAAAAAAAAAAAAAAAAAAAACAAAAAAAAAAAACGATCTTCGGATTGTTGATTGCTTTATATTTCTCATCTAATATATAAAGCAGAGTGTCCGTATGTTTGTGTGTACGTGTTGCATGCAAATCTACAGTTTTGATCGAATCGTTTACTAATTTTGTAAACGTAAGCTTCAATCCACGAGGACGGTCGCCGTACTACACGTACTACACACAGTTCACGAGATATGACGTCATAAACAATGAGATGCTGAAAAACTGCTGCATTTAGCGACAATGCTGCTTATTTTCTCCTAAGCCACTGGGCCGATTTCAAACAAATTTGATACACACATTCCTTAACTTGAGGTAAAAATTGTTGCAGTGTTAAGAATCACATACGACAAAAGCGGAGGTCAGAAGATATGACGTCATCAACAACAGGAATCGCCAAAAACTGGCACATAATGCCGCGAGACTTTATAAGTACGCTATATGAGAATGCGATTACTTAGCGACTTGCAACAAACTTTAAACATAATTTCATACTTTTATTAAACTTTTTCTCGCTGACAACCATAGTAAAAAGGTGAAAGGAAAAAATTTTTCTCGCTTACTACTATTCCGCTTATTATGGAGTAAAACTACGCCATTCGGTACGACATTATAATTTACAAGTTGTACACTACGAATTGTATCCTCAGGAAATTTTACAGACAGTATACACACATATAGTTAAATGTACCTTCTAAATTGTATCACAGTACAACACGTAGTTAATGAGATATGAGCACATAAACAGTAACGCTCCGATGATCATGGACTAAAACTACGGCTTTCGGTATGACGTTACAATTTACAATTTCTTCACTACAAATTGTAGCCACAACAGATTTTACACACATATAGTTGAATGTATCTTGTAAATTGTATCACAGTACGACAAGTAGTTCGTGGGATATGAGCACATAAACAGTAACGTTCATTGGAAACGGCCCCATCACGCATCAGGTTTTAGTGTATTACTTATTTACTATTTGTTTGCAACGTATTTTGCCGGCATACAGCAATTATACAATGACTATAAAACTGAAATATTATTCAACTGTACAACACATAATTCAATAAAAATGATATCTTTAGCACCTTTGGAGAGTGGTGGTGACAACTTTGAGCTCTGAAGCACACATGGATACAGCCGATAGCAAATGACTTCTATAGAGTTATAAGCAAAGGAAGAGAATGAAACAGTGGGCATCCAACTAATACCCAATATTTAAAACAGATTTGGCTTTTAACTTCAAGAGATACAGTAAAACATGTATTTTCTATTGTGATTAAAAAACCACAGGGCAATCTATTCAATACTGGGGAGTGGATTTGATAAACCCATGTTTCTCAAACGGACAGGTTTATGCTGCTTGTTCAGGGGTGGCCTCACCAAAGACATTATTCATACTAGATCCTGGACAAGTAACAAGAAATATTGTTTATAGTAAAGTTGTGAATTAAATGAATGTATGAATTTGATTCCATTTCCAGGATGGTGCTCAACGACCACACAATGATGAACATACCAGATGTAATGAGCAGCACTGGCCCTTAATGTTTTATTTATAAACAACAGATCGATTTCGATCGCAAAGTGATCATCTTCAGTGTATCCTTCAAACTATAGAACAAGATCATAAAATCATTACAGAATTAAAAACAAATACAAAACGAACTTGAATATAATTTCAAATATAATATACAGACAGAAAACATACCAAGCATTGTGAATGCACTGAATGTAGCTATAACTGTGTCGAAATAAGTTTCGGCAAAAATAAAATTGCAGTGCCAGAGGTTCAGATGGAATAAGCGAGCTGATTACAAGCGACATGCAACGGCGTTCTAGGAATGGCTGTTATTAATGCCCTCTATTACATAGATATTCCACTAACACTAATTTTTATGCACTTTAAATTAGAATGTGTTTTTACACATAAGGTATATAAGATGGTTAACAAATAAAAATGAAAAGTCATAATACAAAATTATATAAAATATCAGCTAAAGGACAAGAATATGGTACTAAGCGTCTTACGCCAGCTATGGATACTACTAAAGTAGTAAGTTATTTCAAACGGGAAAATGCCGTTTGTAGTTCAGCTGTAGCAACAATTGTGAAATTGCGTTCATCTTAGTTTACAACTGTTTGATTGCTTTCTCCATTTTCTTGCCACGTCTGTGACGTTTTTCCTTCAGCTACAGTTGTAGTGGCTAATTTGGCATGTTAAATATTGTAGTTATTGCATTCCATATTATTTTCCTACGTTCCGCCCTCACCAATTTTACTGAAATTGTAGTGAAGAAACGTTAACGTTCTTGAGTAGCAAAGCGACGTCTTTCTGCCAAAGGTCAGGTGTTTCCTAGCCATTTTTCCATTATTAATAGTGAATTAAATTAGTCAGTAAAAGCCTGTAGGTTACAAGGTGGTTGTAAATAAACTGTGCTGTAATGTACAGTTTCGTACCTTGTCAGGGATCTTAAAAAACCTAAGAAAGAAAAAGGTGGAGCTATTCTTAACTTATCTATTTCGTGACACTACATATGTTCACTAATGTAAAAATTATGTTTAAATCAAGGTAAAGGCTATTATTCGCAATCATCCAATATCGTACTCAGAAATGTACCTTACCATCCGCTTGGAGCGCTGCTGTGGTCACGTATAACAAAAAATCTGCGGTAGTGTCGTGACTGTGTATGTTGTAATACCTTATGTTTCAATCAATTCCAAACAACGGTCACGGTAAAGCCTATAACAAAATGTTTTCATTTAAAGATGTAACTCTTTCATGAATCAATTGATTTTGTTGTACATCTCTATATTGGATGTTCTTTGCCCTGCAATGGTAAATTAAGTTGTTTAACTGCAAGGTTATGCAGTTTAGAATGCTACATTTCATATCCAGTTTTAATCTTTTCGACAATGCACTTGCATCCCATTCACTACGAGAAAGTGGGTTATTTCTTCGTGAATGACAAAGAGAACTACAAAACAGTTCTTAGCGACTAACAAGGACAGCGTCGGATATGTGGTTCACCGATTTCTATCCAATTTTGCATGGGCGTTCTATATTGGATATCAAGAGACTTGTGTTTCGCCGTTTGCTAGACAATCAGTAGTTAAAAAAAAGTTCAAAACTAATGACGGAAAATCACGTTTTCAGTGTTATACATCGACACATTGACTGAAGATGAACATTTTTTTACTAATACCTATGCGGTCAAAAGTTACTGACGTTCCAGTAATTAACGTTTTTGCGTTTCTATGCAGTAGCTTGTGTGCTCATAAACATGAACGACTTTGCGAGCACCGCCGCCAGTAGATCGATTATTCGATATATTTTATAACATTTTCGTATATGTAATACCTTATCCTGCCTTATTTTGAAGCACAGCATCGCAAAGTATGATTAATATTTAATGTAGTATATCATCTGTTTAAGGCTATCTTACTACTGATAAACAGTGCAAAAACTGTGAAAATAAGAAATAAATAAAATAAAGTAAACACTTCCGGGCTGAATTGCCGTGGTCGATCTATAAAACTTCCTCTCCCTGACGTTTCGTTCTCGACTACGGAGAACATCTTCCGAGGTTGAGTCGACGACTGTCTGCTGGGGGCTGAGGCCGCTCCTTATATCAGATCGTAGAGGGCGCCACCTCACGTCACGTGGCGTCGATGTGTGGCTGTCTCTGGCTATCGCCTGTTCTCTCGATTGCGAGCAATCGATTGTCACGTGATTTATGCAACGTCCATCGCCATGGGTGGCTTCCCATGGCCACCCCATGACCACCATTTGTGAACCAGGCTACTTACAGGAAGAACTAAACCACTTGCGACAGGCCTTTGCGAAAAATGGTTACACAAATAGCGAGATTAACCGAGTACTTCACCCAAGTAGTAAAATGCACAAAAACAGGAGACAGCAACAACCATCAGCTGGAAAAGTATTTCTTCCGTTCATTCATAACATCACGGATCGCATTGGAAAAGTACTGGCCAAGTTTCGGGTGGAGACTATTTTCAGACCTACTAAGAAAATTAGTGAATGCCTTAGATCAACAAAAGATGCTCGTCATCCCCTGGCCACACCAGGGGTATATAAAATTCCGTGTAGTTGTGGCAAAGTTTACATAGGAACCACAAAAAGAAGCATTAATATACGTTTGACAGAGCATAAAAGAAATTGTCGCTTGGGACAGATCGACAAATCGGCAGTGGCGGAACATGTTTTCACGGAAGGAGATCACGAGATAAAATTTGGTGAGACAAGTGTGCTGGCGAGGACGTCACACTATTATACACGTATAGGATAGGGAAGCTATTGAAATCCACAAACATCAATACAATTTTAATCGTAAAGAAGAAGGATTAAAACTGGACAAGATATGGCGATCGACGTTGCATAAATCACGTGACAATCGATTGCTCGCAATCGAGAGAACAGGCGATAGCTAGAGACAGCCACACATCGACGCCACGTGACGTGAGGTGGCGCCCTCTACGATCTGATATAAGGAGCGGCCTCAGCCCCCAGCAGCCAGTCGTCGACTCAACCTCGGAAGATGTTCTCCGTAGTCGAGAACGAAACGTCAGGGAGAGGAAGTTTTATAGATCGACCACGGCAACTCAGCCCGGAAGTGTTTACTGATGAAGACGCCGGCCGTGAAAGCCTTCATGGGATGAAATGAAATAAAGCTTCTAAACTATTTTATTACGTAATTACAATTGCTGGCCGCCTATTCGTCAGCGTTCTTATAGCAACGAAAGGACTTTTGTCGTTGATGATCCTCAACAGACCTACACTTTTAAAGCGATACCTTCGAAATGCAGCTTTCTTTGTCAGCCTTATGACGTTTACTAGTTTCTACAAATCAAGTATTTTACCGCAAGACTTCAGAATCATACCACATGACATGAGAGCAGAGAGCTGCATGATAGAGCATATGCTAATTAAATTCATGCTTTAGGCCAGTATTACATTATCAAATTTTTGATCAAATCTTTGAGATAAAAATATCATCATAAGTCCGAAATATTTTTAGATGTAAGTCTTTGAAGTGACGCTAGAAGGGGGTACTACATTGTCGGCATGTTTTTGATCATATTTCAAGATGGCTGACAGTAAACACATGTTATTATGCGCTGTCATTGCTACTACGAAAACTGCATTTTAAAGAAAAAAGAGGGGCTTACTTGGGGAAAGTATATAAATCATTTCGTGTTGCAGGAGCTTCAAGCGGAGGGCGCCGAGTCACATATAAATTACTGGAGAATTACTAGAAGATACGACGTATCGGTATTTACTCAGTAAAGTGGCTCCACACATTAAAAATCAGTGTAGGCCGTGAAAACACTATATCGGCAGAAGACAGGTTTACAGTGACAGCAGTTTCTTGCTACTGGGGCTAAATTTTACTTACGGCGCGGCGGCGTAACGTGCTCATGTTGGCAACGAAATGTTCGCTATATGAGAAGGATTAACTTACTGGACGGACAAGAACACATACAAGAACCTGTCAACAACAGAGCAGAAACAGCATCGGTTATTATTAGATTGAGAAGAATGGAGAGCTTATAACATCTGCTTCATATATTTCTATTAGTTTTGTGGTTGATGTCACACACGAGGCCATTAATCTTCTTCTTACTCCCAGGCCGAATTTCTCCGTTGAGTACCTCCGACATTCTCTTGTAACTTTAGAGTCTCCTTTATCCAGTTCTTATTCAGGGTGTCTGCGATTGTATAGTACTTCGTCTGCTTCAGATGACAGCGCACACAAAATATACGTGGACGTCATGTTTTGAAACAAGGACGTTTGTCTTCAAATAAGCGGTCCAAGAGCTACAGCGATGCTAGCGCTCCAAGCGGTTACATTTCGCATTACAGTGAACAGTAGACAAACGACTTTTATGATCATATCTACTGGGAGGCACTAGATATGATCATATTTTTTGACGAAAGCAGAGATATGTCAAACTTGCCTATTACACTATCAAATTTTTATTATGTAAATATATGATGTAAATATGCCAATGTAATACCGGCCTTACTCCATAATCAGTTGTCCGCTACTTCAAGATACACTTTTTATACTCTCAGTAGTCATCGTAATTAATATGTGAAAGACCTGTCTTCAACAATATAAGGCAGATATTTTCTCCACGAACGATATCTCGGACAACTTTATTATTATTATTAAAATTAGATCTGTGACGCTTGGCACTAGCATCCGTTCTCTCTGCCAGTAAATCGTTGGTCGACACCCTGTGCTTTCCTGTCCCACATTTGCAGGCAGTGTGTCATCACAGCAAGAACTGGAGATGGACTGATGCAACAAATCATAAATACTTATAAGTTCTGCTACCAGTTCACAGGAGGATGGAGGCATGGTATACGACATATCAATTCATGTCCCCACCCTGCTGCCATTTATAAATATTTAGGGCTTATTGTATTAGTCGATCACCAGTTCCTGCTGTGATGACACACTGCCTGGCCATGTGGGACAGGAAATCACATGACGTAGAGGCATGTTTAACTGGCAATGTGAATTCTATTTATAGCTTCTCACTATGATGTTAGTTTATCTGAAAAGGATATCTTACCATGACTGGACAATTAAGGTATGAGCTCGACAAACATTAGATGTATAAATAAGCTATCTTTAACTGACTCTTTTCTATAGAGTGTGTAGCTGATATATATAACATCTAGGTTAAATAATGTACCACATTTATTGTACAGTTAAGCACTGTGTATTCACTGTAGTTTAGTATTTTAATTATTACAGATTTGATAATTACTCTTTAACGAGTCGAAACTAGTCATCGCTCTAAATTAAAAAATCAATGAATATAACCGATCTATGGCAAATAACGATCTCACAAGAGATTCACAAAGATTACATTCAAGATCGTATCCTCAAAATAAATAAATAAATAAATAAAATAAAATAAAAAAAGTAAAAAATTAAATAAAATAAAAATACAAAAAAATGCCATCAATAAGATGTCAGGTAATGATAATATTTGTGGCTGATCTCGTTGTATGTAATTGGATGATTCTCCAAAGGATCAAGGTCCAGAGTATTTGAGTACGCTGTGGTGAAGTTTAAGAAGTTTAAATAATACTCGGAAGCACTGTGTAACAAATACATTAACTTTACACGATTATCACAGATACAAATCCGCCATCATGGATTTTACTCCAAACACTTCAGACAACAAGACTGTCTTTCACGACGTACTCTTCGAACATTCCAGAGTCAAACAACACAGAGTATACGTCATCACATAACTGAGGATTAATGCCGACATCCATCTTGGATTTTCTTAACTAAATGAGATTAAACAATTACATAATTGACAAGACATTTCAAAATTTCAAAATTTTAGTCGTATGTTTGATGTTAACAAATATAAATAAAAAAAAAACGTATTGACAGTATTACTGGAAAGTGAATTGCTCTATTTACAAATAAGATAAACAGCCTGTGTTTTGAAATGTTTGGTTGCATCAGTGTGTTTATGCATAAATTAAAATTCAGACATTATCGAAACGAGCCAAGTGCTATTAGGGGTGTTTGTGACACTTTTAAAATCGGATTCCTGATGCAAAATAAAGGAGGTGAACATGTTAGCAACATTTACTTTTATGAAACCTTCGAGATCAGCAACATTGTGACATAGCACTTTTGACCAGGAATTTGCAGATTACTATGTATTTTTACTAACAACACAGTACGTAAAGTGTCATTATAACTTAGTACAAAGATAACGTGTCTTGTTTAAACATCTAAAAGTGTGTGGATCAAAACTAATCCAATGTATACTCCAAAGAAGTTAGCTGATCATGGCGTCTTTCTATGTCCCTCAATTTATGAGTAATTACTTAAATTTACATTTGGTATCTATTGTTTCAGTGGAGGTTTAAGGGTAGCTGTTGTATTACAAACTGTAGAAAAATCTCATAAAAGCGTTTTGATGAACTCTCTGTCACGATCTTCAATGGTACTTTTAGAGTATTGATGTAGTTGTAGAAATCTCACAGAGGAATCCCTAATTTCAATTCCTAATTCATCTTGTCAAACTACACTCTTTAGTTTGGAAAACTAAGCCAAAGGAAACTTTCTGAAGTTAGGAGATTATTGGATGACAATTTGCGCATAATTCATACTTGCCATGTCTTTGTGGCGTGACAGTTTTTCGAAGTACTTCAGCTACGTGATTGATGGCCTGATAACACCCAAGTGAATTTGCGCAAGACGCTGGGCGACGGTATTGACAGGGTACTTTATATTGATAAGAAATCTGAGTCAGAGATAACTTATCTATTTCCAGAATAAAACTTTTCACTCTGCAGCGGAGTGTGCGCTGCTATGAAACTTCCTGGCAGATTCAAATTGTGTGCCGGAACCGGGCCTCGAACCTGGGACCTTAGTCTTTCGAGGGCAAGCGTTCTACTGACTGAGCTATCCCGACACGACTCACGATGCCGCCACACAATTTTTCTTCCGCCAGTACCTCGCCTCCTACTTTCAAAACTTCACAGAAGCTCTCCTGCGAAACATGCAAGACTTGCACTCCTGGAAGAAAGGATAGGGTGGAGACATGGCTTAGCCACACTCTAAGGGATGTTTCCAGAATGATTTTCACTCTGCAGCGGAGTGTGCGCTGATATGAAACTTCCTGGCAGATTAAAATTGTGTGCCGGAATCGGGACTCAAACCTGGTACTTTTGTCTTTCGGGGGAAAGCACTCTACCGACTGAGCTATTCCGACACGACTCACGATGCCGCCTCACAACTTTACTTCCGCCAGTACGTCGCCTCCTACTTTTCAAACTTCACAGAAGCTCTCCTGCGAAACATACGAGACTAGCAGGAGGCGACGTACTGGCGGAAGTAAAGTTGTGAGGCGGCATCGTGAGTCGTGTCGGGATAGCTCAGCCGGTAAAGCGCTTGCCCGCGAAATGCAAAGGTCCCGGTTCCGGCCCACAATTGTAATCTACCCGGAAGTTTCAACTTATCTGTTGTTAAGGTGTGCACAAACCAGGTAGAGGAAGATGGCGGTCGGCAGGCAGGGCTGAATACGACCTCTGGTCGGTAGCGCATTACAGGTGGTCGTCTCGACCCACAATACCAACACTGCACCTGGAGAGGAGGTCGTACCACTCTCATGTGACGTCACGCAGTGTCGATCGCATAGCATGCTATCGAGGCCTACTCTGCATGACGTCACACGAGAGCGTCGCGACCTCCCCTAGTGGTGGTGTCTACCAGACAAAGCGGTTGGGGGCCCAGCAAATGGCTAATGGCTCTGATACCTTGTCGAGGTTGCATCCAGTTGCTAGCTGTCATAAAGTAGCGTTACGATTGCAATTTTACCGGCCGATATTGTAATTATAAAACAAGATTTTCCAGTCGTCGCATGTGCACCATTTATCTTACTGCAAGTAGCCGATAATCTGAAGAAGAAAGAAGCAGTAGAAGAAGATAACGATGCTAGAAGAGAACATATCTTTTAAGAAGTAGGGAACAGTGTCGTGGTACAAAATTGTCTGATTTTGAAGCTCATTAATAATTGTTCTACATCTACATCTACATAGATACTCTGCAAATCACATTTAAGTACCTGGTAGAGGGTTCATTAACCACTTTCATAACTTTTCTCTACCATTCCATTCTCTAATAGTGCGCGGGAAGAAAGAACACCTAACTCGTTCCGTTTTCGATCTGATTTCTCTTATTTTATTGGGATGGTCATGTCTCCCTAATTAGGTCGGTGCTAGCAAAATATTATCACATTCAGAAGTAAAAGTCGGTGATTGAAACTTCGCAATCAGATCACTCCGCATTGAATAACGTCTTTCTTTTAATGATTTACACCCCAATTCGTGCAACATTTCCGTGACGCCCCCCCCCCCCCCCCCCGTAACGTGATAAAACAAAACGAGCTGCCCTTCTCTGAACCTTCCGTCAGTCCCACAAGGGGCAACAGTATTCCAAGTGTGATGTAGGCAGTCTCTTTGGTGGAGCTGGTGCATCTTCGAAGCGTTCTGTCAATGAAACGTAACCTTTGGTTCGCCTTCCCCACAATATTTTCTGTGTGTTCTCTCCAGTCTAGGTTGTTCGTAATTGTAACTCCTAGGTATTTTGTACAATTTACGACCTTAAGGTTTGACTGATTTATCGCGTAATTGAAGTTCAGCGGATTTCTTTTAGTGGCCATGTATATTAATTCACACTTTTCTTTGTTTATTGTCAATTGCCAATTTTGGCACCATGTAGAAATTTTGTCTAAATCGCTTTGCAGTTGCTTTTGATCCTCTGTTGACTTCACTAACCGATAAACGACAGCATCATCCGCGAACAATCTAAGGGAGCTATTCAGATCCCTTAAATCGTTTATAAATACAAGGAATAGTAGGGGACCTATAGCGCTTCCCCGTGGAACGCCAGATATCACTTCTGTTTTACTCGATGACTTACCGTTACGAACAAAATCTACTTAATTTCCGTGTGTGAGACCGCGCTATCAATTTCTAACCCTTTAATGCATTGTGTACCTGATCAGCTACGTACCTTATTTTTTCCATTATCTCTCAAACTGATCAAAATTTGACCACAAATTCAATTGTAGCTGCTTGTGTACATAGTGTTACATATGAAAGTAGCTCGTCCTCGTAAATTGCAGAGTGCTGTATCATTTCGACAGTTAGCTACATTGACTTTGTTTACAGTATTATTCCTCCCTTTCCAATGTAAACGTAGTCAATCACATACTATTCTTGCATTATGAGTTATTTTCTGAACGGCATAATAGTGACATTTTCCACATTTGGTACATCATGGGAGCACTATATAGCTGACCAGTTATGAACTTTTTGATACAATAGTGCATAAGAATTTTAAGGGATTTTTTCCAATATTTTTCTCAGTATATACGCACTATAAATTAATCGTGTTATTTTTTATAGCTTCAAATAAAAAGTCTTGCATTTAAGGGCGCACCAAGTTAGAGAGGGCCTACACTACTGTGAGAACAAGTACCTAACCAAGAACATAAAGCTGAAGCACTGCAACTCGGTAGTAAGTCCCTCCGCACCATGCCTCCGAGTGCCTCTTGATGAATCGAAAGGGCCCACTAACGAAAATAGAACTTAAAAGAGAGAATATCCTGAGGAGAATACTAGGACCCATAAGAGAGGAAGGCGGTACCTACAGAATCAGGCACAATAACGAGCTCTATGA
The DNA here is from genome assembly GCA_026315105.1 of Locusta migratoria. NCBI lineage: Eukaryota > Metazoa > Arthropoda > Insecta > Orthoptera > Acrididae > Locusta > Locusta migratoria. Next base: position 27,588,794 of record CM048753.1, read on the forward strand.
ATATGAACACCAGAAAGACATAGTCACATGTATGAGGAAAAGGAGACTTTCATGAGCACACGCCCCGCCTGAATCACTCCATGTTCACCAAGAGGAGCCTCACAGTCACAAGAAGGGGAAAGGCGTCCAAAGACAAGTGATTTGTTAGATAGGATTTAGAGGAACTGGATATCCCATTACAGACAACAGAGAACCGAACTCAATAGCGACAGACCATCCTACATGGAGTCTTCCCACTGTCTCTCACAAACAGGAAGTGTACAGGCACTACCAGACCTAAATGGATGGATGAGAGGAAGCAGGCTCACAGCCACAAGATGAAGGTCTACTGGGCCAAGAAAAAGCAGAAGATCCTAGATGAGAATTAAAGCGTGTCACGTGGTCCCTCAAATGTTAGTAGAGCTTATGGGACTTAACTATGGGGTCATCAGTCCCTAAACTTACAAACTACTTATGAACTATCTAATACTAAGGACGGCACAAATATCCATGCCCGAGGGGGGATTCGAACCCCTGACCGTAGTGGACGTGCAGATTGTGACTGACGCGCCGCAGAACGCTCGGACACCGCGGCCGGCTCGTGGTCCCTAGTAGACCGATAAGAATTGGAAAAAAAAAAAAAAAATACGAAACAATGGTTTGACGAGGAGGTGTTGAGCGTTCTTCACTGCTATTTGAGATTTTTGCCTCATTGATGTTCACCGGGGTCCTCGATTGTCACGCTGTACTGTTTTATCTCCGATACTAGTTGCTACGTAAATGAAAATTTGTACATAACATGTCTAATTAAAATATCACTTCCGTGCATATGTATACCTAAACGATGTAACCTCTTCAAAGCAAATTTGATCCTGTTACAGATCTAAACAACTTATAAAATAGGCTGTATGTGTGTATGAGCGTATGTGTGTATGTATTTATGTACCACATGTCATCCTAAACTACTGGACCGATTTCAACCAGCCTTGATACACATGTTCCTTACTATAAGGCAAAAATCGCTGTTGGGGTAGAGCCACCTGTGACACATATGTAAGGAGATACATTGTCATGAATCACAGACATTGCTGTTGTGTGTGTGGGGGGGGGGGGAGGGGGGGACTTGCGTGTTTCAACGGTACAGATAGCCACACCATAGGTGCATCGACAGTGGATGAGTATTTGTGGGGCAGCAGCCTTTTCAGTAGCTACAGGAGCAACAGTCTGGATGATTGACTGAGCTGGCCTTGTAACATCAGCTAACGTGGCTTTGCCATGCCATTACTGCAAACGGCTGAAAGCAAGGGGAAATTTCAGTCGTTAATTTTCCCGAGGACATGCAGCTCTACTGTATGAATATATGATGATGGCATCCTCTCGGAGATAAAATAGTCCCTCATTCGTATCTCCGGGCAGGGACTACTCAGGATGATGTCGTCACCAAGAAAAACAAATCAGTCATTCTACGGATCGGAGTGTGGAATGTTTAACCCCTTAATCGAATAAGAAAGTTAGAAAATTTGAAAAGAGAAATGGATACGTTAGATATGATGGGGATTAATGAAGTTTGGTGGCAGGTTGAACAGGATTTTTGGTCAGGTGAGTACAAGATTATAAACACAAAATCAGTTGGTGGTAATGCACGATTAGGTCCGATAATGAATAAGAAAATAGGAATGCGGTTAAGTTACTATTATCGTAGGAAAGACAGATACGATGCCAACACCGACCACAGTAGTACAAGTTTATATGCTAACTAACTCTTCGACCTCCGGCACATAATTGTAATCTACCCGGAAGTTTCAACTTATCTGTTGTTAAGGTGTGCACAAACCAGGTAGAAGAAGATGGCGGTCGGCAGGCAGGGCTGAATACGACCTCTGGTCGGTAGCGTATTACAGGTGGTCGTCTCGACCCACAATACCAACACTGCACCTGGAGAGGAGGTCGTGCCACTCTCGTGTGACGTCACGCAGAGTAGGAAATCGAAGAAATGTATGAGAAAAAAATTATTCAGACCTTTAAAGGAGAAGAAAATTGTGATGGAGGACTGGAACTCAGTAGTAGGAAAGTGAAGATAAGAAAATGTAGTAGGTGATTATGGACTCGGGAAAAAGAATGAAAGAGGAGACCCTCTGGTAAAATTTTGTGCAGAGCACAATTTAATAATCACAAACACTTGGTTTAATCACCATGAAAGAAGATTATATATATGAAAGAGAGCAGGAGAAACTGGGAGATACCAAATTGACTTTATAATAGCAAGTCAAAGGTTTAGAAAACAGGTTTTAAACTGTAAGATATACCCAGCGCCAGATATAGACTCTGACCATAAGTTATTGGTTATGAACTGTAGATTAAAACTTAAGACACTGTAAAAAAGGTACAAAATTAAGGAGATGGAATGTAGAACCAGAGCTGGTTGAGAGTTTTGGAGGGAGCATTAGGCAAGGTTTGTCTGAAGCGGGGGAAAGTAATACAATAGAAGAAGAATGGGTAGTCTGAGAGATAGAGTAGTGATGACAGCAGACGATCATATAGGCAGAAGGACAAGAAGTAATAGAAATCCTTTTTATAACACAGGAAATACTAAATTTAATTGACGAAAGGAGAGAATATAAAAATGCATCAAGTGAAGCTGGCAAAAGGGAGACGCCTTAAAAATGAGGTTGACTGGTTTTGCAGACTTGCTAAGCAGGATTGGATAGAGGAGAAATGAAAGATCATAGAAGAATGTATTACAGGGTGAAAGATATATACCGCCTACCGGAAAATAAAAGCGACATTTGGAGAGAAGAAAAGCATGGATATGGATATCAAGCACTCAGATGGAAAACCAGTACTCAGCAAAGAAGGAAAACCTGAAAGGTGTAAGGAATATATAGAAGGCCAGTACAACGGAAATTAACTTGAAGGCAGTATTTTAGAAATGGAAGACAAAGTAAAAAAAGTTGAGCCAGGAGATACTATACTGAGAGAAGAATTGACAGGGAACTAAATGATATGAGTAGAAACAAGATCCCTGGAGTAGATGATGTTCCGCCTGAACTGCTATTATCGTTAGGGAAGCCAATCATGAACAAAATTTTCCACCTGGCATGCAAGATGTATGACACAGGGGGAATACCCTCAGACTTCAAGACGAATACAGTGATTCCAATTACAAAGAAGAAAATGCAGAAAAATGTGAAAATTACGGAACTATCGGTTTAACAAGTCATGGTTGCAAAATACAAACATGAATTACTTACAGACGAATGGAAAAACTGGTAGAATCCGACCTTAGGGAAGATCAATTTGGATTTAGCAGAAATGTAGGAACACGCGAGGCAATACTCACATTACGACTTATCTTAGAAGATAGATGAAGGAAAGGGAAACCTACGTGTTTCGCATTTGTAGATCTGGTGACAGCTTTTGACAACGTCGACTGGAACATACTCTTTCAAATTCTGAAGGTAGCAGGGGTAATACGAGGCGCTTTCAGAAAGTAAGTTGCGTTTGGTAATAAAATGAAATTGTACACAGATACAGAAGAAATTTTTATTGCACAAAATTCTACAACTCTTAAACTACTTTTCCACTTAACTGCCGAAATTTTGTAGGCATTTGTCATAGCGTGGCACCAGGTTTTCTATACCTTCTTCATAGAAATCTGCCGCCTGTGTCTTCAACCATTTGGAAACAGTGAAATTTGGGGGAATTGCATAGCGAGAGCACTAATTGTAAACCTACGGTTTTCCTGGATCTTGTCATCAATCGCGTGAACCAGTTATTCTGACACTCACTTTGTTCTTCATCGTGCACATCACTACGCCCGCCATTGAACTGTCGGACCCATCTCCTCACCATCGAATCACTCATCGCATGTGGTCCGTAAACATCGCAAATTTGCCGATAAATTTCACTTGGTTTCACTTTCCTCGCATTCAGAAACCGAATCACCGACCTGATTTCACAGGCGGCGGGATTTTCAATCAACGTCGATATTTCAAACAAGCACAACAAAGCGTACGTAACTGACAGCGATCTCCAAATGGCGCACGTTCTTCTCCTTGATACACATCGTCTACAGCGCATGTGCGGAACTGCAATCGCAGCGCTGCAGCGGAGATAAAATGAAACGGAACTTACTTTCTGGACGCGCCTCGTATATATGGAGCGAAGAGTTATATCCAACTTGTACAAAAACCAGGCAGCAATTATTAGAGTCGAAGAGCATGAAAGGCTCGCAGTAATTGGGAACTGTGTTGTTCAATCTGTACATTGAGCAAGCTGTGAAGGAATGTAAGGAGAAATTTGGAAAGGGTATTTCAGTTCAGGGAGAAGAAATAAAAACCTTGGGGTTGGCTGATGACATAATAATTCTGTGAGAGACAGTAAAGGACCTGATAGAGCAATTAAATAGAATAGACAGTATGTTGAAAGAAGCTATAAGATGAGTATTAACAAGGGTAAAATAAGGGTAATGGAATGTAGTGTCAGAAAATAAGGAGATTTAGGTAATGCGGCGATAGTAGTAGTAGATGAGTTTTATTATTTGGGTAGCTAGATAACTTCTGATGACTGAAGTAAAGAAGATATAAAATGCAAAATGGCTATGAGAAGAAAATTATTTCTGAAGAATCGAAATTTGTTGACATCCAATTTAGCTTAAGTGTTTGGAATTCCTTTCTGAAAGCATTTGTCTGGAGTGTAGCATTGTATGGGAGTGGACGATAAGGGATTCAGATAAAAAGGCGATAAAAGCTCTCTAAATGTGGTACTATAGACGAATGATGAAGATTAGATGGGTAGATAACGTAACTAATGAGGAGGTGATCCACAGAATTGGGAAAAAAGGAGTTTGTGGCATATCCTGACTACGAGAAGGTTCAAATGTTCAAATGTTTGTATAGTTTATGGGACTTAACTACGGGGTCATCAGTCCCTAAACTTACAAACTACTTATCAACTACCTTATACTAAAGACGGCACAAATATCCATGCCCGAGGGGGGATTCGAACCCCCGATCGTAGTGGCCGTGCGGACCGTGACCGAAGCGCCTCAGTCCTCTCGGCCACCGCGACCGGCCTACGAGAAGGGATAGTTTGGTGGGACACATTCTGAGACATCAAGTAATCGTCAGCTTAGTACTGGAACGAAGTGTGTGGGCTATCAATCGTAGAGGGAGATCAAGGGACGAATACAGTAAGCATATTCAAAAGGATGTAGGTGTGAAAAGCGGCAGCACCATGCGATAATATTCTATATCTGCTCCTAAACTAACTGACTGAGTCAACCAAATATGATACAAATATTAAGGTCAGGAATCATTTACTATGGTTGCAAAAACTACCTACGATATATAGTTCATACGATAGCACGCCATAAACAATGAACACTACCCCATCGTGTGGCGCATGATAGCATGATTTTATTCCTCAGCTATTTGACAAGAGAGCACTTAGCGACTTGCAATGAACTTTGAACATAATTTCAAATCTCTACGAAACTTTTTCTCCCAACAAAATGATGAAACGAAAAGAAGTTTATCTCTTACTAGATTCTAGATACATGTTCATGATGTCTATCTACGGCATTTGTCATGGCGTTGCAAGTTATTACTTCTGCACTGTAAATTGTATTGGCGAAACATTTCATTGACAGTACATGTACATACCACTGAATACATACCACCTCATCACGCATGAGATTTTGAGTTATTACGTTTTTACTGATAACACCATTCACGACATATTTTGCAGACGTTAGGTACACATACCGCTCAAAGTACCTTCAAATTTACATCATAGTACGACACATATTACAGGAGATATGACGTCATAAACAATGAAATTTCCGAATAATTACTACATCATGCTCTATTTTCCCCCATGTCCTCCTAAAATAATTGGCCGATTTCAACTAAAAGTGGAACATATATTGTATACTATCAGACAACAGTCGCTGTGTGGTTAAAAACTACCTACGACACACAGATCAGGAGATGTCACATAGTAAACAATGAGTCACAAAAGCTTTCCCATCACAAGTATCAATTAATATTGATTATAGTCAAGTTCTGAATTAATGTTCTACAGCCTTTGCATCTTATTAATATTTTTCTTTCTATGGATACTACACTTCAATTTTTTACATTATGCATATTTCTTTGTTTTCCTGCTTCATAATTTCTAAGCTGTTTTCATAGATACAAGAAGATGAAACGTCTTTGGAGTTTTTGTTTTCGTTTCTTACATAATACTGGAAAAACGAATATATACCCAGGCAATGCCGGGTTTAGCAGCTAGTTACAAATAAATGTTGAATGCAACAATACAGTGCAGTACAGTAACTGGATGATGTTAAAAAATGTTCAAATGTTTGTAGAGCTTGTGGGACTTAACTACGTGGTCATCAGTCCCTAAACTTACAAACTACTTATGAACTAGCTACGACTAAGGACGGCACAGATATCCATGCCCGAGGGGGAATTCTAACCCCCGACCGTAGTGGCCGTGCAGACCGTGAATGGAGCGCCTCAGTCCCTTGGGCCACCGCGGCCGGCTGGATGATGTTATTGTACAGTCGTGTGCTACAGTACTTACGACAATGCGGACATTACATGGCCCTCTGTAGAAACGTCCACTGTAACACTACCGCTACATACAAAACACAACGATCTCATCTCATGATCAAAGTTATGTCCATTGTGACCATTGGCGTTCATACATAGTCATTCTGTGGATGAAGGATGCCAGTAGTGGGGTAAAGGAGGTTTCAGCACAGTGAGATTCGCCTTTCTTCTTCTTTTTTTGTCATCGACACTACTGGCCGCCTTATTAGATGACGTCCTTCACCTGGGAAATTTGAATTTTCCTTGAATACTATTGGCCCTTTCCAAATATATTTGTTTGGCAGGAAAAACTTATAATTTCCACCACTAGATGTCAGCACAACAACCCCCCTCCCCTCCTCCAACCCCTCCGCCCACACCCCCGCCTACTTCACTACCGCCGTCTCCGGCATCGCCCCCAGCAAGTCCAGACTTGGCCACCCCCACCGGCAGTCCGGCGCCACCCCCACCACCCCAGAGATTGTGTACTTGTGATAGAGTTCATACGCGAAAGATTTGTCGCAGTGCATTTACGGTGACCGCGTCACGAGGAAATCGCACCACTCGACGTGCGCCGCATCCAAAACACCAGCAAAATAAAATGGTTTGCTATTATGGGTCAACAATGAGACCACATGTAACTACTAAAGCTATGTAAAAGTCTGTTACTTCTAGTGATAAGCTTATCTATTACAACTGATGCGGCCAGTTTTATGGAAAATCTGGGCAGGAAGGAAATTCCGAGTGCGAGACATTACTGTGGTTGTGTATGGTCATTGAGGACACTGACTGAAGGTGATGGTTGCGATGAACTTAGGAAAGAAACGTAACTGAAGTATTTAGTTATTCCTCAAAACATGTTTCTCCTATGAGGAGTTTCCTTTATTCATTTCGCCACATGGGAGACGCTGTGCTTTCTTTGTCTTCATGCTACAGGCTGGGCAGTCACTCCCACCATATGTTCCGTTTTCACTCGGGCATGTGTGGTTGTGTGTATGTGTGTGTGTGTGTGTGTGTGTGTGTGTGTGTGTGTGTGTGTGTGTGCGTGTTTTTGTGTATGTGCGGGTTTTTTGTTTTTACCGCACGTCAGTGTAATTATATTGTAACTCTAGGGACTGATGAGCATAGAAGTTTGGTCTCATAGGTTTGGAAACAATTTTTTATTGCCGTTCCTTGACGTCTTGGTCAAGAGAAAACTGATGGCACCCTGGGTCATGGTGTGTATTGGAAGACAATGCACACTTTTATGTATTTTCACGCAGACAGCTGTCACCACACTACACAGAGGAATAGGGTACTTAAAACTCTAGTACATAGGGCGCGCACTACCTCCGACACAGAGAGTCTACCCCAGGAATTGGAACAGCTGAGAACTGTATTCCGAAAATATGGGTACTCAGAGTGGAAGATTCAGCGGGCTCTCCCCCCAACCACTACAGCACAACCTGTGGAAACGGATGAAAACACGAGGGAGGATGTAAGCACTGCATTCAGTCCATATACTGGCGCACTCTCGGGGAAGGTCGCCCGCATTTTGAAAAAACACCAGGTTGGAACTGTCTTTTGTCCGCCGAAAAAAATTCATGCACTGTTGGGGAGCGCCATAGATGATCTCGGTTTGAGGAAGGGCGGCGTGTACCAGATTCCGTGTCAGTGTGGAAAGTCATATATTGGACAGACGATGCGTACCGTCAAGAATCGATGCGTTGAACACCAGAGGCACACACGATTCATGTATCCGAGCATGTCGGCGGTCGCTGAACATTGTTTGTCGGAGAATCACGCCATGGAGTATGAACACACTAGGATTCTGGTACAGACGTCGAGATACTGGGACTGCGTCGTTAGAGAGGCCATTGAAATTCGCACAAGTGACGACCTCATAAACCGTGACTCTGGCTATAATCTTAGCAAAGCTTGGGAACCAGCGATTGGATTAATTAAGAGTAAATCTAGCAAACGTAACGAAGTGACGACCACGGCGGACAGAGCTCTCACACCGACGTCTTCTCAGACGCCGTCGCAATCGGTTCCACTGCGCGGCCGCGGCGCGGAGCGCGGACCGCGGAGGGGTCGCTCCACGGGCCGAGGGTATTTAAATGGCCCGCTACCGGGCTAGAACCCAGTTCCCTTCAAGCAGCCATAGCGTGCGGATCTCCGTGCCGGCGCGTTTCCAGGAGCTCAGTCCGTCAGTTCACCTGATGATGGCGACATGTATATTCGCCGAAATATTGTGCCCGTTGGACACTAAAGACGGCAGTCCACCCGTGGATATACTGATTATCAAATACGCCGGGAGAAACTCAAGAATCACAATTTTTTATTCCTTTTTCTATTTTTGTTTGCAATTTTTAAAAAAGTTTGCGTAACTGCCGATGATAGACTGTACAACAAACATTGCACGCACATCTACATCTACATACATACTCTTCAATTCACCGAAAGGTGCGTGGCGGAGGGCACTCGGTACCACTACTAGTCACTTACTGTCCTGTTCCACTCCAATGAAGAACAACCTAAAAAATGAACGCTTGTATGAATCTGTAAGAGCCCTAATCTCTCTGATCTTGTATTTGTGGTCTTTCCGCGAAATGAAGGTTGGCGGCAGTAGTATCGTTCTCCAGTCCGATTCAAAGCAAGAGCTTCCGCCCACATGCAGTCAGCAACACAAATACTCTGCCTGTAGATGCTTTCGTCTCTGACAAACCATGATGATATTATACGGTGGCAGGAAGGTTTTACCTCGTTTTGCTTTTCATAAAGTTTCCGGAACTCCTCCCACAGTCATATGTCCGCCCTGCTCTTCATATCAACCCATCACTTCAGAACGTCGTATTGCATGATGTTTTGAAATGGGTAGACAGTGATCAGTAAGGAACTGTAAACGAAGAAACAACAGATTACCTGATAACGTAATGCGTGATTACTCCAAAACGATAATTTTATAGCCACAGGATAAAATTTGTTGCTATTAAAATGTTAGCTAATTAATAGTTAGCATTTCTTGTATTGCAAGGTGGCTATCAACGTACATCGCTAAGTACGAACTACCAATTTTATTGCGGAAACTCGTCACTGGTTCTCGACGATTAAAAACATACAAATAAATAAATAAAAATATATGTATTTCAACTGTCCCGATCTGGCAGGCAATGCAAGATTTTTGTAACCAACAGTTTCGGAACTTTGCATGCTCTAATTAAGTGTAAGAAACGCATATTGTCAACCATCATGTGTTTATTGTATTTAGAACTTTACCGGTTTTGGATATTATCCCTCATCAGGAAAGTCTGTTAAAAATTACAATCATGAATTATACACAAGTAAAAATGAAATATGACATAACCCAGTACAGTAGTTTCATATGAACATACTTAAAAAAATTAAACAGACAAATTTCGTGGGTGCAGTTTCTGTCACCATATCTATGTCATACGATCAAAGATACGTAAAGCGTCGTTAGAAATTAGGTGTTGATGATAAATAAAACAATTCCAGGCTACATTGTAGTGAGCCAGGGTCTAAGAGTAATTAACAAACATATTGAGAACAACATAGTTGATCTGAAAACGTTAGTAGAGATCAAAGTACGAGGCGCATCCAGAAAGTAAGTTCAGTTTCAATTTATTTCCGCTGCAGCGCTGCGATTGCAGTTCCGCACATGCGCTGTAGACGATGTGTATCAAGGAGAAGAACGTGCGCCATTTGGAGATCGCTGTCAATTACGTACGCTTTGTTGTGCTTGTTTGAAATGTCGGCATTGATTGAAAATCCCGCCGCCTGTGAAATCAGGTTGGTGATTCGGTTTCTGAATGCGAGGCAAGTGAAACCAAGTGAAATTTATCGGCAAATTTGAGATGTTACAGGCCAAATGCGATGAGTGATTCGATGGTGAGAAGATGGGTCCGACAGTTCAATGGCGGGCGTAGTGCTGTGCTCGATGAAGAACGAAGTGGGCGTCCACCTTTGGTTACAGAAGAACTGGTTCACGCGATTGATGACAAGATCTAGGAAAAACGTAGGTTTACAATTAGTGCTCTCGTTCTCATCACTTCACCAATGAAAACGAGCTGAAAGAAACTGTTTCCAACTGATTGAACACACAGGCGGCAGATTTCTATGAAGAAGGTATACAAAACCTGGTGCCACGCTATGACAAATGCCTGCAAAATATCGGCAATAATGTGGAGAAGTAGTTTAAGAGTTGTAGAATTTTGTGCAATAAAAATTTCTTCTGTATCTGTGTACAATTTCATTTCATTACCAAACGGAACTTACTTTCTGGACGCGACTCGTATTCAAGGCGTGAAAATAAATATATCATTGACTGCCACACCACAATATAGACCAAAGATATCATAGACTGCGCGTGACCCACAGACATATATTACTAGACTGGCAACGCCGTATACAATATCATTTGTGTCAGTGAGGTCTCGCCGCCATATTTCTATACTATAACGTGCGAGCAGTTGTGTCAGTCATTACAGAAAACATTCGTAAAAATACGAATGAACTGACGTAACTATGCTGTCCTTAGAGTTTTGACATGTAGGAAATTCTTGTTTTGTATATGGCTGAAATTTTTTAAGCTTGAGTAAACTTCAACACATACAGTTTATTTGCTGATATTATTAATCTGTTACCACTTTCATTCAACTTCGGATTTTCTTTCAGTAGTATGGTCATTATAAAAGTGTACCCTTATTCTTTTGAGAGTTCTTACGAAATCTATAGTCTGCGTTGACGCACACACTAATGAGTCGCGTTTCCTGTTTTTATTAATCTGTTTCCCGTTTCGATCAACTTAGGTCTTTCTTTTAATAATATGACCGTTATAAATGTGTTATTTGCCGTGGATAACACATAGCTTTATTCTTGTTAGTGTTTTTCAGATAACTACTTCTGCTTTAATTGTACGTAACGGTAAAATTTTACCTATCACCCGCCGACCTCTCATGATTATGTTGGCAACACAACAAAACGTTAGAAAGTCTTTGCCTAGATGTTAATATTTAACCATATATGACATCTTCTTCTCATAACGTGATTCGAAAATGAGGAAGTGTTAGCTCAAATACAAATCATGTTCAAACCAACTAGTAAAGCTTACAACATCATATCGTGTCAGAAGATCATAGTAGTACCGTACGGAAATTTTTTGACGTTAGGTGAGGCAAGATGGCGGCGTCAAACGTCAGTCACAGAGGCAAGTTTGCCAGTGTAGTAATGTATGTCTGTGGCGTGACCCTATCTCTGCCGTGTTGTGGTTTGAAACCAACATTGCCTCTAGTCACGTGACTGAGTTTTCGTCGTCATGAGCAACAGTTTTTCTAGTTTTCATCTGAAGTCAAGTATTGATTTTAACACTGAAACGACTTTTGTACGCTTGTTACACATGTAGCACTACAGGTACTGTAGTTTTTGCTCATTTATACTAATATTAATACGATGATCGTTTTTATGTGTGACGAGTTGTCACTTATTCACAGTTGTTTTACCAGAAATAGAATTACAGATAGTGTTTGTGCAGCAATATTATTTTTTTCAACTGATGAATGTAATTATCAACGGGAGGGCAATTCTAGCTGGTCTTGACTAAATTTATACTTCATCAAGTAAGTCATTTCTAGAGCATATCTGCTTTTAATAGCGTTGTACTCAGCTATATTTGAGTACAGAACATTCAGTATAGCTATCAATAATTCTAATGTAAATAGCGAGTACTTTGCAATGTTTACGTATATGCTGTATATGCAGAAGTCGTAAAATACAAAAGCTTGTATCGTGTAAAAAATCTGATATTATTGATATAGACCGTTTTGAGTTCCTATAAAAGCATAACATAACTTTAACACGTATTGTTGAGAAAACGTAAGAAAACTGATGCTGTTTGTAAAATTTGATTTTTCGTCTTCTACTGCCATGGCGGTTGCAAAGTAAGAGACTCGCAGTGCAACAAAAACAACTATTCACTTAATAAGAGCAAGTCATTTGTACGTTTCACCGAGGCACATGTAAAAACTATAACCATCGCATTAACATTAGGAACTGCGGAGAAATGACGTTAACTGTACTGCTAAAAGCGTTATAAGGATATGAATAGACGTTTTGTTGATACAATGAGGGCCTCATTTCAGTTATAAATGAGAAAAACTACATCTGTCAGCGCCACTTCACATTTCTAGTTATGACGAAAACGGCTTGTTGCCCCGAGTCACGTGAAATAGATGTTGGTTTCAATGTAATGACGGCAGACGCAGTCTATATTATCTATGGTCTATGCACCACAACCAGAGATCTCTATACTAACTGGATGAATAACTTTGGTGCCTGAGAATAGAATTGCAGCATGCCTGCACATTCATATGTTTTGCACAAGATTTCGCATTGTTTTCAATGTTTAAATTTGGCAAACGAGTTTCCATTAGTTATTATGTGACAAAGAATTGCTTGCTTACCTCTTGGTTTGGAATTTAATTCAATATTTGATGTTGTAGGCTGATATCGGAGCGGAATCGAAACATATTTTCTTCTCTTTTACTTGAAATGCTACTTAGCAGCCATGTTTGAATTTGGCAAGAAACTAAATATGAAAATCTATGGCTGGCACGCTAAGACAGTTGAATTTCAACATCCAGAGTGTATAGAGATCAATGACCACAACGGACCACAACACCTCATCAAAGATATATCCTGCGATGGTGGTCAAAGATATATTATATTTACACCGTGAATACGTGGATCTCTCAGATCAAGCACAATCTCATATATACAGTCGCGACACTCCCGCAGACTTTCGTTATACACTGCGACAGCAGCGCTCCAAGCGGCCGGCAAGCTACATTTCTGAACACGATTTTGGATGAGTGCGAATAGTATTGTTTGTACTGATTTCAACATACTTTTAGAATACGCATGTAGTATCATAAAATAGGTAAAAATAGCTCCATCTTTGTCTTTCTTAGGGTTCCTAAGATCCTGACAAGGTACGAAACAGAACATTGCAGCACAGTTTATTTGCAGTTGTAACCTACAGGCTTTTACTGACTACGTTGCTTGCAGTGGCCATTTCGAGCAGCAGCTGAATTGTATTTCACTGTAAGGTTTTAAAAATAAACGCCTTTTGCTACTGCGAATGGTTTTATTTTTATATTTTTAAATCACCCATACGCGTTTCGCCTTTCAAATTCACAATAGAAAAAGAACATAACAACCAAATAAACTTCTTGGATATAACCATCAAAAAGGAAAACAACAAGCATACCTTTGACCGACAACAACTGATACAAAACAACAAGCATACCTTTGACCGACAACAACTGATACAATTATACACCAAACCTCCAATCACCCACATGCACAAAAAGAATCAGCAATCAGATACATGCTCCACAGACTCAACACAGTACCACTCAACAAAGAAAATTACCAAAAGGAACTAGACATCATCACACAAATAGCAACAAACAATGGATACGATGGTAATATAGTAGAAAAATTAAACAAAAAAATTAAAAAACAGATACGGGCAAAAAACACCAAACGTACAGACCCCCAGACAACAACACAGCAAAACAGCACACAAACACACACAACTCAAAGTGCAGTACAAAGAACACATGAAAGCAAAAAAGAAAATTCAAGATGGTACACAATGACATACAAACACAAACTAACACATAAAATAATAAATATTTTCAAAAGACAAGGCATAAAAATAGCTCTCAAAACAGATAACGCAATCCAAAAATATATCCCAAAAATCAAAACAGACACAGATATCTACCAAAGAGCTGGAATATACCAACTACAATGCAACTCATGTGATGGAAGGTATGTAGGACAAACCAGCAGAACATTCGAGATCCGATACAAGGAACACATCAGGGCATGGAAATATGGAACAAACCACTCCACTTTTGCAGAACATCTAATAACATATAACCACAAACCCACCACAATAGAAAAAGACATGAAGGTAATTAGAATAAATAATGAAAAACATCTCCTAACATTACAAGAAAATTATCACATATATAAAACAAAAGCTGAGAAAAAGATGCTACTAAATGACCAAATAAACCTGACCAATCAATCATTGTTCTCACTGATTGACCATATGATAGACGTAAATCCCGACACATAATCACAACCCCCCACCACACACACACACACAGAGAGAGAAAAAAAAGAAAAAAAATAGAAAAAAAACCTCCTACCCACCCACATACAGACACACCCACACACACACACACACACACACACACACACACACACACACAAAGATACCTTCAAACATTTTCAATGAAACAGTTGAATTTCAAATAAGCTAAGGTTGGCAACACTACAAAACAAACAGCAGTAGACACAGTATGGCGGCAGGTGACAGCAGAAGCAGAGAACTGCAATGTGTTTCGAAAAACAGTGTAACATTTCGACCTGGTTGCCAGAATAAGACTGAAGTGGAGTAGCAAGTGCTGTAAGTACACCATTTTATTCCAAAAAACGAACTGTTTTAAATCAGAATCGAAATGTTTTAGATATGTAAGAGACCTAACCTATATGTATAAACAAAAAGATGTAAATATTTCAGGACACCCACTGATGATGCCTTGAGAGAAAGGCGAAACGCGTATGGGTGATTTAAAAATATAAAAATAAAACCATTCGCAGTAGCAAAAGGCGTTTATTTTTAAAACCTTACAGTTTTACTGACTAATTTAATTTACTATTAAAATAGAAAAAATGTGTAGGAAACAACAGAAGACCTGCCTTTTGGCAGAAAGACGTCGCTTTTCTACTCAAGAAAGTTAATGTTCTTCACTAAATTCCAGTAAAATCGATGAGAATGGAATGTAGGAAACGAATATAGAATGCAATGACTACGGTATTTAACATAACAAATCAACCACCACCACTGTAGCGGAAGGAAAAACGCCACTGACGGGGAAGAAAACGGAGAAAGCAGCCGAACTGTTTTCAACAAAGAAGAACCCAATTCCGCAATTGTTGCTATAAATGAACCACAAACGGCAAGAATCTTCAAGAAATTGTCTTGTTAAGATAAGTTAATCACACTCAAAAGCATATGCGCGTATAAGAAACACGAGCAAAGTCTAAAACTGTGCGAATCTTTAGACTCCACAAGGAATTGATAAGTGTCAAAAAAAACTCTTCTTCATAGTAAGAACAGGCCATCACAGAAATTGATGTTTCTGTTATGTTTATATACTACTTAATTTCAGCGGAATAAGATACAAATATACACATATTCGTAAGTATTGGTGCATGACGAGGTTATTCATTATATCACTGAATCAGTTAAGTTCGGCTGTTTGCACGATAATTTCGGTATTATGTATGTCTATTGATATCTTACTAATTCTTATAACGCAAAAAATGTAACTACTATTTCGTTAATTACGTACACAAATAATGATAAACAAACATCAATCTTTCGGTGGCTAGGAGCGCTAGTGTCGTTGCATCTGTCAGTTGGTAACAACTTTCACAGCAGTGAGTGTCGCGACTGTGTATGTTAGACTGTGGATCAACTAAGCTTATGAAGTTCCCAATATGTTTATTACTTACTCTTTGAATTCTTAGACCCTGGCTCACAACAATGCAGCCTGGTATTCTATTATTAATCATCAAGACCTAATGTCAAGGGACACTTTACGTATCTTTTATCATATAATATAGTGACAGAAACTGCACCAGTGTAATCTGTCGGTTTAATTTTGTAAGTACCTTTTGGAAGAAACTACTGGGTTATGTCATATTTCATTTTAACTTGTGTACAAACCATGATTGTAATTTTGTAACAGACTTCTCTGATGATGGATGATATCCGAAACCGGTGTAGTTGTAAATACAATAAATAGGTAAGCTTGAAAATTTGAAAAGAGAAATGGATAGGTTAATGTTAGATGTGGTAGGGATTCGTGAAGTTCGGTGGAAGGGTGAACAGGATTACTGGTCAGGTGAGTACAGGGTTATCAATACAAAATCAGTTAGTGGTAACGCAGGAGTAGGTCTGATAAAGAATAAGAAAATAGGAATGCGGGTAAGTTACTGTGAACAGCACAGTGAACGCATTATCGTAGTAGAGACAGACACAAAGCCAACACCGACCACAGTAGTGCAAGTTTAAATGCCAACTAGCACGGCCGATGATGAGGATATCGAAAAAATGTATGAAAGAGATAAAAGAAATCATTCAGAAAGTTAAGGGAGACGAAAACTTGAGTGTGATGGGGGACTGCAACTCGGTAGTAGGAATGGGAAGAGAAGGAAATGTAGTTGGTGAATACGGACTGGGAAAAAGGAATGAAAGAGGAGATCGCTTGGTAGAATTTTGCGCAGAGCACAACTTAATGATCACTAACACTTGGTTTAATCATCATGAAAGAAGGCAGTATACGAGGAAGAGACCAGGAAAGACTGGAAGGTACCAGATTGACTTTATAATGGTAAGGAATAGATTTAGAAACCAGGTTCTAAACTGTAAGACGTATCCAGGGGCAGATTTAGACGCTGACCATAACTTATTGGTTATGAACTGCAGATTAGAACTTAAGAGACTGCAGAAAGGTAGAAAGGTTAGAAGATGGAACCTGGTCAAATTGAAGGAACCAGAGGTGGTTGAGAGTTTCAGAGGTAGCATTAGGCAAGGATTGGCTGAAACTGGGGGAAGTAATACAGTAGAAGAAGAATGGGTAGCTCTGAGAGATAGGGTAGTGAAGGCAGCAGAGGACCATATAGGCAGAAGGACAATGCCTAATAGAAATCCCTGGATAACACAGGATGTATTGAACTTAATTGATGAGAGGAGAAAATATAAAAGAAACAGGAAAAAGAGAGTACCAACATCTGCAAATGAGGTTCACAGGACGTGCAGACTGGCTAAGCAGTAGTGTCTAAAGGACAAATGCAGAACCGTAGAAGAAAGCGTAATTAGGGGAAAGATAGATATTGCCTACAGAAAAAAAGAGTAATTTGGAGACAAGAAAAGCAGCTGTATGAATATCAAGAACTCAGACGGAAAACCAGTACTAAGCAAAGAGGAGAAAGCTGAATTGTGAAAGGAATATATAGAGAGCCTATATAAAGGAGATAAACTTGAAGGCAGTATTCTAGAAATGGAAGACAAAGTGGAGAAGAATCTGACAGAGCGCTGAAGGACTTGAGTCAAAACAAGGCCCCTGGAGTAGATGATATTCCGTGTAAACTGCTGATATCGTTAGGAGAGCCAGACGTGAAAAAAAATGTATAACCTGGTATGCAAGATGTATGAGACATGGGAAATACCCTCCAAATTCAAGAAGAATATCGTAATTCCAATTCCAAAGAAAGCAAGTGCGGACAAGTTTGAAAATTATGGACCTATCAGTTTAATAAGTCATGGTTGCAATATACTAACACGAATTATTTACAGACGAGTGGAAAAACTTGTAGAATCCGACCTCGGAGAAGATCAGTTTGGATTTAGGAGATATGTAGGAACACGGGTGGCAATACTCACATTACGACTTATCTTAGAAGATAGGCTAAGGAAAGGGAAACCTATGTTTATAGCGTTTGCCGATTTGGAGAAAGCTTTTTATCATGTCGACTGGAATACACTCTTCCAAATTCTGAAGGTAGCAGGGGTAAAATACTGGGAGCAAAGAGTTATATTCAACCTTTACAAAAACCAGACAGCGTTTATTAGAGTCGAAGGGCAAGAAAGGGACGCAGAGGTTGGGAAGGGAGTAAGACAGGGTTGTAGCCTTTCCTCAATGTTGTTCAATCTGTTCATTGAGCAGGCAGTGAAGGAATGGAAGGAGAAATTTGAAGGGGGCATTAAAGTGCAGGGAGAAGATATAAAAACATTGCGGTTTGCCGATACATAGTAATTCTGTCAGAGACCGCAAAGGATCTGGAAGAGCAATTGAATGGAATGGACAGTGTCTTGAAAGGAAGATATAAGATTGACAAGAGTAAAATGAAGGAAATGGAATGCAAAGTCACGAAATCAGGCGATGCTGAAGCAATTAGATTCGGTAATGAGGCAATAAAAGTAGTAGATGAGTTTTGTTATTTGGGTAGCAAGATAACTTTTGATGGCCGAAGTAAAGAAGATATAAAATGCAGAAGAAAAGCGTTTCTAAAGAAGCGAAACTTGTTAACATCCAAAATTAATTTAAATGTTAGGAAGTCCTTTCTGAAAGCATTTGTCTGGAGTGTAGCATTGTATGGGAATGAAACATGGACGATAAGGAATTTAGATAAAAAGATGATAGAATCTTTTGAAATGTGGTGCTGCAGACGAATGATGAAAATTAGATGGGTAGATCACGTAACTAATGAGGAGGTGCTTATCCGAATAGGGGAGAAAAGGAGTTTCTGGCCTATCCTGACTAAGAGAAGGGATAGATTGGTTGGGCTCATTCTGAGACATCAAGGGATCAAGTTTCTGGCATATCCTGACTAAGAGAAGGGATAGATTGGTTGGGCTCATTCTGAGAGATCAAGGGATTAGCATTAGAAGGAAGCGTATGGGGTAAAAATCGTAGAGGGAAACCGAGGGACGTATATAGTAGGCAGATTCGAAAGAATGTAGGTTACCAAACGTATTCTCAGATTAAGAGACTGGCACAGGACAGAGTAGCGTGGAGAGCTGCATCAAACCAGTCTGCTGACTGAAGACCACAACAACAACAACAACAACTGATGGTTGAGGATATGCATTTTTTAAAGTATATTACAAGTTGTTAACACGCATATCAGTAACTCTAATTCAGTGTTTTTCAACCTGTGGGTCTCTACCCCCTATGGGGTCCCAAAGTCTAGTGCGGGAAGGTCGGTGTAAGAAGCAAATGCAGAAGTCGCACACCAGTTCATGTCTGAATAGAACGGGTTACGAATTGCAGAAACATAGGTCTAAGAGAAGTGAAATGTAATTTTTTATTAAAACTACGCACTTCCGTGTTGATCATTAATTTTCATTTGAATACAAAAAAGATTATTAAATGCACCCTGTTAGCATCGAATAAACGAAAGGCCTGTAACTGTTATGTAAATTGAAAATGTTTTATAAGTAATTTTGAGAAATTCGATTGTTTACAAATACAATATACAGTAGGACCTTGCTCAAATAGCATAATTCGATTCTGGGCTTTACCTGCAGCGCGAATCCTCGTTATTCAACATATATTTTTCTTAGTACCAAATGTTGCCAAGATCACTATTTTATTGTCTGGAAGACTAGTTTCGGTAACATTCTGCTACCATCATCGGATCATGTGAAGAAGTGGACGTTTGCAACGTAATTTTAACATAATTAAAACACATAAGAGACTTACAGATGTTTTGAAATACATTACCTGTTTTAGACACAAACATTTTTCACAATTAGCGAAAGCACTTGTGTATTTTCACACCGAGTGCGACCACAAGAGGTTCGTAATAGGCTGCCAAATTAATGCGGCTAGTGATGCTTCTATGCATAGTTCCCAGTTCTTCAACATCACAACCATAACTCATAGTGATATGTTTGCACATGGTCTAATTCGCCACCATGTATAGTCATACTAATCATATCTTACACCCTTTACCTTGGCCTTGATGCCACAGCACTACCTCGTGGCGAATTAGCCCGCGTGTACCAAGTCAACATACCGCTATGAGTTATGGTTGTGATGTTGAAGAACTGGGAACTATGCATACAATCACTACTAGCTGAATTAATTTGGCAGCCTATTACGAACCTTTTACAGCCGTCCTTGGTGTGAAAATTTTTTGTTTCTGAAACAGGTAATGTATTTCGAAACATCTGTAGTTCTCTTACGTGTTTTAATTATGTTAAAATCACATTGTAAACATCCATTTCTTCTACACATGATCCGCTGATGATAACTGTGTGTTACTGAAACTAGTCATCCAGACCATAAAATAGCGATCTTGGCAACATTTGGTACTAATTACTTAATATCGCCCCTTAAAACATAATGATATTAAATATATTATTCTGTTGTGACTGCGTAGGGTTTCCCGGCGTAATGCTTCATAATATTCTTCTCGGGTTTGCTGCCGGATCAAAACGTCATCATGACACGATATTTCGGCGGTCCACCTGGCCGCCATCCTCAGGTGACAGTGCTGGGACACCGACTCGCCGAGACTGAGTACAAGCCGCGAGCGGCGGCCCCTATATACGCCGCGGAAGGCCGATGGCGCGTGCGCAAAAATTGACAGATCTGCCCTCTACGTTTCAGCGCCGCCAGTGGTGGAAGCCGGCGTAAACGATAGATCGCTATTCTGCAGAGACCGTTGTTTTTTGATGTCAAATAATAAAGGGTTCCACATTCTACTCAAAGGAAAACCCTTATCTCTGTTTATAATATTGTCAGTAAGACGAATAGCAATCGATTCTTTTAAAATACAGTCCCAATAGCGAGACGCTGAAGCAACCATTTGTGTTTCATCATATTTCATTTTATGTCCCTCAGTAAGACAGTGCTCAGCTACTGCAGATTTCTCTGGTTGAAGCAATCTTGTGTGTCGATGGTGTTCAGTACATCGATCTTGAATTGTGCGAATTGTCTGGCCGATGTAAACTTTTCCACAGTGACAAGGAATTTTGTATACACCGGGTTTCCTCAATCCTAAGTCATCTTTTACTAAGCCCAGGAATGCTCTAACCTTGGCAGGTGGACGAAAAATGCATTGGATGTCATATCGTTTCAAAATCCTTCCAATTTTAGATGAAATGCTTCCAGAAAACGGTAGGAAAGCCAGCGACTTGCAAGTTTCTTCTTGTGGTTCCCGCGACGGTCCAAATTGAAAAGCACGGCAGATCTGTTGGTCCGTGTAACCATTCTCCTTGAAAACCGTTCTCAGATGGTCCATCTCTTTAGTTAGACTTTCAGCATCTGAAATGGCAAAAGCTCTTTTTGTCAGCGTACGCAGGACACCAGTGCGCTGGTGAGGTGGATGACAACTTGTTGCATGCAAGTAGCGGTCCGTGTGAGTGGGCTTTCTGTAAACACTATGTCCCAATGTTCCGTCACCCTTTCTGTACACCATGACATCTAAAAATGGAAGCTTCCCATCTATCTCGACCTCCATAGTGAACTTAATGCTAGGATGGAGGCAGTTAAAATGGTCCAGAAAACGGTTCAGAGCATCTCTTCCATGTGGCCATACCATGAAAGTATCGTCAACGTACCTCCAGAAACATGTAGGTTTTAGAAAAGACTCAAATGGCCAACAAGATAAAGAAGCGTGCTAGTTTTGCTTTGGTGAGGGAGCGTATTCGTTTTACTCGCAGACAACTGGATCTCATATCCAAAGATTTGTTTTATTTGCACTTGGAGGTATCTTCGCAACTGTCGTCTGTTTCATGGGAGTGGGTGGATGTTTCTTCTTGGGCTATGTCCGACTGGGCCCACAGGAATGCTGCCACTAGGCAATCTTCCAAGTTTGACCGGCTTTGTTCCAAAGCTACGATATTGGATGACGAAACTCACCGACGGAATGTGATTAACCTCACAGATAAGGAATTGGATGACGCCACACTAACTGTGTTGGAAAAGGGCCTTAATTTTGCTCCCACACCGAGGAATGTTCCCATCACGGAAATCATTTGTGCGGTTGAGCAAGCGGTATCAAAGTTCCCTGAAGACCAGGCAGAAGTAATAAGACATGAGGTCTCACATACGTTGCGTCGGGCGCCGCCTCCACGGAGTAACATCTCCTCACATGAAAGAGCTGCCATCCGGTCCTTAAGAGAAGATCAGGATTTAATAATTTTACCAGCAGACAAAGGTAATTCCACGGTGGTTCTGTCACGTGATGATTACCTGCGGAAAATGAATCTTTTACTTGAGGACACAGCATACCGTAGGTTGCAGAATGACCCAACCGAGCGGATCAAAAGAAAGACGCTTTCACTGTTGAAGAAGAGTTCCTTATCTGAGGACGAGCTCAAAAAACTTCGTCCTGGTGCCGCGGTTCCACCTAGATTGTACGGTCTGCCTAAGGTACACAAGACGTTAATCCCACTGAGACCGATTGTGAGTAATTTGGGCGCTCCCACTTACAACCTGGCCAAGTATCTGACATCGATTCTCAGCCCTCACGTCGGTAAATGTGAACATCATATTTCCAATTCTACAGTTTTTATTCAGCGGCTGAAGTCTTTGCGTCTGAGTCCCTCTGATTTGCTGGTTAGCTTCGATGTGGTGTCGCTTTTTACCCGGGTTCCTCTGGAAGAATTCTTGCAATTAATTAGTGAAATTCTGGACGAGGAGACAACGGAGCTTTGCCGCCATGTGCTGACGTCGACGTACTTTTTATTCAACGGTCAATATTTTGAACAATCTGACGGAGTGGCTATGGGGAGTCCATTATCCCCCATAGTCGCCAATTTATTTATGGAAGATTTTGAGGACACGGCGCTGAAAACGTCTTTTCTAAAACCTACATGTTTCTGGAGGTACGTTGACGATACTTTCATGGTATGGCCACATGGGAGAGATGCTCTGAACCGTTTTCTGGACCATTTTAACTGCCTCCATCCTAGCATTAAGTTCACTATGGAGGTCGAGATAGATGGGAAGCTTCCATTTTTAGATGTCATGGTGTACAGAAAGGGTGACGGAACATTGGGACATAGTGTTTACAGAAAGCCCACTCACACGGACCGCTACTTGCATGCAACAAGTTGTCATCCACCTTACCAGCGCACTGGTGTCCTGCGTACGCTGACAAAAAGAGCTTTTGCCATTTCAGATGCTGAAAGTCTAACTAAAGAGATGGACCATCTGAGAACGGTTTTCAAGGAGAATGGTTACACGGACCAACAGATCTGCCGTGCTTTTCAATTTGGACCGTCGCGGGAACCACAAGAAGAAACTTGCAAGTCGCTGGCTTTCCTACCGTTTTCTGGAAGCATTTCATCTAAAATTGGAAGGATTTTGAAACGATATGACATCCAATGCATTTTTCGTCCACCTGCCAAGGTTAGAGCACTCCTGGGCTCAGTAAAAGATGACTTAGGATTGAGGAAACCCGGTGTATACAAAATTCCTTGTCACTGTGGAAAAGTTTACATCGGCCAGACAATTCGCACAATTCAAGATCGATGTACTGAACACCATCGACACACAAGATTGCTTCAACCAAAGAAATCTGCAGTAGCTGAGCACTGTCTTACTGAGGGACATAAAATGAAATATGATGAAACACAAATGGTTGCTTCAGCGTCTCGCTATTGGGACTGTATTTTAAAAGAATCGATTGCTATTCGTCTTACTGACAATATTATAAACAGAGATAAGGGTTTTCCTTTGAGTAGAATGTGGAACCCTTTATTATTTGACATCAAAAAACAACGGTCTCTGCAGAATAGCGATCTATCGTTTACGCCGGCTTCCACCACTGGCGGCGCTGAAACGTAGAGGGCAGAACTGTCAATTTTTGCGCACGCGCCATCGGCCTTCCGCGGCGTATATAGGGGCCGCCGCTCGCGGCTTGTACTCAGTCTCGGCGAGTCGGTGTCCCAGCACTGTCACCTGAGGATGGCGGCCAGGTGGACCGCCGAAATATCGTGTCATGATGACGTTTTGATCCGGCAGCAAACCCGAGAAGAATATTATATTATTCTGTTGCAGTTCATGTAAAATATGTGTTCCATTCAGATAAATGGCCTAAAATTTATCCTGTAGTGTACGAGGCGCGTTTTTTAAGGAAGTTCTGTTTGAGTTGAAGTAGAGAACGAAAGGTTATTTCAAAAAAGTAAATTTATTTTCAGAAAGTACATACCTTATTTTTCGACATAGTTGCCAAGTTTGTTCAAACACTAATCATGTCTCTCAACCGATTTTCAAATTCAGGCTATTCCGATGTCCAATAGTTCAAGGCCGTTTTGCAAATCACTTGATCTCGACACGTCAGGGAATTCGTTTGAGGGACCTGTTGTTATTAAGCTCCTGTTCTCACGAATCCTCGCTACAGCTGAAACCTCCAAATCGTCTGTAATCGAAGATGGGCGACCGGAGCGGTCCTCATCATGGACGTCGTCACAGTCGTCTTTAAATTCTCGTACCATCTTACGCTCTTCGTCTTTACTCATAACGGTGTCACCCTACACGTCGCAAATCTGTTGATGAATTTCTGCAGCGGACAGGTGCCTTGGTGACAAAAACGATATCACTGAGCGATCCTCACACGCGGCGGGCGAGTTGATAAACATTTGGGAAGCACAGAACAGAACTCTACAGGTTAGCTACTAGAGTTTGCAACGGTTTCATGGTTTCGAAACCATGTTTCGATACGCGGAAATCTTTCACGGTTTCGAAACCCACTGGTTTCATTTTGCTCGGTTCCGGCTCACATTCGCGGACTGTACTGAAAGCGTTTCGTCGTGTCGGTTTCAAAGCAGCGGTGTTTCAAACCAGAAATGCAAGAAGGCGGAATCGACGAATTGTTTCGAAACCGTGGTGTTTCATTTTGCTGAAGCCCTGCACAGATAAATTACACATTTAATTTACTAGTAGGTAAATGAACAGTGTGATTGTCAAAAACTTATGTCGCGGTGGAGTAGCCGAGCGGTCTAAGGCGTCTCGCTGCGGAGCGCGCGGTTGCTCGCCGTGGAGGTCCGAGTCCTCCCTGGGGCATGGGTGTATATATTGTCCTTAGGTTAGTTTAGTTTAAGTAGTTAGTAAGCTACGGACTAATGACCACGCAGTTTGGTCCGATAGAATTACAAACGTTTGAACATTTTTTTCAAAAACTTGTGGACAGACGTGAGTGTGTAGCTTAAGATTACTGATTTAAGATTTGTTTCTAAAGTGACTGTAGTATTTCGAAACGACATAATGTATGCCGCGGTGGAGTAGCCGAGCGGTCTAAAGCGTCTCGTTGCGGAGCGCGCGGTTGCTCGCCGTGGAGGTTGGAGTCCTCCCTGGGGCATGGGTGTGTGTGTTTGTCCTTAGGTTAGTTTACCTAGGTTTATGTAGTTTGTAAGCTACGGACTGATGACCACGCAGTTTGGTTCGATAGATTTACAGACATTTGAACATTTTTTGAAAAGTAAATGAAATAAAAACATTTCTCACTAATTGCATTGAAATATCCAGCAAACTTCGAGGTTTATCTATCCATATACGGTAATAATGTTAAAAACACATGACTAAACCTACATCTGCTATTTTTTTAAGAAACAACATAAAGTCTAAAATAACAGACTTAATACTAACAAGGGGAGATCGCAAACGTAGGCTAATCTCGTTTTAGAGAGTTAGAACTTTTCGCCATACCGTTACTTACTTGCGAGTGATGTTGACCAGATACTCATGTAAAACAGAAAATATTTTTAAAAGATATAACTACATAAAAATCTAACAATCTGCCGTATTTGACGAATTTCGTATTTATACTGCCATATTACGAAAGTTCGAACGGTAAATGAACCGCGCATTAAAGATCAAAACTCGAATTTTAAGGTAAGGTTTATTTCACTTAAGTACCTAGCGGTGTTATAACGATGTACAAAATCTTAACGCTTCCCAAATTTTAGCTCAATAAATGTTGTGAAAATTTGCGTTTTCAATCTCACGTGTATGTTAGCACTCACAACACCTATCAATATTAGGCACTAGAATAGAGGAAATCAAAATGTATTAATTATGTCTACTTTTATAAAAAAAATCTATCATACATAAAATAATAGTCAGTTCTCAGATAATGGGAAAGCTGGAACCTCACTTATTCCGAAAGCAGTGCATTTGGTACAGTATTTCAATTTTACTTATCGTCCTAGCGGCCTCCCGTGATAATGTTCGCTATCATGTGACGCTGGCATTAGCGAATCGCGTTACAATGAAAATGTTTTGTCATGCAATCTTCGTCGTGCGAGGACAATTACTTCACTCTGCGTACAAGGTTACAGACAGGAACCTGTCAACCAAACAGCAGGAAGAATATAAACATCTTGGCAAAGATTTTACACCGTGTTCTTGATGTTGCCAACATAACCACGTGAGGTCGCCGGGGTGGTATGAAAATTTAACCGTTGTAGGAAATATGTAACTGCCAAGGGATTTTAAGCGACGTGTTGTTTTTTTTTCTACAGTTGCTGGCCTCGAACTGTGTATTCCTATAGCAATACTTTTACATTACACATTCACGATGTAATAATAAACAGGCCCAAACTATTACAAAATACACACGGTTTCATGGTTTCGAAACCTCACACTGTACGGTTTCATTTGTTTCGAAACCGTCAGATATTTCATTTTTCACAGCTACAGAGCTGAAACTGAGCGTAGTTGTTCCCTAGACGCAGCGGTGGAGTATCCGAGCGGTCTAAAGTGTCTCGCTGCGGAGCGCGCGGTTGCTCGCCGTGGAGGTTCGCGTCCTCCCTGGGGCATGGGTGTGTGTGTTTGTCCGTCGGTTAGTTTACCTAGGTTTAAGTAGTTTGTAAGCTACGGACTGATGACCACGCAGTTTGGTCCGATATATTTACAAAAAATTAAAATTAATTAAGTTCCCGAGGCATGGCGGTACACGACGCACGCGCACGTTGCGGTATGCGTGCGACCTACTAGTGTCTACAACAAAACGGAACGTACTTAAAAAACGCGCATCTTACAGTAATATATTATTTGTTGATTTTCACAAGAAATTTTTGTCAACAGAAGAAAATTCAATTCGTTGCCTTTGAAATTATACACATAGTTGTGTTATGGTTCGCGGAGGCGATAGGGGGGTCGCCAAAATAGTTTTATATATATATATATTTTATTTTTGACGACGTTACAGCGTTCATTTTTAATGAAATAGATCGCAATTTGCGATCACTTATGGCTTCACTGTACTAGGTTTAGATGTAATACCAATGTGCGGCGAATGAAAATTTGTGCCCGGCCGGGATTCGAACCCGAGGTCTTCTGCTTACTAGGCAGACGCGTTGACCACCCCGCCATCGAGGAGTTCTCCCTGATGCGGGAATACAGTGTTGTGGCTGCAATCATTACAGAACAAATAGGCTGTGGTATAGGAAAGAGACAGCGTGGCGAATGGAGATTTGGGTGTGGCGGAAGACGTTCAGGGAAGAGTCCTCTGCAGTGGGGCTGGTCACTGTGTCATCGGTGGTCAACGCGTCTGTCTAGTAAGCAGGAGATCCCGGGTTCGAATCCTGGCCGGGCACAAATTTTCATTCGCCACAGTTTGGTATTCCATCTAAACCTAGTACAGTGAAGCCATAAGTGATCGTAAATTGCGATATATTCCCTCTAAACCTAGTACAGTGAAGCCAAAAGTGATAGCAAATTGCGATATATTTCAGTAAAAATAGTTTTTGTTTTATGGGAGTCTTCTATTCAAAAAGTTTGGGAAAGGCTGCCCTAATTGGTGACAGAACGCACTGCCTCCTCGAGGTTGTCTAATCTAGCGGAAAGCCCTCGAGATAAGCCGTCAGGTGCTGCCTGCTGACGATCACGTGATCAGCAGGTGTGTGTATAAATGAAGGGCGCAGTTTGCGCGGCTCTGCCAATCTTATCTGAAGCCCTGTACCGCCTGTCTTGTGTGTGTGCTGCTCCCAGCGTGTGACGTCACTTCGCATCTACCATCAGAACCAGGGTGAGTAACTGGTGACCAGTGTGAGCTGGTAGCGCTATACTGCCTGCCTAGCCAACACCACCTAGATATATGGCCGCGGTGCTCTCGTGTGACGTCACACAGAGTAGGCCGTGATCGCGTAGCTGACTGGCTGGCCGCTAAGGCTAGTAGGCCGTGCCCCAGCTGCCAGCGAGTCAGCTGTCTGATCGAGACCTACTCTACGTGACGTCACACGAGAGCGTCGCGGATGTTGTCCCAGCCCACTGCACCCAGCGAGGTGGCGCAGGGGTAAGGCCAATTTTACACTATCAATCTTATTGGACAATTAAATTTGATGAAATATTGGTCTTATTTCTTTGACAAACACCTAGGACGTGATGCCAGAAGGAGGCATTGCACGGTCATGAAATATTTAAGGTTCTTCAGGATGACGGACGATAACTCGTTAGTTTGTTCGGCAGATATGCAAGCAGTTGCATAGTGTTTGGAAAAGTAGAAAGAGAAAGAAGAAAGAAACTTATTGTGAGCCGTTGTTTTCTCTGCGATCTCTGCGCCTCGGTTGCACAGTGGTAGAGTGCCAGACTACAAATCGAAAGGTCGCGGGCTCGATCCCCGCTAGGTCCTAGGATTTTTATCTGTCACTTTCCACTTCCTTCACCTTTGGCAGTATTGCTCATGTGAAAAATACCGAGTAGCACCGTGGTTCGGGACCCACGTTAAACTGTAGGTCCGTCCTATAACTGGCTGGGTAAGTTAGTTCGAAGGTCGGAGGAAGGCAACGGCATACCACCTCCAAACAGGACCACGCCTAGTAAAGCACTGTGGTG
Source organism: Locusta migratoria (assembly GCA_026315105.1). NCBI lineage: Eukaryota > Metazoa > Arthropoda > Insecta > Orthoptera > Acrididae > Locusta > Locusta migratoria. The sequence goes on from CM048753.1 coordinate 27,617,808, forward strand.
TTCAAACCAATCTTCGGATTGTTGACTGCTTTACCTTTATACGAAGTATATCCACGAAGAATTTTCCATTTTGTTATATAAAACAAACGGGTACAGATACAGAAAAAAATATTTATTCTACAAAAATCTACAACTATTAAACTACTTTTCTAGATAGCTTCTGAAATTTTATAGGCACTTATCATAGCGTGGCACAAGTTTTTCTATGCCTTCTTCATAGCAGGTTGCCACCTGTGTATTCAAGCATGTGGTAACATGTTCTTTCAGCTCGTCATCATTGTTGAAGTGTTGACCACCAAGGATAAATTTTTTAGGTGTAAGAAGAGAGGAAAGTTGCTAGGGATGAGGTCCGGGCTGTGCGAACCAGTTCATCAGTAACCACAGACGGGAGTCCACTTCGTTCTTCATCGTGTACTTGATCACGTCCTTCATTAAACAGTATGATGCGTCTTCTCACCATTGCATTACCCATAGCATTTTGTCCTTAAACCTTGCAAATTCGCCGATCAATTTCCTTTGGTTTAACTTTCTTTGTTTTTAGAAAACGAGTCACAGGTCTGATTTCACATTGCGGCATTTTCAATTACGGCTCACATTATGAAGAAGTGCCACAAAGCACACGTCGGCAGCAGCGATCTGAAAATGGCGTACATGTCTTCTTCTTGAGTCAGAATAACTGATGGACATGCCTGGAACTGCGATCGCAGCGCTGCCGCGGATAGAAATAGAAACGGAACTTACTTTGAGGACGAACCTCGTAATAAACACATCCAACAGCGCTCGTAACGAGTACTGCTAGTCGAGGACGTGAAATCATTTTAACGCTATATACTTTCGAATGGACCATAGCACAATTAAATATGTGGTTAGGAAAGCAGTTCGTCAGATATTCGTACTAAAATTCAGAAAATACCCATCCAGGGGTCATTTGTAATCTGTAGTGACTCCCTGGGTGGCTTGCAGGCAATCGAGCAGTGCTTCCATAGCCATCCATTAATGCGGTCCATTCTTGGCAAATCTGGCCGTTCTATGGTCTTTCTGTTGACCCCTGGCCACATCAGCATACCGGGGAATGAACATGTCGACCAGTTGGTCAAGGAGGGCACTACTGCACCACCTTTACCCATTGGCGTCACGGAATCAGACCTCAAATTAGCGTTGCACCAGAAGGTGCGTGAGGCTTGGAGCGCTTCGAGCAGTGAAGCTTTCCACGACTCTGTGGAAATCTTCACTGCGGCCCATACATCGAGAGGCGGTTGTCCTCTGCCGCCTCCCTATTGAGCATACTTGCTGACCCATGGCACAGACAAATATATACAGACGGGAAACCTCGGTAAGGGCCCAGTCACACGCTCAGGGGTGAGGGGAGGGAGGGTGCTGAAGCAGTTCCGTAAGATGTCCCATGATGGCGCTGCGGTCAGAGCAGGTGGCAGGTAGCGGCCATCCCCACCACCACTTCCCCTCAAATGCCGTGGCCCCGTGGCAGGCGGCGCGAGCTCTCCCGTCAGCCTCCCCTTCATATTACCCTCTGATGTGCGAGAGGCTCCCTCAGAAGCGCCTGTAGTGTGGTCTACCGATACTAATCTAGGTAACGCCTGACACCTGCTAGCATCTTACGGAACTATGAGGGGAGTGTAGGACAGTGGTTTAGGGGGGGCTGCTTCTCTGTATATGTTACTCTGTGCCCACGGCCATCTCCATCTGCGTGAGGCCCCGCCAGTATGTCGGTGTGGAGCAGCGCTGACTGGGCTGTCCAAGTTTAGCCAACTTGCGGTAGTCTTTTAATGTTCCAGACGCGCTTCCCTTAGTCTTAGGCGACGACGCCTCCTTGGCTAACTCAGTTTTAAGTTTTATTCACACAGCTGGTGTTTACTATTCCATACAGTGGTGGATACTATAGCCTGATATCTCAGGTCCCCCACCTATACAGTGCTTTCAATGGCGTTTTGAGAGTGTTATGTACAATTCCTATTGGTTTTTAGTGTGTGCAACATGGCTGGCTCATCCTGTTTTATCTTTGTGACCAGCCAACCATGATATTCTACTGTCCAGTTTTTAACTTAGTTCCTGACTTGGTTTTTTTTAACTATGTGACCTTCCTTCGTGTAGTCAGCGAACTATTCATTGTCAGTTGGTCCCTTTTGTGTGTCTCCCTTCCCATTGTCTATTTTTACCCTCTGACAGCGAACTCTTATCTAGGAACAGAGGACTGATGACATATATGTTTAGTCCCCTTGAAACAACAACAACAAAGGAGTCAGGCGCGCCGACTCCGTGGGTGCTCCGGGGATCGTGCACCCCCCCGCCCCAAAAAAAAAATTTTTTTGGGGCTGCTGAGCGCCCACATAAAATTGAGGTGGAAAATAAAATTGTATAAATTCTTTAAAAAAATCGGGAAAAATCTAAACCAACCTTATGACTCAAGAGGCAATGCAAAACATGACCATAGCGAGAGACGATATTTCATACGTGAAAGAAATGATCAGTTTTGTACGTGGGTCCCAAGCGAGTAGTGATGAGTGTTCGTGCTTTACCCACTATGCTAGCTTTATTCATCCTTAAGCACGTCGGTCCTTTTGACCTTTCAGGAGTACGTATTTATGAACATTAAATTGTGTTCTTTCAGAAATTTAGCTTGAAGAATCTGATACTGATGCTAAAGTTAATCGTTTTTCATTTATCGTTGTCACTTCCCTTATTATTAAAATTATAGATTCAGTGGAAATTTGTTATGCTTTTCTCTCAGGCTTAAAAAAAACTTTCGACTATATTAATACTGTTAGAGATGTCATGAAGTTATCTCGAAGTGACAAGAGTTTCGATCAAACAGATTTTGTTTGGAACTGACCAAAAAAATTTGGTGTCGGACTTCAAAATTTCAAAATATTTCAAAGATTTCTTTAAACATTGGTGAAGAATAGTACAAAATGTATTAGATTAGTGTACAGTGAAAAATTATTTCATTTGTCGTATAGAAGTTTTGGGGTGTTAGTTATATCGAAATATCCACTTCGGCTAATTAGATCGCTTTATTGTAGTGTCCTAATGCAGCCATGCTTTCCTTTTCTTCCTCCTCCTTTTTTATTCTATCTTTGAAAGGCCAGACAATTGCCTATTTACTTTTATCAAGTACTACCTGAAAACCCGGCGTTGCCCGGGTATTTATTTATTTATTCCTGCCATTTTTCAGGAATACATTTATTTGTATAAAGGCTGTATGTCTTTAAAATCTCTTGGGAATACAATAAGTAGTAAAGAAGTAATACATTGAAACTTGGAGCGTGATGGGGCGGTTTTCCACGAACGTTACTGTTTATGTGCTCATATCTCATAAACTACCTGTCGTACTGTGATACAACTTAGAAGGTACACTCAACTATATGCGTATATACTGTCTGTAAAATTTCCTGCGACTACAGTTTCTAGTGTACAAGTTATAAATTGTAACGTCATACCGAATCCCATAGTTTTACTCAATAAACAGCGGAAAAGTAGTAAGCGATAAACTTTTTTCCTTTCATCATTTTGCTATGGTTGTCAGCGAGAGAAATTTTAATAAAGGTTTAAAAATATTTTTAAAGTTTGATGCAAGACGCTAAGTATTTTGATTCTCATATAGCGTATTTATAAAGTCTCGCCGCATTATGTGGCAGTTTCTTACAAATCCTATTCTTTATGACGTCATATCTTCTGAATCATGTGTCGTATATGATTATTAACCCTACAGCAAATATACCTCACGGTAAGGAATGTGTGTACCAAATTTGGTTAAAATCGGTCCAGTGGTTTAGGAGAAAATAAGCAGAATTGTCGCTAAATGCAACAGTCTTCTGCGCATCTCATTGTTTATGACGTCATATCTCGTGAACTATGTATCGTACGTGATTCTTACACTTACGGCGACCGTTCTCATGGATGGAAGCTTACGTGTACAAAATTTCGTAAAGATTGGAACGAAACTGTAGATTTGTATGCAACACGTACAAATATACGGACACTCTGCTTTATATATTAGATTAAGGGGAGTCAGAACGGAATCTATTTTCATATTTTCTGGTTTTTGTCTCATTATAAGATTTGCAATTTTCAGAATAATCATTATATAAATACGCTAACACGAAAATTGTGGTACAAATTATTAATTTATTCGTACAAGAAGGCCAATGAAAGTTACATAATTCGAAAGATTGTTTGTCGTAGATTTCACGAATATAAATATTATGCATGCATTTAGCCATTAAAAGTGATAAAAGGAAGTAGAAATTTTCCTATCTACAGCTTGAATCAAGTTCTACAGTCTCCAACAATCAGCTCACTTATTGGCCTCGACCAAAGACGCTGTAATGCAGCGCATCTGCAGTATTAAAATAACGTATTAAAATAAGTGAATATCGAAACATGCAGTGCTCCCAACTCACTTTCTTGTGACGTTCAAATGCTTCATTTTCGCAGTGATTAAGAGTGGTTAAAGGAAATGGATGTTTTCATATGAATGCCGATATAAAGGATGATGCGCCGGGAGAGGCATCTTGCGGTGCTCGGGTGGAACTACGAAGTCGAGAATGCCGATGGATTGAAGCTTACGTGTACAAAATTTCATAAAGATTGGAACAAAACTGTAGATTTGTATGCAACACGTACAAATATACGGACACTCTGCTTTATCTATTAGACTAGATAGCTCATTCAAAAATGCATGAACATGATTTTCATGAGGGTTGGTTTCGAACATTTGTGAACCGTGATATACTGATTTTCAAAAGTTGGCGCCTCTGAAAGGAGTTGCAGCTCCGTGACTTTGTTTTTCGTGTATCCAGTGCCCATATTTTGGTAATAATCAGAGCAAACTGTGAGCGAAGCAAATAACCACAGCGCCGTACCTCGTGAGCTCGTCGAGAATCGCTCGAACGCTGGCAGCTCGAGAAGTTCTCGTTGCGCTCGAGTCTCCGCGCCTCACACTCACATCCCTACTTTAGACGTTGATTTCTTGATTTATTCTGGTGGAAAATTTTTTCTTAGTCCACTCTAGGTCTTCAGCGATTCGTCTGCTACTGCTACGTATTTAAACGAGTCAGTTTTTCGCAATAACTGCGCACAAAAATACATCGCAATACTTGTTTGTCATCTGTTATCAACATTGGATTAGTATCAGTTATTTTCCTGTTGTATCGCCACTTAAACCTACTGATATCTTCTAGAATACTCGATAAAAGACCGGTGTCACCGACGCATCTGATCTCTTGTCACGAAATGATTCACTTATCTCTGTTATCTCCTTTTCAAGTGCCTGGACTTTATATCAGCTAAAAACATTTACCGATAGCGCAAACTCTGGCAAGATATTTGCCGCAACTTTATATGCTTGACACGCCTTACTCCTTTCTTCCTATTTTCTTCAGCAGATCAAACTATATTTTCTCTATGTTATTCTGTGCTCGCTGGTTTGAAGACTTGATTTGTCAGTGCTTACAGTCAGTTAATTGAAATGCACAATGATTAGATTTGTAAAAATCGCTACGTGATCTGTAACATTTTGGATTGCATTAAATTTTGTGGTGCTGTTGAGCTCGCGCTTAATGGACATGAGCACAGTGATTCATCAAACCCAGGAATTTTGCTGTTGCAGCAATGTACATCAACTCAGAAGGATGTAAAAGAAGTAGAAGATTATTGAATTTATACAGGCTGTTACAAAAAGATACGGCCAAACTTTCAGGAAACATTCCTCACACACAAAGAAAGAAAATTTTGTATGTGGACCTGTGTCCGGAAACGCTTAATTTTCACGTTAGAGCTCATTTTAGTATTTCTCTTTAAATGTAAATTGAAATAATTCGTGCAGACAATTGTCGAAATACCCAATTGTTTCGTTAGTATGTACTGTACTTCCTCGATTCATGTCATCAACACAGATTTTCTGTGAACGTTTGGGAAGGAATTGTTGGTGAGTCTTGATTGGGCCTCATGTTCTTCCACCTACGCTCACTGGAACACGTTATCACGATTTCATACGGGATACTCTACCTGTGCTGCTAGAACATGTGCCTTTACAAGTACGACACAACATGTGGTTCATGCACGATGGAGCTCCTGCACATTTCAGTCGACGTTTTCGTACGCTTCTCAACAACAGACTCGGTGACCGATGGATTGGTAGAGGCGGACCAATTCCATGGCCTCCACGCTCTCCTGACCTCAACCCTCTTGACTTTCATTTATGGGGGCATTTGAAAGCTCTTGTCAACGCAACCACGGTACCAAATGTAGAGACTCTTCGTGCTAGTATTGTGGACGGCTGTGATACAATACGCCATTCTCCAGGGCTGCATTAGCGCATCAGGGATTCCATGAGACGGAGGGTAGATGCATGTAACCTCGCTAACGGAGGACATTTTGAACATTTCCTGTAACAAAGTGTTTGAAGTCAGGCTGGTACACCCTGTTGCTGTTTGTTTCCATTCCATGATTAATGTGATTTGAAGAGAAGTAATAAAATGAGCTCTAACATGGAAATTAAGCGTTTCCGGACACATGTCCACATAACATATGTTATTTCTTTGTGTGTGAGGAATGTTTCCTGAAAGTTTGGTCGTACCTTTTTGTAACACCCTGTATATCCTGAGCTTCTACTAAACCAGTAAAGTAGATGTCTAAGTAGGCCTACCAAAGAAGCCACTTAAAAAATACTCACGAAGTAGGTAAATATTAAAGTATCAAAACAGTTTTCGTAGTTAGCTGAGACAAAATTTGTTGATTGTCTAACTATTTTCATCATAAAACTACCAGTATCGCCAAAAGATAAACATTGAACATTAACCTTGTATAAAAAATTTTTGCACACACGGGATTGATGGCGACTTTTTACAAACAATGTTCAAATGTTTGTAGAACTTATGGGACTTAACTACGGGGTCATCAGTCCCTACGCTTACAAACTACTTATGAACTAGCTAAGACTAAGGACGGCACAAATATCCATGCCGGAGGGGGGATTCGAACCCCCGACCTTAGTGGCCGTGCAGACCATGACTGGAGCGCCTCAGTCCCCTCCGCCACCGCGGCCGGCGACTTTTTACAATATCAATATAGTGGTATACTAAACGTTTACGCAAATTTTCAGCTTGCTGGGAATTCATGCAAGGGTGACTGTCTATTTTGTCTGGGATATTATTTATATATAGCAATTATTTTGCTACCCATACATTTCTTTTCTCTTTCTTTTCTGTCTGGAATTTTCTTAGCCATGTTCCTTTGAAGAACTTAGAAAAACCTTCACTAACCGCATTGCGCACTACGCTACAGCTATCAATTAAAAGATGAGTCCTTTAATCTCATACTATTGATGGCCGTTCTTAACTGATGCTAATATGGCATTTGTGGACAGTAGATTATCATTTACCGCACGAAGAACGATGTGTTTTTGTTAATTCCTCAGTGCACCATTGCTTTGAAATGACAACGTGTAAGTTACAATAAGAAAATCCTTGAGAGATATTTATCACAAATTCTCAGCTCTGAATAATTAATATTCATTTTATAATAAACAAAAGTAATTTCAAAAGAAATCACGTGACGTGAAATGCAGCAGCCAATGCGAGGAGAGTACCAGTAACATAGGCGGGCTTTCCCGCGGGAACCAGCACCTATTGAGCCATATGCTACTGTTCCCCACCCCACATCTGAACATATACTGCACTTCTGTCTTTCTTCCGCATTTAAGACACGTACAATGTTAGCAAAGAAACGGCCAGCGGCCAGAAATCTGAAGTGGCCACAGGCCAGGAATATCACAAGTGATCAGTGATGCCTCGTTTCAGAACCGCCCACGATGTCACCAGTTCAGGAGATTACCTGAATCACGGCGGCAGACCTCGGCGCCCTGCTGGCCCTAATCTGATCAGGCTAAATAAACAAATAGATAAATAAATAAAATAAAATGTGGTCTCCTTGTGAGTACCACTTCAGCTATCGATTCATTATCGTTTCATTTTCTCCATAAGCATTTTTTGAGAACAACTCTTGAGTGTGACCACAAAGGTTTTCCCGGCGTAATAACTGTTTGTAATCTTCTCGTGTTTGCACTCGGATACTAAAGTCAACTTGACACAATATTTCAGCGGCGCAACTGCCCGCCATCCTCAGGTGAGCTTGCTGATTGACAATCTCGCCGCAACTGAGTTACCAGTGCAATCGGCGGCTCCTTTATACATCGAGGAAGACCCATAGCGCGGCGCAAGAAGTGACAGTGACTGCCCTCTGGCGCACAAGACATACAGCGCTCCGGTGGTAGAGACCGGTGAAATCGATAATCGATGATAAAATTATTATTCAGATTTATGAAGTACCAACCGTTGTCTTTTAACATCTGATAACACAGGGTTCCAGGATTTGTCTCTGTTAATCAGATTATCAGATAATCGAATCTCTATGGATTCTTTTAGGACACAGTCACAGTAACGAGATGCTGAAACAGCCATGTGAGTTTCGTTACATAACATTCTATGTCCCTCATCTAGACAATGCTCAGCTACCGCCGACCTCTCGGGCTGGAGCAAACATGTGTGGCGTTGATGTTCAATACATCTGTCCTGAATGGTACGGATAGTGTGACCAATATACGTTTTTCCACATTGACAGGGAATCTTATATACCCCGGGCTTGCTCAGACCCAAATCTTCCTTCACAGATACGAGAAGTGCTCTCGTCTTTACTGGCGGACGAAAAACACTCTTAATGTCATACTTCTTTAAAATTCTTCCTATCTCTGATGAAATACTCCCGGCAAAAGGTAGGAAAGCAACTGATTTGTGGGTCTCATTTAATGGTTCAGGTGAAGGACCAAACTGTAAATCACAACGGATCTGCTTCTCTGTGTATCCATTCTGTTGAAACACAACTTTGAGATGATCTAGTTCTTGCGTCAAACTTTCTGCATCAGAAATGGCGTAAGCTCTTCTAGCTAATTTCCGAAGAACGCCAGTACGTTGGGCCGGAGGATTACAACTCGAGGCATGCAGATAGCGGTCCGTGTGCGTAGGTTTTCGATAATGTCCCAGTTTCCCATCATCTCTTCTGTAAACAAGAACATCAAGAAACGGAAGCTTCCCCTCCTTCTCAACTTCCATTGTGAACCTGATGTTAGGATGCATGCAATTAAAATGGTCCAAAACGCGGTTGAGAGCCTCTTTCCCATGAGGCCACACCAAAAAAGTATCATCGACGTACCTCCAAAAACAAGTTGGCTTAAGAGCCGCCGTCTTCATTAAGAGTGTTTTTTGTCCGACAGTAAAGACGAGAGCACTTCTCGGATCTGTGAAGGATGATTTGGGTCTGAGGAAGCCCGGGGTATGTAAGATTCTCTGTCAGTGTGGGAAAACGTATATTGGTCACACTCTCCGTACCATTCAGGACAGATGTATTGAACATCAACGCCACACACGTTTGCTCCAGCCGAGAGGGACAAACTTGTGTGGCGTTGATGTTCAACACATCTGTCCTGAATGGTACAGATAGTCTGACCAATATGCGTTTTCCCACATTGACAGGGAATCTTATATATCCCGGGCTTCCTCAGACCCAAATCATCCTTCACAGATCCGAGAAGTGCTCTCGTCTGCAAACCCGAGAATATTACAAACTCTTGAGTGATTTGGTAAGCTGTTGGGGTAAACTAATTTCTCTTTCCCAGCAGATTGTATAACACTTCTTTCTTCGTAAAGATCCATCTTTGGCTCCCAAAAGTATCGAATGTGCTGCACGAGGGCTGTGGAGTGATCAGTGATGCTTCGTTTCAGAACCGCCCACGATGTCACCAGTTCAGGAGATTACCGGAATCACAGCGGCAGACCTCGGCGCCCTGCTGCTCCTAATCTGATCAGGCTAAATAAAGAAATAGATAAATAAATAAAATAAAATGTGGTCTCCTTGTGAGTACCACTTCAGCTATCGATCTGTTATCGTTTCATTTTCTCCATAAGCATTTTCTGAGAACAACTCTTGAGTGACTTGGAAAGCTGATAGGGTAAACTAGTTTCTCTTTCCCAGCAGAGTGTATACCACCTCTTTCTTCATAAAGATCCATCTTTGACTCCCAAAAGTACTGAATGTGCTACACGAGGACTGTGGAGTGATCAGTGATGCCTCGTTTTAGAACCGCCCACGATGTCGCCAGTTCAGGAGATTACCGGAATCACGGCTGCGGACCTCAGCGCGCTGCTGGACGCCGGACACGGCGCAGTGGTGACGCTGGAGTCGGGGGAGACTTGCTTGGCGGCTCACAGGGCCGTGCTGGCCAAGAGGAGCCCAGTATTCGCCGCCATGTTCTCCCACGACACGCACGAGGCCAGCAGCGGAGTCGTCACCATCCCGGACGTGGAGGGCCCGGTGCTCCGGCAGCTCCTGGCCTACGTGTACACCTTGCAGGTCCCGCAGCTGCCGGACATGGCCGTGCAGCTGCTAGCCGCGGCCGACAAGTACGGCCTGGCAGAGCTGAAGGCTGCGTGCGAGCGACAGGTGGCGGCGCAGCTGAGCGTGGAGACCGCCGCGGCCACGGCGGTGCTCGCGGTGCGCCACTCCTGCGACAGCCTCAAGCAGGCGGCCGTCAGGTTCGTCAAGAACAACCTCGTCGACGTGATGAGCACGCAGGGGTGGGCCGACGCAATGTTCAGGCAGCCTGCAGATCTCATCGAAGTTAGCCGGCTGCTGGCAGAAACCAGGTGAGCTCTTGAACCCTTGAAGGGTTTATTACAAAAACCAAAATAGTGATTTTTCAGGAATGAAGTAAAACTTTCCACCTTTTAACATAATGCATGAAAAGCATCAAAAAGACATTCAGAGCACGTTAAATACCAACAGCTTTTTTGTCAATGTTCATTTTTAAGTGTGAAGCCTATCTATATAAATGATCTTATGGACAGAGTAACTTGTAATTTGCGGCTGTTTGCTGATGATGCTTTGGTGTATGGGAGGGTGTTCTCTGTAACTGACTGTAATAGCATACAGGATGACTTGTCTGGTTCACTGACGGGTCGAAATCAGACCAAGGCGTTGGGGCCGGGGTACACGGGGTGCAGCCAAGACTGGAGGGCGTCATCTCTCTAGGGAAACTGGCCTCAGTATTCCAGGGCGAAATCACTGCCATAAGAGCATGTGTGGAGAAGAATTTGCGTAGGTGCTACAAAGATCGTAGCATCTGTATCTATTTAGACAGCCAGGCAGCCCTGACATCACTGGCAGCTCCTGCAACAAGGTCTAAAATTGTTGCAGAATGTAACACGGTTCTGGTGGAGCTAGGGGAAAGCAATAGAGTGAACCTATTGTGGGTCACTGGCAACTCGGGGATCAGTGGCAACGAACATGCCGATAGATTATCCAGGATGGGGGCAGAGACTCCATTTATTGGACCGGAACCTGTCCTGATAATCACCAAGGCAATGGAGCTAATTAACTGGCTCAGAAGACAGCACATAGAATATTGGACCAAAATCTACCAACAAAAACATGGCAAGGTAATGATGCCAAAGCCATGTTTTAAAAGAAGCTCTGCAATCCTGGGTCTGAACAGGAGAGAGATAAGACTCATGGTTGGATTGCTGACAGGCCATGGGAATTTCAAAAAGCACCTACATACAATGGGAATAACAGAACAGGACCCTAAATGCAGAATCTGTGATGACGGTGATACTGGGAAAGAGCCTATACATGTTTCCATTCAAAATTCAAACTCACCAGGACATACCCGTACGAGCTGTGCAACAAAGGGTTGCCTTTGCTAATCATATGCTCACAATGATTGATAGTGAAGGTTTTGATGTTGGCTGCATCTGGTTTATAGATGAAGCACACTTCCATCTTAATGGATACGTGAATAAGCAGAACTGGCGATTTTGAGTTTCCGAAAAGCCATATTGGTCTGAAGCGAAACCCCTGTATTCTCATAAAGTTACTGTGTGGGCTGCAGTATGCAGCAGAGGCATTATTGGTCCTTTTTTCATTCGAGAAACGGTCACTGGTGCACGATACGTTGCAATTTTGGAACAATTTGTAGCCACACAGCAAGCGTTAGAGGATCGACCAGGTACTGAATGGTTTCTGCAAGATGGTGCCCGACAAAATTGGACGCAACAAGTGTTTCGCTTTCTTGAGGAATACTTCGGGAATCGAGTCATTGCTTTGGAATATCCCAAATTTACTGATGCAAGCATCGATTGGCCTCCATATTCGCCGGATTTGACTCCCTGTGACTTTTTTTTTTTTTTTTTTTTTTTGTGGTGAACAGTGAAAGACGTGGTCTACCCGAAGCATCCCGCCACGCTGGACGATTTTGAATCGGCGATCTCTGTGGCATGTGAATCCATTTCGGTTGAGACACTACGAAATGTGATGGCGAATTTCATTCTTCGTTTGCGCCACCTCTGTAGTGCCAATGGTGAACATTTTGAAAACATTGTGACGTGATTGTTTGCAAAGAGTGTTTTCATACGATTATTTCACTTATGTATGCTGATATGAGCTGTACAGTATACACCGACATCTGTTAGCAGCTTTTGTAACTATTATTTCAAACTGCTGTATAAACTTCTTACAGCTACAATAAACATACCGTTTACTGCATTCCTCTATCGATCTTTGTTTTCGAGATATTTAAATTTGAAATCAGGGCGCTCTTTTCTGGACACCCTGTATAGAACACTATACGGAGATATTTGGGGCACACATTTTCTCCCGGGGGGCATGGGGTGATGACAGGATGGGCATCCCGCCACCCTATAATTATTAACATACCAAAAATGATTAACAAAGCCGATCCTGCTCGAGAGGCAGAAGAAGACGAATTACTGTAGTGTGTTTAAAATTAGGGGCGCGAATTTTGTCAGACCTGTGCAGAGTGAGTGGAAGTGTGCTTAGTTGCCAGTGTGTGCTGAGTGCGCCAGATGGCGTGCCTTTATAGTGAGCTGCCAGAGCTGACACTCATTGTCGGTAAACACTAGAGCTGTACCAAACCGTATGTATTCAGTACTGAGTAACGAATATTTTGACTGATACTGTGGTGTCGCACAAGTCTGAAGTGCGCGCCACGTACTTTCGCCGCGCACCGCCATGCAAGCACAGCGCGGCGTTCTTACGACGTCAGCCACGAGCGCCCTCTGCTGCAACCCCGCTCGCGGCCACCATTGAAAGTAGCTTGTTAAGATTCTTTTGTGTCCCAGCCCTGTCGCCGCTTTTGTGTCTCGTTACCGTCGTAGGTGTCGGTGGCCGAGTAGAAAGACCGACACAGGAATAAAGGATGCATACTTGTGCAGGTACGAGGAGACCAGCCAGTGGGACAGCAGAAACTAGAAACACTAGAGGAAATTAGAACGAGATATGTATTTCTTAGAGACTTAGTGATACTTAACTTTCACATAGCTCAGTACTGCAGAATGCTGATACATATGCCGGCCGCGGTGGCCGAGGTGACTGAGGCGCTTCAGTCACGGTCAGCATGGCCACTACGGTCGGGGGTTCGAATCCCCCCTCGGGCATGGATATTTGTGCCGTCCTAGTTCTTAAGTAGATCATAAGTAGTTTGTAAGTTTAGGGACTGATGACCCCGTAGTTAAGTCCCATAAGCTTAACAAACATTTGAACATTTTGCTGATACATAGTTGAGATAGAGGCCTGCCTACTGATGATTCCTAGTGCCTATCCGATAGCCAAGTCTTCACTGGTGCCTATCTGATTCCGAAGTGTTAACTGGTTCCTACCTCAGGCCCAAGTGGACGATGTCGTTCAGTGATGGCCACGAGCGGAGTTGCAGCAGAGGGCGCTCGTGGCTGACGTCGTAAGAACGCCGCGCCGTGCGTGCATGGCGGCGCGCGGCGAAAGTAGGTGGCGCGCACTTTAGACTTGTGCGACACCACAGATTCTCTATGTAAGATCTCGGGCAGTTGAGATCTGTAAATGCAAGTTAAAACGTTCACTGCTGCCCTAAATTACTTTGCGAGTGGACACAGAACTTGCACAACGGAAATTTATTAAACTGCTTACTCCTTAAGGGAGCATCCAACGTTTTAACAAGCACAAAATGAATGTTAAAAATGAAATAGATAGTTAAACATGGGACAGGGAGCATGAAATTATTAAGCACAGGCTTGATACCCTACACCTTATCTATTCAATACAATGAAGAAACAAATAAATGTGGGGAGACCAAATTAAGACACATTAAAGCATATGCCTTGTATGAAAGTGAATTAAATAATAAAGTCACTGCCTGTAGTAAAATTGTTTTTTCCTTTATGAATATGGAGGTAACATGGGAGTAAATTTGCAAATACACAGTGGATAAAGGATAGCACATTCATTCACACACAGACACATGCGTAATGCTTGTGACACTTTACTCATGTGGGGACATAGCAGCGGTGAAATGAAGCGTCGACGGCATTTTGTCGAGATGGTGGGTGTCTTAAAGCACAAATTGAAATCAACTATGCACCAAACGAAGACATGCGCGGAGAGGCAGTGGCATACTATCCTTAAGTACCATGTGGTGTTCGACCACGCTGTATTACATAAAATTTACAAAAGAAATTAATCCAGAAATAGCAAGTAAAACACTCTCGATAATTCATATAGAAGAAAGCTAGTATCAGTAAGAGCATGGCTGAAGGCCGAAATAATGACCGTTACGAAAGCACGTTGTGCAATTGCACAGAAAGATTGGAATCAAACTAGAAAATCTGAGAAAAATTTAGCATACTCGCGGAAACAGACACGACGCGAAAACGTTAAAAAAACAGAAATTCCAACAAATCTACACAAAGGCTGAAGGCCACACACGAGTATTCTAACTTGAGAAAAACCGGACACGGAGTCATCACCGGAATGAAAATGCAAATAATAAATTTAAACTGAATTACTCGAGTTCTATAAATTAAGAAACACTTCACTTCGCATAACGAAAGAATTACTCAAGAAAACTATCACTGATAAACCAAGACTGCCTGATCTCAAAGAAAGCAAAGTTCTAACAGCATGCCATCCCCTCAGCATGATTCGACGATATACTCAATTCGGCGGACGCGGCAAGTGTAAACCTCAGGCCACGGAAAAGCGTTCCCATCCAGGCATCGGATCTAGGGCGCGCTAAAAGCGATCCAGAGCTCATTCAGAGCTTACTGTCTACCAACCCTCGCTACCTGAAGAAGATAATACCCTCTTCTAGAGCTCCAGGAAGGTCTCATTTGTCACCTATTTCGACCATGATCATGTTGGTACTACACTAAGAACAGGGCACCTCGCCATCTTGCCAAGTAAGCTTGTGTCTGGCCACCCACCAGACGCCAGTACAGACGACATACGAAGCCATGCGTTCACAACTACAGTAAACGAGGCCTAAAGCGGAGGGCGGCGACTATAAGCCATTGTGCGGCAGTCAGTCAATATTAAAAGCAACCTTCCACATTTATATGAACACACAAGTACAATCACACTGGTGGCAACATATATAAACATGGGGCATTGATCATTAATAGAGAAATAAAATAATTGCCATACAAATAGACAATATTAATGGTGGAGAAGCCGACCGCGGTGGCCGCGGGGACTGAGGCGCTCCAGTCACGGTCTGCACGGCCACCACGGTCGGGGTTTCGAATCCTCACTCGGGCATGGATATTTGTGCCGTCCTTAGTATTAGCTAGTTCATAAGTAGTTTGTAAGTTTGGAGACTGATGACCCCGTAGTTGGGTCCCATAAAAAAAAAAAAAAAAAAAAATAAATAAAAAAAATTAAAAAAATGGTGGAGAAACACTGAATGGAACACGACCACACATTCAGTCGACGTGTTTCAATCTTTCCCAATGATTGTGCAGTTTTGAATAAGACGATGTGCCGTATCACAAGGCCATGAGTGTGGTGGAGAGTTGGAGAATCGTGATGGTCAGTGGCAGCTGATGTGGTGGCTGTGTAACTCACTAGATGTGGATCTGATGGAACACCTCTGGCATGTGTCTGAATGTCTCGTCATTGCTCGTCGTGCACCCTCCACGGAATTTAGGGGAATGAGATTACTTGAGTTTACAGATGTGGTGCAAACATCGTCCATCGACCTATCAAGGCATCATTATTTCTACGCTAAGGCGCCTCACTACTGTTATGAATGCCAAAGATGGACATACCGCCTATTAGATAGGTTGTCATGATTTGATAACTTATTAGTGGAGGTTTTGCTACCAGTTCCTTATCTGTGTACACAGCAGTAGCTACCACAGTAAATGGAGGACGTGATCAACTACTATTCAGAAGAGAAACAGACTTTATTCTGTTCAAAAAATTTTCGGGCATGCAGCCGCATAAAGTTGACTTCTTCTAATATTTCGGCTGAGTATCGTCCATCCATCTTCAGAGATAGCCCGAAACATTTTTGAATAGTCACTGCGCCGCGAAAACCCAAAGATGCACAGACTTTTTTCTGTATGCATTGTAATTATCTGAAAACGTTTTGTATCTAGAAGCCTTCACTGCTTTGTGCTGCCCTGCTAGTGTTGATAATGGGGTACTAGACGCTTTCTTTATAATGGAAGAACATGATTATGGGTATCAAATAAGTAACTTACTACAAGCATGATAGTCGCTGCAGTATGTAATATCCTGGTTTAAGGAGGGTAACACCACACTTGTAACTCTTGCAATTTAAGATGTTGACATAATGTACTGTACATCGTGATCTGTGGAAATCTTGCATGTAGTAAAGCACATAATCGCAACCGCGACCTCAAAACTACAGTTTTCTGTGTAGCACACTTCTCATTCACATTTTTGATAAATGTATGCAAATAAACTTCAACTGCTCTAACAAAATTAGTTCAATTAATTGATAAACAGTGCTATTAGGACGCTGTGTAAAATTATAGAGCCACAGATGGTGAGGTGGGCATGCGTTTATTGACGCCATACAATTTTATTATGTGAACCCCCCTTCCACGATTCTGAAGATGATTTTTATCGAAACGCGTCAATAAACGCATGACCACCTCACCATCTGTGGCTCTATAATTTTACAAGCGTCCTAATAGCACTGTTTATCAATTAATAGCCGCGGTGGAATAGCCGAGCGGTCTAAAGCGTCTCACTGCGATGCGTGCGGTTGCTCGCCGTGGAGGTTCGAGTCCTCCCTCGGGCATGGGTGTGCGTGTTGTCCTTAGGTTACTTTACCTAGGTTTAAGTAGTTTGTAAGCTACGTACTGATGACAACGCAGTTTGGTCCGATAGATTTGCAAACATTTGAACATTTTTATCAATTAATACTGATATGGGCGCATACCTCATTAACAACTCCATGTCACGACTGAAAATTAGTTCATCCACAACAGCAGTTAAGAGGAATTGGGTAAACGTTTAGCAAGTGCTTTGAGCTAATAGCAGGATTTTATCCTAGTCGCTACACGTTTGAAAGCATCCAACAAAAATGTCCATATATGGAGGAAGCTGTAACTGTGTGCTCCTCAGAGACATTTGAACCACCTGTGAAGACAACAGACCAGTTTTTGTAACAACGTGGGCAGCTTTAGGCCAGTCCTCATAATACTGTGCTTTCGCTTCATATTTCCTTCACAATATTTTCGTTCCTTCCAAAAGATGTGTGCCATTCTTTGCGACATTCCTTTCTCTCCCTTAAAAACTGCAAATGTTTGGAAAAACAAGGGCATAACTGCTGCAGTTATCAGTATATAGGGTTACAAACTACTTAAAGTAACTTGGTAAATTAAACACACCCACCCATGGCCGAGAGAGGCACAGCTGTGGATTCCGCAGCAAGGAGATTTACATGCATGGTCATTCCCACCTGCTCTCCACCTATCTTCCCGTATCTCTCCCTTACACACACAGTTTATTTATTCTCTTCCAGTTTACGTAGTCTTATCTGTGTATCTTCTTTTCAATGGAAGAAGTTCCAGCTGACATTATCCACTTTCCACGTGCAGTCTACATGTCATTGTGGAGCTAGGGGAAAGCAATACAGTAAAGCTATTGTGGGTCCCTGGCCAGTAGGGGATCAGTGCCAACGACCATGCCGACAGATTAGCCAGGATGGGGGCAGAGACTCCATTTATTGGACCGGAACCTGTCCTGACAATCACCAAGGCAATGATCAAATTGGAGCTACGTATCTGGCTCAGAAGACAGCATGTAGAATATTGAACCAAAGTCTACCAACAAAAACATGGTAAGGTAATGATGTCAAAGCCATGTTTTAAAAGAAGCTCTACAATCCTGAGCCTGAATAGGAGAGTGATTAGACTCATGGTTGGATTGTTGACAGGCCATGGGAATTTCAAAAAACACATACATACAATGGGAATAACAGGAGAGGACCCTAAATGTAGGATCTGTGATGACGGTGATGAAACTGCATCACATCTAATCTTCGAATGCATTGCATTGGAGAGTAAAAGGCACAGAACATTTGGGACAACCAGACCCAATGAAATTGTGTCTAATACAGAACTGGTAAAGGGACTCCTTGCACTGTTCAAGGGCATTGCTTGGCTTTACTAGATATACAGGGAGCGATAACGCACAATAGACTTAGTTTCGGTGCAGGCAGTTGCGGATTGGACTAAGACTGTTTTGGCTTCCCTGAAAAAAATCAAATCTAATCTACATATCATTAATATTAACTGAAATAAGCATTGTCTATTACATTATGTAACCTCTTTATTTTATATCATACTGGCTCTTACATACCCAAGAGAACCTAGTAACAGTCGCAGTAATATGCATCCACTGAATACCACAATGAAAATGAATTTTCTATAACTTTAGTGTTACATCTTCCGGTATCTTTACAGGCTTAGATGAAAATTGTGCATTGTCTCTGATCTCTTTAATCTCCAGAAAGAAATCATCTCTGGCAGTAGATGCTTAATGTGGATCTGCTCTGTGAGAGTGCTAACTGATGAACAGTTTGATGGGTTATTTTCAATATTTGCGATAGTATTTTAGTAGAAGTTCATTTTAATCACGCTAGTAACATTATTGTATTGTGATTCATGTGGCAGTTCTTTTTCTGAAATTATTCTCTCACTTCTTAAACAACTGTCCATTTACAGTATATGTATCCAGCCTACGCAGTCTGTAACACATTAGCTATATACGCAACTTATTGATCAAAAGTCCATAAGCAGCACAAGTAAAGACTGTTGATATTTGATATTAGGCTTTCCCGGCGAATTAACTGTTTGTACTGTTCTGTTCTCGGGTGCTCAGCCGTGTGCAGAAACGCTGTCGAAATATTGTGGTTTGTAAATGACTGCACCCGGCTGGGGACCTGAGAACCTAAGACCTGAGAACACTGTTGATGTTTCCAGAATGAAACTTCACTTTGCAGCGGAGTGTGTGCTGATATGAAACTTCCTGGCAGATTAAAATTGTGTGCCAGAACCGGTACTCGAACCTGGGACCTTTGCCTTTGCTGTTGATGTTCTTTTAAATTATTGCTGTTATTATGTACTGAAGATGTTCTGTTTAATAGATGTTCACAGTGTGTCATAGCCTTGATCCTGTATCTACTTGTACATTGAGGCCTTAAATTGTGTTGTTATCAGCCAGAACAGTATGGCTACATACCTACTATCAACATAAACCCATTTTGGGGATAGTAGCAACGCCTGGAAATGAAAGACTCCTAGCCAGAGAAAGACATGGTGCATGTAGTGTCAGGGAGATTGCTGTCCGTGAGACCTAGGTAAAGCATGTGATCTGGCAATATGTGACCGAGGGCAGATTCTGGTGGCATGGAATGAGCATTTTCGAAACTGCACATGTTGGGTGTTTGAGAACTGATGCGGTGCCTTCAAAAACTGCTGAAACTATGTCCCAACGTTCGATGGCAATTCTGCAGTAACAGAAGTCGGATGTTGTAGGCTGTGTGGTCTAAAAACTGCCACAAATATCACTAATTTGCCAGAATTACTATGTACAATAACTGCTGCCGCGGTGGAGTAGCCGAGCGGTCTAAGGCGCCTCGCTGCGGAGCTCACGGTTGCTCGCCGTCAGAGGTTCGAGTCCTCCCTAGGGCATGGATGTGTGTGTTGTCCTTAGGTTAGCTTACCTTAGTTTAAGTAGTTTGTAAGCTACGGACTGATGACCATGCAGTTTGGTCCGATAGATTTACAAACTTTGAATAACTGCTATCTATTTCAATAAACGTGTTTGTGCGGACATGTTCTAACATCACCGGTGTCATGGAATGATAAGCTTCCTTCATGTGCTGTTAAGACTGCCGACTGTCACTGCACACCCAACATGTCAGACAACACAAACAAATTGTCTCCCATATACTGTGGTTGCTGACATGTACAACGAGCATGTTGAGAAGTTGCTGCTGCTCTGTGAGTGTCTACATGATGCAGCTGACGCAGCCCTGGTCTATGCCACAAGATATCCTAGAGAAGAGCTCTGGCAGCGAGTACTGTCTTAAGCATTGATTAATGACTTCAGAAAACAGACAGTTTGGGAACGCGACAAATGCTGACCTGTGAGGCGTGAGGGAGATGTTTGTTTCAGCGGCAGTACACCATGATTTTCATGTCAGCTTAAGAGCCGGTGCTGCAGTCGCTGGTGTCTAAATGTGTGTGTCGTTTAGTCCATGACCAGCAGTTAAGCCTTACCGCCTGTCACTGACCCAGGAGTTACTTGGGAAGCTTTAAATCAGTGTGTTAACGTCTGTGAATAGGCCATGTTTAACTTCACTCTGGAATCGTTATGAAGTGTTCTGTTCACTGATGAGCCAGCCAACGTTCACAAATTATGGTGAAGTGGACCATCATAGGATGCAGTTTTCGGACGCAGACAATAATAGATAGGATCTATCTGTCGAACGTCAAAATCTGTTCAGTACCACAATAATTATAAATTATTTTAACACTGCTTTAAACTTTATTAACTCACTGTAAGCTTATTTCGGCGTTAGGTCATCATCAGGTGTTATTACTTATAATATTTTGTTTTTTATTTGCTGTCCAATTGATTATAGAAGCTGATGTAATGCTTATATGTATATGTGCAGCAGCACTGGTTATATGATTAGATTGTTTATCAGTTTTCCATAGTGGCAGTCTGTGGCATTACATCAGCTTCTATAATCAATTGGGCAGCAAATAAACAACAACAATATTATAACTAATAACACCTGATGATGACCTAAGGCCGAAATAAGCTTGTAGTAAGTTAATAACGTTTAAAGCAGTGTTAAAATAATTTATAATTATTGTGGTATTGATCATGTCAGTCAAAGACATAATCCACACTGCGGGCCCCAGAGAACGAAAATTGTCAAAATCTGTGATCTATTAATTTAAATTGTCGAATCCATGAAATCATCGATTCTTAATACATCCCAGTACACTATCATATGAGGTCTATCGCGGTTTTATAATGGACATTTTGACGTCTAGACACACATGTTCAAGGAGAGCACCCATAGTCAATATTTGGTTGCAACGTGGCAATCACCCTGCACAGGTGGTACACGCTGTTGTGCTAGAAACAAAAGATTCCTTGGTAGATGATTCGAGTGGTCGTTGTCTATTTGCGTGTGGACAGTCAAATGTTTAAATGTTTCTAAAGCCTGAGGGACTTAACTGCGGGGTCATCAGTCCCTAACCTTACAAAATACTTATGAACTACCTTATACTAAAGACGACACAAACAGCCGTGCCCGAGGGGGGATTCGAACCCTCGACTGTAGCGGCCGTGCAGACTGTGACAGGCGCGCCGCAGACCGCTCGGCCATTGCGTCCGGCTTTTATATGTCATTTGTATTTTAACTACGGAACTATCTTTCTTTGTTCGGATACTGCACTTATAATTTTGTATATTATTTCTTATATATTCTCTGATAAGTATAACATGTTGTGGAATGTTAGTCCAAAACACAGTAAATAATTATTTTATTTTTATATCAAAAGATACCTTTCGGCGTTAAGTGGTATCGTCAGGTGAGCCTATAAAACATTTTCTTTTATCAATATGTACCCCAGTACTAAATAAAATTTTATAAATTTCACTTATGAAGCGTGCAGCATGTATGGTATTTTAGGCCTTAAATGCTTCAAGTGACTACCTATTAGGTTTTATTTTTAATTTACGAATTGTAATTAGTTACTGTATCTGCAAATGCCTCAGAAGGTTTATGTTTACAAATTTTTCAAGTATATAGGTCATCAACAACATCAAGCAACATTATCCATACCCATTCATGTCATCCCCAATCACACGAACTAGCATTTTTCCATTCAATGATTAACGGACTTGTCTGCCTACCACTAGATGACATGGCCAACGGGGAACGGCCCCGCACATCGCAGCATAGCGCCTCAATGCGCTCGGCCGCTACGCCGTGGCTGTGGACAGTCCCCCAGCAGCGCTACCTGTCACTGCTCCTTTACCCAAATGGTCGCCCTCTGCCACACAGTCGCTCTCTCTTTGTGCAGTGATACAGCCGCTGAAGAAAGTGGGGCCTCCCCATGCACCATAACCCATCTGGACGCTGACCACAGTGACCAGTGCCCGACGGCAGATTCGGCTGCGTGCACCGTGGATCCCTGGGTCTACCCTTCATCAAGTGAAGACCTTAGAGAATCTCTCCTGAGGTGAGTTCCCCCTTTAAATGTGCACATTGTACTCTTCCTGTTCCCTTTACTTCCACTGGTGTCTTTTTTTTTCAATCGTTTCAAATGTTTTCTTGCAGCTAGGCCATTGTTTTCGATTCTATCTGTGATCTTTAATTAATTTTCTTTTGTTATTGGTTAATTTAATTATGTCCAAAATTTCGTATTTATTGCTGTATGAATTTGAGAAATCAATTAATATTAATTAAATACAACTTATAAGGATATATTTAATTAGATATTATATATTGAAATAAATAATTTATATTACATAACAACATAAATAGAAAATAAAATCAAATCTACAACAAAATTTTATATTGATTAAAGAAATAAATCATTACATAAAACACAAAAAGGAGCTTTTAATTTACGAGGCGGGTCCAGAAAGTAAGTTCCGTTTGGTAATAAAATGAAATTATACACAGATACAGAAGAAATTTTTATTGCACAAAATTCTACAACTCTTAAAATACTTTTCCACATAACTGCCGAAATTTTGCAGGCCTTTGTCATAGCATGGAACCAGGTTTTTTATACCTTCTTCATAGAAATCTACCGCCTGTATCTATATGCATCAGTGATCGTAAAATTTGGGGGAAGTCCATAGCGAGAGCACTAATTGTAAACCTACGGTTTTCCTGGATCTTGTCATCAATCGTGTGAACAAGTTCTTCTGTAACCAAAGGTGGACGTCCACTTCGTTCTTCATCGTGCACATCACTACGCTCGCCATTGAACTGTCGGACCCATCTTCTCACCATCGAATCACTCATCGCATTTGGTCCGTAAACATCGCAAATTTGCTGATAAATTTCACTCGGTTTCACTTTCCTCGCATTCAGAAACCGAATCACCGACCTGATTTCACAGGCGGCGGGATTTTAAATCAACGCCGACGTTTCAAACAAGCACAACAAAGCGTACGTAACTGACAGCGATCTCCAAATGGCGCACGCTCTTCTCGTTGATACACATCGTCTACAGCGCATGTGCGGAACTGCAATCGCAGCGCTGCAGCGGAGATAAATTGAAACGGAACTTACTTTCTGGACGCGCCTCGTATATATAAAATAAATGAGATGCTTGAATAAAGAATTATCTTGAATTCTCACCCTGAATTCTTCTTAGGACCTTTATTTCACATGTGCTTGATATCTGATCCTCTGTTACCGAATAAAACGGAAACGAAATTTCATTACGTGCTAGTGGGCATTGAACTAAATCCATGGAGAAATTTGCAAATCTGTGCAGATCTGGTTCTCTTGCTTGCTAGGAAGGGTTTCTAGGTGGTTATACTGAAGACTAAACAACTGGGACATAAACACACACAACCACAAATGATTGACAATCGCACATCGAGTAAGCACATCATGCCACCAGTTATGTTACATCTTGTCCGCAAATCCTTTTGAAGGTTCACTGCGTTGTGCATTCAGGGACATGGATACACATTTCAACATTGCATTTAAATCAACACTCTGACCCCAGAATATCCATCATCACACAGCCATATGCTAGTTGCCAAACTAAAAGTGAGAGGAATGTGATTGCAGTTGGTGTAATTGCAAACCTCTGCTGAACCGGGATTTGATCCAGGGTTTCTTGCTTACTAGGTAGGGTTTCAAGGCGGTTATGATGAAAACGAAACCATTGGGACATAAAAATACAGGCATGATTGCAGTAGCCTTATACGAGGTACGTCCACAAAGTAAGTTTCGTTTGGTTGTATAAAAGAAACGTGTATAGATACAGAAAAAGTATGTATTGTACAAAAATCTACAACTGTTACACTACGTTTCTACATAGATTCCGAAATTTTGTAGGCTCTTGTCATAGCGTGGCACAAGGTTTTGTACGCCTTTTTCATAGAAGGTTGCCGCCTGTGTTCTCAACTATGTGGTAACAAGTTCTTTCAGTTCGTCATCATCGTTGAAGTGTTGGCCACGAAGGATAGCTTTTTAGGTGTAATAAGAGAGGAAAGTCGCTAGGGATGAGGTCCGGGCTGTACGGAGGATGATGAAACACATCCCAGTGAAATTCCCGTAAGAGTTGTTTGATCACATTCGCCGTGTGAAGTCGGACATTATTGAGGAATCACTCTCAGTATTTTGTCCGTAAACCTCGAAGATTTGCCGATGAATTTCCTTTGTTTTTAACTTCCTTTGCATTATGAAAACGAATCACAGATCTTATTTCACACGCGGCGGGCGATTTTTCAATAACGGCTGCCATTATAAAGAAGCACTACAAAGCACACGTCGGCAGCAGCGATCTGAAAATGGCGTCCATGTCTTCTCTTTGGGTCAGAGTAACTGCCACGCATGCTCGGAACTGCGATCGTAGCGCTGCCGCGGATAGAAATAGAAACGGAACTTTCTTTCTCGACGACCCTCGTATGTACATTTCAGCAAATACGGTTTAAAAATTTTAAAAGAGATGAAAAGTGACAAAGGGGAAAAATCGGTGACTAACAACTTATATAGACGGAGACTAGAATGGTAGACATGACAATACATTAGGGAGATAAAATCGGCGAACACAAACACAGGACATTGTACGACGATGAATGGTAATGAGGTTGGAGTGATGTGAATGGCAGTGGAGATGATGGTGACACAGATGATAACAATCAGGTTATGCAAAGTTACACTGCACAAACTGATTAAAATACACTCATGGTGGCCGCACGTTGAATATCTTTTTATGATAAAAGAAGACACAACCCGACGTTAAACAAAGTTGATGCAGTACTCACACCTCGCATGATGAACAAACAGGGCACACAAATGTTGGTGAATGGTGCAGTGGAGGGCGTGTGGGGAGGAAAGTGGAAGGGATGCGGAAGGAAGGGAGCTAGGGTGGGCCATAGATACTGAAAGGAGGCAATGAGTATGGTAGGTACACAACCAGAGGGATCTAATGGCGAGGAGAGTGAGGGTAGGAGTTTGCCCTAGCAGAGGAAAAAAGAATGGGGGGAAGCATGAGAAGGAGGAGATCGAAGGTGACACGAGAGATACATATTAGGATGGAAGGCATCATTTGGGAGGGAAGTGGTGTAAGTTGCCGGGGAGAGGATGCAGAGGGTGTGGAGGTGGAGGTCATGAGGTCACAATGCTGGAGGTGCAGAGAAGTGGAGAGCCCGGCAGGGGAGTTGTAGAAGAAAACCTAAAATGTACCTGATATGTTCAAGAAAGAAAGGGTGCGGGGCAGACTGGTGGCGTGCCATGATTCACCTAAATTCTGACAGGGTAAATCAAGTGCTATTGGCCATTGTGTCAGTGTTTGGCTATATGGTGGCGCCATCCACCGAGTGTAGCGCTGCCAAGACCCCAATCGGGTATCTAGGTCCGTGGACTCTGGAAGGCATCTAAAATCTGCGGTGCGATACCACACCCTATTAATGTAATTCGCTGCCTACTGACAGAAAATATAAATTCCTTTGTGCTATCAATGCTGAGTACTTCATGACAGTGTAGTCATTGTTGTTCCCACTTGTATTGTACTATTTGTGTGTGGACAATCCCTCAGCAATGTCACATGCAGTGAGCTGTTCTGTAACACAGTCGCTCTCTCTATGTGCAGTGTGATAGCCCCTGAAGAAAGCTGGACCTCCCCAGACCTCGCCACACAGCCAGCCAGTGACCAGAGTGACCTGTACCAGAAGGCAGCCTCAGCTGCACTGACCACGGAAGCCGCCAGCGACACGGCCCCACCTGAGGACGTTAAAGTCTCTCTACTGAGGTGAGTTCCCCCTTTACATATGCACATTGTATTATTATTGTTAACCTTATTTCCACTGGTCTTGCTTTTTTAAATTCTTAGACAACTGTGTTCCATTCTGTCAATGAGATCTTTCATAAATTTTGTTTTGCTACTCGTTAATTTGGTTATGTCTTGAATTTCACATTTATTCCTGATTTCTGTAATGGGATCTTTCTTACTAAATTTTTACCCTGAGTTCTTGATAGCGCCTTTATTTCACATATGCTTGATATCTGTTTAGTATTATTTGAACCTGTATTTTCGCTGTCTATATCAATATTGATCAAACTATTCTTTTTTAAATGTGTAGTTTACTCTCTCTTGTCATTTACATGTTCCTCAACATTATTTCTTTCATAAGGTCTGATAGCTAGCTTCTTAATATAGGATATGGATTTCAATTTTTGTTCGAATTGTTTGGTAATTGAATTTTGAAACTGCTCCGACGATTTTCATTTCTATTCCCAGCTTGCATCTTAAGGTTTCTCTCCCTACTGTTAGGCATTTAGTTTTTCGGTATTTATTTCCAAATTTTATTTGATAGATTTTACAATCTGTTGACAGATTCAAATATGAGGAGGCTGTCATGTGCAAAGCATATTATAATCATGTTTTAGCAGGTTCTTGGTAAGTTCGTCGATTATGAGATTAAGAACTAACACCCTTAAAGAATCCCCCAATCTGATAGCTTGGGAGATGGTTATATCTGCTTCTTGTTCTCTTAAATTCGATATTAGCAATAATTAAATATGTCACAATGTTGTGGTCGCAAAAATTTATATTGCATATGACGCATTTTGGTCCTTCATCGTCTGTTATAAAGATTTTATGAAGAAATACAACAATACATGAAAGATCAAAGTGAGGTAGAATAAGAGAAAACAAAAACAATCAAGTCAAGTAACAACACTTACATAAAATACTGGTATAAGGTTCCCAAAATGAGCACAGATACGTAAGTTGGAATTGATAATTGTATATGAGTAGGAAGATGTATCATTAACGGACACCTTGTATTTTATTATGTCTTATGCAGGTGCATATAGCCTCTTAATCTGTAATTTTACCTATGTTAACTTGCACCTCATCCCTGAAAACAAATATGTACTTCTGTTGTTGTCACTTCTGTATGTGATGTGGCTTGTCTCCATTGTTCAAAATTCAAGTACATCCTTTTCCACACAATGTATGTAACTTTTCTTGTTTTCTCAGCTCCACTGCAGTTCATATTTTAAGTGACATTTATAGTGTACATCACATTTCATGAACACAGTTTACTTTTGTTAATGTTGTTTCTGACCTGGTGATTGTGTATCCATACGTACTATGCCACAAGCTGCTGAAATGTTTTTGATATGTGTACTATGTATGTAGCCAATAGAGGGCACCACGTTAAACGTCATTTCTAACCTGGTGATTGCGTATCCTTACGTACATTGTCACAAGCTGTTAAAAAATTGTCACTGTATTGTGTAGGTAGCCAATGAAGGGCACCCTGTTTCTGGCTTGTGTCTCACACAGACACATATGGCCTCTTAGTCTGTAATTGTACCTGTATTGAATTGTAAACCTGTCTGAATGTAAACATGTACTTTTATTGTTAGTTATTTTCTTACATGAATTGGCTTGTGGCCACTGTTAAAATTTCAAGCATGTCCTGTCTTACAATACATATGTAGTATTTCATGTTTTCTGAGCTCACCTACATTTCCTATTTAAGTGAAACATTTGTATCATATTTTATGTATGCAATATTATGCTAATCTTGTTTTATGATCTTGAAATTGCATATCCTCAAGTATTTCTGCCATGAGCTGGTCCTCAGTTTTCCGACACTTTGTACAGGTAGAACCAAATAAGAGCTTCTTAGTTCTGTTACTGACTTGCACAGGCGC
The DNA here is from genome assembly GCA_026315105.1 of Locusta migratoria. Taxonomy (NCBI): domain Eukaryota; kingdom Metazoa; phylum Arthropoda; class Insecta; order Orthoptera; family Acrididae; genus Locusta; species Locusta migratoria. Next base: position 27,646,126 of record CM048753.1, read on the forward strand.
ACATAGCCTCCAAATCTATAGTTATAATATTAGCTAACATATTTATAAGCTTTTGTTATTATATTTCAAACTCCATTCTACTTTACTTTTAAGGCTCATATTTTTATTCTATATTACAACTCCAGTATTATGTCCTTTTATAATTATCCTTACTTGTGCTGTACCCATGTAACCCACATTTATTGGGTTTGTAACACTCTTGTCACCAGTCTTTCATATGTATGTCTACAACCATCCTATCATCTATCTTCCTTGTTCACATACAATCAGCTTCACATTCCAAAGTCAGTTTGGCACATGTCACTTTCAATGATACATCTACCTATACATGTGCAGTTATCACTTAAAACATACTTTCCTTGTCCTTATACCGACATTTTATGTAAGTACAATTATGTTCTCTCGGTTGGTTTGTTATCTCTTACTCTACCTCAGTTTGATTTCTCATGCACTTTCAATTTTCTTTATAAAATCTATTCACAGTTGGTATCAGACGATAGCAAACCGAAATGCATCATACGCAATGAAGTTTTATGTGACCAAGACATTGCTATACATTTAGTAAGTGCCAATACTGAATGATCACCTGCCTCAAATGTGAATGATTTGAATCAATTGTCTGAAATTCGTTATTGTCTACCATTCTGTGGTAATTTCCATCACTGCTCTGGTCACTTTCATGGTTACATTATTTTCTTCAAGTATTTGTAGAATATCTCGCAGTTTTACTGTGTCAAAGACTTTTGCTAAATCCACAAAATATAAAAAATTCAATTTGTATGATTTTTCTAAATTTTACAAATCATATACATTGCATCCTCTTCCTTTGGAATGATTATTGTTATTATTTAATTATTATTATTGTACATTATATATTTTTAATATCTTTGTGATAGTTTTCAGAGTGTTATTCCATGTTAGTTTCCACACATTTCTTTAATAGATTTTTTTGAGTGTAGGTGTGTTTAGACCTTTGTCCAGTCCAGTGTGATGACACATTTACCTATTATATTTTGAAATTTCAGCTGAGGTACGACTATTAATGTTGTTTCTCCACATTGCAGCACTTCATTTCTTATTGTATTAAGACCTTCTGATCCACTATTCTTTACATTTCACTGTTTTTCACTTAGTACTTATACTGTTATTTCCATATATTCCTCACCCAAGTAATTTTTTTATTGTAGATACATACTAATGTAGTCACAAAAAATTACTCCTTTCAAAAAGCGTTACATTCATCATACATGAATATGATTCTGTATATTCTTCTGTAGGTTTACAGGTTGAGATAAAATAATCACACAACTACAATAACCAAATCAGTGCAGCCATATGATGCTATGAGGCAGAATTTTTTTCTAAAAATAGTAATACACTTGAGCATTTCATCCTATTTTTAATTTAACCCTGTAGAGAAACATAAATGAAAAGGAATAAAGTCCACAAGGAAATTATTTTTGTGAAAATAAATAATTGTAAATTGGGCATGAATGTCTTCAATACTTGCAGGCGCAACAGTCTGGAGGCAAAGGCTTTTCTGTATTAGTAAGGTGAATAACTGGAAGAAAGGGGAAACTATATTCGTTTTTTTTTTTTTTTTTTTTTTTTTTTTTTTTTTTTTTTTTTTTTTTGAGGTCTGGTAGCTCTGAGTTCTCATTTGATGATATTAGCATCTTACTGTGTAAGTCAGCTGGAAAACAATTAGTCACAGCTTTACTTAAATTTCTAAATTAATTGAGTAAGTAACGAAGTTTGTTTTTTACTGTATGAAAAATGCAGTCCACAAGTTACTTTAAAATAACTGAACGTTATTTAGATGCCACTTTGACCTTGGATACATCGGCAGCCCATAGCGCCCAGTCACTACTTCCGTTATTAAACAGTGCTATAAGGGACGCTTTACAAATGTAAATTCCAAAGGTGGTGATGCGTCCCTTACACCACTGTTTAATAACTAAATCTGAAAATAGGCACATTCCTCATTGAAACTAATGGCGTGGCCACCTTATTCATTGAAGTTAAAGCCAGTTGAGTATGTGTGGGAAGCACTTGGCTGACTCAATACAGCCAGACCAGCGCCTCCCACAATGATTGCAGATCGTTAATATGCACTCTTGGAAGAATGGCCAAATATCCCTCAAGAGCTGATAACCTCATACCGTCCATGCCGCACAGGTCTCCAACTGTACTGGTCATCCAAGGTAATCGTACACCATATTAGTGGGCAACGAGAATGACTTTTCACTATTATGGCAGCCCCATGGTTCCTCGCTGTAAGTAAACGCCATGTAAAGCTCGAGTAAAGGGGTGAGACAGCAAAATGTTGTACTGTATCACAGACGAAGTACAGTCGTAACAAATGTCTGAATAAATTACATTACTGTATGTTTATTTTTACGATAGCTCACCTCATCCCCTAATTATTTTGAGTAGTGTGGTAACTAAGTATAAAGATACTTTCCTACTGCTTTGGATGACAGAAAGCTGTACCGTGTATCTTTATATATAGTGTTCCGTGTGTTTGTATGTGTGTATGTATTGCATACAAATCTACAGTTTTCTTCCAGTGTTTATGAAATTTAGCACACGTCAACTTCAATCGATGCGGACGGTCGCCGTAAGTGTTGGGATCACGTACAACACGTTGTTCACGAGATATGACGTCCTACACAATGAGAAGCGCGACAGATTGCTGCATTAAGCGACAATTCTGCTCATTTTCCCCTAAACCACTGGACCTATTTTAACCAAATTTGGTTCACATATTTCTTACCGTGAAATAACAATTGCTGCAGGAGTAAGAACCATATACGACGCTTGGTCCAGGAGATATAACGTCATAAATGATAGGAGTTGGAAGAAACTGCCACATAATGCGTCGAGCGTTTAAAAATACTGTATTTCAAAATGACAGTACTTAGCGACTTGCAAGAAACGTTAAACGTAATTTCAAACCTTCATTGAACTTTTTCTCATTGACAACCACATCAATAAACCTGAAAGGAAAAAAAATCTCGCTTAGTACGTTTCTGCAGTTAATGGAACTTCCGGTATGACGTTGCAGTTTGTAATGTCTACAGTACAGATTGTATTAACAGGAAATTTTACAGATAGTATACACACATACAGATGAATGTACCTAATAAATTGCATCATAATTGTATTCCTATACTACAAATTGTAGTCACAGGAAGTTTTACAGACAGTATATACACATATAGTTGAATCTACCTTCTAAATTGTATCACACGTAGTTCATTATATATAAGCACATAAACAGTAACGTTCATGGAAAACCTCTCCATCATGCACCAAGTTTTAATCTATTACTTCTTTCTACTAATTGTATCCCCAAGAGAATTTACAGACCTACATAAATTACACAAATGAATATATACCCGAAAAGTTATACAATTGTACAAGATAATACAGAAATTTTCCGGGCTGTTACGCCGTAGTTTTATGTATTTATTACGCAAACCCAACGTTACGTCCCCAACTACGAAGAACATTTTCAAGGGGGATCGTAGCGAGCCAGGGTGTGCATCAAACATATAAAAGTGTCCCGATCCACCTGGAAAATGTCCTCCACCGTTGGGGACGAAACATTGGGTTTGAGTAATAAAACCATAAGACCACGGCATAATAGCCCGGAAAATTTTAGTGATATTGACATCTCCAGCTGTGAAAGTTTCATTTTACAATTGTACAAAGTACAATTAATTAAATATGAGATTGTACGAATTTTATATGTTCAAAAAATGTTCAAATGTTTGTTAAGCTTAAGGGTCTTAACTGCAGGGTCATCAGTCCCTAAACTTACAAACTACTTACGAACTACCTTGTACTAAAGACAACACAAAAGTCCATGCTCGAGGGGGGGGATTCGAACCGCCGACTGTAGCGGCCATGCAGACTGTGACTGGCGCGCCGCAGACTGCTCGGCCATTTTGTCCGGCTTTTATATGTCATTTGTATTTTAACTACGGAACTATCTTTCTTTGTTCGGATACTGCACTTATAATTTTGTATATTATCCATGACAGTATTATTTCTTATATATTCTCTGATAAGTATAACATGTTGTGGAATGTTAGTCCAAAACACAGTAAACAATTATTTTATTTTTATATCGAAAGATATCTTTCGGCGTTAAGTGGTATCGTCAGGTGAGCCTATAAAACATTTTCTTTTCTCAATATGTACCCCAGTACTACATAAATAAAACTTTACAAATTTCACATATGAAGCGTGCAGTATGTATGGTATTTTAGGCCTTAAGTGCTTCAACTGACTATCTATTAGGATTCATTTTTAATTTACGAATTGTAATTAGTTACTGTATCTGCAAATGCCTCAGAATGTTTTACGTTTACAAATTTTTCAAGTATATAGGTCATCAACAACATCAAGCAACATTATCCATGCCCATTCATGTCATCCCCAATCACACGAACTAGCATTTTCCATTCAATGATTACAATGATTAACGGACTTGTCTGCCTACCACTAGATGACATAGCCAAACAAAAGGAATTAATTACACTTCAATACAGTGTTCAACAAAATGAATACGACCCCAACATCGTAACAAAGCTGTACAATAAAAAGACGAGTCATGATCCATTAACAACATATCCAGGAATCAAATTACAAAGAGAAACACCCCAAAGAAAGATCTAGAAAAACTACAAATAAAATGTTTTTTTTTTTTTTTTTTTTTTTTTCAGAAATACTAAAATCACTTTTGCATACCAAAACCGACACACCATAAGAAGCAAAATCCTCACACATACGACAAAACATTCTAAATTTCTAAATCCTGGTACATACAAAATCTCTTGCAACTCCTGTAATAAATATTATATAGGCCAAACTGGACGTAATTTCACCGTTCGCTATAAAGAACACAATAGGGAGAGCGAGAAAAACCCACCTACGTTTTACCAGCACTTACAATCGAAAAATCACACAGTAGGCAGTATAGAAAACGCTCTCGAAATTTTACATGTAATACAGAAAGAATAGGAAATGAATATTCTAGAGGAAATTGAAGTATGTATCCAAGCAACTAGCGATGCAAATGATTTATTAAACGATTTAACCGATTTTAAACACGAAAATAACATCGATAATTTTATTGATAACTTAACTCTGGACAAAGGATAGTGGCGCATACATAGATCAGTGATCATACTATAATGCTAAAGTCAACCGATGACTAAATGAAGACAACCATGTTAAATATAAATGTATCATCCCTATTGTCCTCGTAAAATTTCTAATAAAATCTTTCACCATACTCGCAAATAATAACATTCACATAAATAATAAACAAAATTAGGCCATATCTATTAAATTCTATTTTTTTCTTTGGAAAAAAATTGTGAAAATACGTAAACTTATAGTATTCTGAGGCATTGACAGATGCAGTAACTGACTACAATTCGTAAATGAAAAATAAAACCTAACAGTTAGTAAGCTGAAGTACTTAGGGCTTCTAAATACCGAATGTACTGCACACATTATATGTGAAATTTGTAAAATTGTATTTATGTAAATTTATTTATCTAATACTAGGATACATATTGATAAAAGAAAATGTTTTTGCAGAATCACCTAATGATGGCACTTAACGCCGAAAGATATCTTGTGATATAGAAATAAAATAATTGATTACAGTGTTTTGGACAAACCTTCCACAATATGTCAGTATATGACATTTCTATCACTGTGTGCCCAAGATATAGTAAATTAAATATAGCATGAATAAATAAATACCCTGGCAACACCGGGTTTTCAGTTAGTATTACATATAGGAGAAGGTGCAGGTGAAGTACTAATGGCTTGAATAAGTAAATAAATACCCAGGCAACTCAGGATTTTCCGGTAGTTTAGTAATTTCGGCACTGGGGACTTGTCGTTGTTTAACCTAAGTAATGTAGAAAGTAGTTAATTTCATTTGACTTGAATTTTAGGATAAAAGGATGACACTGTTTCTTTTGCAGGAGACTTTCTACCGAGGAGAAGGGCAGGAGGCTTCTAGAGGCAGCCAGAGTGGGGGACGTGCAGGAGATAGAGTCTCTGTTGGCGGCTGGAGCGGACGTGAGGACCACTGACCTAGTCAGCATGACCGCCCTCCACTGGGCGGCGAGAGAGGGCCACGTGGAGGCGGCCAGGTGTCTGCTGGTTGTGGGGGCCGCGGTCGACGCCGAGAGCTCCACGCAGAGCACACCGCTGCATTTCGCCGCGTGGAGGGGCCACGGGGATGTGGCGCGGCTGCTGGTAGCCGCCGGCGCCAACCACAGCGCCAGGAACCAATACGGGTACACGCCGCTGCACTTCGCAGCAGACCGTGGCCACACAGACGTCGCAGTGACACTTCTGGACGCGGGGGCTGACAGGGGGGCCGTCGACAGTAGAGGGAACACGCCGCTGGACGTCGCCAGGGAGAACAAGCACCAGCAGCTGGTGGACCTGCTGACGACCAGCTAGTGGGCCACAGAGTAAAACCCCGTTACTCCTGTAGATATTGTTTGTCGAATATTAACTACCGCACATCATCACAACTGGAGAAATGAATGGAGATGTTTATAGGTTTGTGCCAGGATGTCTGAGCGAAGGAGTGGGCATTGGGTTGAAATGAGGAAGGCTTGATGGAGATTTCATGGTGAGCTTTATTGGAAAATACTTGGAAATTACCCTTGATAGGACACTATCAAGGAGCGGGCATTGGGTTGAAACGAAAAACGCTTTGTTGGAGATTTCATGATGGGTTTCATTGGAAAGTACATTAAACTTGTCCTTGATAGAACGCTATCACTTAAGCGACATATTGAGAAGAGCAAGGCAAAAGTCGAAACATGGAGGATAACAACGTGAAAATGGGGAGCTAATGCAAAAGTTTTACGCATGACAGCAATGGAGCTCTGATACTCTGCTGCTGTGTTTACAATTCCTGTGTGGAAACGGTCATGCCATGCAAACAAACTGGACCCTGTCCTGAATCAGACCTATAGGCTTATCACTAGGTGTCTTAAAGCTACAAGAGTTGAACATCTCTACTCATTATCAGAAATCACTCCACTAAAGGTCAAACGCTAAAGACAGAGCAGAACAGCTTCAAGACCAACATAACTCATTACATGGATACCAAACTGTACCAAAACGCCTAAGTCAAGAAGCAGTTTTCTACACTCAGTGGAACCACTCACAGACTCAGAATAAAATTTTGGTGGGAGCAATAAGGACATACCCACTATGCTGAGGAGATGATGCCACCAGGCGCAGAACTGGAAGAGATGGAAGACTTTAAACAGGCTGCAGTCGGGAATGGGTACATGCAACAAGAATTTGCACAAGTGGGGAAAACAGTGAGAGTGTTTTGTGTTTGTGCAGTAAGTCATCCAAGAGAGTGCACAGCATAAGACCTGATAACCTGCAGCGGAACAGGAATGACATATCCAGACTTCTGAAAGAATGATATATGAAGTTGATCATACTATCTTGTACATAATGTTTCACATATTTAATTTTAAATGTTATAATATTTCATTGTAAAACTGTATAGACATTATTATTTTACAATCTGTGAATTTATTAAATATTGTTTATAGCTCACATGCGAAATATATATATATATATATATATATATATATATATATATATATATATATATATATATATATATATATATTTGAAAATTTTGTTGTGCTACTTAGAAGGGACCTTTGGGGAGGTTAACACCTGTCCGAAAGGTACATAGAGGTAAAGTTATGGTAACATCAGAGCTGAAGGAAATGGTCTAGTCAGGTTGGAGGCAAGGGCGCAAGAGAGCCTCTGTTCTTCAGTTGTTCAGATCTGAGCATAACGTACCACATGTGATCACCAGATAAGCTCATGGTTTGTGCCCGGGTTCTGACAAGTCACTGGGGGTGGTGTATCCTCGTCAGCAGAACCAGGCCACCAAGGAATCATACAATTTTAAACATGGTTGTAACAGCAACCATTAAAGATTAACATACAAAAATGCAGCTCATCGGTTGCAAAAATTTTTACTTTCAATGAAGGCTTCCTTAGGTGAAGCCAAAACAATGGTTAAATAATTAACCTCTAAATTTTCAATCGATGAGCTGTATTTTTGAATGTTAATCCACTGAGGAATGCCGATCAAACAGGAACACGTCAGGAACATGTGTGTGGAAAGTTCCAGCAGCAGGTACATGCCATGACCAATGATCGGTCTGGCAAGCCAGGCTGGGCGAAACACGTATGAAATTTTAAAACTTTTATTTTCCATTCCTAAGCACCCCAGGGGCTGACGTCGCCCTCATACAGTTTTATGTTACTAACAAAAGGTTAACTTACTTTTTAGAAACACAAAATGTGGCAAAATATTGTCCTAACATCCTACAATATTTGGTTATGTATACGTATTAACCATGGAATCCTTGGTGGGATAATCTTTGATGATATGTGGAACTTCTGAGAATTTCACTATATCCAAATACTTCATACACTTAAAACGTCTGTGTTTTAAGTGTATCAGATCTCAAACTGGAAATACATCTAACTCTGGATGCAAAAACTGCTGCAATTGGTGTCTGTGGATAAAGTTTTAACATTAGCAGCAATATTCACACCTTACTTCTCCCCACAATCTGATTCCAGAGTGCTGAGTGTGTCTGTAGAATTGTGTTTGTAGTGCATCAGATCTAAAACTGGAGATACATCTGTGGATGCAAAAACTGCTGCTATTTGTGTCAGTGGATAATGTTTAACATTCTTCTCATCATAAAGTGCATTACATTATGCACAATGTGTCTCTAGATCTGCTGACTGAAAAACTATTGTGTTTCATTTCATATCCCACAATATTCACTCCATAGTACATGATTATCTCAATACAGTTTCCTGGATCAAATCTACATCCTATGCACTTTTTGCTATTGTTCACATCAACAGCGCTTGCTAGCATCCAACACAACATTGGCTGAGCCAGTTCCGGGGCTGCCATGCAACCCACTACTGAACAACTCTGCCTTGATGAGCATCGCTGACCACAGCGCCACCACTGCCCTAGCTTGCAGATTGCGGAAATATGGCAGATAACTATGTCTAGCACATAGGGCATGAATGTTAATTCATTTGTAAGGAGGTAAATACAATAATAATAATAATGAAAATCTACAATGTGGAAAGAGTTTCATTATTTTTCAAAATAAATAATGAAACTTTATGATCCACTGTCATAGTTGTCAAACATGGTAATTCAACTATTTATCAAATAGCATCTATAGCTATCCTATAAGCAATTGTATAATAGCTTTAAGGCATAAAATTTCAAAGAGAAAATGAATATCAGTGGAACATCTATGAATCATTTATTCAGATGAAGAATAAACCTATGGTCAGATGCAGTATTATACTCTGAAATGAAAGATAACCCATCAAAAGACAAATTTATTTTCCAGTTACTACAGCAATCTCATGATCTAACTGTCACCGTTAAAATAACATAGCTCGTACTGTAAGCAGCAAAGAGTTTGGCAACTACAAACTCAAGACAGCAACACATATTTTCCAACATTGCAGGTCAAATGTCTCGCACATCACACAGAAAGACAAACGTTTTGGTGTAATTAACATTATGAGTTTTTGTATGTTAACCTATACATCAATTCTATATTCCCTTTTGTGTTAGCATGAGATAATTTAATTGAACTCTTCGTATCCTTCAGACATCATACACTTTTTTTAGACTTTCACAGATTATAGTTGTATATCTACCAACTTAAGATATTCGAAACCTAAAATTACAATGTTTACCTCATGATAGCATAACAGCCGAAAACCGGTTCGTAAACCAATAAATTTACTGAGTATCTCAGCGTTATCTTGTGTCTTTCATTCATAATGTATAAAGTATTCTGTCAAGAACCAACGGAACAGTCAGTGAATTTCTTATATCTGTGAACTAAATGCCTCACATTATGAACATATTGTCATAGCTTGTCAGTAAGTATCTAAGCAGCAGCAGTGTAATGTACTTCTTGCTAGTGTCCATAATTACACAGTAATGCAATGGCATAAAGATTCTAACAAATTTCTTCTTTTGCAACTGTATGACTTATTTATAGGTATCAAACGTTTTCCACCTTGTCAGGGTAAGGATTTTCAGTGGTCTGTTACACAAGAAAAAGTATAATAATGGAAAGTCCAGGATGGAATTAATGATATAGTAAGGACAGTTTACAACTCACAGCAAAGACGTGGTGACGAGCTGCGACACACACATACAAAAGACACATACATACATCACTTTGGCCATGGCGTTCTTCAGAAAATAGAACATTTACACAATAACACAGTCACACAACATAGTCATACAACCATCACCTCCCGCTGCTGCACTTCGAATCACGCTCTGCGGCGAGTAATCGGTGACAGGAGGGGAGGGGAGAGGGGATAGGAAGGTTACATCATGGTGGTGACGATGGGTTAGATGGGAATAACGAGATGCAGCTTGGGAATAGAGTGGGGAGGCGGGTGAGGGGATACAAATACAATATAATAAAATAAACAATATAAAATAAATATATAAAAAATTGCGTGCATACTGAAAGTACACAAGTCCGCACACACAAACACACACACACGAACACACACGTACTCACATGCACTCACACACACACACGCTCACACACACACATACACACACACACACGATCGCACATTCATGCACCACTCAAAATAGGTGGGGTTTGGGATAGAGAGGCAGGAACTGTAAGGTATGGGGAAAAAAACGGAAGTTGAGGCCTGGATGGTTTCGGAATTGGAGAATGTGTTGTAGGTATAAATACCATCTGTGCAGTTCAAAAAAGCTGGTGGTAGATGGGAGGATCCGGATGGCCTTGGTTGTGAAGCAGCCATAGAAATCAAGAATGTGCTCCGTTGCATGCTGTGCCACAGGGTGGCCAACCTTGTTTTTGGCCACAGTTTGGCGGTGTCCATTCATGCTAATGGATAATTGGTTGGTGGTCATGCCAATTTAGAAAGCTGCACAGAGATTGCAGCTCAGTTGGTAAATTACATGGCTGCTTTGACTGGTGACCCAGCCACTGATGGGGTACAATAAGCCTGTGGCAGGAGTGGAATAGGAAGTGCTGGATGGATGGATTGGACAGGTCTTGCAGTGGAGTCTTCCACAAGGATATGATCCCTGTGGCAGTGAGCTGGGTTTCAGGATGGCATAAGGATGAACTAGGATGTTGTGAAGGTTTGGAAGGCGACGAAACACCAATTTAGGAGGGGTGGGAAGGTTCTTGCGCAGGATGTCTCTCATTTCTGGGCATGAGGATAGAAAATCAAAACTTTGTCGAAGGATGCAGTTCAGTGTAGTTCAGGGTAGTAATGGGTGACAAGGGGAGCGCTCTTTTGTGGATGGTTACTAGTGTTCGGAGGAGGATTTGGGGTGTGTGAGGATATAGCATGGAAAGTCTGTTTTCCGACTAGATCTGTGGGGGTAATTTCTGTCGATGAAGGCCTTTGTGCGACCCTCAGCATATTCTGAAAGGGAGTTCTTGTCACTGCAGATATGCCGTGCACGAGTGGCCAGGCTGTAAGGGAGAGATTTTTTTTATATGGAAGGGATGGCAAGTGTCAAAGTATAGGTATTGTTGGTGGTTAGTAGGTTTAATATGGACGGAAGTGTGGATGGAGCCATCAGTGAAATGGATGATGATATCCAGGAATGTGGCATAGTAGGTTGAGGAAGACCAGGTGAAGTGGATGGGGAGAAGGAATTGAAGTTCTAAATAAAGGAGGATAGGGTGTCCTGGCCCTGAGTCCAGATCATGAAAATATCATCAATGAACCTGAACCAGGCCAGAGGTTTGGGGTTTTTGGGATGCTATGAAGGATTCCTCCAGACAGCCCATAAACAGGTTGGCATAGGAGGGTGCCATGTGGGTGCCCATGGCTGTGCCTTGGATTTGATGGTAAACGTTTCCCTCAAAGGAAAACTATTTGTTAGTTAGGATGAAAGTGGTGAGGGTTATAAGGAATGAGGTATCAGGCTTGAGCTAAGAGAGACATAGGGAGAGGTAGTGTTCTAGAGAGGCAAGGCATGGGCAAGTGGGATGTTGGTGTATAGGGAGGTGGCATGCACTGTGACAAGTAAGGATCCAGGAGGCAAAGGGGTGGGAATTCTGGAGAGTCGGTGAAGGAAGTGGTTGGTATCCTTGATGTGGGAATATAGATTTTGGACAACTGGTTGGAGGTGTTGGTCAACTAGGGCTGAAATTCGTTCCGTAGGAGCACAGAAACATGCCACATAGGGCATCCAGGTTTATTAGGTTTGTGGATATTGGGGAGTATGTCGGAGGTGGATGTGCGGGGTGCTGCTGAAGTACATCTACATCTACATACATACTCCACAATTCACCGTAAGGTGTGTGGCGGAGGGTACACTGTACCACTACTAGGCATTTCCTTTCCTATTCCACTCCCAAATTGAACGACGAAAAAAAGAATGCCTATATGCCTCCATACGAGCCCTAATTTCTCTTATCTTGTCTTTGTGATCTTTACGCGAAATGTAAGTAGGCGGCAACAAGATCGTACTACACTCAGCTTCAAATTCCGGCCCTCTAAATTTACTTAACAGAAATTCACGAAAGGAACGTCGTCTTTCTTCCAGCGATCCCCAATTGAGTTGCCGGAGCATTTCCGTGACACTCGCGCATTGGTCGAACCTACCGGTAACAAATCTAGCTGCTCGCCTCTGAACCGCCTCTATGTCTTCCTTCAAACCGATCTGCTGCGGGTCCCAAATACTTGAGAAATACTCACGACGTGGTCGTACAAGCGTTTTATACGCGGTCTCCTTTACAGGTGAGGTACATCTTCCCAAAATTCTCCCAATTAACGGAAGTCGGCTGTCTGCCTTACTCACAACTGTCCTTACATGCTCGTTCCATTTCATATCGCTCTGCAATGTTACGCCTAGATATTTGAACGACGCGACCGCATCAAGAAGCTCACTACTGATGCTGTATTCGAACATTATAGGATTGTTTTTTCTACTCATGCGCATCACCTTACATTTTTCTACATTGAGAGCTAGCTGCCATTCTTTGCACCAACTAGAAATTTTGTCTAAGTCATCCTGTATGCTATTACAGTCAGTTACAGACGACACCCTCCCATACACCACAGCATCATCAGCAAACAGCCGCAAATTATAACTTATTCTGTCCATCAGATCATTTATATAGATAGAAAATAATAGCGGTCCTATCACACTCCCCTGGGGCACGCCTGACGATACACTCGTCTCTGATGAACACTCGCCGTCGAGAACAACGTACTGCGTTCTATTACTTAGGAAGTCTTCCAGCCAGTCACAAATCTGTGAACCTATTCCATAAGCTCGTATCTTCGTTAGCAGTCTGCAGTGTGGCACCGCGTTGAACGCCTTTTTCAAGTCGAGAAAAACACCCTCCGCCTATTGCCCTTCGTCCATGGCTCGCAAGATGTCATGTGAGAAAAGGGCAAGCTGATTTTCACATGAACGATGTTTCCTAAACCCGTGCTGATTCATGGAAAGAAGCTTTTCCGTTTCAAGGTAATTTACTATATTCGAACTGAGAATATGCTCCAAAATTCTACATGAAACTGATGTCAACGATATTGGGCTGTAATTGTATGGGTCAGTTCTCTTTCCTTTCTTATAAACGGGAGTCACCTGCGCTTTTTTCCAATCACTAGGAACTTTGCGCTGAATTAAAGATTCGCTATAAATGCAAGCTAAGTAGGGGGCCAACGCCGCAGAATAGTCTTTGTAAAACCGAACTGGTATTCCATCCGGACCAGCAGACTTTTTCGTATTTAGCTCTCCCAGCTGCTTCTCTACACCGGAAATACCTATTGCTATGTCGCCCATTTCGGAATTAGTACGTTGATCAAATGATGGTATATTTGTGCGGTCCTACCGCGTGAAAGATTTCTTAAAGGTTAAATTTAGAACTTCAGCTTTCCGTTTGCTTTCTTCTATTACTGCCCCGGAATGATCAACTAGTGACTGGACATTGGACTTTGACCCGCTTATCGATTTTACATAGGACCAGAATTTTTTCGGATTCTCAGAAAGATCTTTTGCTAAGGTATGGCTGTGATAATTATTGTATGCTTCACGCATCTTTTTACAGACGCACGAATCTCTACTAACTTTTGCCTGTCATCATTTGCGTGTCCTTCTTTGAATCGAGAGTGCAACAGCCTTTGCTTTCTCAGCAGCTTTCTAGCATTATTATTATACCACGGTGGATCTTTTCCATCCTTAATCGTCTTTACTAGCACATATTTCTCTAGTCCTTTATTAACAATGCACTCAAATTTAGTCCACAATTCCTCTACAGGGTAAGCAGAGAGATGGATTCAGGAGAGAGTTTCTGGGAGGGAAAAACCGCAGAATCACGCATAAAATCATACAGCAGAACGCAATATTGCGGCGAGAGTCGAAGTGGCATCGTGGCGCAATGAATAGCATCACCGATTGCGGTGCTGAAGGTCGACAGTTCAATCCCGTCCACAGGCAAAAATTTATTTCTTTGTAATTATCGTCTCCAGAATGTTCTGTGTGGTTCTTCAGTTAAATTGTAATTTCTACGTGGTTCTTATGTTAACTATTTTTCTAATTTTTGGTACATTCTGTCTCGGACTGATTACCCAATAGTCAAGTCCCATAAGCTATACAAACATTTGAACATTTGAACATGAGACAAAAGAAAGCGCTTTCGGGGCACTTAAGGAGGCTCTAACTTCCGCACCAGTTCTAGCCTTGTACGACGAGAATGCGGAAACTGAACTTAACACAGACGCCACTGGTTACGGGATTGGTGCAGTGCTTGTAAAACTTCAGAAAGGTGCTGAAAAGGCGATAACCAATGCATAAAGAGTACTAAGTCCGAGATTAACTACTCTACAATTGAGAAAGAATGTCTCGCAGTTATCTGGGCTATCAACAAGTTCTGGCCGTATTTATTCGGCAAACCATTCACCGTTGTGACAGACCACCATTCTTCATGTTGGCTGGCTACCTTGATGGGTCCATCAGGTCGATTAGCAAGATGTGCACTAAGCCTCCAAGAGTACGACGTCACAGTGGTAGTCAAAAACGGGCGGAAACACAAGGATGCCGACTGCCTTTCAAGGAATCCATAAGTGGAACACAACAGCGTGAATGAAATTTCAGCCCTCACTGAATTGGGTGATGTTACAGCTGAACATTGGGAAGATCCAACACTATTAAAAACCATAGGGGCCTTGGAGAAAGGAGAACCGACCAATGGAGAGTTCCAACTTATTAACGGGATATTGTATAAGAGCAACTACGATCCACTGGGCAGTCGGGGACGAAACGTTGGGTTTCGACAATAAATGCACTAGACCACGGCATAACAGCCCAGAAATTTTTAGTCTTGTAAAACGTTCTGTGAGAATGGTATGCAGTTGTCATTCTGTGGACAATGTCGCAACTTGACATTAGCTCTGATACTAGTTTTGACTGGAATACTTTTCCACGATCAGGTATCATCACACGTGATGCTCCATGCTTCAAAATAATGTCTTCCACAAGGAATCTCTGGAGCTTCTGCAGTCTGCACAGGTTTGGTGACAGCGTAGCGTGTGAGGTAGTCAGTGCAGTTTATCATCCATCGGTTACCGGTTGTCGACTTTGGGAACCTCCATAAAAGATCGGTCCCAACTCGGTGGAATGGAGCTGCTGCAGGTGGAATCGGTACCAGATGCCCTGTAGGTAATTGCGGCACATACTTCCGTCGCTGGCACTCTTTACAGTGACTCACATAGTGCTTGACAGATCGGTAGAGACCTTTCCAGTAATACCTGCGTCTGATTCTAGACCACGGCATAACAGCCCGGAAATGTTTAGTAATTTTGACCATTCCGGCCGTGAATGTTTACATTTTACAATAAGACGTTAGGATATATGCTTTCGATGTACGTCGATGTTGAGCAGAAGGATTGGGATACAATACTGCCAGTCGTGACGTTTGCTTATAATACCGCAAGACAAGACGCCACAGGCTGTGCCTGTCGCAGCTCGTCGCCACGTCTTTGCGGTGAATTGTAAACTGTCCTTACAAGAAAAAGTATGTAATTATGATGACAGGTCTGCAGTGATTTTCGGCAGCTAGATAATTAGATGGTTGTGTTTACTACGTTGAAAAGTGTTGAATGAAAACGTAATAATAACAATTCTTCTCTCTGAATTGACTTTACTGTGACAGAGGACCTTGTAGTGTAAACTGCACCACATCTTTTACAGTCATTAATTCAGTTTCACAATGAGATCTTAATCACAGGTACTCATGTCAGGTGTGTAACTGGTTGTCGTGCAGAATGCTCGGTGTTTTGTTCCATGAAATTTCGTCACTTTCCTCACTTTAACCTGAGTTGTGGGTGAACGTGGAGTATTACCACAGAACACCACCCTTCATTCTACTGTCACAGCAGCTGTTGCGCCTCAGCAAATCAGAGCTTCTGCAACATCTACCGTACCTATACCATAATAGGACCTGCGATTACGTCTCTGCCAGCGTGAAAGGACCCCTAATAGAGATCTGGTACATACCAGAGATGTTACTGCCTATGGAGTAACAGAAACAGAATTAAGATGGTGAAACACATCTGTATGTCTTGGTACAAAAATAATTAAGATGGTACTAGGTTGCTACTAGACGCCAAAGATATACAAATATGTGATAATATCATTGGCCCACCTCATGGAGGTCATTGTTTCGCCAGAGACGAACACTGCAGTTTTGGGTCTTGTAGATACACGTAATCTGACCCATAGTGACGGCAAATACAACACTCCAGGTTAAGACATTGAATAGGGAAATGATATGATCCACAGGGACAGCAGACATTGATGAATATTATCTGTTTAAGCTATAGACTAAGTTAAAAGAACAGTCTTGTAATTTCGTAGTAAGTTTTGTTGGTGAACGAATCACTGAGTACCTATTGTTATAATAATAAAAAGTATTTTGTATAAGTAATTTTCGATTGGCTGTGTACAGAGGTTTGACAAGGATAGTGAGTTATGCAGAAGTTTGTATAACAATTATTTGATTTTTGTAGTAGTTAAATAAAATGCAGTCATATTATTGCAGTTAGATAGTATATTTCCCTAAGATTTACAAATTAACTTTGTAAGTGCATATGACTGAATTACATCACAGAGGTGTGTTTTCTGTATGTGCAGAGAGAGTATTAGATTTTGAGTTGTTAAAGAGCAGGAATTTGTTTTCCACAAAGATTTCCATTATTGTCAACAGTCACTATGTTGAGATGGTTACTTCATTGTCTGAATGAGTTATAGTTTCAAGTTTCTCACATTTCTGGCATTTATGTAGAAACAAAAGTGATCACAAGAAGCTAGTGAAACTAAGGGAAGAAAACAGCAATGGAGCTCTTACAACACCAATCTTTTTCAATGGATGCACAACCATATTTACTTTAACCGAATTTGTTTTCTTGTTTTACTAAGTTACTTTGTTTTCCAAGGTACTACAAGATAACAATTATCTGTGTGGAGAATATACCATGAAGCCTACGGCCTCTGCATTTTCATTAATGCAGTTCAATTGTATAAATTCTAGTATATCATTATAATTGAAGACCTTGGGGGAAGATAATGATAACCCTGATTCATAAAGTGTTGAGATATGACAACTTGTACATCTGAAAAATTGTTTCTATTGTATGTTTTAATATTTATATTTGCTATCTATCTGCAGATTTATTTACTACTCGAAGAAACTCAAACATTCTGTTGGATATGATTGTTTGCACCAAATAGATTAAAAATACAAATGTTGATGGTTATTATTATTTATCCCCAAGATCTTCAATTTACCTCATAAATGAATAGCATTTGAACAGATGCCCCACAGACATAATTTAAGAGACCTGCTGTTTCATAGCTGAGACATGCCTTACTTCAACTTTCAAATGTAACAAAAATTTAATATCTCTACCAAAAATTCAACATATTTTATGTTGCTCATTTGAAACAAACACATAAAATGGCGAAAGTATAGTGTTAGTACCTTTTCTCTGACAATAATATTTGTTTTGGATGTTTCAATGCATTCCAAACAATTTCAGTAAATATTTTGTCTGGCAAATCGTTTTCACTCCTTAGTTTTGCTATTCAGATCAAAAACATTAGAATAGTTGATGCTTTACTAATTTATTGACTGAAATAAATTAAAATTTCAATTGTTATTACCAAGCAGTGCTGTACATATTTTATTTTACTGATTTGTCACTGCTCATAATTTTCTATTGTCTATTTTAATTTTTTCTATGGTATTAATGGTTCAAACTAAGGATGGTATAGGCTGTTTATGGTGACTATTATAAATCATTATACCAGTGCCATACACTGACATCTTCAGTTCCTTTTATTTACTGTTTTGATGACTGTATTTTATTCACAAGTACTTCCTTCAACTGAGTATGGTGGTGCAGTAATTACACAGTTAATTTGCGTTCAGGAGGACAGTGGTTCAAATCCACCTCTGGCTTTTCAGATATAAGTTTTTCGTGATTTTTCTAAATCATTCCAGGCAAATACGTGGATAAATCATTCCAGGCAAATACGTGGATGCCTCCTTTGAAGGGCATGTCCACTTTCATTCCATGTCCTTACCCAAACAATCTGAGTGTGAGCTCAGTCTCAAAAAACGTTGTTGATGAGGGTTAAACCCTAACGTTCCCTCCTCCTTCCTTTAACTTTTTTCATCTGATTCAGCAAGTTACTACTTATGATATATCACAAAGTATTTAATTTTTGTTGTCAAGATTAAAATGTGTAAATACTTCATTTTAGTACGCATATATTTCTCATTAGACTTTAATATTATTTGTCCCTATGTGATGGTTATTCATCTGTAATATTTAAGTTTCCCGTATGAAATTTCTTTGCTCATCTGCCTATTTTCCTCTGCCTCTACTTTCCCTCCCCATCTATATTATTGGCTATATTTTATAAGTGCTGTAACTGACAGGGAGGTACCCTTAGCAATAAATATATAAATAAAAATTTTAAAAAATTGTTCTATATCTTTTTACATGCAGCAGCTGGAATATCATAAAATTTTCCATATTCTCCTGCTGATCTGCGAAATGGGCTACAAAATTATATAGTAATATTGTGACATAATAGAGTGCTCACAATATGACTTGTTCCTAGATACTCAGATGGTGCAACAGGGATGGGGCAAGTGTGATGGTGGAGAGCAAGGCATGGGAGGTGTGCCTCATCACAGACTGTGTGCCACATACAAACTCCAAATTCAAGAATTCTAACAGAATCGTTTTCTCAAACACAAAGAGATTTATTGTGGCAGATATAAAACATTACATCTAGAAAATGAAATGAGCTGTTTTTCTATTCCCAACTATAATTAAAATTTGGATACCTACTGTCACAGCAACAACAATGTATAATCCTCTTCAGAAAAGAACAGTACCAGTGTAATTTGGCTGTAGCTGTGATTTTGTTGTAACTCTAAAATGTACATACTGATTCAGTCAGAGTTCATCAGATGTGCTGGATTAGATTAGATAAGCTGTTTGTTCCTTAGATCCATATAGAGGAGATTCTTGTGAATGTGAAATATGTCAGTATATATGTATATATTTACTAGTCAATGGAATAATACTAATAGTATGAATTCATATGTCATTTTGTTCTTTTCAACATTCTGTAAATTGAGTAAAAGGAGTTGGTCACTAGAGAGTCTTTCAGGATCCACTTAAAATAATCTTTACTTGTAGCTATATTTGTCATGATTGCTGGTAAATTATTAACAATATGTGTTCCTGAGTATTGTACCCCTGATCTAAGGTAAGTATTTTTAAGTCCTTATGTAGATAGATTTCGATCCTAGTATTGTATGTACGAACTGAGAAGTTTGTTGGAAAAAGAGAGATATTATATATGACAAATTTCATTAAGGAATAAATATATTGAAAGTCATCTATTAATATACCAAGTTCTTTGAAGAGGCTTCTACAGGATGCCAATGAATTTACTTCACAAATAATATGTATTATATGCTTTTGGACTCGAAAAAGTTCTGTTAACTTGAGGAGTTAGCCCAAAATATTATACCACATTTTATTGTGGAATGAAAGGAGCAAATGATTCAAGCTTTTTTTTTATTTTTATGTCACCTACATGTGATACACTCCTATTACAAATACAGATTTGTTACGTCACTCCTGTGGTTGTGTCCAGTGCCTCTCCCAATGGAATTTATTACCAAATTGGAGAACAAGGAATTAAATACAGTCATCCTCTTCAACCTGCTCTTCTTCATATTTTAAACATATGCTGGTTGGAAACCTCTTGCTCGTACTGAACTGCTCATGAAAATATGATTATCAGACCTTTCTACAAGTAAGCTTGGCATGCTATTGATTACAATACTTGTATCATCTGCCAACAATGTGAACTTTGCTTCTCACACTGTGTATGATCAGAGGTCATTACTGCACAAATGAAAAGCAATGGCTCTAAGATGGATCCTTGTGGTATACCAGATCTCATTTCTTCACAGTTTGATTATGACTGACAGCTTAATTCACTAGTTCCTTACTCTGACATACTTTGCTTCCCATTAGCGGCATATGACTTGTACAATTTTGCAGCATTGCCTGTGGCACCATAGAATTCTAATATACTTAAAAGGATACCTCACAGTACAATGAGTGAACTGTATCATTAAATCAATGAGTTTGACAGAGGGCACATTATTGGCATCAGAGAACGTGGTGTATTCATCTGGAAAATGGATGCTGATATGGGATAAACTGTTTCAGCTGCACAATCGGGGTTGTACAAAATGGTTCACAGATGGCTATAGAACATGTCAAGAATGGTCAGGTCGCACCACCCAGGCCACTCCTGAGATGATCGACACATCTTCCAATGCCATTGTAGGGCATATCTGTGATGTCATCGACTCTGGTGAAACAGGGGAATAATGTAACACAACTTACAGTATGATGGGTGTCAGTTCGTCTCCATTTACTATGGCATGGATCACGTGTGTTTCGTCTACTTCTCTTCATACCTGCAAAAACGTGTTAGACGGCAATGATGAATGGAATACTTCACTGGAAGAGGGATGTCATCAGATAGTGTTTTTGAAGAAATGTAAGAACCGTTTGTTTGAAAATGATGGCCACATTTTGGTTTGCCAGTAACCAGAGAAGTTGCATCACAGTGACTGTACAAACACAAGGCTTACCCTGCTGCGCTTTCATGTTGTGGGGAGGTATTGGATACAACCTCAAACCCAGGTTGGTGCATGCCTACAGAACTCGAGCAGTTTGGCCTATGTGAATGATCTGTATCCATATTCGTTCTGTATGGCATACCAGATGCAATTTTTCAGTGGGACAGTGCACTACCATGTGTTGTTACAACACCTCATGCCTTCCTGGTCTTAGTTGATATCAGCCTATTGCCCTGTTTTTCATATCATCGCCAGTCGAGTATATGTGGGATGGTGATGATAATCGTGACTGTTAGACACCAACTGGAGTTGTGTACAGCCTGCCCAGTGCAAGTCTTTTTACCTGATGTCACTTCAGCGACTTGTGTGTCAATGATGACAGAATGACAATGAGGACGAGACAACACCTAGTCCTTGAGCGAAGAAAATCTCCAACCCAACCTGTAATCGAACTGAGGCCCTCTGTATGGCAACCCAACACGCTGTCCATTAGACTATGGAGGCGGGTATATGTGGAGGAGTTTTGTCTTTCATAAATAACAGCATGACATTCATTTTCCTCCAGCTTTTGACAATCACTCGAGTTCCTTGATTAACACAAATGCCAAACTCAAAGAAATAGATTTCTATGGCTGAAACTTGGTGTTAGTTCTTTCCAAAGATATTACTAATTAAACATGATCTCAATACGTTCCAGTGGTGCCAATACTAGGAATGTGCACCGAATTTTCAAAAGCGTCTCCTATATCATGATCAGATTAATGGATTGTTGTTAGTTGTCAATAACAGATCACACTACAATATGTGTAACATTTACATGGGGAAAAATTTACCTGTTGGTAACGATTTAATGACAGTCTACTTGTTTGGGGAAAAACAAACACCAGAAGAGATACCTTAAATTTAGTGCCAATGAATAAAGGTTTAAGTTTAAAATTATTGAAAGAATACACATCATTTACAATATTTTCAATTTTATTTTTCTCTGGCATTGACTTTTACCTTGCGTTCAAATATAATTCAATAAGATGAGCAATGGCAGTGGAGAAATGAATGTTGGCTTTTACTTCATCACGTGTATCGTTCACTTTGATAATTAATATATTATCAATAACTATGTTATATCGAGGAGAGGAACTACCGTTTTGCTCTAACTTTTAAATAAAATATATGTATCTTTCATGTATGTCACCTTCAAATACCAACTACTCATAAAGTTTACAAAATAAGATTTTACCTGTACAAACTCTATAAAATGTCATGAAGTGCTTGTAGGTAATTTAAAGCAGGACAATAAATAAGAATATTAGAAAGAAATTAGTCCCTTACCAAGTGAAAAGGTCCAAATTTTCTCTGTACAAATATCAATTTTTTAAACCTTCTTAAAAACAGATGAAAAGTATTACATAACGATCACCCTGCAGGTGCAGGAAGAGTGTGACTCTCATGCTGTGAATAGCAGTTTGATCCCTTCAAAGGTGGTTGACAGATGTGGCCTCTCCTTACTAGCAAACAAATGGTCTCGACTGCTTTACACAAAAATTCGTTACTGTGCGTGACCTACAGTATACTGTGCAGACTCTAAACATAAATGCCTCCTCCTACTTATAAAAAGAACTACTGTAGCTGTGAACGACATGGAACAATATGGAGCATGATATTTGTCTCCTCAAACATAAATTGGAGTCTGCGTGAAGTGCCTTAACAATTGTGATGCAGAAAGATATTTGAAGAATAAAGTAGCTAATATTGACAAATGAATAGAATTAGACAACAGTGAGTAAGCAGAGACCTCAGGGTATTCCTGTGTTCATTACTTTTAGCCGTATAGAGAGTAATATGTGTTCATATTGAATAACTACAACTTCCTGAGATAAATTTAGTCTCTGTTTTTGTCTCAAATAGTGATTGTAACTGAATAAAGATTTTTGCCAAAACTGTAGTTAGAAACTGGATCTCCTGCTTACTATGCGCATGTGCTAGCTGTGACACTGCCTTGTCACACTGACTACTACAACTGCATGGACTATCTTAGAACTTCTGCAAATGTGTCATGTAACAGACGGCACATCATCCTTGTAAGCAGGTGATCCAGGTTCTAATTCTGTCCAGTGCTTTGCTTTATAACTGAGATAAAACATATACTAGATAACCCTCTGGAAGATGTATTTACTTGATATTTATATGACCAGTGCCTGAAGTACAGGTGGGATTGTCGCTACTATTTTCCATGATGGGGTGATTTTCCAATATTGGAGAGCTTCATCAATATTTATACAAATTATTGTGGGGACTATAGAATAGGTAGGTGTTTGAGAGGGAGAAATTCTTAGGTAGTCCGCTTGGTAGTCCATAGTGTGAGTCTGGTGCAATGTCTAGCACATCTTGAAAATAAAAAAAATTAAAAAAATAGTCCACATAACAAAATAGTTGATTTTATTTCATGACCGATTTCAGTCTATTACCTAAACCTTATTCAGATGGACACCATCGTGATGACAGGCGGCAGTTCTCCTTTCTGCAGCTTATGTTGTCCATGGCCGCCTCATGGTAGTATCCATCTGAAAGTGGTTTACAACAGAATGAAACTGATAATGAAATAAAAACAATAATTTTGAAATGTGGGGTATTTTTAACTCTAATTTCAACGATTATATCAAGATCACTGATTTTCTTCAATATGCTTTCTAAAGTTTCGAGCACACCTGAGTATTTAGTGGGAAACCTGGGTTCTAATACCACATGGAACAAATCTTAATACAGCGCTTTACCTTTTGCGAATTATTTGTAATTGTGTTTTACATTTTACAAGGAATACCATACATTATTGTGAATATCATTATTTTTTGAATGGCTGTTTAAGATGCACTTTCCACAACATATATATTTGCTTAGTTGCAAGACCCTCAGAGTGCTCCACAGGCTGAATTCCTTGAAAATTAAGTGTGGCCCAGAACTGATATTAAAGCCACTTTCCAGAGTCCTCTTTAATTGGAAAGTGAACTTTAAGTTTTTATAGCACAGTCTAGGTCATTTTAGCTGCTTTTCCTGTCAATATTGTCTTCAAAATGAAATTTTATACATGTTTGCCTGTTAAATTTGGACATCTGGATTTCAGAATCTTGGTAAAAAATCTTTTATGCACTCTACTCATATTTTGAGATGACTGATACTAATTTGAAGAGCATGTACATGGAGTAGACTTATATGGGATATTATGATAACGATTACCAAGCACTGAGTGTGAACTAGTAGTAGTAATATGGAGGAAATCTGAACATTTAAAACATTACGTTTAGTCAAATACTTCCAATCAGGAAAGCAGACTGGTTCTTAAAAAAATTTCAACGTTCATTTAATGCAGAAAGTGTTCATGTATCACAACAATAATTACTATAGTCTTCACATATACATTTTAGTGTGTTACTGTAATGTATACTCAATTAACTCAAGTGACATGACTTATTTTTTATCAAAAATTTGTGGATCTATCTGTTTTCCATAAACATAGATAATGCATGTAGGATGAATGGAGAAGCAGTCTGTCAAATTTTAGTAACTATATGTAGTAACTGCAAACGCTAAGAAATATAAATAGTAAGCCCAATATGTCCATTTACTTGTCCAGGTTAAAGAAAATTAAAACAAATTTGTGGATAGTATTAGAAATATTAAATATTCACTGAATGAAGTGCTTATACTCACATCAAGAAAGTACAGAAAGACATTATACATGAAGTAAATGTTTCATCATATAACTTTGAGCTAATAATAGACAGTGTCATCACATATAAACAAAACTAAGAATGTGTGCGACTCACTAGAGAGTAAAATGTACCATTAACAAAGAAGAGTGCAGGCAACAATGAAATCTATAAAACGTACCTACTATGTTTAATCAGCACAACACACTGTAATACATAAAACAGGAAAATAAAGGTTTCTAAAAGAAAAGTTGAAAACGTTTTACATCAAATAAACTCTTAGTTTATTTTGTTGCAAATTAATCTGAATGATTAAAATCACCGACTCAGAAAACAATAAGAAGACTGCATAATTAGATAGTATATTTCATGTAAATAATTTAAGAATATCCTTACAACTTTTTAAAAATTGGTAATCAATAATAAACTTATTTACAGTGATTAAAGGCTGCATCTTCAACAAAGAATGTGGGAGGCATATATAATATTGGGTAAATATTTTCATGAAATTTTTGACAAAATTTGCTTTCATCGAAAACACAATAAACACTAATTAGTAGACGATAAACACTACAAAACGTACTGTGGAACTAAGCTTACAATTAAAATAATTATGAACTAATGAGCTGTGAAATACATGTTTGATACATCATCCCTAATTTCACATAATTATGTAATGACAACAAGTAGCATAGACCTATTAAGTGAGAATAATCACAAACTATTACAGCTTTAGATATTTGGTAATAATTCACAAAGCTTGACAAAAAAGTTCAATTTCGAAGAATATGCCACACTAGGTTGTCATGAAATGTAATACACACACACACACACACACACACACACACACACACACACACACACTTACACACACACTTACTTTGAAACAACTGGGAAGCAAAATTCACAGTAAGGTGTATTCACATAAGGATTCTCAAGTCTGCCATCAGACTTGGGGATTCTTGGGTAATGGCGTTACACAGCTGCTAGAGTGGGATACTATGTGACTTGACGGAACAGTCTCCTGGTTCCATTCATACTAGATGGTTGAGCAATGTATGAAAGAATGACGTTTTCTTGCTGCCCAGTGAGTTGTAGACTGGAAACATTCATTAGCTTAGAATGTGATGAATCTGTTTCTTATATGATATTTTGAGAAGTAAGATTTGGAGAAAGCTTTTGTCAGTGTTGATTGGAATACTCTCTTTCAAATTCTGAGGTCGGCAGGGGTAAAATACAGGGAAGGGAAGGTTGTTTACAACTTGCACAAAAGCCAGACCACAGTTATTAGAGTAGAATGGCATGAAAGGGAAGCACTGGTTGGGAAGGGAATAAGACGGGGTTGTAACCTGATGACATTGCAATTCTGTCAGAGACAGCAAAGGATCTCAAAGAACAAGTGTGCTGATAGGAGCATGAAATATGAACATTACAAAGAGCAAAACAAGGGTAAGGAAATGCAGTCTTAGAAAGTCAGGCGATGCTGTAGGAATTAGATTAGGTAACGAAGTAATAAAGATGTTAGATGAGTTTTGTTACTTGGGTAGTAAAATAATATATGATGGTTGCTGTGCAGAGGATATAAAATGCAGAATGGCCATAGGGAGAAAAGCGTTTTTCAAAAGATAAATATTTTCAACATTGAAAGTTAAGTTAAATAAAAGGAAGGCTTTTCTCAAGACACTTGTGTGCGAGAGAAGCATGGACGATAAATGCTTTAGACAGGAAGAGGACAGAGGCTTTTGAAATGTGGTGCTAGAGAAGAATGCTGATGTTTAGGTGGGTAGATTGCATAACTAATGGGGAGATACTGAACAGAATTGTGGAGGAAAGGAATTTTTGGCATATCTTAACTAAAGGAAGTGATTGATTGGTAAGACACATTCTTATAATCCAGAAATTGTAAATTTACCACTGTAGGGAAATATGTTGGGTAAAAGTTGCAAAGGATGACCAATAGATGAATGTAGTAAGCGGATTCAGATAGTTTTCCGTTACCATTCTTATTAGGAGAAGAAGATGCTTGCTCAGCATAGATTAAGATGGAGAGCTGCATCAAACCAGTCTCGAAACTGAAGATCATAACAACAACAACATATGGACATAGAGTGTGTGGCAGAAAGCACATTTTGTACCACTGCAATTGTGCAAATTAAGAAGAACGATTTATGGAAAATTTCATGTGATCTAGTTTTTACCTTTAGATCTTTTCACAAGATATACTTATGAGAAGGTACTACATCAATTTACTTACAAAAGAAAACATAAATCAGCCTGAAAAGTATTATATGACTGCTGTAATCCCATCATAATGTTTGAAATCTATTTAAAAATGTTACATGTACTAGAACAAAAGCAGAAAATAGTTATTTCATTATTTTAAAAAAATCATGTTTTAAAAAGTTACTATAAAGTATAACTTCTAATCCAATACAAATCATTAACCCACCAGAAACAGGCCCAAAAATTGGTGGTTGTGAATTTTAGCTACAACAATATCCACTACATGGGCCTCACGATTATAAAATATTGCGAATATTGTGCTAGCTGTTAAAAACTCAAACACAGGAATTTTCAGATCTGTTTTCATGTACAGACAGTGATAATAAAACAATTATAACGTTATTGTCACTGTTAGAGTCACTTGATATGGTATTACAGTCATCAGAGTTCACTAAAAGTGGTTTTATTTTATTTCTCATCGCAAGTGACTTAGCAGTATGGTAGTCGTCTCTGTATAAATGCAGTCATCTGTTAGAGATGTATAGCCTCCCAGTATCCTAGTTGTCAGATTTCTGGAGACAAGATTTGAATATCCCAAAGTGAATAATGCCTAACTATTGATCAAATTTGTTATGATGACAGTTGGCCATCTTTGGACAGAGATAAAAATTGAAAAATTGTAACAGTGTTTCATGATGACCATTATACACTTTCTGCTGTACAATACATAAACTGACATGTTTAAGTGGTGCAGATAAGTTATACAAAATTCAATATCAGAAACGAGTTTAAGAAAGCAACTACCTTAACGACACTTACAGGCAGTAACCCAATAACAGATGTAAATTTCTTGTTTGCAAATGCATATTTATAAAAAACGATTTCCAAATATTTTTCAAATTATTTACATAAACAGTAACATCTTTGGGCAAATTATATAATTATTGGCAATGTTTCTTACAGAGAGGCAGACAAGCAATGACATATACAACAAATCGAAATTTCTGCTGGTATAATAATTATTTATGATAAATAGAGATTATTTCAAATCAAGAAAAGTTCTGTACCAATGAAGAAACTTTCCGCATTTTTACTATTTACAAATGAAAATCACATATAAAATAATATTAATTTAGTGAAAATCATAATATAAATATAAAGATGTACAAAGGAACACTTCATTGAGAAAATATTTGTGTTTCTTTTGGTGGGACTAAGATAACACTGAGAGTTAAGAAAAATTATATAAATATATCACAACTGACAATGTGTAAATCGCAAGTGTGTTTACTAACATACAGAACGACAGATAATTATTTATGTACATAGTGACACAAATGCTGATAGATATTGACATTCTTTAGAAGAATTAGTGATGAAAACATTAATAATCGCAAAATTGTCAGTGTAGTGATGTATGGGAAGAAAGAAATCCATTTTTTACCTCTGATAGAACATATCAGCACTTTTGAATGTGTAAAACTATGAAATATTCTACAGACTTTTTTCTATCATTTCATACTTTTACACCACCCCATAAGTCCTGTATTGGGAAGTATGTAGCCTCACACTCAGATGCACTTCATATTGTTTAATTTGGCTTGAATTGAAAAATTTGACATGATTGGCAATAATAAAGAGAGTATCACTTCTGATTGAGAAAGGCGATGAAACCAATCATCCTGGTATTTTGGTAAATCAAATAGATAGTGAGATTCAAATTTAATCCGAGTCTAGACCCCTTTCATGCATTTTTGCATATTTTTGTCCCCTTCAATCAAGTCTACCACGTCCATACCTTAAAACATGTAACATACTGAAACCAAACCATGTATCAAGGTTTGAATCCACATGATATATCATCTTCCTGCATTTTCGCATCCATGTGTGTGTGTGTGTGTGTGTGTGTGTGTGTGTGAGGGAGAGAGAGAGAGAGGGAGATACAAAGAAAAAGAAAGAGAGAGAGGGAGGGAGTGCATTTCTTCTACAGGTATGTTATTACACACTTAGCGATAATTTAATATAAGTAAATTTGTTCGAATGAATTGTCTGAATTTCAAACTATTATCTCTTATTAATGATAAAACTTTAGGACATATGGAAAGCAGAGTTGTTGCTTTTGCATACAGTAAAAATTCCATAACTTAAAACAAGTGAAAGCATGTACAATCCTAAGGAAAATCCACTTTACAAATTAAGAAATTAACTGTGGTCTATTTTTTTTGGATGACACCTTTCAGATACAGAGAAGAATATTTTCTAACATTCTGACAAACTTTGAGTATATGAAAAAAATAATAAGTACATCTTGAGGTACTATGTTCTTATGTTCCTGAATGCTTTTTCGTCTGATCTTCCCATTGTGTAGGTTGTTTACAATTTTGTACTGTGCTTGTAGCTGCAATTTTTATAAGTAAGAATTTGAAATTATTCATCTAAAGGGCTAATAAATTCGAGAATTAACAATAACAAAATTTCAAAATTGCTGGAAAATTGAGGAAATAATTGCATATATTTCTGTACAGTAACTTAAAATTTAATTTCTTTCATATTGGGTGTTCAGGAATACTTGCTCAATTATTAGAGGCCCAGCAATAGAGTTAATTATTTTATGTGAAACATTATGATATGAATTTGAAATCACTTAAGAAAGCAAAAAAGTGTTTGTGAACTGAACAGAAATTCTTACAATTGTTTTCTCTATTTCATAGCTAATATGCCTCCATACAATGTGGCAATTCTGAATCTAGAAGCATACTTTACAGAGGAATGGAAGTTATTAATAATATATATTTTAAGACTCGCATTTTCAGATGTAAAGGTAGAGAAAGCAAGCATGAGTAGTGAATAAGTATTTTAAATAAAAGCACAATCGATCTTTTAAGTTATAACACAAACATTATCTCATGCACTGCTATAATGTTAATACTATATAAGGAATTGAATAACAACAATGTATCTTATCAGTGAACAGTTGGAATATCTAAACATAGTACTAACTACAGGTAAGTGGGAAGCACTCTATCAATTTCTACTATTGAGTAGTACTTTTACTATTGTCCCATTCTACATAGTAATAATGAAATATTATGTCATAAAATTTTCTTCTGTAATTTATTAAAGTGTTTATGAAAATAACAAATACACATGAACATTTACGGCTGCATGTACTTAAGATTGAACTGAAGAATAGTGAGACAATGTTATTTTAATTATGTTAATTTATTTACTTTATTGCTCGTAGCATATTTCCATATATTGCGATTATATGTTTCATGGCAATTGACTACAGTATTATGTAATTATTCGTGCGACATAGTATGTGAATGTAAACATGAGGTCCCATGATTTTTACAAGACAGTATGAAGTAAGATCAATACTGGAAATTCCAGTGGTAAAATTTTTACTAACTCTAAGCTGAAAGCCTGTTAGAAATTATTTTTCTGTCTATCCTGTGGTATAATACTTTTACATAGTGTTTTGAATTATGCATTCTATGCAATTATATTCTCTAAAAGAAAGAGTCTTACACCATGCATTTACTTATGTTTGTAAACTATGATAAACACTGTTAAGTGCTTAATTGCTACCCTATGAAATCACAAGGGTTCAAAAAATTATTAGGAAGCTCTGTGTTTATCACTGAAATGACACTGAAATTATAAAAATTTATTTCTCTTATAGAAAGGTTAGCTATGTAAAAGTGTAGAAGTTACTTCCATAGACTGATCCAAATAACTTAAATTTCATCTTCTTGACATGGTGAGTTGCATGGTATCATCAGTCAGTAGCCAATTACTCTATGGTCCCATGCTTTTTTATCAATGAATATAAGTTTTTCAAGATTGTAAGTAATACGGATAATTACTTAATGAAATGTTATAGACGTTGTAAAGCTCTCTCTGTGACATAGGGCTTAATTAATTTTGTTTTATTTATATTCAAGTGTTAATATTTTAAATTAGGAAATGAGCAGTGTACTGCTTTTAATTTTAGATCTTCACTTCAAAATATATCTTAAAATTAAAGAATGATTCAGTGTTTTGTAATAAGGCATCAATTATTAAAAGAACTGTTAAATATAAAGGAAAATAATTATATCTGGATTGTTGCAGCTTTCTGTATTTGTGTGTGTTATATATATTGGGGAAAGAGGGAGAGAAAGGGATAGATAGGTAGATTGATAGATAGAGAGAGAGAGAGAGAGAGAGAGAGAGAGAGAGAGAGAGAGAGAGAGAGAGAGAGAGAGAGAGCGAGATGAAGTATTACACTGGCTTATAGTATTACAGAAATTTATGTGATGAGCATCATTTCACATCAACTAGAAAGAGTGCAAATTGAGTGCTGATGATATGTTAGTAGCGTTTAAAAACAACACGAATTTGCAGGGCCTACTTATTGTTTGAAAACGTATCAGATCTACTATGCCGATTAATTATTAGAAAATGGAGGCAAACTATATCATATTTAAAATGTGAATAGTCTCATAAATAATATGTGTTATTTTTCAGAGATTACTATGAAACGTATTTTACTTACATTACAATTTAGTTAGCTTTCTAGAAAGTGTTCATTTATCCCATTTGGTACATGGGCTATAAATATAAAATAATCCAATTTTTCCAAATGCTATGATTATTTCAAATTCTGAACCACTCTGAATCTTAATATTTTCTCATTATACAAATAAAATTTTCTAAATTATTAAATTTGAAAAAGGTATTTAGTTAACTACATTTTAATAAACTGTATATTCACAATTAATATATTTGATTTACAAATGTCGTTATTTAATGAAGAAAAATAGATGAATCAATGTACATTATTTCTAGCTTTGCAACATTAGGGCACTCTTACGTTGCAGCATCCAACATCACACTCTGAATTGAACTTGTAACATCCTGCACCATTTGAAGATGAACCTGAAAAGATTCGAAAACATTTCAAAATCAAGTGACTGGAAGCATGTTTCTTACGTTATACTCAACTTGACACTCTTGGGTTCGAAAAACTTCGATAATGAATAATCTAAATATAAAGAAAAATAGTGTCTCAATAATTAATTGCAACAATTTATTAAATGAAGAATAAGAAAAGCTAGTACAAAATAATTTCATACCACATTATCTTTCATGGAAATTTCTTTCAAAGTAACCACATTTATCATACCCAAATATGCAACATCAGAAGTGTGATATATTAAATTTGTGTTTCTATTCCAGTTTTCAGTATATGTACCCCATCTGTAGTTGTGTAAAAGCTACACATATCTAACAAAATTTCATTTAACCAAAAATATCTTCATATAACTCTGTCATTAGTTACTGAAATTATTTCCTCGTTTCATAGGAATTATCATTCATTGTTTAGTTCTACATATCAGATTTAAAATGTTTTTCCATGGACAAGTTGCTAAAATTATTACAAAAAGAAGGCCTTTTATGTATAAGGTAAATCTGTATATTTGAAATTTCAAATAACGACTCCTATTAAGGACTTAAACATCGATTTCTACCTTTCACCACAACTTTTATTTACAGGTGACTATTTCAAAAACTCCTATGTTTCTTGATGGTACTATAAAACGTGTGTAAATATTATACGGTATTTTAAAAATATTCCTATTCAATGGACTGACTTTCTCTCAGAAGCAATAGTACATAGTTATTGATAGAATAGAATCATATCTTTAAAACTGAGGTTCATTCTGATTTATATGTATACCCTTATATAATGTACATATGACATGTGAGCAAAAAGTAACAGATTCTTTGTTAATTATTACATGATGCATTGTGTCACAGCTAAGCAAGTTTTTCTGAAACTAGCTTTAATGATTCCTTCAACTATGTAGTAAAAATCCTACTGAAGTGTCTAACAGTCGTACAACCAACACACTAATGAGAGAATCAGTGATGGAATATAAGTGCTTCTCAAGAATGAACTATTTATACAAATGGCTTTGTTTGTTTAGTAGAAAGTAGGTTCGCTTCACAGTGCCACTGACACATTGCTTAAAATGTAAGTGTGCATGGTCAATTCCACATTTTATTCCATATCTCATTAAGAATTCATGGTACACATTAAACATGAATTGTGGTGATCGCAAAGAAAAACCAACTGTCACAAGAAGGAGATATTTGCCAGGTTGGAAAAGTAGAAATTTTCGATATATGACTTCCTTCTTTAGTATTACTGCTGTCTCAAAGAAATTGAACTCATAGAACCAACAGCATGACTTAGGCCTATACTGTTCTTGAATATAACTTGAACTGCAAGAGACGTAAAAAACTGTAATGAGATAATTCAGACACACCTGCAATTTTCAAAATTTCTGCTTTCCATTTCAATAGAGTTAATGCATTGGAGGACTAGAATGCCAAACATTTCGAAGCTCGGTTTTGGAATTTATTCGGTTGTGGTAGCAATGACTGCACTTTCCATTATGTATCTTGCAATTAGTACTTCCTATAAAGTGCATTCCTTTTTATCATCTAAATGCTACAGAAAAAGATCACAGTATGGTGAAATACAAGTATCGTTATCATATGTAAGTATTACATTATTTTCTATGCAAGGGATACTCACCAAGGCTGCAACAAAGAGCTCAGCATGTAAGGGAAAATACTCCTGGTTTCGAACTAGATTTCATTTGAGCAGAGCAGCAGTGATCTTGATGCAGTATAGAGTATTTTCCACACATAATGTACAGTCCCCAGTTGTTTTTCACACAGGAATACCCAAACAGTTGAGCAGTATTAGCATTGCCGCAGTATAAAACTAGTTATAAAATTCATTTTAAATATTGCAAATTACAAACTGTTTCATTTAACTAATGACATAATATGCTTAACACAAACGTATTGACTCTATAGTTAGTAACAGTAAAATTTACTTGCACTAATGTAGTGGATAGGATTCTTTCACTTCAATAATTAATAGATGCAACAATGAACACGCACTGTGACTGCACACATATGACATAATGAAATTTCCTTAAACCTTCCTA
Organism: Locusta migratoria; assembly: GCA_026315105.1. Taxonomy (NCBI): domain Eukaryota; kingdom Metazoa; phylum Arthropoda; class Insecta; order Orthoptera; family Acrididae; genus Locusta; species Locusta migratoria. The sequence continues at coordinate 27,680,407 of CM048753.1, forward strand.
GATGAGAAAAGTATCTTAAGGTGTTTCTACATGTAACTTACATTGTATCCTGTCTAAAATTTTAGGAGAATAATTAATATCAAGAATAGTAAATATGATAATACAATAAGAGGCTAATGATAAACTTTCTGAACAGGAGCACAAAATATAACGCTCAGCCTAGTGAGGGGAGAGTTGTGAAAACAGAGAACTGGAAGACACATAAAAAGTATGAAATAGAACTACAGCAGCATAGTTTTAAACAAATATGCAATATGTACAAAAATTACAGTTGAAATTTGTAAAACAATATTTCGTTACTACACTAGTTGAGTGACAATAAAATCTTTAGAACATTTTGGTATAATTAAAATGTAATTCATAGATGAATCAGAAATGCATACAAATTTGTGGAAAATATGTTATATAACCCAGAAACCATAGAAGGTACAGAGACAAAATTAAGATGGAATGAGAATTTCACGTTACTACAAATTTAAAAATATAAGGAAGGTACTTAATAACAAAAGGAAGGAAACTATGTTCACACAACAATATTCTTCATTAAAATTCTAGCATATTTTCAGGTACGGTAAGTTACATGGTTAACTGCCCACAAGCCTATGGCCGAAACCTCATCTAGCACTGTCAAATGTTTAACTGTTGTGTAGATCCTACTGCTGTGCTTTCTATTCAAGCCATCGTCATTAAGGTCACTGGTCTACAGTTCGACACTGATTATATTAAGGTTTTCATAGTGTGACCATGTCTACAAAGAGAGGGACCCAAGCTATACTCATCTGAAATCTACCACCCTTAATGAGAGTGTTGTGAATTATTTTAGTCCAGATAGCTTTCTTTATTATACTAACACAGAAATAGTTCGTCCATTAAATGATAGATTGATGTGTTGTAGTGTGTGATAACCTGCATTAATCTACATACTATCCTGTCCAGATGGCACCTATCCAATACCTGTCTAATTAAATGTGGAACTTAAATTTCAGAAGTTAAGAGAATATAGTAATACAAAGCACTTTTACACCTGCTTTCTAGAATGTTGTTTGACTTTCACATTAAATGTCTCTTAACTTATGCCAGTGCCATTTTTAAAGTTTACATGCAAACCAATAAGAAGCATAGTTTCCTATCATTACTTTGTTTGTCAAAGCTTCCTGTTCTGCACAGAGAATTTTTTGAAACTAGCAATGTATTGCAGTGTGTTCAGATCACATTAAATTGTTGATTTCAACTTGACACTGATTCGTATGATCGTTTTGTTTTGTAGTTGGCACAGAGAGAAAATATTTTTGTGAGGTGCCAGATTAATTTATAGCAAAATGATTCGGCAATACTTATACTATATATGTCTTGTGCTCAAATTAAATCAAGACCTTTTTCAAACTTTTCCACTTCTGTTATATGGCTAATACATTTCCACACTGGTGTTATGTCTCATTCTAAGATGTCTGTACCCATGTTCTTCTGCTGGTAATCTTGTTTCTCAAATTTCCCAACCCCCTGCACAACTGTTTATGGTGACAGAAATCTACAGTTTATTAGCACTTGACTTTGCTGAAGTCTGTATTTAGCGAATCTAAGTTGTCACTGATGGGACAGAGATGCTGCAAACTTAAAGTTTCTAAACTTATGGAAATATCTTTGTCAATGAAAATGCAGTCCACTTCAAATCTGTAATGGTGGAAGTTTTGGTTTTTACTTTGGTTTCCCTAGCCACTTTCATGCACAAAGCAGATGCATTGTAAGACGACTGCAGTAGTTGCATTCTTAATTTGAATTGGTTAGATGTCTTCAACAGAATCATAACATTTCTCATAATCGTCTCCAAGCAAAATGCGGCAAATTCAACTTTCAAATTTTAATTCGTAATTTTCAGGTCATCTCAATCATGATGCCCATTGATTTAAATACTTCTTCTATCTCATACCAAGCCTCTGAAGACATATTTCGCTCCACAGTTAAAAAAGGGCTAATAGCTTGTCCATTATGATGTCTTATGTTACTCTGTATATGACTTTTTCCTTTGCAAATATCATCATGATCCCCTAACGTATGTGATTTACATCAGTAGTCCAAAAATGTTCAATATTACCAAACTGTTTGTAGAATCAAACACTTCATGTCAGTCAATTACTGTAAACAGTAACATGATGTTGCATTTTTGGACTCTAAAATGATAAATAGATGAGTCTGAATATTTTCAATAGTTGAGAAATTTTTCTGAAATTCTGCAAGTGTGACTAACTGAATTTTAGGGCCTGAGTTGCTGAGTTGTTCGTTGATAAACCAAAACAAAAGCCAGCTAGTGCTCGCTAGAAGACATATTTGTCTATAATTGTGTAGGTTGTCTGTCACCATTCTTGAATGTTGATACCACTTATGGATAGTTTCTGATGTGTCATACTCTTCCGAATTGAATATGTATTCTATTTGTATTTCTTATTGTCAACTAACATTCTTTTGTCCTGAGTGTCAATGTTTCACTAATTTTAATACTCGCATACTGTGTTTCTTGTTGTAATTTAACAAACGTATCGTCTGTGTCCGTTATCATTACTTCTGTTATATCGTCAATTTGTTTATCTATGGACTATAATCACTTACTGTTCAAGAGCAATCTGTCTTCTTGTAAACGCTGGAAAGGAAACCTTTCTTGTAATGTAGTTCTTAATAACTCATAAAATGCACATCACCAAGTTCAGTTTTCTTTAGTCCAGGCAGAAATGTATGTTCAGTGGCTGTTCACAGGAGACTTCTGCATTTCATTATGATGTTACCTAATCTGTGATGGAACTTGCAAGCTCATCTAGTACTATATATCATACTTCTTTTGCACCTTCGAGTACGGTTAAAAGTCCTTATTTTGTTTTGAATCCGTCGTCTAGTCACTTACGATTTTCATTTCTCATTCTCTTATATCTCCTGCAAGTATGTCCAGTTCCCAGTGGCGTTTTCGAATCTCGCTTTCTCTGCCTGTTGTACTGAAACCTTCATCTGTAATGTACATTCTTGACAGGTTCAGCTTTTTTTAACAATCACTGCACAAATTTGTCTGTGAATACTTATTCTTAAAAATTTTTACATTTCTTTATGGGCTCCTCAGTCCATGAAATGCTTTAGTGACATGTAATACTTTCATTAACTAGCCCAAATATAGCATCACTGTCCTTAATGCTGACAATAGCTTATATATGGTTACGAAAAAACTACTGAATTTTTTCACCAATCATGGTAAATCAAACTAATCCACATACAGTTTGTATCACTTTCGGTCAGCATCTCCGAAATAAAAAAACTCCATACAGTGCTTCAGTAATACTGAAAAGTGTATCAATCAACATTCTTGATCTAATCATTTTTATCTAGTTCCTGTATTCTTCTAATTAAAATTGTTCTTCTGCAGGGTTGCGATTAATTATTATTGATAATCTGTTGCTTATTGTGCTGGATGGCTAAATTACCAAGTTTAATGTCTAATAGTCTTCAAACGTTTCTTACTGAGTTCCCTTACATAGTGATACAATGACTGGCGTTTAGAAATTGTGTTTATTTCCAATTTCCATTGCTTCCTTTCATGACCTCATGCAGAAGAAGTTGTTTTGTGATATAAAGCTCGGATCATTTATGTTAAATTTTAAATTAAAACAGCATTTCAAAAATTATTTCTTTATCTACACTAATGGCCATTAAAAAGCAGTTGATGAACAGGTATTCGCTGGACAAGTATATGATACTAGAACTAACATATGATTACATTTTCACGCAATTTAGGTGCATAGATCCTGAGAAATCAGTACCCAGAACTACCACCTCTGGCCACAATAACGACCTTGATACTCTGGGACACTGAGTCAAACAGAGCTTGGTTAGCGTGTACAGCTACAGATGCCCATGCAGCTTCAACACGATATCACAGTTCATCAAGAGTAGCAACTGGCGTATTGGTGAGCCAGTTGCTCGGCCACCACTGACCAGACATTTTCAACTGGTGAGAGATCTGGAGAACGTTCTGGCCATGGCAGCAGTCGAACATTTTCCGTATCCAGAAAGGTCCGTGCAGGACCTGCAGCATGCGGTTGTGCGTTATCCTGCTGAAATGTAGAGTTTCTCAGGGATCAAATGAAGGGTAAAAACTCAGTATAAACCTAAAAAATCACGGAATAATGTAGACAGAGAAGTACAAATTGACACACATGTTTGGAATGACATGGGATTCTATTAGAACCGAAAAAAAAGAAAAGATAAACAAGTTCAAAAAATGTCAGACAGATGGCGCTTCATCTGATAAGGAAAGGAATAATTAGCAAGACAAAGCAAAAATGATATTCTTTACACGAAATGCTCAATATGTTCACCATAATTCCTGAACAATACCTTTAGTTATGGAATAACGTGAAAAGGCATTGTGAGGCATTGGCGTCGGATGTTGTCTTTCAGCATCCCTAGAAATGCCGGTCGATCACAATATACTTGTGACTTCAGGTAACCCCAAAACCAATTACCACATGGACTGAGGTCTGGGGACGTGGGAGGCCAAGCATGACGAAAGTGGCTGCTGAGCACACAATCATCAGCAAACAACACACAAAAGAGATCTCACCAGATCTTTCACATGTCTAGTAATATGTTTCTTTTTTTTTTTTTTTAATAATGCCCCATGTCATCCCAAAAATGTGTGTCAATTTTTACCTTTCTATCTTTATTATTTGGTGATTTATTATGTTTTTAAATTTATACCGACTTTTTGTTCACCCGGTATATGAAATGTAACGACCACTGTTCAAAGTGCCGTCGATGCGAACAAGAGGTGACAGAGGCGTGAACCAATGGCACCCCATACCATCACGCTGGGTGTTACGCCAGTATGGCGATGATGAATACATGCTTCCAATGTGCGTTCACCGCGATGTTGCCAAACACGTATGCGACCATCATGTTGCTGTAAAGAGAACGTGGATTCACCCGAAATAATGATGTTTTTCTATTCTTGTACCAGGTTCGTCATTGCAAGCACCATCACTGGCGCTCCTGTCTGTGATGCAGCATCAAGGGTAACCACAAACATGACTCCAAGCTGCTGCAAACGTCGTCCAACTGTTTGTTGTCTTGCAAACGTCCCCATCTGTTGACACAGGGATCAAGACGTGGCTGCACGATCCGTTACAGCCAAGCGAATAAGATGCCTGTCATCTCGACTACTACTGACACGAGGTCACTGAAATCCAGCACAGCGTTCCTTATTGCCATTCTGAACCCACCGATTCCATATTCTATTAACAGTCATTGGATCGTGACCAACGCGAGCATCAATGTTGCAATACGATAAACTGCAATCGCGATAGGCTACAGTCCGACCTTTATAAAAGTCATATACGTGGTAGTACGCATTTTTCATCCTTACACAGGGCATCACAACAACGTTTCAACAGGCAACCCCAGTCAACTGCTGTTTGTGTATTAGAAATCGGTTGGAAAGTTTACTCACATCAGCACATTGGAGGTGTCGCCACTGGCGCCAACCTTGTGTGAATGCTCTGAAAATCCAATCATTTGCATATCACAGCATCTTCTTCCCGTCGGTTAAATTTCGCTTCTGTAGCACGTCGTGTTGGTGTTGTAGCAATTTTAACGGCCAGGAGTGTGTATATAAACTCATTTCATACATGAAGTATGAACCAAACACTGCAGAAAATTCACAAAACATAATGAATCAAGCTAACACAATAAATTTGAATCAACTTGTGTTCTTGGACTTTGAATGCATTCCTTTATATTATGGTGTAACAGTCACTTTGTTGTTGGTTTGGATAATATTCAGATCGTCTGATGACCCTCATAACCTTAATCCTGCCGGATAGCATCTTCATCATCACTTAAGAAACGATGAACGTCTCTTACACATTTAGCTGCAACTTTTAAGAAGGACTCTCTGTAATGGGCAATAACTTTTTCAGCTCTTACATAATTTCATATTTTGGTTAGTGGTTTATTATGGTGCAGAATGTACCTAAGACCCACAGATTGGCGATGAAAGTTAAAAAAAATTATAGTGATTCCTAATGTACAGAAAGCTGGTTGAATATTTATCATTGTGGTCACCAGGCAGAAAATATAATTATAGAAATTTTAGACAGTCAAACTGTGTGAATTTTAAATATTGCTACATGAATGTGGCTTTAAACAATGGCAGAAACCAATAAGTTGAAAAATTTTTGTTCCACTTGTAGTTGACAGGAGTAATAATTTGTAGATATAATGACACAAAGATAATGTGTCATCCATACCCTGTCACATGATGTAACAATTTGTAAAGCCCCTCCTACCCCTTAATCTGCAAAGAAATTTATGTTGTATAATTTAAAATATAGCATACTAGCTTACCACATTTTCACAAGGCGTGCATAAGTACCCCCTTCTTCCTGGTAATATAAGGCTTATTCCAATTTACGTTCTGAAATGTCCACATAGACCCTCAAAGAGAAAAAATGGATAACAACAAATTATATTTTTTTTCAATTGAAAAATATTATGTACCTGACTAGATTACTTCAGAAGGTGGGCATAAAGTACCCAAGCTTCCCCTTGGTATTATAACGTGTATTTCTATTTATGTCCTGAAACGCACATCTTTACTCTCAAAGAAAAAAAAACCACTATTAATTTATGTTTCCATGTGATATATTTTGTTCATTGTCAACCAAAATTCCTTTACCTATAATATTTTGAAAGTAGTGCTGTGGTAATTCAACATACCTACTTTTATCACTTAGGTTAGATCTTTGAAAAGCATATTATACAGAAGATTTACTTGTGTGAAAACACAGAATAGTGCAACAGTAACTTCATGTACCAAATTTTAGCAGGAACAGATGAATTTTTGCTAATCTGTAACAGCAATTATTATGTTTCAAAATCGCTTGACAGTTATCATGTTTTTCTTATGTAAATGCAAGTACATTAAAAGATGGCTCTCTGCCTCTTTTCATTTATTTCAATGTTTGCTTTGCACTTGTTAGATTCTATATTCAATTTAAAAATGTATTGATTTATTGACTATAAGTTAAAGTATTAACTTGCATTGACATGTAGTTATGCTGCCCACCCTATATTTACCCTGTGTGTGAGTGACACTATTCTTCTGCGTGCTGCGCTTGCCTTGTTTCGCCGCAGGGATCTCTGCTGTACATCGTTTGCTTATGCCTTGTTTCCACTAACTAACGCTAGGAGCGTTGGTGTACACTCCGCGTTTGCCTCGTTCAGCCACTTCCCACTAAGGGCGCTGCTATTAGTCGGGCGTGAACTGATCGACCTCGCGCAGGTAGCTAGACTCTTTGTATGAGTACGGTATGTCTTCACCATACTCTTTGGCTTTTGGCGCGAGAATTCGTACGTATCGGAGTGGCGTCGTCACTCTATCTCCGGTTTCAGCTTAGGTAAGATGGTATGGTTTAAATGGTGAGCCACAGCTAGGTCCATGCTACGCTTTGTAGTAGTAATAAGTTACGTGTGCTTTATGCGTGTGTGAATAATGTCAGGAATGTGGCGTATTCCTCTCGTGTATGTTTTCCGATGTGACTTTGATTTGTTAAAACGCTAAATGATTAGTGAGTTTTAGTTTGGTGTCTGTTATGGCATGTGGAACAAATGTTCAAATGTTTGTTAAGCTTATGGGACTTAACTATGGGGTCATCAGTCCCTAAACTTACAAACTACTTATCAACTACCTTAAACTAAGGACGGCACAAATATCCATGCCCAAGGGGGGATTCGAACCCCGACTGCAGTGGCCGTGCAGTCCGTGACTGGAGCGCCTCAGTCTCCTCGGCCACTGCGGCCGGTCATGTGGAACAAACACCTATTCTTTGATCAACATTTTCCAGCCCTTCAGGCGTTGAAATAATGCTACCTCTCACTATTCCACTGATCTTTCCACGTCCTTCTGGCTTCACTCATGTGTAAGGTTTATGTGAAATTTAGTGGCCCCTCCCGGGTATTGGAAGTGGAACAATGTGCATGTAGTTATGAATATCGTTACTTGGGTGATTCGGCTTATATGCCTGGTCGTGCATTGTGCTGTATTTCATGTCGCAGTCTTCTGTGAGAGTAAGTGTCACAGCTACGCACTTCTAAATGATTGTGTCCCACGTCCTACCAATCACCATTTATGTTGTACATCCTGGTTTTTGCTTATCTGACCCCTCTTGGTGTGTGAACAAAATTAGTGGGATGCACTTTTATTTTGTATTTAAAATCGGTGTTGCCCCCATTTCCATGTGAACTGGCAATAAACCAGCTTAGTTAAATTTTCCCTTGTTTGTAATTGAACCTCAGATCCGTTTTATTATTATGGTTTCCCTCTGCTTCCCGGAGGAAACCTCATGTATTCCGTTGCGCAGATCTCTTATCTTGGATCCCTTTTGATAGGACTTGTTAGTTTTAAATAACTGCAGCTCTTTTATCTGGCGGTTTCCAGCCAGGGTTCGTCATTGGAAATTTAACAAACGTCTTTTATCTGGCACTTCCCTGTCAGGATCAGTTATTTGAAATTAACAAGCCGCTTTTAATGTGTTTTGGTTATTTTGCACTTGAGCACATTTCACTATCTAAGTTTGTAATGATGATGAGTCTTCATCAATTATAATCTTAAATCAGGAGAAATTGGAACAGGAATTGATGTATTGTGAAATACATTACACTTTGATATATTAAACCAAACTCACCTAGTTGCGAGACAGTAGTTGTTTGCAGCATCATGTGAAGAGAATTGACCACCTTGGCTAATCACAGCACACAACACACGCCATGACTTAATAGGCAGGACCGAATTGTGTATACACTCTCACCGGAAAAAGAACACAAGTCATTAGGAAGGCGAAATTTCCAGATCACTATATTGCACTTCTGCTAATTGTTGCATACAAGCAGAATCAATCATGCATTCCACAATACCTTAATTACAAGACTCATCAGCATGATACTAAGTGCTACAGTTAATGAAATCAGTAGGCCTATGTAACTCATAGATTATCAAGAAACTACGGTTTATAATTTCAAAAGTAGCAAAAAATACATCAAAAGCTTGAAGTATGAAAATAGCCTCTATATTTTTTCTGAACTGTTAACAGAGTTAGGGAGTGAAACATATAACCTGGATTCTGATATGAAATTTATATTGTAGTAATTTCCAAAAATCTTTACAGTTGAAGTCACCAGGCATTAAATGCTGTATATCTAACATGCAATTCTATATTGATGACAAAGTTATTGCCATGCGACTTATGAAATATCTTTTGATCAAAGCCACAGGAAAGTATTTTGTTGCTGTTGCTTGTCTGATAAGGCGGAAATTACCAAAGATGAACAGTTACAAATGTACAGTTTCTTAGAAATGAAGGTTAAATATTAATTATTGTAGTAAAGGCATAATACACTAATGTTGGAAACGTTTCACTTTATAAGGATAATTAATTTACTTATTGGACAAAAGTATACAATGAACTGTGAACCATGTAGAAGGTACAGCATCAACTATTTATTTCATTGTCAACAATAAAGATTATTCAAGTCATTTTCTGGACTGATTTTTCAAAGATCATTCAATAGTTGTTTCTAATATCAGTACACTATGCCAACACTGCAACAAGTAAAATTTTACCAAAATGAAAATTTACTACTTTATGTTGGCCAAAAATAAACAATTAATGCTACTCCCGATCAGGGGTTCATAGGTTATTGTATGACATCTCATCCAGTTAATAAATTAATTAACATTCGAAAGTGACCGTTGTAAACACACTATTTAATTCACACGACAGCAGCTACATCAATTTTGAGTTGCACAGTCGATATATAATATTTGATGTCCAGCGAGTTTGATTACAGACATTCTTCAAAGTTACATTTATTAGAATGAACAATTGCAACAGAATACGCCCAATTTTACAAGACAATGGGATAATAATAAATTGTTGATTAAAAGCCTACAAATAACAACTCACTATTCAAATTAGCCACAAACTGAGGTGTATAACTGGATGAAATAAAAACTTACTCAAGTCTTTGTATGTCCATCTTGTCTCATTCACAGTACTACAGCTGAATAATTATAAAAAGACCAAACACCTTCACTCACATAACTCAATGAGGCAAAGATACATAGCTGGCAGTAATCTGTTGATATTTATATAGGTATAAAAAATAGATCTACATATATGATCACCTACATGGACTCTGGTTATACAATAATAAGTAATTGGGGGTCTGAACATCGTAACAATGACTTACAAAGCTAGTAACTAAGAGATTTACGACATAAATGGCAGATGCAGTTTGGTCTATTTGTAAATAACATACCCAGTCTTCTTACCATTGTCACTTCCATTAAAATGCAGCTCCACACACTAATATTTCTCTTTGACAAAGAGCTTACCTAGCAATATAATAAGAGAACCACCTTCATAATAAACGAATGTCAAGTACCATTACACCGCTCAAAGATGTCAGTTGAAGTCATAGAATGCTACTCTTCCATTAAAACCATGTGTTAAGCCAATCCTCTTACCAGAAGCGCTGAATTAGAAGTAGTATTTGGAGGCCAAATTCATACTTAAGGTACTATATATGACATAATTTTGTATTTGTGTACTTTCTCATAACTTCGATTTGATTTTTGTAATGCTTTAAACCATCTATATTCATGTAAATACAATATCAGAAACAACAAATGTACCACGAAGTAATAGTGTGCTTGAAAATTGAGAACGGCGGAGGTTCGTACTTCAAAATACGGGGAGGGGGGGGGGGGGGGCAAAGGGACAAATCTGCCCATAAGTCGAAGCCTCTGCCACTTAATGTTAATGGACCGAAGTGATGGTCAGTGAAGAGTATGTACATACATGGAACAATACTCTTCATGAGATATATAAAAAAAAGTTGATTTTTAACATAAAACTGCCAGATATTTTATTCCCATTTTGACATTCCTGTACAAACGCTTCTTCAAGATTCGGCAATATGGAGGAGGATTGCTTTCCTTTCACTTTCGGACAAGCGCATCTTCCTGTAATCAAACCTCCTTGCAGATATAAAACGTAAACAGAAGGTGATTGAAGAACCCACAGCACTGACATACATTACTAGAGTGGCAAGGATATATTGGTTACAGCAGCCTGACACCGCTATCTTACCTCACCAAACGTCAAAACGTTTACATACAGTAATATTGTACCACAACTGACGAGGAAGCATGAAAAAATTTGCCAGTTTAACAAATATGTGCGAATGGAAAAATATACATCGTCAAAGTTACGTAATCATACACTTACAACATATTGTAATTGATTGAGTTTGGTAACAGATTAATAGCAGTAGTAACGCCAGTGTAGGAATATGACTTATTACTATCGATGTCACAACATAATAAGCAATAAAGAACAAATCTTTTATAGTTACATTACATTGTAGTAGTATGGTACAATAACTTTTGACGTTTGGTGATGCAAACTGGGCCCTTAGACATTAGTCAGAGAAATCGCTTTGCCTTTTTATTGTCAGGGAGAAGCTCTGAATACTTATGCTGAGAAAAGGCATTGGTTGAGACAGGGGGCTATTCTTTTGTTTCCAAAACAATGATTCCTCCTTTGAAGCCCTGTGTGAATCTTACATCTCTAATTAATGCCACTAATTTGATGACAACATTGGAGTATGTAGTCAGATGTGACGCAAATTTTCATGGCTAGAACTGCAATGGACACACACGCCCACACACAAACACACACACACACACACACACACACTCACACACACATAGATACACATACTACAACCAACAGTTTTGGTATATAATATAGCGACATACTGGGCAATTTTTTCATTTCATGTTTTAGTGTTATGTGGCCTCTATACTATCAATGAAATTGGGTAATAATATTGTACACAATATTGAAGGTTGCTCCAGACAGCGAACTGAAATTGCAAATTATTAGTGTCAAAATCTCAAACATCATGGATGTTGATGTCAGCTGTTATTTAGCACTTCGCCGAGCTTTGCACCCACAAAAAGAATTGAGAAAGCGGAGGTAGATGAAAGAATGGTATTAAGAAAAGAGGGAAAGGACAGTTGTAAAATGATGATAAGCAATGTATGACTATTATTATCATCTGAGGATTGAACTCTTGCTCATTTACATGAAAGGTTACTTCAATATTTCTGATTATATCACATAATATTTACTTATGTACATACAAAGTGTTGCTTCAAGTAACTCTTCAACATCAGCTCCATTTTTCGAAGCACTGGTAACTATTGACTTTTCTAGTGAATTTCCCTATATATGGAATACAATTCATCTTATTGCTCTGCTTTCTTTTGTAAATTACTAAAACACATATAAGGTGAAAACACTCAAATTGCTTGGAATAATTCTCAAATGAATCTTCTTTTCAACCCATTTCAGCTTATAATACAAAAAACTATACAAAATAAACAGATCAGCGGATGATACTGAAGTATATACCTTGTAAAAATAACTAGACTAACCAAGAGTACTGCGGGTGAGGGACCATTTGAACCTCCCCAGCTTGTCCTATGAAGTGTCATTTCAGTAGACCTGTCAATAAATTCTGTAATGTTTCACACAACCTTCAATCTTACATACAATTATATTGTGCCGCAATATACACTATTTCATTAACAGTATTGAGGCAAGCTTATGGCATCTCCAGAGATTCTAAGTTCCTACTGATTTTTTAGTCCTGCTCTTTCAGAATACAAATGTTGCATCCCTACAGAATCATATATTTTGCTGCGATTTTGAATTTTCCACTATTGGCTAATGAATTTTTGTCGGTTGGTTTGTGAGAAAGAACTGCTTTCTTACTTCTTGTTTTGAAAGTAACATCACTATGGAATTAATAAGCTTTTTTTAGCATAATCAGAAAGTATTTTCCTTTTAATGTTCTGTAATATCTCACAATAGCCATGTTATAATTCGGCAAGAATGAAATATGAATATTTATGACTGGCATATTCAGGCAGCTTAAGTTCAGCATCCATTTCATAGTCTGCAGAGATCAATGTTGTTCATCTAGTAACGTGTCTGTGACAGTGAGGAATGAAATGCTCACAAGAAAACACCTTTTTAAATTACATGAATGTGAAGCTTTACATAAAGTGTCCTGTTTACAAACACCGAAAATCAGATATCTTGGAGCAGAATGGGCAAGGATTTACAATTTCAGCACAGATTAGAATGATTCAAAGAAATCATAAGCAGAATCAAGCAGTAACTTAAACATACCAAAGTTGCACTCAAAAAGATTTGTGTTTTCTAGCAATTAGCTAATATAATAAAGGAGTATATTATTAAACATTGCAAGACCAATTTGTTGTATTTATATAATAATATGTGTTTTGGCCACTGATGATGCTACATAAGTAAATGGAAGTAAGCATTCATATGGTATGATAACAGAAACATTTGTATTTAGTTTGATGGACCACTTATTCAAAAAGATAATATTAAATAAAACAAATTGATACCACACAAAATTAAAAAAAATTATGCATACTATCGGAATACATACACAATCAGATACTAATTTCTGTACATAGTTTTCTTCCTGGACAATACAGGTTATTTTTTATGTAGAAAATGGTTCAAATTGTTGAAATTCCAAATGGTTATAACACCCAAAAAGCATTTTTCGACATTATTCTTACAGAAAGTCTGCTATTTTTATTTACTTAAAGTTCAAAAAATAATTAAATTTTAAGATTAAGGCACATTGTCAAAATATTATTGTGGTGTCGCACAAGTACAAAGTGCGCGCCACCTACTTTCGCCGCGCGCCGCCATGCATGCACGGCGCGGCGTTCTTCCGACGACAGCCACGAGCGCCCTCTGGGACAACGCCGCTAGTGGCCACCACTGAAGGACATCGGGCACTTCGCACTTCGGACTGAGATAGCAACGAGTTAGGACTTTCGTAATCAGATAGGCACCAGTGAAGACTTTGCTATTGTACACGCACTAGGCAGGCCTCTAACAACTATGTATCAACGTTCTGCCGTACTATGTAAAAGTTAAGTATTGTTACATTCTGTGCAATATATCTCTTTCTAATTTGCTCGAGTCTTTATAGTTTCTGGCTGCTCCCCTCTGTACCTGCACCAGCGTGTCGGTCTCATTCCACTCGGCCACCGACACCTACGGCGAGGCTGGGACACAAAAGCGGCGACGAAGTCGGGACACAAAAATTATGTCATTGGCTGAAGCTGTTGTGATTAAACTTTACACGAAGAAGCAGTGTTAGAGCAAGTTACAAGAGTTTCCTTTTTTCATGCATAAATTTAGAAATTGTGTGATGCAAAACACATTCACAGCTTTTATATATAAATGTAAAAGAATTATGGGAAGGTTGCAACTGGAAACCTACTCAACGTTCATGTAATTACGGTAACTTTATTTCCACATAATGACCAACATTTATACTGGCCATAAATATGAAAATTGCATTTACAGAAAAATGTACCTACATTTGATGTTTTATGTTATTATTTGGTGTCGACAGCCTGACTCAAAAATATGTAACTATTTTGTATCATAAACATGCTTACATACAGACTGTGTCTTGGGTTATGTCCTTGTTTTTTCTACCAAAAGCATTTTCTTTTGAATGAACACTATTATTAGTGGCCACTGTAAAAATTAATTGGTAAGTGTATATGTAGTTACAGTTCATATTCAGATTTATTTGTGTGTATAAAATCTTGTGTGGTAGTCACTTTTCACATATCATTATGCATTTTTTTTCTTGATGATTTTCAAAAAAGAAACTTGTCAGATTAATTCAAAATTTTGTAGGCGGAAGTTGAAGTTTTGAAGTGCTTCCATCTACTGGAGCAATTAATACCTAAGTTATAGTGTAGTACAACTGATATTGATGTGATTTACAAATTTTGTGTGCTGCGTTTAATTACAACGGTATGTTAATGTTTTTTGGTCTCTTTCGTCATGTAGTATGTAGTAAAGTAAAACATAATGAAATTATTGACAAAATAAGTCGGGATTAATCTTATTAAGAATATTTGCATTCAAATAGACTCAAAAAGAGCATTTCCGATGGCTTTGAAGTTATATGGATTTAATTTCCATTTATTTAATACTAAAAATCCTGTGGTAAGAAGCATATTATGTCGTTAAGGTTACATAATTAACCATTGAAGAGCATTTCTGGTAAACTGCCAAATACTCTAGCATCCATATTTGTTATAGTATTATTTGAGTGAAATCATTAGCACCAGCAGTTTGAAAATACTTCATTAAACTGATATGATTAAGATGGCAGATAAAAAAATTAACAATGAAAACGTTCAAAAGCTAGTGAATGAAATTTTCAAAACTCAATATCAATTTTTCTACCTCATTTTTATCCTATTGTATCGATGCATACACGTTTTGCATATATATGATAACTGATTGTAGTTGCATCTCGAGCAAACAAATTCACCTTGGCATAGAAACTACTATGTCACAAAAAGCGTTAGAGTTTGATTTCATAATCGGAACTCATCTAATTTCCAGAATGGTAGTTGACTAATTTGCGTGGGTTTGTGGCACTGTAGGGAGCTGGAAGAACTGTAGCACCATATTCCTTTAAGCCAGTCGGAGCACCACAACAAACGTCATGATGTCACAGGCAGAATCAGATAGCTTCTGCACTCGTGTCATACCAGTAACAGTTGTTGCACACTGAAACCATCCGAATGAGGAAATTTACAGCACGCCTTGTACTTCTGCTATCCTTTATATATGAGGCAAATCTATGATGTCCATCTCCTTAGCCCAAGAAAATTATGTGTCATGCACAATGACCATCAGAATAAAAAGTATACCCTATATGTGCAATAGTACATAAATTTCTGTATGTCAGGTGTAATATAGGTACATGCCACAGATCTAAAATTCTCCATTAAAAAAGTCATTTGAGCTGCTGGAAATTAAGAAATAAACATTCTCTGTCTCTGCTGAAAGTGCAGTAAAGTATGTGTTTGAAATATGTAAAACAGAACTTGATATGAAAATTATCCAAATGAACAGTTGTAACAGAGAAGTAGTACTATAAATATTCGTGTAGAAAATTACCAAGAACAAGAAATTTAAAAATGACCAAATTAATATGAATAACACCTCAATGATCATACTGATGCGCAAAACAGTAAAAAGCCAATATATAGAACATTTATAGATAATTACTTAAATAATTTCCCAGCCTCTGACGCTACCAATCATGAAATTCCACCATGGGCCAGAGTGTAGCTCACCAAAACAGTAAGTTATGCAATTATATAATGTTCTAAGTTCTGTACAGAAGAAAGAAAACAAATCTTATATTGTTAGATTATTTTCATATCATTGTGTACCTGTCTGACAGTAAAAATGGTTCAGTTAGAAAAACAGTATTTAAGAGCAGATGATTGCCTCTGACTGAAATCGCTGTTGAATAATAAAATGCAGTTTGTAACTTAATGGTGTGGGGTCTCTTTTCATTAAGTGGACTGGGTCATTCGGTCCACCAGAATAGAATATTGACAGAAACTGTCTACTTGGAGATCATTTTTAGCCATTTTTGAACAACATATTTCCAAACAAAGATGCAATTTTTGTGTGTAGGACTGGCACACTTCAGTGGGTCACAGTACAAGGGAATGTCAAAAATTATCCATGACATCTCTACAACTTTTCTTACACTGTTCTTACTGATTTCTGTTCTAGTTCATTTTATTTGTGTGATGTTGTGGTCGTGCTATGAATGTATGATACTACATCTACATAAATGCTCAGAAACTCATAATGAAGTGTTTGACAGAGGGTTCATCGAACTGCTTATATGACATTTCTCTGCAGTTCCATTTTCTAATAGCTCGTAGGAAAAACGAACACCTACATGTCAGTTTTCGATGTGATTTCTCTTATATTATATTGATGCTCATGACTCCCTATGTATGTGGTTGCTAACAAAATATGTTTGCATTAGGAAGAGAAAGTTGGTGAAAAAAATCGCAAATAGATCTCGCCGCAACGAATAACACCTTCCTTTAATGATCTCCATCGAAACGTGTGAATCCATGACCTCCATTTGTCTTTCTTTTTACTAACTTTCCTGCTTTATACTTTCACAGAATTCATTTGAGTTCATACTTCTAGATATGTCGTTATACTAGTTTAAGTTCATATATAACCACTTTTAACTGTCAATATACAGAATGAACCATTTCTGCCCTTGTATAACTGTACATAATATTTAAATAATTTTCAACTTGGTGTATCAAATTGATTATGTTATGTTGCACTAGGATATATTACTCATGGGATATAATACTCCTTTCTCACCCCACCATAGTGCACCTAATTGAGTCACCAAATTAATTACATCTATACATATTATTGTTATTAACAATTAATATGTAACCACTCCCTCCACCACCCCTAAAAATACACACTTTCCACCAATTTAAACCCTCATTTACCATCTTTTAATTGTGGAGATGATACAGGCATTGCCTGTTTTATCTTTGTATGTATTTTTATTACTGACATTACACTCTAACTAGCCCGTTTTTGGTTGGGGACTTATAACACGTGATTACTAAGATGACTTGGAATATGAAGGTGTGCAGCCATTTGGCTGTCATGTTTTGGTGGGCTGGCATGCTGTGGCTGACTGATCCGTCGCATATGTGGCCATGTCCAATCCCATCCTTCTCCTCTCCCTCTCTCCCATACTTTTTACAGTCCTCCAGCATGGAAACATACGTATACTGAGGTACCTGGTATTCTCACATGGTATATCACATCCTTTAGCAAAATTGTTATACCTTCTTAGGAAAACCTATGTCAGCAGTACAAAGATCGCAAGATCTTGTTACTGAAACTCTATTATTCAATTGACTTATAACATTTACACCTGCACTGTCTGGTGTTGACAAGGCCTACTTTACTTGTTGTGTTGTTTTCCCCTCCTCACCAAAGTTTGGCATGTCGAGTCTAGTTGAACACATCATGACTATACATACATATTTGTGGTATACACTTTTAGTTACGTATTCTAATATTTGTTTTACATCCAAATTTTTCAACAAAAAATTGTAAGTACCTTTTTTCATACAGTGTGTTTGCTCTCTTTCTGAGTGTTTTTATGTCAATCTTTGTACACTAGAAATGTAATTTCTATTAAAATTTGCCATAGGTCTGAAGACGATGGGTAATGATAAAATATATGCGACAAAGACATTCTAAGAAATTTTATTGCATGTCTTCCATTTGTTGCAGACAGATCGTGGCCGTTCCATTAAGAGTTTGCAACAACGAAGAACAATGAACAGTGATCTGGTTTGTGGGGTCGTAAAGTGTATCACGGTCTGAAGTCCATCAAAGAATATCAGCACAAAACGGGAACAAAGTCTTGCCGCAGCGGAGTGTTTACGAATGGACTGAAAAATTGAAAAATGCTCGTGCAACTTTTACATATGAAGAAGGAGCGGGACGACAATCGATGCTCATAAATAATGACAACGTTGAGCTTGCATGTGACGTGGTTGTGTTACACAGACGAGTGACTAGTGATGAAGAATCACATTGTCCGCAAATGGTTCTGCCAACGAAACCATCCACAACAAATTAGTCTTTCATTACGTCATTGCAAGAGCGATCCCAACACAAATCACAGAGTTGCTTTAAAAAAAGCGCATGGTCATATACCAAAACCATTTGGATCGCTATAGCAACAAACGTGACGCCTTTTTAGACGGAATCATCACTGGTGAGGAATCTTAGATCCATCATTACGAGCCAGAGAAAAAACGGCATAGCCTGGAATATGGACTTTTACAATCACCCAGCAACAAAACGTTCAAAACCCAACCATCCGCAGGAAAACTGTTGCTTACCATTTTGGAATGCAAATGGCTCAATACTGGCGCATTACCAGGACAGTGACACAAAAATAAATAGTATGCGTTTTATTCTGATGTTCACTGACCAGCAGAAGACTGCAATTCCAGGCAGACGACGACGAGGACTACTGTCGACAGATCTTGTGTTGTTGCGAGACAATACATGTGCACAAACTGCTGCCCATATTTCTGAAACGATCAGGAAAGCTTAATTTTGAGGTAAGGACTCATCCTTCGTATTGTCATCATCTTGATCCTTCTAACTTCCAGTTGGTTGATCCACCCACAAAGGCTAAAAGGGGCCATCGATTCACCTCGGACCGAGGCGGTACATGCGTGGTTCGCTGCCCAGCAGACAACCTTGCTTTTTGAAGGCATCAGAAAGTTTCTGCAACGATGGACTGTATTGAAGAATTATGTTCCTGTAAATGTCATATTTCTATTGCAGTAAAATTTATATCTACAATGGTCAAAACAATTACAGGATTAGCTAAGATATCTAGAATCATCTACATATATATTCTGCAAGCCACCCAAAGGTGCATGGCGCAGGGTACTCAGTATTACTAGTTTCTTAATGCTGTTCCTCTCCTATATCGAACGAAGGAAAACGAACGCTTTTATGCATCCATATAAGCCCTAATCTCTCTGATATTATCTTTCTGGTCATTACGAGAAATGTAGGTTTCTGGCAGTAGAATCGTTATGCAGTCCGCCTCAAATTCCAGCCCCCTAAATTCCTACAACGACACTTATCACAATCCCAATACCTCCCATTTGAGTAACACTCGTGCATTGATCGAATCTACTAATTACAAACCTAGCTGCCCACCTCTGAACTGCCTCCATGACCTCCTTTAAACCGATCTGTTAGGGATACCAAACACTTAAGCAATTCTCAAGATGGGGTGGTACAATCGATCTCATATACGGTTTCCTTTACAAAAGAAATCCCATCTTCCCACAATTCTACCAATAAACCATAGTCGACCATTCCCCTTCTCCGCAACTGTCCTTCATTGCTCTTTTATAAACCAAGGAGGAATCCAATTTCAATTTCTTCTTCGCTGTTGTGTTCTAAGAAACACTATCACAGCTCCTGAAACTGCCGACAGTGCTGAATATCATCAGATATGACATACACCCAAACGTAAACAATATGGGTATATATACAGGAAAGTGTGGTTCGGAATCCACGTTAAACTGTACGTCCCCCTACAACAGGCTGGATAAGTCATTTCGCAGGTCAGAGGAAGGCAAAGGCACACCATCTCCAATCAGGACCATGCCTAGTTATGCACTGTGCAGTTCAAGGCAATCTTAGGATTTCTGACTGCCTTACCTTACCTTACACAGTAGTACAGCCGTATTTTCGCAGAGGTGCTGTTGTCACTGGTAATCCCATATGTAAATGGACGTTTGTCGTATGAACACAACCAAGAGTGTATGAGCAATTATCATTAGTAAAAGAGTTGCCCGCCTCTGTAGTCCACTGCAAAGTGGGTCAGGGATTTTGTTATCTCTGGAAAAGATTGTTGTGTTGTCGTCATCATCGTTCAATCATCATTGACGCCCAAGTCACCCAAGTGGCTTCACCTAAAGCCTTGCACCAGGCAGGCCGAACACGATCCCAGCTGTAGTCTAAAAGCAAAATATGCCACACGGAATCATCATTAGTACACAGTCAGTACGCTTGGAGCGCTACAGAAGACCATAAATTTCTTGTGAACTTCGGATCGTCGTATAAACTGGGCATTAGAGGCAGCGGGGATCAGTATTTCTGCAGGGGACTAGCAACGGTTCGTCCAGTCCATGTCATGTCCTGCTGCTGCAAAACGCTGATGGAGGTTCAATATGGCATCACCAGACATACGCTCAATTTTACCACCTTAATGAGCTGGGCATCTATTCCATAATCTCGAACTTCCTTTATCAGCCTCCAGTACTGAACAAGGCTATTCCGAAATTTAGGCTTATAGTGTATGCCTGGTACCCTTCAACCACAGTTGACTAGAAATTTAGTTCTGGACGACTAATGTTTCCTTAATCCTCTCTGATTTGTGGACAGAACCTTTGCCGCTTCAGTGACAAATGTCATATTCGAACTTCGAATATATAAAATAATTTTTCAACAAACTTACTTTAATGATATTGGCCTGCAGTTTTGCAAGGTAATTTTGTTTACCTTTGTTGTACATTGGAATCAAACTTGCTTTTTTCTTTTCGCTTGGGTCCTTTCATTGGGTGGGAGAATTACGATGAAGGCAAGCTAATTTTGGATCCAATGCCAAGGACTTGTTATTCCTGCATTCCTTTGTAATAGACAGCACATCGCTCGCATTTTCTCTATATTTTCTGAATTTTGTTAATAATCCCTTAACCCATTTTCTTCCTCATGGTACAATTAAAATGAGCTGTGACTATGCCCATATTCTTGACTGCTGTGACATGGCCCACCAAGAAATCCTGTCTTGCGCCAACCCCTACATTTCAAATAGCGATGGCACAATAAATCCTCAGTAATTCATTGGATGTATTCCGTCTTTGCCTTCCTGTACAGTTCTTATCCTCAACAGCAGTGTATATCCACTTTTTCGAATAAGCAAACCCCTTCTAGGTAAAAATATTCTGGCCACTGCCTTCCCAACAAAAAATATGATGGCGACCCATTCTTCCCCCATATCCTAGGAAACCGTAACAAAACTATGTTACCTCCAAGTAAACAAATTTGAACTTCTTCAGCTTTTGCTACAGCATTATTTAGAATTTTTAGAAGAAGTGTTTTTGTGTATTTTTCGCAATTGAACTAATTATCCTAATTTTACACGATTTGTTACAGTAAAATATATTTTGCTTAACGTTTGGCTTGCTTTTCAGGCAAGACTGAGAAGCGAATTAAGCTCATCAAAAAAGGTTCCACTGTATAGACAATTTGAAAACAAGTAGATCTTTCGTTTTCAAATTTACAGAATTACTTGTGGTATTATGTTACTCTACTCATCGATTGGTTCCTGAAAACAGTTTTCCGGCATTGTTCATATTAATCAGTAAAACAGTGTATTATAAAACAATCTACACTCTATTCAATTCATAATTAATATAACACAAGAAACTCCATAACTTTAACAGTAAATAAATTTCGACTGATGCATATGGTTTTGTATTACTGTCCCCCCCTTATTTTATGGTACAATTACTTCTTTTTATTATCAGTATTTTCCATATACTTCTTTATTTAAAGATTCTAAACAGAACTTCATTATTTTATATCATATCAGTCCACCAACTTCTCAGCTCTCTTCTATAGCACACATCTCAAATGCTTCGATTCTCTTCCATTCAATTTTCCTCACTATCCATGTTGTACTTTCACACAATTCTGTACTTCGAACACATATTTTCAGAAATTTAAGTCCGATATTTGGCACCAAGAGCTTTTCTTGGTCTTGCATGCCATCTTTGAAAAAAATAATGTTTTAACCATATACTTTTCACCAAGAACATTTATCCGAAATATGCTTCAGTGCAAAGTATACTTCACTCATGTTTTTAAATAAAACTTTTTCGTCTGTCAATTTTGATGCATACCAAGCATATCGAATATTGTGGTGAAAACAGGAACACAAAATTGGTGCTGTAGGATTGAATGTGTTTTAATGACCCATTATCCTGCTGATGACGCTCACAACTTTTGTAGCTGTTAAAGAGCACTCTTTAAGTACGTTTAACTTTTTTAATTGATGTGTATGATTCCTAGCAATTAAATAATGTGATAACATGTATGAAGTATGGGGAATTGAACATAAGATGCAACCTTTTATTGTCACAGGAAGGGGCTTACTGCTCTAAAGTCTTTTACGAACTTTTCTTTCTTTTCTTATGGCCCACTGGAGCGATATATTATTGAAATTTGAAAGGGTCATTTACTTGCTTCTTCTCCCTTAGATAAACCAAATCGATGAGACCCATCTGACTATATGTTTCTTCCTGTATGAATCTATCCTACACTTCACTATGGATTTATTAACTGTTATCGTCATAGTACTTATGATGAGAACATTATCATTAATTCCTCTCTGTACGTAGGAACTGACGATAATGTTTGACTTTACCTATAAGTTCTTAACTATTTCCACTGTGTTTCGGTTGTTGGACAAATTACTCATGTCAGTTTCCTGAGAAAATGTGTAACTGACCCGTGTATGTATGATGAACAGCCATAGTTGTAACTGAAACGGAAGAATTCCTGAACACTACGAAATAATTATGTCACTACAAATTGAAGTCAAAAGTCTATAATTTATGGATAAGCCAAGTTTTAAATGCTCGACACACTTATAACTCAAGTAAATGTAGTAAATCATTTACTTCGAGAAGCCTCTTAGATCTCATAAACAGAAAGCTTACATTTTAAGAAAGCCCCTGCAGTTCTTTCAAATGGTTTCCAGGAACTCACGCCGGTTCTTCCAGAACCAATATATAACACCAGTCTGAAGTCCAGAAGGAAGGTAACATGCAAATTTAAATAGAAACAATTCAAGTTTCCATAGCAATTAACGCTAGTCATTATCGTATCTTAGAAATTTTATACTCATCTTTGTTCACTAAATACCACCTATAAATAGCTAATCAGTTCTGGTCATACAATTTGACCTCTTTTTAAAGTTTATAGTGAGGCCACTCAGAGCATAGATACAAATAATTTGTATTTCTAACGTTGTTCATCATTGTGGCAGTCCACTATTTTAAAGGAATGGTAGGGATTTGGAAAGTTTAGCTTTAATAATAAAAATTATCAAAATCAAAAATAAAAACCAAATTCAATCAACTTACTTCAAACAGAAGCTGGAAAATAGACGCCAATATTCGTCCTGAACTAATATAGCAGGCCAAGAATATCTATTTAGAGAGGTGACTATAACAATGGTCCATTATTCCTGGCCTATTCTTCCCATAAATGCCGTAAAGTAGGTATCCCGAACTGCCAAAGTTTCTCCACCAATTCATGGTGACTAAACTGTCTTTCTAGATGTTGTGAGAGTGTAGTGTAAATTATCTTTAGGAGCCTCGTTCTTCTCGTTACATCAAGATGTGTGCTGCAAACAAGAAACATCGTACAATGACGCAAAGCCAAGTGTAGGTCATTTTTACCACAAACGATGCTGCGCATCAGATAAGTGGCTTCCTAGCTTAGTGCCCGTTGTTATTTTGTAAGTTTAACTGAGATAGTGGTGCCACGAAATCCTACCTTGACTGTGTCTTGCTTCAACAATACACTGTCTACCATCAGAAGCACAGATCTTCAGCACAATTAGGAAGATCAGGATGAATTTAACAGATTTTTTTTTCTAAATTATTATATTTTTTAAGATAGTATTCTAATATTCATCATACTAAGCTATCTTACGTTGCTTAATAGGCTTAGGATATATATTCATTGCTGTGTGAAAAATCTTTTTTCTTCTTTTGTGTATTGCATGAGGTATGTATTATGTATGAAACTTATAAGAATGACATCATTAGGAAAACAGATTTAATTGGATCTTAAACACATTAAATCTTACCTTGTTCACCATCTTACTTACTTTACCAGAGAATTATTGGATGAGTTTCTTAAGGAAACTTGCTTCTTGTTGCAAAAGCCATAGTAACAGTCTCTACACATGTTCATATTCATCAAATTGAACAAAATTGTTATTTTTCAGTTGCTTTGCATATTGTATACTATATTTAAGCATTTAGTCTTACTCAAGACCATATGTAGTGTACAAAACGTGTCAAATGATAGTACAATACTATACACATACACTTTATCACCTCTAGTACATGTTGGAACTGATCATTTCACATTCACATCACTGATATTCCTTAAATAAATCAGCGTATTCTATGCCTTCCTTCATGCTGTTTTCATCTGATCCTGAATTCTTCTTTGTTGACCGTTAAAAAAAACGGTATAGATATGAAAAATTTATATCTGTTTTGTATGGTACAACTCAAAAACGTTTTCTCTGAAACATCCCAAACCATCATTCAGGTGTACTAATATTTCCATAGTTGTTAGATGGTCTAGTTATTTCCATAGCCTACAGTATTAGGAATAAGAGTAATATCAATTACATAAACCATAAAAATCAATATTTCTTTTTTTTTCATAATGTATGCAGTGCCATATCTTGCATCGTATCTTGATTAAAGTTCCTACGCTTAAGCTCCAAACCAGGAGGAACACATAAGATTTTGTATGTTGTGAGAAGGAGGTTTATAGTCTTTCAGTTACTACTTTCCATTCTTTTTTAACCTGCAATTTTGTTTTTTAAATATTTATATGATCTTAAATGCACACTGCAGATGCAGCAAAGAGGGAAGCAAACTGTGTGATACGTTAATCAGAGGAACAAGGTAGTGTAACTTTTGTAACTAACAAAGAAAGTACTGGGGCTCAAATAAACACATATACATCAAAATCGTACAAGAGATAATGTAAAGATCCCTTATTGCACTAGTGATACTCCCACATCTGCAAAATTCTGCAATCGTCCGTTCGAGGCTTCTGAGTGTGCCTTGCCACATTGCAATTCAGCCTGTCGGTTCGCCAGTATGGACAGTGCAGTGTGCCTTCGAAGTTGCATTTTGTGACATTTGCGTGTTGAAGCGGCCATTGATAATCAATCCTGCTAAAGAACTGCGATTGGTTGAGATGAAGTTACAAAGAACCATTCTTCGTGAAGATGGTATTAGTGTAGAAGATGTATTATTGGCATGTTTTCTCGTATCTGCTATGGTACATAAATATGAGCATAAGTTAGATACTGTTGTAACACTAACACATAATGATGATAATAGGGATGATAATGAGGAAGAACTCATTGCTAGCGGTAGTGCTATGGTAAGTGCGGGAAGAGGCGATGAAAGCAGTGGCAGTGAATACCAACAGTCTTCCGAGGAGAAGGTTAAAGTTGCAACTATCATCACGGCTTTTGATGAGAATACACTATAGAACATGTACGACGATTATTACATAAGTTACAGTTCAGATATCTGCTTTACTTATGGCATCTACAATTACATCTACAGTGCTATCTAGAGCATGATTGCAAAGTTTTGCATAAAAACGACACCCACCAGCACATTGAGGTGTACATAGAGATACTGTAACCAAACGTTCATACAGATATGTTTGTTTGGGCCCAAGTACTTTCCTTGTAAGACAATGAAATTACATGTAAAAAGTGCCGTGAGATTATTTGTAACAAGTAGTATAAAAGAACATATGCACCCATAACTCTCTCTTTCTCTCTAGTTTTGTCTAACGACAATGTAGGTACTTGTGTATTTCTTTTGTATGTGCAAATACAAAACCCTTATGTAGAATCATCATTTAACTTATCCTTTCCTTTATAGCCATCAGCGGCAGTTTTCGATAATTTTCAGGATTCGTGTGGCTAAAATACAATCAGATAGCTTCACCATGTGACTGTACATAAAAGACAGTGACTTTCATTGAGTATTTGAGGACATGGAAAACATTAATTAATATGATAGTCCGATGCTTCCTTTTCAATGAGCTGTACGTTTGTTACAACAATTAATTGACTAGGCAGAATAATTTTCTTTTATGCCACATCAAGCTGAGCTTTTACAGTAATTTTCGTTTGAACGAATTAAATCGTTTTGCTGGTACCATATTCGAGCTACAATTAGATCAGCTATAACTTTCCACAGTCTCAAATTTTACAAGTTATTTCAAAATATGCAATAGAATTCAAATAGTAGAGGAAAAGTTTCATTTAATTGTTTTGGATATCAATTAATATTATTTCTTCATTTGACCTAAAATAAGTCAGGGCACCTCACAACAGATTTCGTCACTTGTCTACAGTTTTATTCAGATCCTAATGAAATTTTACACACTTGCACCTCAAAACAAGAGGTTTTATATGCCACATGACAACATATGTCCATACAGTTTGACTTATCACTGTAGTCTTCATACCACAACTCTTACACGTTTGATCTTGCTCTGAAATATTAGAGTGCAATCTTTCAATCGCATCTGCATGTCAACTTAGTTGTCCACATATGAGAGACTGCTTATTTCGTTTTGACATATTTAATCTCACCATGCCAGTTTATCGTTTTCAACATTGGATCCATAAATAGTATGAAGAACAGTCGTGACAGACTGCACGCCTGTCATACCCTAGAAACTACCCTGTCAAAGCTAAATGCTACCTGGGTATCGAGGGAAAGACCTTTAATGACCTCCTACACCATAATCTCAAACAACTGACATTAGCTTCCTAATTCATAAGCCTTTCATAGAACTATAAAGTACAACTTCCTGTTTCACTCATAGCTCGTCTGTATTATATGCCATAAGCAAAATACTTTTCATCCAACTTGTCATGAACTAATACTCGTTTACTCCTATCAACAAGAACTGATAAGATTTTCTCCACAACGTAATTGTTACAATCTTTACTTGCTTGTAGACTGGTGTGACTATTGCTTTCGTTCAATGAGATGGAACCTGTCGCATGCCATTTCAGTTATCCTGTGTAAGAATTTGAAACCTGACATTCCACTATATTTTATGAGTTCTTACGTTATTCCACTACTCCAGCTTCTTTATTACACTGTAATCTCTTGACCATTCTTCTTCCTCAAATGCCATCTTATTTCTCTTATCATTCTTTTCTCAGTGTGCATCGAAACCTGAATCATTGCTGAGCGTTTCACGAACTTTGAGCACCTCTGCAAAGTATTCCCTCCATCTGCTCATAACATTAAAAGGATTCACACGATAAAATTATTTTTAAGAGGAGAATATGTTTGAAGGAACTGTAACAGATTAAAATAGATGCTCCCAATGCCACCTGGGGGCGATCTTACGATCCGGTTGGTGGGTGATATTAGGAAAATGGGTAGATCGACACATATATGCACATGATAGTGCTTCAAATCACCTTTCCAGGCTATTAATAATACGAACAGAATCTTTCTGTAACGTCCTTTTTAGAAGTGTAAACCGAATTATCGTATCACCACTTATTTGATAGTTTCCTCAATTGTCACAGGCACTAAAAATGATTGGCGCAACCTACAACATTTCTGATGCCATACTATTATGGTACCATTCTTAGAAATTGGCTTTGGTAAACTTACAGAACCTCAGCCATACTATTACTGAAACTCATAGTTGGGATGCATAGCGACTTGAAAATGTAAGTGAATGACTTTAGGCATAAGAGTAATATTTGGGATACATACTGTGTGTTGCATACAGTACAGCTAATGTTTGGA
The DNA here is from genome assembly GCA_026315105.1 of Locusta migratoria. Classification (NCBI taxonomy): domain Eukaryota; kingdom Metazoa; phylum Arthropoda; class Insecta; order Orthoptera; family Acrididae; genus Locusta; species Locusta migratoria. The sequence continues at coordinate 27,708,668 of CM048753.1, forward strand.
ATCACTTCTTTTCCAACACTATGCCGAGGTACTTACTTATTCCATTCTTAAGTTAGTCGATCTCTCTTTCCCCTTTGCATCTCCATGTCCAACGTCGCCTTTTCTTCTCCCTCTGTCCATCGCCATCTCCATCTTTCTCTCTTCATTTCCTGATCTCTCCACTTTCTGTACATCTCCTCCACTTTCCCTGTTTCTCGGCCAATTACCTTTTCGTCTGTCTGCTGAACTTCTCCTCCACCTCAGTTCTTTTGTGTCCTCCATCTGGGAAAAATTCTACGATTCTGTTAATTTTCATGGTGATCAGTAAAGTTCTGTCTAACATTATTACAAGGTACGCTGGGTCACCATCATGTGAAATCTTAGGCAGGTGCTGATGTACCTCTTCTTCCAAAGATTAAGTGTGCAAAATTTCATCTAGATCGAAATCTGGAGGTAAAAAGCCCTCTATCGTAAACAATAGAAAACGTTACGTAGGTCGTGACTATCCTCTTATTTTTAAGATCAAGTTCGCAAATTTTCATTTCATTCGGATGAATGGTATGGCAGCGCATAAAATACGAACAAACGCAACGCAAAACTTCTCCAAGCGTCTCAGTGTTTATGAACCTATACCTCCAACACTATGAGTCGTAAAATGAAATATTTATGTAGGTACATTCATGGACATAAATGATTACTATTTGAAGTACATATCACGAATGCATTTAGTATAAAAGAAGTAATAAACTGAAACGTCATTCATAATGCAGCAGTTTTTCACGCATTTTCATGATGTAATATGTCCTGAACCATGTGTATTAAAGTGATGTAAATATGCCTGTAACATTTGCGAGAATGCAACAAATATGACGGGAGAGGCTTTATACCTCTCTGCTAACACATTAATAGGGACAAAGCCTCTACACACACTGTCTTCAAGCTCGTCTCCCTGCAGACCACATACTTTAATTCTGCCTGAATGTTCCCTGTGAAATACATATCAAATTGCAAAGGCTCTCCTATTTGGACGATGTTTGTCTCAAGGAACTGAATTACTGTTGATATTTATATCAACTCTGCCTGAGGAATAAGGCGGGCTTGTTCCCATGCACGTTCTTTAAAAAAAAAAATGTTCAAATGTTTGTATAGTCTATGGGACTTAACTACGGGGTCATCAGTCCCTAAACTTACAAACTACTTATGAACTACTTACGAACTAGGACGGCACAAATATCCATGCCCGAGGGGGGATTCGAACCCCTGACCGTAGTGGCCGTGCAGACCGTGACTGGAGCACCTTAGTCCCCTCGGCCACCGCGGCCGGCCACGTTCTTTGCTGGGGTGCTAATCCAATATAGGAGAGCCTTGGGAATTGGTATATATTTCACAGGGAACATTGAGGCAGAATTGAAGTATGTGGTGTGGAGAGATATGTGCTTGAAGATAGTGCATTTAGTGGCTTTGCCTGTAATGCTTGGTCATCTCGGAGGTCTAAAGCACCTGCCTAGTAAACAGGAGGTCTCAGGTTCGAATTCCCCCCCCCCCACAGAACTTACATTAATTCAATGCATCTCTGTATATTTAATACCTTTCATATAACGAGACAATGTTTGTCTCAAGGAACTGAATTATTGTTGATATTTGAAAAAAAGCATATGTTGACAAAACTTCATCTCAGTCTGATGAACAATGCATACAATACATACAAATAAACAAACAGACATTTACAAACGTAGGCTTCCGTGGCAGTTGTCACTATCAATAAAGTTCTTCGGGGTATGACACCGCATCGTCATTTTATAAACTGTACCGACGTTTCGTCCACTGTTGCAGGCGGCCTTCATCAGGGTCTGTTGACTGCCTGATGAAGGCCGCCTGCAACAGTGGCCGAAACGTCGGTACAGTTTATAAAATGACGAACCAGTGTCATACCCCCGAAGGATTTTATTGATAGAAACAGACATTTGTTTACACTAGAAGATGTAGCCACCAATTAATTATAGATGATGAAGGGTGTATACAATACAACTTACCAACCAGGCTGCATAAAATTAACACGCAAACCATGCTTTATAAAAAAACTGCTGAGGTTGATTTAGAAAACCGAACTTACCTTTTTCCCAGAAGAGTAGCTGTCAATTTTGTCCGAACATTTGGAGCATCATAGAGAAGGCAGAAGATCCGTCTCGTCATAGACTTCGGCCGGTCGTAAGAAGAAACCGAAGACATGACGTCAGTGTCAGCAGAGAACGCCATCTGCATTCAAGTCAGAACAACCGATGCTGTTGCGCGCATCAACCATAAGAGTGCCGAAATTTTCAGTACACACTGAATTCCCCAGGTCGCCGTGTAGGAGGCGAATCAATTATGTGTACCACAATCCCATAATTCCAAGAATTTAATAAGTCATACAAACTCGCCTGACGAGATAAAGTACACAAATACACATTATTAAGTGCAATCGTACAGCTATTTAGATTTGTGCATCGTAAAAACTATATAACACGAGCACTTATAAGTATGAAGTCATAAAGCATGAACAGCACATTAGAAATTTTGATCTTTTGCAGTAGTCGGAACAGTAACATAATTTTTATCTTTCCCAAGTATTTTGTCAGCATCTAAACAAATTGAAAATAAGGATCCACCTCAAAGTCACCAATAAATAAACCTGTAGTAATAAAATATGTTGTGTTAATGTTTTTATATTTTCTAAGCAGTTTGCTAGATTCTCTTGTTCTGGACATATATCTCTAACTTTCTGCTCTTTTCCTGTTTAGATCTATGACATCAGTATTACTGCTTCACTTCGCCTAAACGAAACGAAATTAGTTTAGAAGAAACTACTGATACAGTAAGAATTTCCACATGCAATGGGTTCTTGAAATACACTTGAAAGTGATAAATGACGACCATGTTAAGTTCTGAAATAGTAACATATAGAGATGCAGAACATAACTGGATTTAGTAACGAAAACCAGAGTTACAATGAACCAACTTTTGCCTGTCTTTTAATATGTGATGGCAAAACAAATGAGTATGGCACACGGAAAAATACAAATGTGTCTTGCCACGATCGTCAAATACTTGCACCATACAAAAGATGTAAAACATATTGCATTGCATCTTTTGCTGTCATACCATAAAAATCTGCCTATTATTACGTCATCTGTGGTTACTTTGACCTAGTGAGTCATTTATTATAAAAGTGATAATGTAATGCTGAGACAAGGGAGCTCTATGAAAATCGGAAAAGTACATCCATAGGAGCATTCAAAAGAAACTAAACAAGTACAAAATGATAAGAAATATACAAGTGCACAACATATTGATAGCTGTCATATTCATTTTCAAGTTACATATTACTCTTTGGTAACAAAATTAAAAATAATATGAAATGTTAATAAAAGATTCGCTGGATTAGTTTAATTAAAATGGAAGAAAAACCTTTCTGCATGAAGCAAAATATTTTGTGGAGATTATACAGTGTAATAAGGTAGTTGAATATTAATGACTTAAGAAAACTGTTGTATTCTGGGTGAAAGGAAAGGCTTTCTACAATGTTGGGGAATTAGAAAATGCTGTTGTCAGACAGCTGTTAATTCCACTATAAAGCAGGTCTTCATTCTTGATCTTTTTAAGAGAGCCTATAAATTACATGTAACCAAACATATGAAAAATTGTATACTGAAAAATTCATCCTCAGAATATAAAGGGACAACATACATGTACTTAACTGTAGGTGGTATCTTATAAAGCCTGAATGCTTTCTTATGTGATAATGATAAATAATAATAATAAATCACAGTGTAGATATGAGACTTATTACAAACAAAACTGGAATGTATATAATCTAACCATTGCAAAGCCTGCTGTGTACAGCAGTGAAAGAAACAATTCTGATGAAATGCAATATTGTGACTTCTCCTAAGCCTTAAGGTTAGATAGTGAGGGATAGAAATAAAGCTGAAAATCCAGTTTATCATGCATCTCCAGTGTCAGACACCACAATTAAACATTCCTTAGCCACTGTAGTCTGCAAAACCTGTTATGAAGATGAGTGAAATAACATTTAACATTACAGACACTGTAAATCTGGACTAAGGTTTCTTCACCTATGTCTAGTACAGTATTCATTAGTGTTGCCTATTTGCATTATTAAACAGCAAGTTGAATGCCGTATATAAAGTTGAATAATGTAGGGAATATCAGTGTAATAAATCCTGAAGAATAGTTTCTATGCTTTTAAATTAATTTAAGATATTTTGAGAAATTTCTTAATAATTTTATCCTTGCAAAAACTAATTTTGTATGGAATATTTGATCATTGTTACTGTGTATGCATTGTATAAACAGAATTAACAGAACTTCATGTTATGAAACTTGTTACACCGATATTAGTTTCTTATCCAACAATAAAAGGTAATTTACAAAACCGAATGTTAATATTGACATTATGCATCACAATGTATTATATTGGCAGAATAAACATGCCCAGTAATTACCATTTAGCAAGTAGAGGGAGTTATAATGTGTATGATACAAATGAACAGACTTTTTATGCATATCTCTGGCAGGTTGAAATTGAAGGTAGTTGTCAATTGACGATTTATAAAAGGAGTCTGATTATTGTGTCAAAGAAGTACATATAAAAGATAGCAAACCTTGTAATTCAAGAACTAAGAAGTTAAAACCAATTACAACATAGAAAATTAAGACTACTTACGAATGTGTCATCTATTTGGACACAAGGAGACGCCCCCAACGTTCATAATCAAAGAATCCAGCCACATAGGGAGGGGAATTAGACAAAATACAAACCAGTATACACAGGGACGAAAAGCAGAGGGTATGAGACTAGGCAAAAAGAAGTATAGTTATCATGCAATTAAAAATTATCTAGAAGTAATAACATATTATAGCACATTTCGTGCACTGATCTAAAAAATTTAATACATAAAAAGATTAATAATATCAAGAAAACACTAGAAAAATTATTAATGCAATATTTAAAAAATTTTATCCGTGAAGTTAACCGTAAATTGGATCCATGTACATTTCAACGTGTAAATTATTTTCATGCTCACTGTAAGGTAAACTAATGCTGACTGACAATAAACATTACAGTTTATAGAGGAAAAACTGGGTATGATAAACCTATTTATGTCATGGGCATTTGACATCTCCAGGTAATAACAACAAAGGTATACATGTAAGTGACGAATGGAGCAAAGGGGGAAAACAACGATTAATGTCGTCATTCAGTTCATATGAGGAATTTAAAAACAGTTATTATGTCCTAATAAAACAATTGACTGGTCTCAATGTAGAAGGCTATACAAATTTCCTAACTGACTGACAGAGATCATTTCTTCCCTAACATTTCATTGGCGACTGCTTTAGGACAAGAACATGCTGTCATGCTCCCCAGTCACTGCTATAAATGTATTTTCTACCAGCAGCAAACATAAACCATCAATACTGGCATATCGAAGTGAATTTCTGGCCACCCACCATTACCACATATTCAGAGTAAGGTAACCCCATGGCAAATGCTCCAAAGATCCGTCTTAACATGTTATCACACTTGTAAGGTAACTCTGATGAACAGCTTCAACAAATAGACGTTGTGATTTCATGCATTATGCAAGTTTTAAATCTTGCTTATGTAGAACAATTCGTCGTCTATTGCAACTGTAAATAATTGTCCAGTTTGGACAAGATGCATATCAGTTTATTTAAAACATCTTCAGATGTCAACAATAGCAACATATTTGCTTTAAACTTTTGTTTGATCTTTGGTTTTTCTCATGAAAAATCTCAATCTGCGTCTTTGATTTACTGTCAGTAAAAATAAGAATGGTCTACACATTTTTTCTACATCGTCTTCCCAATTATCTGTATTTTTCTGGTGAACTAATAATGGCACAAAATAATTTTTATTGTTTTTCATTTGATGAAGCGCATATTTAGAACCATAAAGAGAAACTAATAAACAAAAAACTAGCGGACACACAAACACAGATAGCAGACAATTAACTTACTACTAAATGGACAGAAGACAAACACATCTCATACAATTCAAACAAAAGACACGAAACAAGGAGTTGCTGGCGATTTTTAAGCAAACAGCAATATAAAATACTTTGTGCCAATTTAAAAGCTAGTGTTAATTCACTAGAAAAACCCAAAGAATTAGGTGGACAATATTGAAACAAGTGGCTAATCTTAATATTTAGAGTAATACAAAATCTTAGCAACTATTCATGGTTAAAGTCAAAAATTGTTCAAAAATGTAAAACACATATGGTGTCACAGTTAACCACTGAAGATACTTTTAAATAATGCGATACTTGTGAGGTCTTAATTAGACCATTATTTATATATTCCTAAAAACATCTAATTGTCCTTTACAAACTGCAACTGTCGAAAAAGTAATCAAATATAACAAAGAACACACATTACAAGTTTAAAATTGTCGCTGTTTCTCGACCACAAATTCTTCAGATAATTTCTCAGAGAGGGAATATAGTGGAGAGTCTTATAAATGGCACAGAATTATAAACAATACATCATACTAAGAAAACTATATGAATGGAGTTGTTGCATGATGGACAGAAAGTATATTAGGTCATATCTAGGTGTTATCCATAATCAGTTCAGAGTAGATAATTCTGAAGCAGAGTGGTTCAGTTTTAGTTTTTACTTTGCACAGGTCAGTGCTTGCTTTTGAGGCTTTGTGTAGTGTGATAGATGTCTTCATTAAAAACTAGAAGTAATTTTCCTAGATGTTTATAATATAATGCACAAAACTAGTTTATAATATTTTGAGCAGATGGGCAAGAAGTACCCCTCCATTAGTATGGCGAGGGTTAATTCAGCCTAAATGGAGGTTTTTATCTACGACTTGGTACTTATTTATTATTTTTTTCTTATAATGTGTACTCAAATGTTTTATATCTACAGGTAAGTGGATTGTAATCTGATAATTTAATAGTTTTAAAATATTATTTAGAAGCTTGTATCATTGTAGACCGAATGTACAAGGTAAATATTTTAATTTGCAGATGAATTTAATTCCCAGTTTTTAGCATTCAGAAACTGTTGTGAATCATGGAACTCACATATCTTAATTAATAAAATTATGGTTTGTAATTGTATTAAATAAAGGATGAAGATCATTGATATAGTCCAATAGAGGGCATCAGATGTCCTCAATGACATGGTTCACACACTATATGGTAAATATAGAAAATGGCTAAGTTTTGTACATACCATGTAAAACATAACATCAGGCTCCAAATTAAATAGCATGACTGCTAGTACATACTAGAATGAAAACAAAGGTATGTTATTACTGTAACTGCATTCATATGGGCATCTTCTGGTTAATAGTTCCGATGATAGCTGAGAATCAGTTGAATTCTGTAGATCTACAGTAAAACAGTACCGACAGCTTTCATAGATTACAATCCAATCAGAAAGCTTAAAACAGTCAGCAATCATTCCCTTCTAAAAGGCTCTCAGATCTTGCAAACAGTGGAAGAAGATACATCTGGGCCCACTGGTTTCTAGGAACTCCAAGCATATTCTCAGAGAGAGAAGAAAAAAAAGCATTAAAAAGTAATGACATACACAAAAAAATATTCTAGGTATTTAATAAAGCCTCTCAGAGTATAGAAAGAAATTATTTCTATCTATATCATTGTTCATCATCGAGGCTTTCCACCACTGAAAAGGAACACAAGGATTAAGTACATTCAGCTTTCACTAAAAAGATGCTTGTAAATTATGAGTTTACTAAGAGAACAGTGGCAGATGTCAAGGTAATAAACTCTGAAGTGATCACCAGCTTTGAGTAGTGATTGTTATAAGGATTAAAGAAAGTAATCAGATACAGAATTGAAAGAGAAGAAATGCTGGGAGGAAATGCAAGAAATAGGAAAGAGGAGTTATGGGGATCGAAGCAGCAGAAATAATGTGTGAAAGAGATAAAGAGAAACATACTAGTAGAATGCAAGCGTGAAAGATAAGGTATTTGAGGTGTTTTAGCTGCATATAGGTAAAGAAAGAATGGAATGCAAACGGAAGATAAAAGGGCTGAAGCTAGTGATAGCAGAAGAGAAGAGAAAGTCGATGGAAGAGTAAACGAAAATGATGGGAAAGTACAGTGAAGGGAGTAAAAATATTCTCTACAGAATGGTCAACACTAAAAAGAGAGGTGCAGTGTAAAATATCAGAATGTTCGATAAAGAAGGAAGAAAAGTACAGAAATGAAAGGAATGCTTTGATGTGATACTGAATACGAGCGAAAATATGAAGGAGGAAAATGTAGATTTTGGGATGTGGAGAAAGAGGATAAGAATCTAACTCGGACTGAAATAGATGAAATGATGCAGGAGAATGAAACGAGGCAAAGTTCTAACAGTTGAAAAAATACGTATGAAGGTGTTTCAGGCAGCTGAAACTGAGGGAGTACCATGGCTCTATCGAGGTATTAGAATATTATTACGCAACTAAAGACTGGAAGTTATCAATAATTGTGTGTTTTTCTAGAGGTAATCATAAATTCTGTTCATAATGTAGTGAAATAATCATTCTGCCATGATATTTGAAAAGATTTTAGCATGCAGGGTACGAAAGGAAGCTAAGAGGGTCTATGAGAGGAACAACATGGTTTTAGACCTAAAAGATCTAAAGTAGATTTGATTTTTACAGTAATGCAAGAGAAGCACTTTGTATGTGGAAAGGATTTGGTGATAATTTTCCTCATGCTGGAAAGTATTATGACAGTGCAAAAAGTTGCAAGTTATGGAAAATCTTAGAGAAAAACGAAGTTGGAAAAGAAACTATTGTGAGATTAAGGGAGATGTACCAATAAAGGGTGAACTGTGTGACTGCAGGAGGAGATGGACTGGTTCAGACAGGGCAATTGACTACAATAAGGAAATACTCTATGCCTTGTACTTTTAATATGTGTGATGGACGAGATAATGGAGAAATGATAATACAAGTAGATAAAGGAAATATGAGAGTAATGGTATTTTTGGAGGATGTAATGCTTTGGGCTAACAGAGAAGTAGTGGTCCAAAAGATGTGGAATATATTGGAGGAGGGAAAAACAGTAGAGTTTTAAATCTAGTACAGAGAACAATGAAGTGATGGTGAGAATGAAAAATGGAAGGAGATGTATAACAGATTTAATGTTAGGGGAAGACGTCTTTAAGAAGGAGGACAGCTGTAAATACTTGGAGCGTATAACTGACACCCCAGGGGGCTCACAGTTCTTTTATGAATATGTGCGTGGCAAACATGGGTCCGAGCAAATGCAGTCTCCCTTTTTTCTTTACTTCCCGGACTGCATTTCCTTTCCCCTCCATTCCTTTCCTATCCTCACTCCATCCCCTCCCCACTGGGTGACTGATAACATTAGCAGTTTACTGCCCAAATCCCAATCACACAACATAAACAAGTAGAACTGAAAAAAGTGGAAGAAATGAAAGGAAGATCGACAGTAGATGAAGACAGTTCCATGGATTCCTGTAGGGTGTAAGAAAGTATGGATAGAGACTTAGCCAGAAGAGCGAAGAGGAAATAAGCACACCATGTTCCGATATGTAGGCATTAAAACCATGGTTTATGGAAAAGATACAGACGAAGGAAGGAAGGAAGACTGGGGTGTAACGTCCCATTGATAGTGAGGTCATTAGAGGCGGAGCTCACGCTCAGGGTTTGGCTAAGTATGGGGAAGGAACTAGACCAAGGGCTTTTCAAAGGAACCATTCTGGCATTTACCTGGGGGGATTTAGGGAAATCACGGAACACCGAAATGTCGATAGCTGGATGTGGATCTGAACCACCATCCTCTCGAATGCGAATCCAGTGTTTTAACATTGCACAACTGTGCAGGATTCAAGTGTCTGAGATAATATTTCAGAAAATTAGAATGTTGGGAAGGCACAGAGTAAGAAATGTGGACTGATGGCCTAGCAATTTAGTCCCTTGGAAAATTTCAACAAATGGGTGGGTGAGAAAAGTTTTGGACGACACCTAGAAGACAGCAGTGAGGAGAGAAGACTGAGATGGTACATACATGTTAGGAGAGTACTAGATAGCAGAATACTAACGAAGGTACATAAGATAAATGGCGAAGAGGAAGACCAAGGTATAGGTAAATTGAGGAAGGGGTGGAAGATGGAAAGAAAATGCGAAGAATGGGACTGAAAACGAAGGGTGGTGGTAGGGCAGGAATCACTGGACAGATTGCAGTTCCATGCTGATCCAGCCAGTAGCTGTAAATTTCAGATGATACAGTTAGGAAATCAATACAATTTCGACATCTAGGGAATTAAATCAAAAAGGCAATTAAGATTAATCAAAGTGAAAATGTTATTTGCACTGAACTATTTATGGCATGCACGCACGCATGCACACACACACACACACACACACACACACACACACACACACACACACACACACAGATATATATACTTAAGTGGCGCAGCCTTCCATCGATTATTAAGTACGATTTTTTACTGTTCACATAGATGAATGCCGGCGTTTGTGATGTCATTGACTCACAGGGAGTCGGTGTTGATCAACACTTGATCTTCATTAATTCACTGAAGTAATGACAGCTAAGAAGACTTGCAGTAAGCAACCAAACAATCCTAGGTGCGGTATCCTCCTCAATCTTCTTCTATATTAATAAAGATGTAAATTTTGACTAGTGCAATACCAATTTATTGACCAATTACTTTTAAAATTTGACGGAATGTTGCATCCAATTATAGGATGGTGTTTTCTTCAATACATTATATTTAACCTATATATGGAATATATAACTTTTTGCTGATTTCTGTAACACGTTTCCTCTATTATAGAATTAATATAAATTCATGTATAACTCAAGTGCTTTTGGAGATCTGTGGTTAGGAAAATCTAAATTTTCTTTTTTTTTTTTTTTTGTACAAAAGTAAACTTTAGTTTGTTCAAAAATCTCTGAAAGTTTCCCACATATTTGGTTGAAATTTTGACACAATGGTACATTCGATACCTACACGATTTTAGTCCCCATCTTCGATGTGTAATATGCAAATAATACATGGGACCTATATAAAAATTTACATGTTCTTTTCTGCAAAACTGTTAATATCCAAAGGTTTGTTACAAGTTACTTTGAAATTAGATAAAACATTGTATTAAGTTTCAGGAAGTTTCTCAGATACTGATTTTTATTACTTGATATATAACCCATATACACTGCTCAAAACAATAAGTGAGCAATTGAGATATCCTACACAATATAAATATGATAACGTATTTTCTTTTCAGACATTGGTTACAATTGTAATTCTCAATATGATACAGTACAATATTTTCCTGTCTCAGCTCTTTACTTGAGGCTTAAATGGTGCTTACTTCAAGCAAGGCACCATGGGGCTCCCATAACAGTGAAAACCACATTCTTCTTGTCCTCTAATATGGTGTACAATCAGCTTGGGTGACCAGTGCAGCCCACAGTGGAGTGGCCGAGGGGATTGAGGCACTATGCTCCGATGCGTGACGACACTCACCGTCGAGGGTTCGAATTCCCCCTCGGGCATGGATGTTTGTGTCGTCTTTAGTATGAGGTAGTTCATAAGTAGTTTGTGAGTTTAGGGACTGATGATCATGTAGTTAAGTCCGTTAAGCTTAACAAACGTTTGAACGTTTGAGCAGTGCAGTTGCACAACTCTGTGGCGTGGCGTGGACAATATGAATTTGTGAATCAGCTCTTGAAAGGATATTTGGCCATTCTTCCAATGAGTGCAATATCCAACTCTCGAACTGTTGTGGGAGGTGCTGATCTGGCTGTAATGCGTGTGCCAAGTGCATCTCAGGCATGCTCAATCGGGTTTACGTTTTTGAGCATGGCTCTAGTGTAGGGCACAACAATGGTCGAAGGATCATGACTCTATATCTGTGAGCAGTCAAAGCATCATTCTGAACGATGGAGAGGTCTGTACGTCCCAATACTGACGACTGCCCATATGGTGATGTTTCCTGCACATAACCACGATTGTTCCACGTGCTCTCCAAATGAAGGAATGCCGATTGTCTGGTTGAAGAAAAAAATCTTGACTAATCTGTGAACTGAGCCTGGCCCTATTCGTTACGGCTCCAATCATGATATTCCTCCATCCACTTTCTGTGGGATAATGGTGTACTAGTAAGTGCGCGTTCAGTGACGCGGAATGCCGTGACGGGAACGTCTCTACATCGGATGTCGCAGCTGCAACATAGCATGGCAGCTACTGACAGCAGGGGTCGAAGTGAGAACCTTCAGCCCAGGCAGCTCTGGAAGGCTACCACTCTGCTCCTCCGATGTCATCACACAGGCTGGGCCGGAGGAGGGTTCCCTCAGCAGGTGCCACCAGACACCATGACGCCGGTAAGCAGCGAGACGTCATCAGCTTACATCTGGGTAGGGGTCGGCGCCCCTGGGGCGGCGCGTGTCTCCTGCAGCGTGCCATGTGCCGCGGTGGACCGAGGTCCACCGTCAGCTCGACTCAGCGGAATACCAGCTGCGTCCGCAAGCCTGATGTCACAGCTGGCGCTTCCGCCTGCCACTCGCAACGCCTGCCCGAGTCATAGGCAGAGAAGCCATTCAACCGCAAGAAACTAATAAATAAATAAATTGCATTTTCCCAGGCACCACGAGTCTTAATCTGCCACTTTCTCACACCCCCAATCCGCTGCGGCTGTCCCCTGTTACAGTTTTAATGGGACAAACACCTTAGAGCTTACATTCCCTAAGGCGATTTCGTACTGTTTGTGTTGTATTGCACGTCCTATTACTGCCTGGAAAATGCTTGGAATCCGGCACTGTCTCTCGTCAAAAAGCAGAGGCACAGAATTAATGCTGGCTCACCTGTTGATTAACATTATCGATATTTTTGAAGTTTGGTCATTTTTGGTTATGTTGACTGTGCTGTGACTTGTACTGTGTGTCTTATCTTCCTTGTTTACCCTTTGCAAATCAAGGTATTAAATACGCTTTCACATTGCTTCCTTGAGAGCAGTGGTGCCTCGAAATGGCAGTGTGTGCTCCTCAAAATATCGGTGGTGGTCGACGACTTTGAGGCAGCATACCCGTAAGTTGTTTGAATTTTCCGAAATTATATTAATAAAAGAGAATGTTATTATTTACTTTGAAAATCATCTTACTTGATGAAACATTTTCATTAGATGATAAATCGGTGTTAAATTTGAATTGCAACGTGCATCAGGTGAGAAAGTGAGACAATGAATTTCTGCCAAAAGAATTATAGTAGAGTTCTTTTCATCCTATCACTTTTATCTTTCGTATCAATGCTTAATGTTCAGTACCTTTGCAATGTTGTACAGTATAATTAAGAAGTCATGTGTAATCAAAGGCTGTGGTTGAAAATAAAATTATTAACATGGTAGTCTAATATTATGTCTTGTTCATTCACTGAATGATCTATGAAAAAACTTATTATTTGCTAAACAAAGTTCCAGGAACACATCTTTCAGATTTCTTACCTTGTATTACTTTAGGCGTATCACCAAATGTTTTTTTGGAACCGATTATTTGTCAGCCATTTCAATGACTGTCAGTTTGTGAAGACTGACTTTCTGTGAAAGATTCTTTCTCTTTATATTCTTCCTATTTATGACTTGACTCTACCACATTAGCTTGTTAAAAAAAGAAAATCTTTAAAATGCTATGTGTATGATGAGGTAGAAAAAGAAATTTGCTTTATTTCGTACCACCTGAACGTTCCATTGTGTTTGTGTGACAATCCTGCCTTTGTTAGCTGCACTGGACAGTGTCACACCCAACAATATGGAGACTAATCTCAGAGGTACCAACCGATAAAATAAAAATCATATGTGACTTACTAGTAAACAACACTTCACTGCAAAAGCCAATGCGCTGAAAAACTCATTAGGAACAGATAACGTGTTACTACAACATGCATGATGATTTTCATTCAAAACTGGGTGACTGGCGTTGTTCATCCATAGACCATATTGCATTAGCGATACAGATAACCTATATAATCATGCACTCAAAACACAATAGAGAGAATAATCTCGATAGCATCCATCGATAAAGTAAAGATGTCACTTACTTGGAAACAAAACAACACTCCACTTCAAAATTCAATGCACTGAAAAACTAAGTAGGAACAGATAACTTGTCACTATGAAATACACCGTTGTTTTCATTCAAAATTCTGTAAGTCATCTTCCCCATCCATAGTCCATAGTGCATAGTCGATAGAGATAGTCTACACAATCTAGCGCTAGTGTTCAGAAATACAAAAGAAAGAATAATTTGAATAGTATCCATCAATAAAGAAGGTATGTTGCATGACTTACTTGCAGGCAAAAGAATACTCAGAAACTCAATAGGAACAGGTAACTTGTCACTGTGCCACAAAATGTTCTTTCATTCTAAATTGCTTGACTATTCTTATTCATCCACAGTCCATAGTGTATAGTCGGCACAGATACTTAATGTAGAACTTCAGTTTAGAGACCAGTCTCATCTTCTCTGAGGTACTAACCGACTTTCCGATATTTCTTGCCATTATAGTAAATTAATCAACTACCATTTATAAAATTATGTTCATAGTATGTGAATTAATAATCTAGATCTAAGTAATAGTAGCAATAAATTGATGTAACGTATAGAGGAATTCGTAGTGACACAGAAACTGACATGAGTCAAGTAGGAGTTGATTTGAATAAACCGAAAATACCTTGTTTCCAGAACTGTAGCTGTCGAACCTGTCCAGCATTTTCAAGCACTGTGAGATGTCAAATACCATCACAGGCTGAACCGGCAGGAAAAGCACGTAGATGGCCTCATGATTCCGTCGTCAGTGGTGAAATACAGCGTCGTCACTCGTGCAGAAACAACAGTCGTCGTTGCAGACAAGTACCAGCCGAGTAGAAAAATTGTCAGTTAGAGGAAATATGGTTTAAAATACCGTCAAAAATATTGTTTACGTTGTTGTTATTCTGAATTGTTCTAATGTTCAAATAGCATTTTTGATCATTATTCGGACAAGAAAAACTGTAATTTTGCCAAAATCGAAATTTAAAAATAATTAATTTTCAAGATTTGGCCACGTGATTTAAAATGCTCCATCATCAGCTGAAGTTCTCTTAACATAACATGCCATGACAAAGAGTGTGATATCAAATGCATTTACAACTTTTATGTAAGAATTGAAAAGACTTTTGTGAAGTTTGATAGTAAACACCTTCCGAAAGTTGATAACTTTATGTAACTTTGTTCATTGAATGCAACCCAGTTTTTAAGTGTCTGAAATAAGAAACGTGAATACTGTGTTTAAACTAAGATAAATACCTTTAAAACAAATTGTTGCTTGTTTGTGTCAAAAGACTGAAATTCATCTAAAGATCCACAGCAGAGCGGCCGAGCGCATTGAGGTGCTTTCCTTCAATGCGTGAGGCCGTTCCCCACCAGGGGCATGGATGTCTGTGTCGTCTTTAATATAGGCTAGTTCCACCCCTATGAAAGACAGACATTGCTGAGGTGGGGTGGCTTGTGTGCCTCAACGATACAAATGGCCTTACTGTAGGTGCAACTAAAGTGGAGGGGTATTTGTGGAAAGGCCAGGCAAACTGTAGTTCCTGAAGAGGGGCACCAGCCTTTTCAGTAGTTACAGAAGCAACAGTCTGGATGATTCACTGAGATGGTCTTGTAACACCAGCTAATGTGGCTTTGCCGCACAGTTACTGAGAAACGGCTGAAAACAAGGGGGAAATAAAGCCGTTACTCTTCCCTAGGACATGCAGCTCTACTGTATGAATATATTATGATGGCATCCTCCCAGGTAAAATATTCCGGAGATAAAATAATCCCCCATTCGGATATCCGGGCAGGGACTACTCAGGAGGATGTCAGGGTGTGATCATCAGGAAAGACAACATTGACAATCTATGGAATGTTAGTTCTCTTAATCGGGTAGGAAAGCTAGAAAATTTAAAAATAGAAATGGGTAGGTTTAATTTAGATATAGTGAGGATTAGTGAAGTTCAGTGGAAAGAGGTACAGGATTTCTGGTCAGGCTAGTACAGCATTATAAATAAAAAATCAGTTGGGGTGAATAAGAAAATAGGAATGTGGGTAGACTACTATGAGCAGCACAGTGATAGCATTATCGTAGTCAAGATCGATACGAAGCCAACACTGACCACAAGCTGAATGCCAACTACCTCTGCCGATGATGAGGAGATCGAAGAAATGTATAAGGATGTAAAGTAAATTATAAAGGAAACTAGCTGAACTCCCCCTGCTTCGCATGCTTAGGCTGGTTGGTCTGCACCAGTTGTTTCTTTTTACTCCTGATGAAGAATCCATATCTTAAGTTTCGTAGTTATAGCTTGAAATTTGAGTTAACAGCACCATATTTTTGAAAATCAATTTTTGCATCTCGTATTTCACCCCCTTATTGGTCGAATTTCCAAAAATACTGAAACACGTATGTTTTAAATTTGAACCCCGAATCCAAATTCGAAAATTTGTAGTTCTAACTTCAAAATTGCCTAAATAGCAACATATTTCCAAAAAACACCCCCAATCCAGTTTAACCCCCTTGATGGTTGAATTTCCAAAAATACTGAAACACGTATTTTTTTAATTCTAAGCAACTATACAAATATCAATTTTTGCAGCTAAAGCTCGTGTTCCTCTGGGTACAACAGGGAGAGTCTGTCGAAAGCCCCCTACCAGCAGGACAGTAACTCCACCCATCAGACGATCATCACCTCTAATGTCTTTCAAAGTTCTATTAAGTGCAAATTCTACCCGCATCTTTAATGGACGCATGTCGTATTTGAAAGGAAATCTGTAAAATACTTTTGCACAACTATATGTGGTTTGCTCAAGTACTTTTTAATTTTTTAAAAATTGTAACCACGAATCCATACACCAATTTATGTAGTTGTAGCTACAAAATTGCCTTAATAGCAACATTTTTCAAATAACTAATCTTCCCGTCTTTCACTCCCTTGATGTGTGAAATTCCAAAAATACCTAACTACTTTCTTTTTCTTTTTCAATTGGCCAACAGGCCTAATATTAATTTCCGTAGCCCTAGCCTGAAAATCGTCCCAATAGTAACGTATTTTCAAAAAGAATTTGTGATCCTCTGTGTGACCCTCTTAGTTGTTGAAGTTTTACAAACACTGAAACACGCAGTTTTTAAATCCTGACCAAGAGTCCACATCGGATCTTTTTAATTCTGACCAAGAAAACATATACAAATTTTTGTGGTTGTAGCTTCAAAATTGCCTTATTACCAAAAGATTTTCGAAAAACATCCCCTCTCCAAATTAACCCCCTTGATGGTTGAATTTCCAAAAATACCGAAACACGTATTTTTTAAATTCTACCGAACAATAAAAATACCAATTTTTGTAGCTATAGTTTCAAAATTGTCTTGACAACAATGTGTTTTCGAAAAGAATTTTTGATCCCTTCTTTTACCCCCTTAGTTGTTGAATTTCCAAAAATACCAAAAATGTGTCTTTTTAATCCTGATAGAGTGTGCATATCCTAAATTTCGTAGTTATAGCTCGAAATCTGAGTTAACAGCAACATTTTTTGGAAATCAATTTTTGCATCCCGTATTTAACCCCCTTATTAGTCTAATTTCCAAAAATATCGAAACACGTGTCTTTTAAATTCGAACCTCGAATCGAAATCCGAAAATTTGTAATTTTAACTTCAAAATTGCCTAAATAGCAACATATTTTCGAAAAACACCCCCTCTCCAATATAACCCCCTTGATGGTTGAATTTCCAAAAGTACCAAAACACGTAATTTTTAAATCATAACAAACATTACAAATACCAATTTTTGCAGCTATAGATTTAAAATTGTCTTGACAAAAAGTGTTTTCGAAAAGAATTTTTGATCCCCCCTTTTACCCCCTTAGTTTTTGAATTTCCTAAAATACCGAAACTCGTCTCTTTTTAATTCTGATCAAGAGTCCATATCCTAAGTTTCGTCGTTATAGCTCGAAATTTGAGTTAACAGCAACATTTTTTTAAAAAAAATCAATTTTTTGCGTCCTCTATTTTACCCCCTTATTGGTTGAATTTCAAAAAATGCCGAAACACGTGTCTTTTACATTCGAACCCCGAATCCAAATACAAAAATTTGTAGTTATAACTTCAAAATTGCCTAAATAGCAATATATTTTCGTAAAACATCCCTTCTCCAATTTAACCCCGTTGATGGTTGAAGTTCCAAAAATACCGAAACACGTATTTTTAACGTCTAACCAACTATACAAATATCAGTTTTTGCAGCTCTAGCTTCAAAATTGTATCAATAGCAACGTGTTTTCAAAAAGAATTTTTGATCCTCTATTTAACCCTCTTATTTGTTGAATTTCCAATAATACTAAAAATCATGGATTGTTATTCCTGACCAAGATTCCATATCCGAAGTTTCGTAGTTGTAGCCTAAATTTTGAGTTAACAGCAACATATTTTTGAAAAACAATTTTTTGCGTCACCTATTTTACCCCCTTATTTGTCGAATTTCAAAAAATGCCGAAACACGTGTCTTTTTAATTCGAACCCTGAATTAACATCCGAAATTTTGTAGTTCTATCTTCAAAATTGCGTAAATAGCAACGGTTTATCAAAAAACGTTTCATCCCCTATTTCACCCCATTACGGACGGAATATGCATGAATCGCTTCTTAAATGACGCCTATAGAGTAAGATCAACACCCGCCACAAATTTCAAGTCTCTATCTTCAGTGGTTTCGGCTGGGCGATGATGACTCAGTCAGTCAGTCTATCGGGACACTTCCTTTTATATAGAGAGATTATTCAGACAATTAAGGGCTCGGAAAACTTAATTGTGATGGGAGACTGAGATTCGGTGGTAGGAAAAGGAAGGGAAGGAAAAATGGTATTTGAATATGGACTGGGCAAAGAGAATGAAAGAGGAAGCCACATGGTAGAATTTTGCATGGAACATAATTTAATCATAACAAACACCAGGTTTAAGAATCACAAAAGATGTTTGTATATGTGGAAGAGACCAGGAGGCACTGGAAGATACCAGATAGATTTTATAATTGTAAGACATAGATTCTGGAATCAGGTTTTAACCAGTAAGACATACCCAAGGGCAGATATAGATTCTGACCATAACTTATTGGTCATGAACTGTAGGTTGAAACTGAAAAAACTGCAGAAAGGTAGGGACATAAGGAAATGGGACTTGGAAAAATTAAGGGAACCTGAAGTGCTTAAGAATTCCAGAGAGTGCATTAGGCAACAATTGACAGAAACAGGGGGAAATAAAACAGTAGAAGAGGAATGGGGAGCACTGAAAGATGAAATAGTGAAGGCAGAGGAGGACAAAATAGATAGAAAGGCAAGACCTACAAGAAATCCTTGGATATCACAGATAATATTAAATTTAATTGATTAATGGAGAAAATATAAAAATGCAGTAAATGCAACAGGCTAAAAGGAGTATGCGCGACTAAGAAATGAGATTGACAGGAAGTGCAAAATAGCTAAGCAGGAATGTCTAGAAGGCCAATGCAAGTCTGTAGAAGAATGTATAAATAGGGGAAAATGGATACTGCCTACAGGAAAATATAAGAAACATTTGGAGACAAGAAAAGCAGCTGTATGAATATAAAAAACTCAAATGGAACACCAGTCATCAGCAAAAAGTGGAAAGCTGAAAGGTGAGAAGAGTACATAAAATGGCTGTACAAAGGAAATGAACTTACAGACGATATTGTAGTAAGGGAAGAGTAAATCCATGACAATGAAGAAAAAGGTACTTTACTGAGAGAAGAATTTGACAGAGTCCTGAAATACCTAAGTCGAAACAAGGCTCCTGGATTTGATGACATTCCTTCCGAACTACTTAAGTCTCTGGGAGAACCACCCATGACAAAACTATTTCACCTGATGCGTAAGATGTATGAGACAGACGAAATACACTCAGACTTTAAGAAAACTGAAATAAGCCCCATTCCAAAGAAAGCAGGCGCAGACAGGTGCGAAAATTATTGAACCATCATTTGAACAATTCGTGCCTCCAAAATTTTTACACGAATTATTTACAGAAGGATTGAGAATCTGGTAGAAGCTGACATAGGGAAGATTAGTTTGGATTCAGGAGAAATGTAGAACATGGTAGGCAATCCTCACTTTACAGCTTATCTTAGAAGATAGATTAAGGAAAGGTAAACGTACATTTCTAGCGTTAGTAGATTTGGAGAAAGCTTTTGACAGTGTTGATTTGATTACCCTATTTCAAATCCGGAAAACAGCAAGAGTAAAATATAGGGAAAGGAAGGTTATTTATAACTTGTACAAAAAATAGCCAGCAATTACGTCAGTTGAAGGGCATGTATGGGATTTAGAGGTTGGGAAGTTAGTAAGATAGGGTTGTAGGCTTTCTCCATTGCTGTTCAATTTGTACATGAAGCAATCTATCAAGGAAAAGCAAGGAGAAATTTGGAGACGGAATTAAAGGTTAAGGTGAAAAAATAAAAACATTGCATTTTGCAGAAGAAATTGTAATTCTGTCAGAGACAGGAGAAGACCTGGAAGAGCAGTTGAACGGAATGGACAGTGTCTTGAAAGGTGAAATGTACATTAACAAGACAAAAAAAGGGTAATGGAATGCAGTCTAAGAAAATTAGGCGATGCTGATGAAATTAGATTAGGTTATGAAACAATAAAGGTGGTAGATGAGTTTTGTTACTTGGGCAGTAAAATAACATGTGATGGTCGCAGTACAGAGGATATAAATTGCAGAATGCCAATGGAAAGAAAAGCGTTCTTGAAAAACAGAATATTGTTAACATCAAATATTAATTTATGTGTTAGGAAGTCGTTTCTGAAGACATCTTTGTGGAGCGTTGCCTTGAATGGAAGTGAAACATGGATGATAAACAGTGCAGTCAGGAAGAGGATAGAGGCCTTGAGATGTGGTGGTACAGAAGAATGCTGAAGATTAGTTGGGTGGATCGCAAAACTAATGAAGAGGTGTTGAACAGAATTGGAGAGAAAAGGAATTTCTTGCATACCTTGAGTAAAAGAAGGCATCTACTGATAGGACTTATTCTTAGACATCAAGGAATAGTGAATTTAGCATTGGAGGGAAGTGTGTGGGGTAAAAATCGAAGAAGGAGACCAAGAGATGGATACTGTAAGCAGATTCAAATGGATGTAGGTTGCAGGTCTTACAAGGAGATGCAGAGGCTTGCTTAGTATATAGTAGAGTTGAGAGCTGCTTCAACCAGGCTCTGGACTGAAGACCACAAGAACAACAACAGTTCATAAACAGTTGAGTCACTTAAGCGGTACAAACATTTGAACATTTCAATCATCTAAAGATAAAACTGTTGTTGAGTTAAGCGGTACAAACATTTCAGCATTTCAATCTTCTAAAGATAAAAACTGTTGTTGACTTACAGTTTGGATTCAGAATAATTATTCCATATACATAACTTAATCTTTTGCACTGGTCATTTTACAAATATCAGTATGCATTTTGGCCCACTTTAGGTTACAGTAATATCACTAAAATGGCCCTTTGACAGTTCGAAAGTTAAGTGAAAGTAGTGGCTCAACCATTCATCTGACACTAAAATTGAATAAACGAATTGTGGAGAACAAAATTCTCAACAACCTGTTTTCATAACTCGCACCTTACAGAGATATTTGCAAAAATAACAGCGATTTGAAACTATCACTTAATTTATGTAAACCAGTAAAGGGCAAAGAAAATGAAAAAAAAGGAGAAACTATCATGGCAATACAGTGGTAATATTTTAATGGGAAAAGATATTGAAAATATGGGAGAGATATTAAAATAATAATTTTGCCTGTTAGTTAAAACACGATCTGGGAGAAAATTACCTGTTGCATTCAAAGTCATTATCGCAACAGTAGCGTCGTTTTACTAGTATCGTCCATAATCGTGTTAGAAACACATAATGCAAAACAATGAAGAGTGCATGGCAAATTGTATTCTAGATTATATATTCACATATGAAGTAATGAATCTAGTCTTGCTCCTACAATTGCTGTGGAACTGATTCGTTGCGGTTTGGGAGCGGTGGGGGAGAGTGCACTATATTTCTAGATTCTTGAAGCTGCTTTTCAGGCTTAGTAAGTATGCTTTCCTGGGATAATTTGAGTCCAGTTTCAAGTGGTTATTCTTTCAGTTTCTTCAGCAGCTCCATTACCCTCTCTTAATGGTAAATAATAATAGAAAAACTAAAACAGGCTGCAGCCATTCGGGTTGCTGCAAACGTTCACTAGATGCTCTTGGTTCGATTTGGTATTGGTCTCAGAAACGTGAGCAATATACCAGTATAGGTTGCGAGAATAAGGAAGCTCCTCTATAGACTGACTACATTTATCTAGTATTCTATGTATGAATATGTCACCGTTACCTTTCATATTGCAACTAAACGTGATGTCTAGGTATTAGTATTAGCTGAGAAGTTCTAATCTTGAATTTCTGATATTGTAGACACAATATACAACATTTTGTAAATCAAGAAGTGCTATTTATACGTCGCTAATTCACTTCTTGATCTGGGGCTTCAGTATGTCTCATGAGAGAGGCGCAAGTTTGGTTTCAAATGAATGGTGTAACCAGAATCCATCCTAGTCTTCCATAGAGGATATCATTCAGCTTGAAAAACCCGAATTCGTACTTGCTTAGAACATGTAAGCAGAGCCATATGAAGGATTTCTAAGCCTGTGAGAAAAAACAAACTAACTAATGTCACCACCCCCACTCACACTAGTCTTCATATACAGGCATTTATTACAGTTTGCATGGTTTCAGCCTCTGTATTACTTACATTACATTTAGAGATGAATGTGGGGATGATGTGTTGTTTTCAAAACACACTTTCTTAATTTTCTTTTATCCACTTAATTCATGTAAAATTTACATGAAATTTACATCCAAAAATCTTGACCGCTATTTTTATACAACTATCCTGTATTACACTGACAGCCATCTTCAGAATCTGTTACATAACAAACAGAACAAATGAGAAGAGGAATTTGTATGGGGATTGGGGATATACATATTATATAGAGTTAAGTCAAGTCATAGCACATTTAAAATGTTTAGGGTGGTCTTGTTATTTTTCGTGTGCGGTGTTATAGCCTTTACTGTTTATTGAACTAATCTAACTGAAATAACTATTGGAATCCGTTAAGGGACATAAATACAAAAGTAATTGCCACCATAGAATTCAAATTAATGTGCATGAAACCTTTTAGTAGAGGTACCAACAACTTACATGAAACATTGCTGATAAATTTCCAAAATTATATTGAATGCTTCCAAATTGTTTTTCAAAATAACTAAAAAATCTTCAGTGCTACATTAACTGTATATAAGTCCAGTATTATGAATCATGACTACTTTTGCAGTATAGATGTATCTTTAGGTGCATTGTACAAGGTGTTTCTGAAAAGTTCAGTTAATTGTCTCAGGAAATATAGGAAACAAGAGCTACAATCAAAATACTTTACTGGCCTTCAAAGTAATTGACAATGGCTACAATGTATTTCTGACATCGGTTGTACATCTGTTAGAAACTGTCAGCAAATGGTTCTTGTGGGATCACTCGAAGCACTGAGGTCACACATTGTGGGTTCTCCGCAACCTCTCAAACACACCTTTTAATCACAGCTTCAACACCATATTCCTGCAGCAATAGCCCATGGGTCTCTGTTTATGCAATATTTGAAACAAAACATGTTGCTTCATTGCTCAATTTTTCGCTCTAGGTTGCAATAACGAAGTTCTCATACTGATCCTAATAGGTGGGTCGCATTGTGTACCATCGCTTCACTGTAGTACTTTGCATGATAGGCGGCGTTTTTCTACACGTCCCTCAATATGTACATGCGGGCACCTCATCCTGGGCAGAGAGGTTTGTAAAATATTGGACCATTCACCGAATTTTCAGACAGACCTTTTATTTATCTGATACAAATAGAACATTTATATAAACCTGCAAGATATTTAAGCACTTGCAAAAGCGTGCACATCAGTGGTTAAATATGTTTATATAACTATGGATGAGTTCGAATATGTCTGAAAAACTGCTGCTGCGATAAAATAGCAAAGTTATGTGTTAATAAACTCCACATCTACGAAGTTACACAACATATATAATCGTATTTCATAACATGACCGGAAAACTGATTATTGCATGTGGTGTAGTCAGTGAAAGTGGTCATCCATTATAGCCAATTAGGGCCAAAACAATTTAGTCCTTATGGAAGACCATTATAAAGTATCATCCAAATAAATGTTTATCTGTGGATGAAATCATGGACCATTTGGGTCACCAATAAAACTGTGCTCAGACAGAGAACTTGAGATCTGAAGGCTAAAAATGGTCATTCGGTGTCAAATTCTGACGCTATTACGACCCAACCAAAGTTTTTTTTGCCAAGCCACAACAATATAATAACAATAACAAATTTTAAAAAATCCCATATCGATTTCATTTAATGATTGAACATCATTAGTGCAGTTTTGTGGGGTAAACTGTTTAGATATCCGTGTTACATGTGAACATTGTGCCTTTAATTATTCTTGACTCTTAATAATAGGTTTTCAGTGTCCCATGACCTGCTAACATTGCTGTAAAATACGGAGACATTGGGCGTCTATTCATTAAACATTATCATCGCATAGGTAAATACGGTTTATTCGCCGTTTTATTTCTCTGTCACTCAAATGATCAAATGTGTTCCTAAACTCCTCTCTAAGTTTGTTCTTCACCACACTTGTAGCTATTTTGCTGTAGCTTAAATAGCGTCCTTCCCAGTTATACTCATAACTTGCTGGGTCGATTGCAATTTTTAAGTCTTTATTTTTGTCCAGGCTGATATTTTGGCACAAGAATGGATAACAGTCTGATGTGAACTATAATGACCATCTGTTCCTTGAAGAGATGTATATGTTCTCAAAATAAGTAGTGAGCGTGCTCCCTACATATCCAATGTTGGATATTCATGTAGTTTTGTCACTCCCTGTATCTCAAGCAGCTTGAGGTGAACAGAGCAGGGGTAGGCAGAAAATAAAAGTTTCGAAATTTTCGTGATGTGGCTGGCGAAATAAATATTATAAAGAAAAATCTATACATACCTATTACTAATACAATAACTTGTTTTAATCAACATTTTAAATGGCTGATCAACTGGTTTTAAATTGGAACTATTATGCACATCAAATGACCTAGTGACACAAAGAATTTCGCCGCAAAAGGAGTAGAGCTCTTTACATCCTTTTATTTTCATCTTTTGTAACAATGCTTAATGTTAAAAAAAAAGTTCAAATGTTTGTATATCTTATGGGACTTAACTACGGGGTCATCAGTCCCTAAACTTACAAACTACTTACGAACTAGCTAACACTAAGGACGGCACAAACATCCATGCCCGAGGGGGGATTCGAACCCCCGACCGTAGTGGCCGTGCAGACCGTGACTGACGTGCCTCAGTCCTCTCGACCACTGTGGCCGGCGCTTAATGTTCAGTACCGTTGCAATTTTTGTACACTATAATTAAGAATACAAGTGTAGTGAAAGCCTTTGGTTGAATGTGAAATTGTTAATGGGAAGGTAAAATGTTGTTTTTTGTTCATCTCTAAATGTTCTCTGGCAAATCTTACTATTTACTAAACAACGTTTCATGAGCACCTCCGTTTACCTGAATTACTTCAATCCTGTCATTAAAAATTCTATTTGGAACCAATTATTTCTTACTCACTCATATACTTGTCATTTAGGGTAGATCGGCTTTTTCTGACAGCTTGTTTTCAATTATTTCTTTCCTGTTTATCACTTGACACTTCGATATTTTCCTTTTAAAAAAATATTAAAAATGAGAGATTTTATGCCATCCGTACCGTGAAGTAGAAGACGAAATTATCTTCATTGCATACCACTTGAACGTTTCTACTGCACTAGAGTAACGATCCAACTGTTCTTATTTGGATTGGACTTTGTCATATCCAACGATACAGAAATTAATCTCAATAGTATCTATCGATGAAATAAGAAATAAAACAACACTTTACTGCAAAACTTCAATCCACTGAAAAACTCAAGAGGGACACATAACTTGTTACTATGGCACACACTTTTGTTTTCACCCACATAGTCCACAGTATATAGTTGATACAGATAGCCTACTTAATATACCACTTGAGTTTAGAAACACAATAGAAAGTATAACCTCAATAATATCTATCGATAATGAAAAAATATTGGATTACTTACTTGTAAACAAAACAAGAGTGTACTGGAAAAACTGAGTAGGAAAAGATGTCCACTTTTGTCTTACTTCATAATTGTGAAGGTGGTCTTGTCTGTAATCCATAGTTCATAATGGATTCTGATAGCCTACTTAATCTTGCGCTGGAGTTTAGAAACACAATAGAGAGACTAATATCAATTGTATCTATCTATTATTAAAGAAAATGTATTAGTTACAAACAAAAGAACACTGCACTGCAAAATTTTATGCACTGGATAACTCAGTAGGGAGAGATAATTCGTCACTCCGACAGACTCTGTTGTTTTCATTCAGAATTGGGTGAGTGGTATGGTTCATACGTAGTCCTTAGTGCATAGTGGATACAGATACGTAATCTAGCATTAGAGTTTAGAGACCAATCATGTTTTGTCTGAGATAATAATTGAACTTCAATTTTTTTTGCAGTTATGGTGAATACATTCATCAATATATAATTATGTTTATGAAGTATGAATTAGTCTTAGATGTTATTGTACTAACAAAATGATACTATGTATAAAGCAGATAGAGTTGAAAAATTCGTATTAATGCAGAAACTGCCATGAGTAATGTTGGAGTTGATTTCCATAAACAAAACTTACCTGGTTTTCAGCAGTGATGCTGTCGAATTTGTCCAACTATATGAAATACCACTTGAAGGCAAATACATGATAGCATAAAGGATGATTAGACACCCATAGCATACAGATGATGTCATGATTTTGTCATCAGTAGTGAAACGGATCATCACTCGCACCAAAGCAACAGTCGTCGTTGCAGACAAGTACCGGCCATGTGGAGAAATTTACAATTAGATGAATAGTAGGCTATTTTCCGATGCTAAAAATATTGTTTATGTTGTTATTATGAATTATTATAATGTTCATTTAGCAATTTTGGTCTTTATTAGTACAAAAAATAAATCTATTTCGTTTTAAAATCATTAAATTTCAAGATTTGGGGACATGATTGGAAACACTCTATCTTTGGTTAAAACACTGGTGACGTAACATGACACAACGGAAAGTGATGACCAATGCATTCGCAACCTTAATATAAGAATCCAAAAGACTCTTTCTGAAGTTCCACATTGAAAACATTCTGAAAGTTTATGAATTTATGGTTTCTTGGGCTTTCGAATGTAAACAAAAATTTTACCTGCCTGAAATAAGAATGGCGAAAACTTTGTTTCAAGTAAAATAAACATACATTTAAACCAAACTGTTGCCTGATTGTGTCAACAGTCTGACTGTGTTCTAAACATATGAACTGTTATAAGCCTACACTGTAAATGAGTTGCATATTAGATTTAATCTTCATCTTAGATTTCACTTTTCGGTGAACGATTTTTAGTGTCCACTGTAAGAATTGCAGGGTACGTGTGCAACTATGTAGCTACAGAATGGATTCAAACTAATTGTTCTGTATACATAAATTAATCTTGTGCACTGGTTACTTTCCACATGTAACTATGCATTTTGCTCCTGGTAATTGCAACAGGGAAACTTATCAGGTAAAATCGGAAGTTGGAGCTTAAGAGAAGTGTAAAAATGAAAGAAGAAATGTTAAACATTCTCAAAGAAAGATAATGGTAGAAAGCTTTTATTGTGCATATCTATGCAGTGATGTTACTTGCTCAGTTAGTGTGTATAATAAATTTATGGTGGTGCAGCAGTGTCATGCATTGCATATTTTGCAATCAGTGTTTAAACCCAAATCTCTCCTTTCTTCTCTCTTTCACTTGTCTTGGAAGAAACTGATTTATTGATCAATATACTGAAATACTGAATTACTATTATAAATATTAAAGGAAAATCAACTTGAATTATTAGTTTCTCACATTAGAAAACGATTTTGAATATCGTTGGCTCAAAATCGTTGGCGACTAATTTGAGCAGCTGTTTAGCAAATATAAACATCAGCTAAGTAATCAGTATGTAATAATAGTTTACACCGTTGGAGCTGCAGAGCATTGTACTTAGGCCTAATAACGAACTAATAGAATAATAATAATAGTATGGATTACATCAAAATGATCCTCACAAGAAAAAACTAAGTTCTCAGAACTTGTTTTAAGCAGACAGATAATAAGGAATTCTGAGCCAATGAGAGAAAAGAAACAAACTACCAAACATCAGAAAAAAGAAACTAACAACCAACCATCACAACCTGTACTCACACTAGATTTCATATACAAATTTATTAAGGTTTGCAAGTATTTGGTTTGTGTACTCCTTACTTTGCTTTAGAAATGAGCATGGGACTGATATATTGATTTTCAATACACACATTCTTAATTTTCTTTTACAATTTAAATGTAGTGAAGTCCTGTGGTTAACTAATATTTCCCTCGAAAATGGATCAACAATGAGAGTGAAAATTTCTTCAGTGATGATGGTTGTTCTGTTTTCACTTTCCTTTCATCGAACATATTTACCTTCATCTTTCAATTTATTCTGAGTGGGTGTACCTGCGTATTGCTCTAGCATATCACCAAGGGAGTGTGTTTCTTATCTCCTGAATCCATTGAGGATGTTATGGATACATATGTCTTCAATGTTTTTACTTACTTTGGACAGAGATCGTCATCAATCCCCTCTTTGTCTCTTTCTACTAATTATTTTCTTCAATGAAAAAAATTTCGCACTATAGCATCTATTAACCCTTTGAGCGCTGCAGACAAGATATCCCGCAGCGCTCCACTGGGCCGTGGGGCCAATGGACGTGGTTTGCCGTGGCAGCGGTATTTCTAGTGGGCCCTGCAGGCGGCATTCCCCGCGCAGCCTTGCAGGTACCTGGACGCTAATGCCGGCTTACACCGCGGCCGGTCCCTTTGCCTGCGGGTCTGCGGACGTGAACAGCCACAGGGCTGCGTGCAAGCACAGACAAATATCCAATCTGTGCTGACAAACATAGGCTGGTTGCTTTAAATGTTCGGATGCAAAAATAAATACTTAGTGCAGATTTGTGAATTCTTCCGTAACTTCTTGATAGATATTAAACCTTAGATATTCTTATTTTTAAAAAAAATCTGGTATTATTATTTCTAGAATATTCTAACCTAGGTTGTGGAAAAAATATTTATTTAAATGACGACTAGTGTTGAGCGAAGCCCAAAGATGGCCAAAGACTATGACAATCACATTACAGTTATCCATATCCTATGATTTTCTTTTTATCATGGTTGTTTGAAACTGGGCTTCAGACGAAACTAGTCGCCATTTAAATAAATATATTTTACCTCAACTGAGGCTACAGTTTTCTAGTGATATTTAGTAACGGGTTGCTGTTCTATTTTTCCACGACGTTGGATTTGTGAAAAAAATTATAGGCCTAGACATTCATCTCCTTATGATAAGCAGAAATTATTCAGACGTAAATATAAGTAATAAGAAAACTCGATTTGATTGAGTGTTGCTTGCAGACAATTAACTGGGTTTACGTAATCGAAATGTATTTGCAATCTTGGAAAGGGCGTCATGCCACAAATTGGTTAGTTGCACAAACTCGCCCGTTTATGAAGCACAAAAGGTCATTAGGAATTAAAGGTGACGTTTAATTAGGTTGTTTAGAAACTTGAATATTTCCTTATCTAATACTTAAGCAAAAGTTGTACATCATCGATTATTTCTACTGTACAATAACAATTGCGTCCTGTATAAAGGGAATTCACTAATGTTGAATATTATGTTTTTAAGTTTCCCTGCAGATGATTTGTTGGATTAATGCTCTCAAAATATAGTGGTTAGATTCAAAAGTGTGACCCAGTTTCCAGATGGTTTCATCGAAAGTAGTTTGCGCGAGAATTACTGCGCTAGTACAGAAGAACGTCAACGTTTAGTCGTTACGGATTCCAGAGCATTTCAATCGCAAGTTCCGTACAAAAATCAGATAATTAAGTACCAGTATGCCAAATAAAATTCAGATGTGTATAAAGACCTTACGATGATTCTTAAGAACTAAACGCAAATAAAAGAAAGCCTTTGATGAAGAGTGTCATTCCATGTCAGCTCACCTATCATTCCCTGTTCGACTATTGCAGATTTTGTTGAAATTTCATATGAACATTCGCTGAAATTTCTCTTACCAACCTATTAAGTTTTAAGTTTCATGAGCAGGATGCATTTACAGTCGGAGATAGAACCCAAAATTTACACTTTTCTTTCGCCGTGATTTACACGTTCACATTTGATTCAAATCATCTAGCATTGTTTGCCTGCGTTGTTTGACCATTTACATTTTGTTTGCATAATGTTCTATCTAATAAGCCTAGTTTGGAAAACTTTATAAAACAAAAATAAGATTGAAAATACCGCATTTTTAACCTTTTTAATATCTTCAATGTTTACACTTAATTTATTTAGTATTGGAAAGCGGCACATAAACGAAGCTTCATGTTTCAGAACCTTGTAATTAGTTAGTCCCTAAGATACAACGCGCCAAATGTTGAAGTTTATTGGGTCGCCAATTTGTATAGCAACTTTGTTTAAACTTTTATGATTGTATATAGCATGTAAAATTCTTTTCAATATTATTCCTATGAAAACGCATATATTTGTACACGATAGCCAAATTTCATATTTGTCATCGAAATATTTCCCGAATTAAAACAGCTCAAAGTCGCCAGGAATTCACGCTTGCCCTTCGTAAAATTGCGCACGGCGTCAAACAAATGATTATAACTCGTCCAGTATTGCTTCAACGAATCTTAAAATGTATCATTATCGATTGATTGGCGACATGTTCGAATTTTCACATAAATTTTTCCGTCATGGTAGAGCAGGAAAATATTCCGAAATTATGCGAATTGACACGGAATGACCCAGGGCCTACACGTTTGTAGCGTAGGGGGTTTCAGTGTACATTTCTGTCTGGCAATTATTTCAAGATTCAAAGTTAAGGAATAAGTATACAGATATTCTGTTTATTTGTAACGTCAGCAAGCACACAGCGAGACTGCCGCAGCCGTCCTGGTTTCAGGAATACTCCGGCCAGGGCGAGGACGGCCAGGCGGAGAGCTCAGGCACACACAACAGGCTGCGGAGGCGGCGGCCAGCGCAGGTAGGCGGATTAGGCGGCCGCCAGGGCAGGCTTGACTCGGCAAGCCGGACGCACAGGTGCAACACTCAAAGGGTTAACGACAGGGTAGCCGATGGCATTGGAAGTGAATTGCCATTAGATTGAACGACGAAATTGGTACAAAGTACATCTGCAACTCTCTGCTGCTGAAGGTGCAAATACATCATAATGAAGTAAACAAATACATAGTGATTAGTGATACACTAATTTCTCCTAAAACATGCCCAGATAGTCCCAAAAATACATTGTTTATGAAGAGGACAATACATATTAGTGAATTAGTCTATTAATAGTTAATTGTCAAAGTTATTGAGACTAGGCTGATATGGATGTTAACGCCATTTTAATCACAATATAAAGTAACTACCAATCAGAAATGGAATATGAAAGAACGCTTAATCATTTATATTAACAGAGAATATAAATGTTCGTTTGTGCAAAACCTTTAATCTCCAAAAATTCCCGATCAATTGCTTTGAAATTTCGATGTAACGTTTCATTCTAATATGAGAAAGGTTTTCAGATATCTGTTTATATGTTTCTAAAAATATAACCTATGTATCTACAATGTTTGCAATTTTTGTATCAACATTTACCTATAAAATAATTTATATAAATTCATTCATCTGATAATTTCAAAAATTACATAAATAGAGACATGAATGTGTAACAATTCAATGTTATGTCAAAAACTTCGTAACATTCAGGTAAGAATTTAGTTAGTTTCCAGATTTTCGAATATAACGCTTAACAGAGTTGCAAGACGATATAGGAGATGGGAAGGAATTAACATAGAGATGGGAGAGACCTGCAAGAAAAGCATGATGGAGATGGAGAGGGAGTAGGTACACGTGTACAGAAAATGGGGAAAGTTGGATGTGGTGGTGGTCCAAGGGAGTAGTGAGGGGATAGAAAATAGCAAGGGAGGATTGGATTGTGGGAGGAGGAGATGCACAGAGAGGGAGAGAAAGAGGTAATGGAAGAGGATACTGACAAAGAGAGAGAAATGAGCAGAGGACCACAGAGGTAAGGGAGTAGGGAATGTACGACATATTTCCAATCCACAAAGTAATGTGATGTTTCACATATTAGTAATGAATGCTTTCTATTTATTTCCTTTCCAATTAATCTGAAATAAATCATATATATACATGTGGCGTCTGTTCGGAAAGAACAGACGTCACATTCTGATCCTGCAGCTGTTATTATTTAATATTCATAGAATATATGACTTCAACTGCTATTGGGCAAAGCTGAAAATGTGTACCCAGTCGGGATTCGAACCCGGGTCTCCTGCTTTCTAGGCAGTTGCGCTGACCCCTACACCACTGGGGACACAGTGATCACCGCACCTGCAAGGACTACCCATGCACGCCTCCCGTCAGATACAAATTCCCAGCTTCGCCCTGCCCATAGTACTCAAACTCGTAGTTTAACTAATTCCCGTAAGAGTAAGGGCTTCAAACTTGCCCACCCCTCCCCACTAACGATAGGATCATTGCCCGTCACCGGCATATTATATATATACATGTGGCGTCTGTTCGGAAAGAACAGACGTCACATT
Organism: Locusta migratoria; assembly: GCA_026315105.1. NCBI lineage: Eukaryota > Metazoa > Arthropoda > Insecta > Orthoptera > Acrididae > Locusta > Locusta migratoria. The sequence goes on from CM048753.1 coordinate 27,741,673, forward strand.
CTGATCCTGCAGCTGTTATTATTTAATATTCATAGAATATATGACTTCAACTGCTATTGGGCAAAGCTGAAAATGTGTACCCAGTCGGGATTCGAACCCGGGTCTCCTGCTTTCTAGGCAGTTGCGCTGACCCCTACACCACTGGGGACACAGTGATCACCGCACCTGCAAGGACTACCCATGCACGCCTCCCGTCAGATACAAATTCCCAGCTTCGCCCTGCCCATAGTACTCAAACTCGTAGTTTAACTAATTCCCGTAAGAGTAAGGGCTTCAAACTTGCCCACCCCTCCCCACTAACGATAGGATCATTGCCCGTCACCGGCATATTATATATATACATGTGGCGTCTGTTCGGAAAGAACAGACGTCACATTCTGATCCTGCAGCTGTTATTATTTAATATTCATAGAATATATGACTTCAACTGCTATTGGGCAAAGCTGAAAATGTGTACCCAGTCGGGATTCGAACCCGGGTCTCCTGCTTTCTAGGCAGTTGCGCTGACCCCTACACCACTGGGGACACAGTGATCACCGCACCTGCAAGGACTACCCATGCACGCCTCCCGTCAGATACAAATTCCCAGCTTCGCCCTGCCCATAGTACTCAAACTCGTAGTTTAACTAATTCCCGTAAGAGTAAGGGCTTCAAACTTGCCCACCCCTCCCCACTAACGATAGGATCATTGCCCGTCACCGGCATATTATATATATACATGTGGCGTCTGTTCGGAAAGAACAGACGTCACATTCTGATCCTGCAGCTGTTATTATTTAATATTCATAGAATATATGACTTCAACTGCTATTGGGCAAAGCTGAAAATGTGTACCCAGTCGGGATTCGAACCCGGGTCTCCTGCTTTCTAGGCAGTTGCGCTGACCCCTACACCACTGGGGACACAGTGATCACCGCACCTGCAAGGTGCGCACCTGCAGGTGCGGTGATCACTGTGTCCCCAGTGGTGTAGGGGTCAGCGCAACTGCCTAGAAAGCAGGAGACCCGGGTTCGAATCCCGACTGGGTACACATTTTCAGCTTTGCCCAATAGCAGTTGAAGTCATATATTCTATGAATATTAAATAATAACAGCTGCAGGATCAGAATGTGACGTCTGTTCTTTCCGAACAGACGCCACATGTATATATATAATATGCCGGTGACGGGCAATGATCCTATCGTTAGTGGGGAGGGGTGGGCAAGTTTGAAGCCCTTACTCTTACGGGAATTAGTTAAACTACGAGTTTGAGTACTATGGGCAGGGCGAAGCTGGGAATTTGTATCTGACGGGAGGCGTGCATGGGTAGTCCTTGCAGGTGCGGTGATCACTGTGTCCCCAGTGGTGTAGGGGTCAGCGCAACTGCCTAGAAAGCAGGAGACCCGGGTTCGAATCCCGACTGGGTACACATTTTCAGCTTTGCCCAATAGCAGTTGAAGTCATATATTCTATGAATATTAAATAATAACAGCTGCAGGATCAGAATGTGACGTCTGTTCTTTCCGAACAGACGCCACATGTATATATATAATATGCCGGTGACGGGCAATGATCCTATCGTTAGTGGGGAGGGGTGGGCAAGTTTGAAGCCCTTACTCTTACGGGAATTAGTTAAACTACGAGTTTGAGTACTATGGGCAGGGCGAAGCTGGGAATTTGTATCTGACGGGAGGCGTGCATGGGTAGTCCTTGCAGGTGCGGTGATCACTGTGTCCCCAGTGGTGTAGGGGTCAGCGCAACTGCCTAGAAAGCAGGAGACCCGGGTTCGAATCCCGACTGGGTACACATTTTCAGCTTTGCCCAATAGCAGTTGAAGTCATATATTCTATGAATATTAAATAATAACAGCTGCAGGATCAGAATGTGACGTCTGTTCTTTCCGAACAGACGCCACATGTATATATATAATATGCCGGTGACGGGCAATGATCCTATCGTTAGTGGGGAGGGGTGGGCAAGTTTGAAGCCCTTACTCTTACGGGAATTAGTTAAACTACGAGTTTGAGTACTATGGGCAGGGCGAAGCTGGGAATTTGTATCTGACGGGAGGCGTGCATGGGTAGTCCTTGCAGGTGCGGTGATCACTGTGTCCCCAGTGGTGTAGGGGTCAGCGCAACTGCCTAGAAAGCAGGAGACCCGGGTTCGAATCCCGACTGGGTACACATTTTCAGCTTTGCCCAATAGCAGTTGAAGTCATATATTCTATGAATATGAAATAAATCACACTAACATGTTGCCCGATATAAAAACAATTTGAACCAATATATCAAAACTATTTCTTGACTTTACTAAACTGAGAGTAAACGTTCCTATATAAGATTCTTCTCATGTGCATCAAATAATGTCTGTCCCCACTTGCCCTCCCACCCCCACAGTGAGTGAAAGATTAAATTTTAGAATTTTTGGATGCCCATGTTTTTATACAATTTTCTCGAACAAAGCAATACCCTGATATCTGGTGTCCCATGACGTTGGCCAAGTTTCCACCCGCTAAATATAGCCATGGTTCTAAGATGCAAAATTCTTAAGTTCAAATCATAAAGGTATTTCTAAAAATATTTGTGTCGTATCTCAATGTTGTCATCTAGTGCTTCGAAACTACAAGAGATCTCTTCATACTTCACCAATGTGAAAACCGCAATCAGATTTTATTTGTACAAATACAGATAATGAAATTTCATAGAAAACAGAAAAAAACATATGTCTCTTCATGAAACGTTACATAAATTTCTGTAACTGGTTTTCCAAAGTAGATGTAAGAAGAGTTCTCATTATAATATTATTTTTATTTAGAAATATATAAATATAATAAGATACATTCATATCTGATTGAAAACGATATCACTCCTTAATTCCAACTTTCCAGTCCTTAACTCACGGACTTCATGTTGGGAAAAAATGTCTCAAATATTTTGTATTTTTAAAGCTACTTTGTCTGTGAAGCATAATAACGGTTTTCTTTCTCATTTAAACGAACACTCATTTGTTGTACAAAATTTAACCATTATAATGAATAAAATTTGTACTGAAAAGGCTAAAATTGAGATAAAGTGAACTGTACCTCAGAATGTCACATGAAATAGATGCCAACACCACTCAGCTGATTGAGATGTTGATGAGAATATAATGATGACATAATCAGTCTATAGGAGCTGATGTCTTAGGATGTTTACCGTTTTGAGATGACCAGAGCAGGAGAAGTCCAGATTATGGTCGTTCCTAAATTAAAATATTTTATGAACACTGCAATGAAATTTTCTTAACATTAACCTATAGTATGATCATTTACTTGAAATGGTTATGCAACTTATGGTCATAAGAACATACATTATTTCTAATTTCTTTTTTCTTTTACATTTTGCAATTTCATCATATATCTTGTTGGAATATTTTATTTGTCATAAACTTGTAATATTAGAAAGTGAATTTTACAGAAAAACGATTTCAAACTTAAACTCTTCTTCAGCTCACCTAGTTTTTCAAAAAAGTTTCGAGTTTTTCTTTCCGAAAATTCCTGAACACTCTAAATTTGGGTATCCACAGACATTGGCTGCCATGTATTTCCATAAAATCGCAGAAAAACTTTACAAGTTACAGTTTCTTCTTAATTCAAAAACATACATTTGTAATAATGCAGCAGAGTTTTAAAATACTGTTCCCTTTTGATTATTTAATGTTCATATAAGAAACTTATTATTTTCGTGTTGAGGTCACATTTTTATTTATCTGTGCAGCTTAAAGTGTATTTGTTTTTAATCGGAAATTCTTACTCATTATCCTTTTTGTTATTTCAAGCTTCTTTGTTTTCTATAATCCTTCACATTACTTTTAATTTTTATCATGAGTTCATGATCTTTGCCTGTTAAATGAAGAAAGAGTTAAAAATTTAATTTTGAGTACCGTATCCTCTGTACATTGCAGTTTGATATTGCTATGACCAATATAAGCTAAATGTAATTCTGTAGTTAGTTAATATTCTCTGTGTTATTAGTTGGGTACGCAATGTCACAACCTACAACACAAAGACTAATTCCATAGTATCTAAGGAGGCAATAAAATGTATCATTACTTACTTGCAATGAAAGTAACGTTCCACATTGTTACGTTCATAGAGAATGAAACTTGTAAGGAACATGTAATTAGTTTCCATTTCAAAATGCACCGTTGTTATCAAACATCTCATTTGTGTGCGTATTTCTATGTATATGATGATGTAGCACTGTGACACACTCATATACATGTTCATAAACCACCGTGTGCCCAACACTCTCCAACTTCTTCCTATACATGGCATTCTGTTCTCATAACCTGCAAGTTTATGTGGATACAGCGGAGTCCTAAGGTTTGTGCAATCACTTTTGTCAAAGCTATCTTGCTTGCTTGCACTGTTGTTAAACTTCCTTTCATTAACCATTTGACACATGCATTTTATAAATACCATTTTGAAGTGAGGCACTGTAGCAGTCACTTGCACCGGTTAAAGCAACTGTTGGAACAGAGACTGGGTTTTGAGGTTGTAGGAGACATCTAGCTATACTTTATTGGAATGATAATTGACAGTAAAAGCAAGCACATATGTTGCTATTGTGCTCTTGATTTTATGTCTAGTTTACAAATCATGACACTGATACCATACGTAATTTTCCATTAAAGATTGGAAATGTAGCATTGTGCATAGGAAAAACACCAAATTGCTTTAAAAAATCAGGTGGTTGAAAATTGTACACCACATTGGTTCAAAAGTCAAACCCATAGATCAAAACACTTTTGGGAGCTTTCTCTTTTATTTTTTTAATGTATAAAAAGTGAAAATTTTTGAATTAATGTTTTCTCAAAGTATTAATGGGAGGAAGAATGAAGTTTCACTTACCATCACCCACGAAAGTGGAATGGAAAATAATTCGTAATACCTCTTGAAAATAATTGCCCTGGGATATGTCATTCAAAATTTTGGGATACCCTGTGATTTTGTATGTAAATCACATGTATCTTGAAGTTTTGCCACCAATAAGATGACAGTCTTGACCGCTATTTTCATGCAACTGTCCTGCATTACTGTCACAGTCATCTATAGAATCCATTAGATAACGAAGATAAAAAGTGATAAGAGGTATTTGTATGGGGATTAGGGAAATATGTATTACATAGAATTAAATGAAGTCATAGAACATTTAAGATTGTTATTTCTTAAGTGCAATGTTATAGCCTATTACTGTTTATTGAAATAATCGAACTTAAATAATAATTTAAGTGATCTAAAAGTAAATATGCTTGCCATATTAGAATTTATATTGATTTGCATGATACTTGTTTGCATTTAAGGCACCAGCAGATTCGATAAAATAATATTGTTACAAAATTTACAAATAATATCTTAAATACTTTGAAGTTTTTTGTAAAATAATTGAGAAATCTTCAGTGCCGTATTAGCTGTGTATAGATCCATTATTTAAAACAATGACCAGTTTTGGATATAGGTGAACATTTTGGTGCATCCCATAGGGGCAAGAAATTTACGAAATCCCGACATACACTTTGTAAGCCCTTACAGCAGCATACATATCAATGGTTAAATCTATATATGCAATTATAAGTAAGGGTCCAGATGTGCAAAAACTCCTTCTGAAATAAAATAGTAAAGTCATGTGTGTACGAAAGACAGTTCTACAAATTTGTTTCCATTTACTCACATTCATAAAACATATTCCACTTTAAAAGTGAGGTGTTAGGCTGCACAAGATTCTTTACTGATAAATATAATGGTATTTGGTACTAATCATTGAAAATCGTATCAATGCACCAGGTGAAGGCACTGAAACTGCTTATCCATTATAACCAATCAGTGCCTATTTTTCACAGTTCCTCTTGAAAACCATTCTAAAATATCATCCACATAAATGTTTAACTGGTGCTTACCAGACAGCCATCAATGGCTAAAACCATGGGCCATTTGGGTCACCAAAATAATTATGCTCAGAGAGTGGACATGAGATGTCAAAGCTAAAAGTGGTCATACTGTGACAGATTGTGACGCCGGCCTTTTAAGATTCGGTCTTACACATGATTATTTACAATGGGCTGTTGTGGAACATTAAAAGAGAACCCATAACTGTGAATAACCGTTTGTGATTCGTTATAAAGGATCTTTATACAGCTTGTATAACGACTTGAAGGTGATCTTGTGCCCACCAACAACAATATTATAATAATAAGATATTTATTTAAAAGTACTGCATATTAATTTCATTCACTTATTCAATATCATCAGTACAGTTTCGAGTCCGTAATATACATGAATCTTCAGGACTCAAAATTGTACTGACAATATTCACATAATGATTGAAACAGATATGCGTTTTTTTAATATTTTACACTATACCACAAAGTGGATTGTATTTGGAAAGTAATTGACAATAAAGTATTTCTGTTGTTATTAAGCATACAGTCATGTCATGACAATCCAAAAAACAAAACAAAAAATATAACTATTTGATGATAAAAATAATTTTACACATTACCGAAAATTAATGGAACTTTTTCCTGTACAGAAAGATGTAGAGACATTTTTTTCTTTTTGTAAAATGCAGAAATAAAATTGATAAATTCATGATGAAAATACATGGTAAAGCCGTTAAAATATTAATACAAGAGTTCTGAAGTGTAGACATTGTTCTCATCACCATCTCTTCGTGTTGAAGCTGCAAACAGATTCAAGTCGCCCAACAGCAGCATTGCTAAGGCGGAGGAGTTATCAGAATTTCAGACTGATCCGAAATACTTCTCTTCATTAGCATGTGTCATGCTCCAATTTGCCATGAATATATTTTCTTCTGGTATAATAATTAAAGTGTTGCTTTTAGGTGCTTTGCATAAAGTTTCTAAATTATCTTCCATATTGAGTATTTTATATCGACATTCATATTGTTACCAAGCAAACTCCTATTGTGGTTCATATTATTTCTTTCTGAAAAGATCTGCAACAGAACTATGCTAATTCTTCTGCTATGGTCTGACGCAGAGTAAGGTCTGATTATCAGCGTGCCTTCCACAGCCTCTAACATCAAAATTCAGAAAAATTGAATTTTCAACAGAAAATGATGTCTGAAAGATAATTCCAAAAAATGTTCAAAGGATTGTAAATCAAAGATACATAACTACATTGGTCATCAGTCCCTAGTCTTACAAGCTACTTAAACTAACTTATGCTAAGGAGAACACAAACACCCATGCCCAAGGGAGGACTTGAACCCCTGACAGTGAATCGCCATGTGCACCACAGCTAGAATCCTTAGTGTGCACGGCTCTTCTACCACAGCTAAAGATAATTCACAGTAACAAAGTTGAAGAAAGTATCTGCATAAGAGGAAATGTTACCCGAAAGCCCTTTGTACAGTAGTGCTTGAATTTATTGCAGTGAGTGTAAGTTAAAAAATGTACTTACACAACTACAGCACTTGCATGACACACAACTGAACGGCACTTAACGGTTCATGTAGAAAATTTTCTGTTCTGAAGAACAACGAAAAATGTCTGTAATGTTCTGTCACTTGGTCATATTTCACCAGTTTCTAATGTACCAAAAATCTGATGTGGTAGACAGTAAACTGTTGTTCGATGTGTTGAATGATATTTTTTTACAGTGATATAAATTTACTTCAAACATTTCATTTCACTGTCGGACGGCAGTTTTTCTTCAGTGATTGGTCCAGACAACGGAGCTCGTTACGTTACCTCCATTCGTAAAGCATTGTCCAGATTTTCACTTTTAGCTTCTTAAGCGTCTTGTGTATATTCTATCACTTCTCAGCATTGCACAGCCTTCAAGACATTCCCTAACTTTTCTAAGACCACAGATTCATGCCATCTACTTCACTGTCAAACTTTAGAAGAGGATCGGCTTTGTCTAACTTTTCAATCGGTTTCTGCTTTTCTGCTGAAGAGAGAATCGAGTCACAAACTTTTTATAATGTACTCTTGTATTTCTAACAACACCACCACTGATTTATAAAACAATTGCGTGAACAATATCACTATCTGGTCGTGTTATACACCAGATGTTTCCTACTAAATTCATAGAACATCAGCAATTTGCGTTGTCGACTAGCTACTGTTCCCCTTCAAACTCGGCGAGTCGTCATCAAATTCCAACCCAAATTGTTGCCGTGGGAAGTGGACGGTTGGACTAAGTACGGAATCGGACTACAAGACGTCAGTTGAACATGGTTTTCCTGTACAAATTCATAAACCAAACCTACAACATCTAAACACTTTACTTGATAAACAACAAATTCTTAAAATTATTAATTACATTGCGTCCATTACATAACTTGGTCTCACTTCAAAGGTGTCTCAATACCTGCATTTTGAAAAATAGAAATATGAATCATGTTTTATAATCGTGATGAATCTGGTTGACTGATTAGTGGTTATAACAGCGCTCCTCCCATATACAGCATAGTAGAAAAACATAGCAGAAGAACTGATAATAGTTTAGATGTCGTCCGCCAATAAATAACATAGTAACTTAACTATCAGAACACCACCTAACCATTTAATAGGGGATGTTTGCAGCCATAACGCTCAGTGAAATACTGTGCAGCAAGCAGGTGCCATGCTACCAAAACGCACTTGTGCTTGCTACAGCCATCTGAACCTTCCAAGTGACGGTATCCGTTTCGGAGCATTTCCACACAACTTCCACATTATGCGTCAGTTGTGTGATGATGCTGAATACAATGATCACGTGAACATTGTCACACACATGGGCACGCACACAGTGGCCACACCATGGGCCTTAGGGTCTGAGGTGCGATAAGCTACAACGGTCGCTCATCGTTGGTGCTTGTAGAGAGAATGCTTGAACAGCGCTCAGTACTTGCAGGAAGTGGTAAGATCCATTCTTTTGCTTCTCTTCCAACAAGAAGATGACGTATTTTTCCAACAGATAACGGTTGACCATAAACTAACAGTGATTTGCAAGGAGTTCAGCAATTTCACTGGCCAACAGGATCTCTGGACATGTCGCCAATCGATCACATGAGGGAAACCTTGTAGACGTACGTAAACAGTTCGAATAGGCGTGCAGTAGTGCATCATACGAAATTATTTACCATTTTTGTGGTGGAATGGATTCCCGAATCATCGCCTGCATTGTCGCCCCTTTACACCACATAATAATTTAGATTTTTGTAGCATGGATAGACAGTTGGTACCTCACTGCTGCTTCAGATATTGATCTGTAAATATTATCGTTTCATGTACTCCATTTTCTCTCTTTCAGCAATAAATTTTGAGTGAACTGGAGAACGCTAAAAGGGTGTTATAATTTTTAATTTTGGCAGCGAAAAAAATGGTATTACAAACATTGTGTTAAATTTGTTTACTACGGTATCCCGTGGAAGCTTCTTCACTTGGTTATGGGCAAGAACAGAAAACAGCTGGTTAAGCAGGCAGGAGATACCAGCAGAAAGCATTATTAAGCAGAAAACAAAATCATGTGAAGTTAGGCAGTTACACTAGGTAGATCTGTGGATGCCATCCAGCCGGATTGTTGAAGGCATTCTTTTCTGCTGTCAGAGCAGGTGTTGATTAGCCTCACACTGCACATACAGATACGAGGCATGTGCCCTGCAAACTTTGTCAAGCGATTTCAGAGGAACTAGAAGTCGAAAAAACAAATATATAGTTTGGTTATAGATTTATATGTCAGCTTCATAGGCAAGTGCCCATCATTTCGGTAATTGTCACTGTTCTTATTAAATTTTTATTGAAGTAAGACAGCTGCATTTGATTTAAAAAATCTGACTGTGTAATCCAGGAATTCCTATGATTTTCATTTGGTACATACTCATCCATATATTGTTGCAGATGAAATATGTGTACCATATTGAATCTGATTTTCAAGTTTGGAGGTTGTTTCTATTTATCATGAATCTCAAGAAGAAATAATTGTATGTGGCAAACTCATGATCAGAGATATCGAAACGATATTTTAGCAAATTCTAACAGGCAAAGAAGTAAGTGTTTTTCCATACAGTTTACCACATGCTGAATTGTGAAATTTTATAATCTACTCCATTATTCAAGTTAGTATTGGCTGTTTTAATAGAAAACATGCTATTTTTAAGGTCCAGCGACATGTGATTAAACGAAAGTAGTTACGGATTTTCTTATCAAAGTTTGGAGGAGCTCGATTTTCAACAGCTATTTTCCTTGTTTGCCCTCAGTTTCTCAGTAAAGCACTTTTTTCGAATCTCTCATAACTGCAACTGCACTTGGATGCTAGTGAAGTGATAGTGTGTAAACTCACTGTATTTTGTCAAAAAAGCAAATTTTAAGAAGGTAATGACAGAAATGTAGCTGTAACTCAGAATTCACCACACATGACTAGTCTCTGTAATAAATGTCAACAAGTCAAGAGAAATAGAACAACATAGAATCACATAAATTTAAATATACAAAAATTAAAAGAAATGGAGTTCATGGAAGAGGTTTGGGGCTAGCATAAATAAAACACTCATTGAGTATCTCAGCAGTGAGATCATAACATAGTAAGCCGTCTAATAGACTTAATGAAATAATAGTGTTTATAAAAACCTGTTTTTTACATATTGATAGGTATTGCGTGTTAGGCATGCATACAGATAAACGTGAAACGATTGAATCCCTAAATAATAAAACATAGTAGTGCCCTTTGCATAATTTTATTTTTATCTTTGGTATCAAAGCTAAGTGCTTAGTACCAATGCAATTTTTGTACACTATGATAAAAAGAAGTTACGTGTAATCAAAGAATTTGGCTGAACATGAGATTATTGACATGGTGGTATAATATTGTATTTTATTCATCAGTAAATGTTCACTGCCAGAACTTACTATTTGCTTAAAAAACGTCTCATGACCACTTCTGTTATCCTTTATTACTTTAGGCCTGTCACCGAATGTTCTCCCTGAAACCAATTATTTTTTAGCAGTTCACTGACTGTCATTTTACGATGGCTGACTTTTGTTAAAAATGTCTTTCACATCATTTTTTTCCTGTTTATCACCTCACCCAGCCATATTCGCCTGTTACAGAAAGGAAATCTTAGAAATCGAAGATTTAATGCTATTTTATGGGAAGGTAGAACAATAAATTTGCTTTATTCGATACCACCCAAACGTTCTGCTCTGCTAGCATAACAGTTGCTACCTGGACTGTAAATGGCTACACCCACCGATATAGAGAATTTACTCAGTATTATCTATAAAAATATTGTGTTATTTACTTGAAAACAAGACTACACTCCGCTGCAAAATACAATGCACTGAAAACCCAATAGAAGCAGGTATTTGTCGCTATGAAACACTGTTGTTTTCATTCAAAATTAGTGAATGGTGTTTGTTCATCCATACTTCACACTGCATAGTCAATAAAGATAGGCTACATAATCTAGCGCTAGGGTTTAGAAACACAACAGAAAGAATAATCTCATATCTATCAATAATAAAAAAAGTTGTGTGAATTATTTGCAAGCAAAACAACTCTCCACTGCGAAATTCAGTGCACTGAAATACTCGGTAGGAACGGATAACTTGTTACTATAGACACATGTTGCCGTTATCATTCTAAATTATGTGAGTAGCCTTGTTAATCCATTGTCCATAGTGCATAGTTGATACAGATACGTAAACTAGAACTAGAGTTTAGAGACCAGTTTCATCTTCTCTCAGATGCTAACTGTCTTCCCCACGTTATATGCCATTATAAAACCATCACCATTAAAAAAATTATGTTTCTCATATATGAATTAGTCAGCTACATCTGAGTAATAGTGGTGATAAATCAATGAAACGTATAGAGTAGGGAAATTCGTATTAACACATAAAATGCCACAAGTAAATTTGGAATTAATTTGCATAAACTGATCTTACCTGGTTTCCTGAACTGTAGCAGTTTCACGTGTCTAGCTCTATGAAACACCATAGGAAGGCTAATGCATGATACCAATGTAGTGGATGATCAAGCAGTCAAAGCAAGGAGATAATGTCAAGACTTCGCCATCAGTAGCCACATACACCATCATGACTTGGGCAAAGCGATAGTAGTTGTTGCAGTTAAGTATCATCCATTTGGAGAAATTTTCAGTTAGAAGACCAATAGGTTATTTTACTATGTTAAAAACATTTTTATATTGTTGTTATTCTGAATTATGGTAAACTGAAATAGAATTCTTGGTAATTATTAATACAATTTCTTTTCTCTTCCAAAATAAAATCTTAAAAATATCAAGTTTCGTTCATGTGAAGGAAAACGCTCGATCATTGGCTAAAATATGGTAATATAACATGACATGGCGAAGAGCATGATGAGAAATGTACTTACAACTTTTATGCAAGAATTTAAAAGACTTTTGTGAAGTCTGACATTGAAATGTTGATGAGTTCATAATATCGCAATTTTTCGAATACAACCCAGGTTTCTAATTGTGGGAAGAAAATAAGGTATACTAATCATACCTTCAAATCAAACTGTTGCTTGTTTGTGTCAACAGACTGACTCTCTTCTAAAGACTGTTATAAGCCTACACCATAAACATGTGGTATCTTAGACTTAATTATATCCATAATGGATGTGAGGTCGTGGTTGTATTACTTAATTAGTAGGCTCAACCACAGATAGCGTGTAAAAACACGAAAATATATCGCATTTCAAGGGTCAAGTGCTCATCATCTGATACTCTGTACAAGAATCTGAAAACATGAAACCAAAATAATATAAAACGTAGAAAAAGAAAACGTCACTACTTCCCTTGTAACTGTGTCTACGTAGAAAGTTCCTCAGCGTACTGTGTTACGTCAGACTTCAAACCAGACACCAGCACTGGCCGCGCATAACACAACCGAAACGCACCATGTCAATAATAGGCCTACGACTGGGGCGCGCGTATACACATGAAAACAAAGAACTACAAATTCTAAAGATCATCCACAAGCTAGTGGGTACATCAGATGTCACTTGTGATGAGGGCTTGACCCTTGAAATGCGTCATATTTTAGTGTTTTTACACGATATCTGTGGCTGAGCCTACTTGTTGGACAAAATCATTAAGTAATACAACCACGACCTCACATCCATTATAAATATAATTAAGTCTATGTTGCCAGGCATAGCATTGAGGTTTATCTACAAATACAAGAATCTTAAATGAAAATGTCGAAGAACTACAGCCAACATCAATTTCCACAAGGCTTGTGTAAAGAATAAATGTATCACGAACTACGAGGTGTTACAAAAAGGTATGGCCAAACTTTCAAGAAACATTCCTCACCTACAAAGAAAGAAAATATGTTATGTGGACACGTGTCCGGAAACGCTTAATTTCCATGTTAGAGATCATGTTAGTATTTCTCTTTAAATGTAAATTGAAATAATTCGTGCAGACAATTGTGAAAATACCAAATTGTTTCGTTAGTATCCACACACAATTGTGCAATCACGTCATCAACATAGATTTTCTGTGAACGTTTGGGCAGGAATTGTTGGTGATGTCTTGATTGGGCCTCATGTTATTCCACCTACGCTCACTGGAGCACGTTATCATGATTTCATACAGGATACTCTACCTGTGCTACCAGAACATGTGCCTTTACAAGTATGACACAACATGTGGTTCATGCACGATGGAGCTCCTGCACATTTCAATCGACATGTTCGTACACTTCTCAACAACAGATTCGGTGACCTATGGATTGGTAGAAGTGGACCAATTCCATGGCCTCCACGCTCTCCTGACCACAACCCTCATTTATGGAGGCATTTGAAAGCTCTTGTCTACTCAACCCCGGTACCAAATATAGAGACTCTCCGTGCTCGTATTGTGGACGGCGGTGATACAATACGCCATTCTCCAGGGCTGCATCAGCGCATCAGGCATTCCGTGCGACGGAGGGTGGATGCATGTATCCTCGCTAACGGAGGACATTTTGAACATTTCCTGTAACAAAGTGTTTGGAGTCACGCTGGTACGTTCTGTTGCTATGTGTTTCCATTCCATGATTAATATGATTTGATAAGAAGTAATAAAATGAGCTGTAACATGGAAATTAAGCGTTTCCGGACACATTTCCACGTAACTTATTTTCTTTCTTTGTGTGTGAGGAATGTTTTCTGATAGTCTGGCCGTACCTTTTTGTAACACCCTTTATATCACGTTTTAGATATGTAATCCAAAGTCCAATGTAGGTAGGGCAGTGGTTGAAAAAAAGCGAAGAAATTTTGGTTATACTCCGAAATTAAATTCCTCCATAAGAGAAAAGATTGTATTAGTTATCAATTACTTAAGGCTCATTTAGAAACAACTAGTGCACTACAGAATGATATATGGGATACGGTTAATCTGAAGTCTAATTTCGCAATATATAGAGTAGGCAGGATCAGAAATTCAAAAAGCTGTTGAGACAGATTAATGACTGTAGAGTAAACAATGCGCAAAAAGTAGACAACTTTCAGCTTAACCACAATATTGTTAATGAAACTTACATCACATTTAACGATGAAGAGTTAAGGCTGTTGAACAAATTTAATGCGCAACTGAGTCTAAATGATAAAACTGTAAAAGAACTTATCGTAGCGACTAAAATTGCGGTAGATGTTCCTAAACTGACTGACCGTAAACTCTATTAACGACAATCTCATCTCTAATAAGGCGATCGTTACTAAGGCCGATAAAGGCAATACAACAGTTATTGTTAGTAAAGAATAATGTATTAACCCTTTCGCGGCTACGGGCATACATGTATGCCCGGCAATTAGAGGCCCAGACGGCTACGGGCATTCATATACGCCCAGCAGGTAGAGCGGCCTGAAGGCTAAGGGCATTCATGTACGCCCGGGGTCCGGATGCACAATGGAGCGGCGGCGACTCGGTGTTACCCGCGGCTCAACGTTCCTGGCGGCACGGCCATTAACAGGTCTTCTTTGTTATGTCGGTAAGCACTACAGTTTTCACTTCCGGGACTTCCTGCTCACGAGATCTCCATCGAGCCCGTCGTGTAATTTTTGTTTGGCGAGAGAACAGCTTTTCACTGTACAGTCGTTACAATGTCGGAACGTTGTTTATCAAACAAGGAAATAATGGACATCCTCATGAATAGTAGTGACGATGACGGGGAACGGCCTCGCGCAACTAAGCACAGCACCTCAAAGCTATCGGCCACTCGATGCTGCCTTCATTACACTTCAGTGACAATTCGTCCGCATCGCAAGATATTCTTGTGAAAATACGCATGATTGTGAAACACCCCAAAAAGATATTCCGACAGGCTACAGTCCCGTTTGAGAACTTAGTAACTGACGAAAGTTGCTAGTTTTCAGAGGAAGGCTACGGTTCAAACCGTATATTCCAAACAAACATAGCCGTGGTATTAAAATTTCCGTGCTTTGTGTCGTACAGACCAGTTATATTCTGGATTATATTGTCTACACTGGTGCCTCTACTGAATTAGAATCCGGAAATGCTGACTGGGGCAAATCAGATTATGTCGTTTTCTGTTTGTTGTTATCATACCTCAACAAAAGCCATCGCATTTATTTAGACAATTGGTATTCGAGTTCTGAATTGTTCTTATGGCTCCATGCGAAGTGCACTAATGCCATTGGCACAGTGCGTACAAACAGGAAACATTTACTACCTTTACCTGATAAACTCAAGAAAGATAAATACAACTGAAGTCTGGGGTGGACAATAAATAAGTCCTGGATGCTATCCACTGTAAATGGACCAGAGTTGCTCAGACAGAAAAAAAGAATCATAAAATGGGAGGAAATAAAGTGAAACACACTTATGTAGTTAGTTACAATTAGTCAGTGGGTGCGATTGATAGGACTAATATGATATTAAGTCCCTACAGTGCATACGATAAACAGAAATGATACAAGAAAGTATTCTTTCATTTAACGGACTTGAGTATGCTCAATGCAAAAACTATTTTTGAAATGCAGAATAAACAGAAGAAGCCACTAGTCAAATTCCACTTAGAACTAATCCGTCAGTTACTAGAGAAGTTTCATTCATAAACATCTAAAAGCTAGATGCCACTGACACAAAAAGGACAGCCCTTTTCGACTGGAATAAAAGTTAACAGTATCCCGGGTTTTTCGGAGCTACGGAGAGAAAGGAGATGCCGCAAAGACATTGTATAGTGTGTACTGCCCATACAAAACGGAAAATAACACGAATAAGGCGTAAAAAATGTAATATTGCTCTCTGTATGGTGCCATGTTTTGAGACATACTACAAACTAAGGAAGTATTAGTTTCTTCATGTGCTTTGAATGTTGAATGAAAAGAAAATGAAAAAAATAAGAAAACAATAAAATCAATAGAAGTAAAAAAGGAAAAAAAAATTAACTCAGCCAGCGGCAGTCGAATGCCTGCGTTAGAAATGAGGATGGGAAAGCACTAAGTCAAATTCTACCACTCCCTGAATATCTGAAAAATAAATCCGCTAGCAGAAAACATGCAGATGCTTATTATCGGATTATTTAGCATGGTGAATCGAAATTAGGCTTTAATTTCAAACGAAGCAAAAGACCTATTAACATTTTTATTTTATTGTTTCCATTTCATTATTACATCATTATTTTGCTTGTTTAATTCTTCATTGTGCTACATGGCACAACATAAATATCAATAACTGTTTCTTATTTACGATTATAGCTAGAACTGACGGAGTTTTGCAGGTCTTCCCTACGAACAACTGACTTTAAAAGTAAACGTTGCGAAACATACTCGACCGATGTTAATGAAACTTTAATACGTTGTAGTAATATATTTCGGTAACGTACACCTCAGGTTATAGTTTTTTCAATAACAAATCAAAAAGGTATTTGAATTTACTTAAATACTTTCGTTCTCAGCCGAGGATAATCGTATAACAATGTCGTTTAGATTTGAAAGGCTGTTTCGTATCACAAACTGCAACTGCTGTGGCAGATCAGTGAGGTACTGTGAGGTACTGTGTGGTCACCGCAGCGCGCGACTAGCGTGCAGCTGCGGCGGCCGTAGCCCACAGCGGCCGTGGGGCGCGGTCAGCTGCCGCCGCTCAGGCCCACAACTGGTCTCGCGCCGTCAGCCAGGCGGGCAGCCAGGGCGCTCGCCCCTGCAGCCGCGAAAGGGTTAATAAAAGACAGCAATTATTTTCAGAAAATTGTGTGACCGAAATAGCTAAAGATCCATCTAAAAAGGTACAAGCAGAGCTAAAACAGTTACTTGAAAGGGCATCTTTCCTATTGACCGTGAAAGAGAAAATTCAGTGTTACGTTATGAAGACCACAGCTCCTCGACTATGATCGCAATTAAACGTCCTTTAAACAGGTATCGCATTAGAGCTGTAGTAAATTCAATAAAGGGCCCCTTATGCAAAATTACGAAAAAACTCGATAAAATTTTAAAGGAGTTTTATGTATTTGGGAATAATTTTTTAGTTAGCAACAGTACGTTGATCAATGAGATCAAAGATAAGCCTATGCCTTTACATCTCCCCTTATGTAACTTGATATTAAAAAATTATGTTCAGGTTGACGAGGCCGTCGAGTGATTAAAGCTAACTTACTGAAACACAAGAGACTAGCTCGGCAAGAATTTGTTGAATTCATTGACCTGCTGCAGTTTATTCTGAAATATAACTATTTTGCTTTTAACGGGAAATTTTATATATGAAAAGAGGGATTGGCTATAGGTAGAAGTATTTCAGGAACAATAGCAGACATTTTCATTAATAACTTAGAAAATATGCAGCATCCAGTTGATAAAATCCTGTATTATAAACGCTATGTTGACGATACGTTGTTAATAATAGATGGAGGACAACCTGAAATTACTGAAATAGTTAATAAATTTAACAGCCTACATGAGAAAATCTAATTTACCGTTGAACAAGAGAAGAATGGCACACTTCAGTTCATTGACCTGAACATTACGAAGTAAGATGGTAGACACTTATTGAAAGTATACAGGAAACCTACAACCACCGACATTCTAATATATAACAGCTCTTGTCACCCTATTAACCAAAAACTTTCTGTCCTACGCTGTTTAGTCGTTAGAGCCTTCAAAGTGCCAATGAACGAAAAGACAGAACTACTGAATTTAACATTATGAGACAGCTTACTAGGGTGAATGGTTACCAGGAAAACGTCGTGAATAACTCAATAAGAAAGAAACGGCCTGCGAAATCAAATAAAAATGGCATGGAAAATATCAAGAGAGTAATGGTTCCATATTTTGGGAATCTACCTCTGAATGTGGCCATCATACTAAAACCTTTTAAAGTCGAGGTTGTTTTAAAAACTAATAATACGTTACGTCCTAATTTACGGAAAAACTTAAACCAAGAGTCTGATAAATATGACAAAGCCGGGGTTTATAAGATACAGTGAAATACTTGCAATGCCAACTACATAGGTCAGACCGATAGATCGTTAGGTACAATGAACATATGGACGCCGTCCGACTTAATAATTTTAACTAGTCAGCTGCAACTACACATATCCGCGAAACTGGCAAATCTTTAAAGCGGATTGAAGACCTTAAGATTTTGCATCGACAGGATAAGGGAAGAAAGTTAGATCTGCCAGAACAGCTGGAGATTATAATACATTACGCTAAAAGCGACGCTTTATTTAATGAACACGTTCAAGTTAATACATACAGCTTTTTTAAAATCTTTGTCGACATGTTGTAACAATAGACGGTTATTTTAAATATCAACCTCTGTCATACTGTGCAAATGATTTCGTGACACCTGATGTACCTGTGGCGGATCGAGATATGAATCGAGATAGAGAGACGTTTTCTTGACCCGTAAGTGCTTTGCTTTAGTTCAGTATTGTTACCGAGGTGGTTATGTAACGTGTTTTTGTAGTGCGACTTACCACAATAAGTCATATTGTGAAGTGAGTAATGTTTATTCGGTTCGAAATACCTTCGACATTACCACAGTGGTGACCCCGGACATTCTTCGATACGACTTTCTCGCGTGTTTCGCGCGTGGGTTGCGTTTTCGCCGGGAACTGGTTGTTTCGCCAGACGCCATTCTCGATCATGTTTCCTACGCCAGTGATCGTTAATGTTCTTCCTTCGACAACTGCAGTGATATGTCCCGTAATGGATTCCTTAAGTGGTTCGAGTGGTTCACAAAGTGAATTACAAAATGATCGTAATTTAGTGACTGTTACTGGTGCTGCAAACAATGCCACTGTGTCGTGTGTGTTTCCACCGAACAAGTCGTAATATATTGGTCCTCCGCAGCTCCGACCGGGCGTCATGTGTATGCACCCTCACAGAGTAGTCAATCAAGACAGTTTTTCACGTATTGAATAGGATCTAGTGAATTTTCTGACAGACCAATTTTCTTTCGCGGAAGACGTGAAGTCCGCCCTGCTTCCCGCAGATGCCGCGCCGCCGTATTTTTACGGGCTACAGTATTCGTCTTCGCTCTTCGAGAAAGCGTATCCTTCCGCTCTGTTTACAAATGCGCCTACCGCGCTGGCTCCTGCTTCCGCGTCGGCAATCGGTTCCGCGTCATCTGCGCCTTCCGCGACCACCGCGCAAGTGCCTCAACCTTAGTTTCCGAAGCCGTGGCCGCCTGCTGCTGCTTCCTTCAACGCTATTAAGTCGCAAAGCCAACAGAGCTCTCTCTACCGCGCCGCGACTCGGTGCCTGACCTTCCGCCCGGGTATACTGCTCCGCCTTGCATCAATTGGTACAACAAAATGCCAGCGTTCATGCACGATAACCCCCACAAATGGTTTGCGCTTGCCGAATACTTGATGCTTGGCATCGCTAGTGATACCTCTCGCTTTCTGTGCTCTGTGTCGAGCTTGCACGAGCACTTGGATCTTCTAAGCGACCTGATACTCGATCCACTTCAAGAGGATTTAATACAATCACGTCAAACGTGTCATCATCGAGAGACTTTCCGCCTGGTGGTTCATGCTATCACTGATTACATTCGCACAGCGTCCCTGGAGGGTAAATACCCGCCTCAATTGTTGCCCAAGTCGACCCCTCCATCATCCCAGACGTCGCGCTGTGGCCTCTGTGGCTCTTTAAAATTCCCTTCGAGCTACAACTGCAGCTCCTAACTCGTACCAGCGATACAATGGACGAACGACTCCGTCTGGTCGACTCTACCTACCACTTACTGATTTAGCAAGGACTCTCGATGACGCAGACACCCACCTCACAAGCCATCACTCGCACATCAATCGGCAGAGGTCGTGCCTCGGACACCACACATCTTCACACCAGGTCATGCGACAACTTCACCTTCCTCACCTGCTCCTGCTGCTCTGCCTGCTGCGTCGACTTCGTCTGATCTGCGTCCACAGGGGAACCAACCTCATTCCACCTCCCGCTATGCTGGTTTCAGTCCCATTTCGGAGACACCGCACGTCAGTGTCGTGTTCCTTGCAACTACCCAAATGCTCACGGCGGCTCCTAGTGGGCCCGACGGCCCACTTCGATGCTTCTGAGGGCCCACTGCAGCACTGCACTCCAGGTCGTCTCTTCGTTAACGACTGCCTTACGAAGCACAAGTTCATCCCCGCTCAAGTTTCGTCGGTCCACTACTACCAAGTATTTCTCCTTTGTTGTGGTAGATAATTCCTTGATCGAGGTTCATGGTATCACTCAGTTATCCATCCACCTCCCTGACTCCTTCCATCCCAATTGGACTTTTCACGTCGCCACAATCGGCACAGCAGTGCTCTGTATGGCCACTTTACGCCACTTTGCGCTCTTCGTTGACGTGTTTACTCCAGTGCTTCATCCACGTTCATGACCTCCGATACCGGCGACGTTTGCCCGAGGACAGCATACTTGCGATTGTGGAAATTCGGCCGGATTCTGCCGCCTTACAGTAGTAGGTTGGATAGGGTCACGCAGGACTTAGCTGACACACACGCAATGCTGTATGGCCTCCGTGATCCTGTAAAGTGGCGATACTCCAGACGTCTTCGCCATTAAAGCACCTCGCACGGACGCCGAGCGACTTTCAACTGCACTGGTGCCACCCGTCTCCGCCCTTGGACGGCACTTCCGCTCACCCTCGTCTTGAACCCTGGCATCGAGCAGCACATCGATATTTTCCTGTCCATTAAGGCGGACGCAGGCAACTTTTCTGTGGGTGCCGTCCGGCAACAAGTCGGCTATGCAGTACAGTCTCTACGCTTTTTCTCGCAGAAGCTCACTCCATCAGAGAGTAAATGAGCTTCTTTCGTATGCGAGCGTCTGGCAGTTTAGGAAGCTTTCCGATACTTCCGCCGTGGCATCGACGGACGACAATTTACAATTTTTACGACCATTAACCTCAAGTTGATGCCATTAAGAATCCTGCAGTGGACCTCCCCTCCCTACGCCGATTCCGATACATGGACCTAATCTGCCAGTATTCTACGGACCTTAGGCAGATATGTGGCACAGAGAAACTGGTGGCAGACTACTAATCTCGGTTCGATTCCGTTTTGCCTGCCAGTAGCCTTCTGGTAATTGCTGATTTGCAGACTCAGGTTGACTCCATTCGGACTTAACCTGCCGATCCTGTCTCGGCACTTCAAGTTGCACCACATATTGCGCCTGGTTCATCGACCCCCATCCTCTGCGATAGTTCCAATGGACGTATCCGCCCCTTGTTTCTGGCCACTCTTAGGCGGAAAATTTTTGATTTCCTACAGTTTTTGTTATGCCCTGGCGTGCGAGCCACCACAGTGCTAGTCACGGAGCGTTTCGTTTGGCCTGCTGTCCGTGGCAACTGTCGTGACTGGACTCGCCACCGTTCGGCCGTTTCTCTGCACCGACCGAGCGTCTCAAATATGCCAACCTAGACAACATCGCTCCACTTTCCCCCTCAGGGGGTCACTGATAAATCCTCTCTGTTATCCACAGGTGCACTCGCTTTATGGAAGCTATCCGTCCTCAGGATATTACTGCCAACACGGTGGCAACCACTTTTATCCATGGCTGGATTTTCCGCTTCTGATTTCCGTCATTGATCACAACTGACCAAGGCTGTTAGTTTGAATCCCTTCTTTTTGCACGCTTGTGCACCCTATGTGGCGTCAACCGTTTCCACACAACCACCTACCACCCCCAAGGTAATGGTTTTTGGTCTGGTGGTGACATCGCACACACAAGACAGCCCTTACCTGTCACAGTGGCGAATCATATCACGCTGTCCTCTGGGTGTTGTAAAACATCTGCACCTGTCTTGAGTAAGATTTCAAAGCTTCTGTCACGGAACTCCTCTACGGTGAACCCTTACAGCAACTCGCTGATTTTGTCAAGCAGCCACGCCCTCCTCCTGGTGCACAGTCACCTCCTAAAGTGTTCTTCCCATCTGAACTCCAGTGGTGTACTCATAGTATGCTTCAAGACGATACAATTCGCCCCCTCTCTCTGCTGTTTATTCAGGAAGTCACGAAGCCTTGTCGTGTAGTGAGCACACAGTGACTCTCTCTGTTAAAGGTAGCCCGGTAACGGTATCCTGCATTGGGTTAAGTCGACGTTGACCCTTCCCCTCACTTCTACTGATGAGCAGATGCCGCCTTACCTCTCTTCTCCTACCCTGACAACCGCAACGCTGGACTCCCCACCTCAATAATCCTACTTGTTGTTTCGAGATGTTGCGGAACCCAGTGACACTGAGCTTAAACTCCTCCCACGGGGTCGTTTTCTTGAACTACCATGTGTCGAGAATACTGCGCAGGCACATCACCGCATCCTGCATGAATTTTTGTTACCTCTAGATGCAGATCCAGATGCTGCTTGTGCAACGCGCCTTCCTTCAGAAGAAGTGTAGTTCGCGATCCCTACTCGCTAGCTGCCCCCTTCGACGGCCCCGCCGACGCAGCTGCTGTCACGGTTCCGGCGTTCGCTGTGCCCACCACGGTATCTACAGGAATACATCCTGGCCTCTCTGCCAGTGCCTTCTTCAATCAGCTCCACTGCCCTGGAGCGGGGCTCTGTGGTGGATCAAGATATCAATCGAGAATGAAAGACACTTTCTTGACTCTTAAGTCCTTAGCTTTAGTTCGGTGTTGTCACCGAGATAGTTGTGTAACATGTTTTTGAAGTCTGACTATACCACGATAGATCATATTGTCAATTGAGTAACGTTTATTCGGTTTGTAATACCTTCGACATACCAAAGTGGTGACCCCAGACATTCTTCGATACGTCTTTTTTGCGTGTTTCGCGCGTGAGTTGCGTTTTCGCCGGGAACTGGTTGTTTCGCCACACGCCATTCTCGATCATGTTTCCTACGCCAGTGAACTGTTTCCCCTCCGACAACTGCGATCATAGGTCCCGCCTTGGATTCCTTCAATGGTTCGAGTGTTTCACAAAGTGAATAACAAAATGACCGTAATTTAGTGATTGTTAATGGTGCTGCAAACAATGCCACTGTGTCGTGTGTGTTTCCACCAAACTAGTCGCAATATATGGTTCCTCCGCATCAACGAGCGGGCGTTGTGTGTATGCAGACCCACAGTGTACTCAATCAAGACTTTCTCATGTTTGAACAGGGTCTGGTGAATTTTCGAACAGATCGATTTTCGTTCACGGACTTCAGTCCACCATGCTGCCCACGGATGCGACTCCACCGTATTCTTATGAACAACAGTATTCGTCCGCGCTCTTCGACAAAGCGTATCCTTCTGCTCTGTTTACATGGGTGCCTACCGCGCCGCCTCCTGATTCCGCGTAGACAATCGTTTCCGAGTCATCTGCGCCTTCTGCGACCACCGTGCAAGTGCTTCAGCTTGAGTTTTCAATACCGTGGCCGCCATCGGCCGCTCTCTTCAACGCTATTCCGCCGCAACAGCCAACAGAGGTTGCTCTACCGCGCCGCGACTCGGTGCTCTACTTGCCGCTCGGTTATGCTGCTCCGCCTTGCATCAGCCGGTACCCCAAACTGCCCACGTTCATATGCGTTTACCCCGCACGTGGTTCACACTTCTCCAACATTTCTTTACAATGCATGGCATCACTATCTTTTTGTGCCTCGTGTCGTGCCTGCACGAGCACTTGGAGCGACCTGATACTCGAACCGCCTCAAGAGGATAAATACAATCACATCAAACGTATCATCATTAAGAGACTTTCTTGCCCGGAGGATCAAGCTAGCAATGATTACATTCACACAGCCTCCCTGGAGGGTTAATATCCGTCGGGTTTGTGGCGCCCATTGAGGGTCCAAGTCGGCCCCACCATCGTCCCAGACGTCACGCTATGGCCTCTGTGGCTCTTTAAAATTCATGTCAAGCTACAGGTGCAGCTCCTGCCTCGTAACAACTATACAATCGAGGAAACAACTCCGTCTAGCCGACTCTACCTAACGCTTACTGATTTAGCGAGAACTCTAGCTTACACACACGCCCGCCCGTCAATCTGCAGAGGACATCCAAGGAACGCCACCTCGGACACGACACAGCTTCGCACACAAGGACGTGCGACAACTTCGCCTTCCTCACCTGCTCCTGCCGCACCGCCTGTTGCGTCGACTTCGTCTGATCTTTGTCCACTGGGAAACAACCTCATCCCGCCTCCCGCTATGCTGGTTTCACTCCCATTTCGGCGACGCCGTACGTCAGTGTCGCGCTCCTTGCGCCTACCCAAACGCTCACGGCGATCAATAGTGGGCGCGGCGTCCCACTTTGATGCATCTGAGCGCCCACTGCAGCACTGCACTCCAGGTCGTCTCTTCGTTAACGACTGCCTTACGAAGCACAAGTTCCACATCGACACAGATGTTGAGGCGAGTGTTCTACCCCTCTCAAGTATTGTCGGTCCACTACTGCTAAGTGTTTCGCCTATGTTGCGGTTTATAATTCCATGTTCGAGATACATGGTATCACCGAGTTCTCCATCTACCTTTCTGACTCCTTCCATCCCAATCGGACTTTTCATGTCGCCACCATCGACACCGCTGTGCTCGGTATGGTCTTTTTCGCCTCTCTGCGCTCTCTGTCGACGTGGTTACTCCAGCGCTTCATCCATGTTCGGGCACTCTAATACTAGCGACGTTTGCCCGAGTCGACGCGATATCCCACTGCTAATGCTCGACAGGCTGCACACTCTGGTCGAGTACGTCGCCACCCAACCGGCACAACTCGACACTCTCATTGCGCTTGCGGAACTTCTGGCGGATACTGCCGCCTTACACCAGCAAAACGCTGCACTAAGTAGCAGGTTAGACAAGGTTACGTGGAACTTAGCTCACGTGCACGCCATGCTGTCTTGCCTCCGTGATCCTGTAAAGCGGCCTGGCCCTCACAACACTCATGACGTCTTCGCCGTCAAAGCACCTAGCACAGACGCCGAGGGACATTCACCTACATCGGTGACACCCACATCCACGCTTGAACGGCACATTGGATCACCCTCGCCCTCGAGCCCCGCCATCGAGCAGAGCATCTCCTCAGTTCTGGCACAGGATGTAGACACCGAGCTACTCACCGCTGTAGCTTCATCACAGGTTAGTCCCACAGCGGCAGCAGTTGTTAGCTCATAGTTTCCCTCCCCACCCCTTTGCATCGCTGTTGTCACTAATAGTACCTGTCAACGTACTCTTACAACCCCTGGCTCTGCGGTGCAGAACAAGGCGAAAGAAAATATTCGTAACAAAAGATAATATACTTGACCTCCTTAATTCCTCTAGCGACTGGTCATCGCCCATCCACTTAGTTCCCAAGAAGGAAGGTTCCTTTCGCCGCGGTTATCGGGTAAATGCACACCCGATAATGGACAGCTACGCTATTATCAATATCCACGATTTATCGGCACTACTTGATGGTGCGATAGTGTTCAGCGATTGCAAGAAAGCGTACCACCAGATTCCAATGGCCCCGTTTGATATTCCAAAGGCAAACATTGTCATACCATTTGGTCTCTTTGAGTGCCTATGGTTTAAAAACCGCTGCACAAACATGGCTGAGATTTATTGATACCCTATTTCGAGACCATCCTTATTGTTTTGCCTACTTGGACGACATTCTGATTTTTTTCTCCTTCTGCTTACCACCACGATGCTCATCTTCAATCTGTCTGCAGCATTCAAGCCGAAAATGGTGTTACATTAATAAATCCAAATCACAGATCGCTCAGTCGAGTGTAGTTTTCCTGAGTCACGAGGTTTCTGCTGACAGCATAGGTCCAAATTCGGAAAAGGTAACTCTCATTCTTTCTCTGCCACAGCCGTAGACATTCAAAGAACTCCGCTGGTTCCTCGACATGTTAAATTTCTACCGTAAACATTTTCCGCACGCGGCATCCTTACTGATCCTCCCCCCCCCCCCCCCCCCCAAGGACCTCAGGAGGAAAGTTCCCGCAGGTTCCCGCCCTGTAGCTTCGACGGATGAAGTGTCAAGATGTTTCTCAGACCTCAAAGTCGCCCTGTCTAATGCGATGACATTGGAACACCCCTCCCCCTATGCTTTCCTACCGACGACGTTAGCGACCTTGCTGTGGTGCCGTCCTGAAACAACACGTCGGCTCTGCAGTTCAGACTCCATGCTTCTTATCGCAGAAGCTCACTCCATCTCAGGGTAAATAGTCTGCTTTCGTCCACGAGATTCTGGCAGATTACGAAGCTGTCCGACACTTCCGCCGCGACGTCGAGAGTAATGGTTCCATATTTTGGTAATCTACCTCAGAAAGTGGCCAACATACAAAAACCATTTACAGTCGAAGCTGCATTTAAAACTTACAATAAGTTATGTCCTAAACGTAAACCAAGAGACTTATAAATATGACAAAGCAGTTGTTATAGTTGCAATGCCAACTACATGACAGGTAGATCTTTTAGAGTTAGGTACAAGGAACATATGGACGCCTTACGACTAAATAATTTAGACAAGTCCGCTGTAGCTACGTATATCTGAGAAACTGGCCACCCTTTAAAGCGGATTGAGGAAGACGTAAAAATTTTGCATATACAGGATAAGGGAAGAAAGTTCGATCTGCTAGAACAGCTGGAGATTATAATACATAGCGCTAAAAGCGAAGAGTCATTAAATGAACACGTTCAAGGTAATACATACAGCTTTTTTAAAAACTTTGTAGACCTAGTGTAACAAAAGACGTTTATTTTACATTTCAACCTCTGTCATACTGTGCAAATGATATCGTGACACCTGATGTACCTGTAGTGGATCTAGATATCAATAGAGATGGAAAGACACTTTCTTGACTCTTATGTGCTTTGCTTTAGTTCAGTATTGTTACCAAGATAGCTGTGTAATGTGTTTTTGTAGTGCGACTATGCCACAATAAGTCATATTGTGAAGTGAGTAATGTTTATTCAGTTAGCACTACCTTCGACATTACCACAGTAGTGACCCCGGACATTCTTCGATACGTCTTTTTCACGTGTTTCGCGAGTGAGTTACGTTTTCGCCTGGAACTGGTTGTCTCGCCACATGCCATTCTCGATCATGTCTCCTACGCCAGTGAACTTTAATGTTCCCCCTTCGACTAATGTGATGATACACCTTCCGCGACCACCACTCAAGTGTCTCAGCCTGAGTTTCCGATGATGTGGCCGACTGCCACCTCTTCCTTCAACGCTATTCCGTCGCAACAGCCAACAGAGCTTCCTCTACCGCTCCGCGACTCGATGCGGGACCTGCCGCCCGGTTATGCTGCTCCGCCTTGCATCAGCAGGTACCCCAGACTGCCCGTGTTCACGCGCGATAACCCCCGCACACGGTTCGCGCTTGTCGAACATTCGTTTATGATGCATGGCATCACTAGTGATACCTCCTGCTTTGTGTGCGTCGTGTCGAGCCTGCGCATGCACTCGGATCTTCTGAGCGACCTGATACTCGACCCGCCTGAAGAGAATAAATACAATCACATCAAATGTGTCGTCATCGAGGGACTTTCTCGCACGGTGGATCAAGCTATAAATGATTACATCCACACAGCGTCCCTGGAGGGTAAATTTCTGTCGGATTTGTGGCGCATCCTGAGGGCCCAAGTCGACCCCTCCATCGTCACAGACGTCGCGCTATGGCCTCTGTGGCGCATTAAAATTCCCGTTTAGCTACAGCTGCAGCTCCTGCCTCATACCAACGATACAATCGACGAAACAATTCGTCTGGACCACTCTACCTACCGCTTACTAATTTCGCGAAGCCTCTCGCCTACGAACTCGCCCACTTCATAAGCCGTCGCCCGCCCATCAATCAGCAGTGGACATGCAAAGAACGCCACCTCGGACACCACAAAGCTTAGCATACCAGGCCACATGACAACATTGCCTTCCTCACCTGCTCCTGCTACACTGCCTGCTGCGTCTACTTCGTCTGATCTGCATCCACAGGGGAAACAACCTTATCTCGCCTCCCCGCCCTCTAGGCTGGTTTCACTCCCATTTCGGCGATGCCGCACGTCAGTGTCGCACTCCTTGTGCCTACCCATATACTTACGCCAGCCCCTAGTTGGCGCGGTGGTCCACTTCGATGCTTCTGAGCGCCCACTGCAGCACAGCACTCCACGTCGTCTCTTCGTTAATGACTGCCTTATGAGGCACAAGTTCCTCATCGACACAGATGTGGAGGCGAGTGTTCTACCATGCTCAAGTTTCTTTGGTCACCTATGTTGCGGTAGATAACTCCTTGATGGAGGTTCATGGTATCACCGAGTAATCCATTCACCTCTCTGACTCCTTCCATCCCAACTGGATTCTACACGTCGCCACCATCGACACCGCTAGCCTCGGAATGGACACTTTACACCATTTCGCTCCCTTCGTGGACGTGTTTACTCTGATGCTTCATCCACATTCGAGCCCTCTGATAACTACGACGTTTGCCCGAGCCGTCGCGCACACCCTCTTTGCGCTTGCAGAACTTTGGCCAGATACTGCCCCCTTTCAGCAGCAGGTAATTTCACATGGGACTTAGCTGATGCGCACACCATTCTGTCTTGCCTCCGTGATCCTGTAAAACTGCCTAGCTCTCACAATACTCATGACGTCTTTGCCATCAAAGCACCTAGAACGGACGTTGAGCGACTTTCACGTGCACCGGTGCCATCCGTCTCCGACCTTGAACGGCATGTCGGCTCACCCTCGCCTTCGAAACCTGGCATCGAGCAGCACATCGATACTTTCCTATTCATTACGACGGACGCCACCGAATTTGCTTTGCGTGCCGTCCTGCAACAACAAGTTGGCTATGCAGTTCAGCCTCTACGCTTTTTCTCGCAGAAGCTCACTCCATTAGAGAGTAAATGGGCTGCTTTCGAACGCGAGCGTCTGGCGGTTTATGAAGCTGTCTGACACTTCCACCACGAGATCGACGGATGACCATTCACAATTTTTACCGACTATAAACCCCTGGTAGATGCCATTAAAAGTTCTGCAGTGGACCTCTCCCCACGCCGGTTCCGATACCTAGACCTAATCTGCCAGTATTCTACGGACATTAGGCATTTATATGGCCCAGAGAACGTAGTGGCAGACCACTTTTCTCGTGTCGATGTCGTTTCATCTGTCAGTAACCTTCTGGAAATTGCTGATTTGCAGACTCAGGATGATTTCATTCAGACTTTAGCTGCTGATCCTGCCACTTTAAGTTGCATCACCTATCCTCCCCGGTTAATCGACCGCCGTCCCCTGCAACAGTTCCAATGGACGTATCCGCCCCTTGGTTCTGGCCACTCTTAGTCGGAAAATTTTTGATTCCCTACATTCCTTGTCACACCCCGGCGTGCGAGCCACCATAGCGCTAGTCACGGAGCGTTTCCTCTGGCCTGCTGTTCGTCGCAACTGTCGTGACTGGACTTGCGCCTGCATCCCTTTCCAACGGGAAAATTCACACTTCTCCACCGCTCAGCCGTTTCTCTGCACCTACCGATAGTCTCAAACATGCCCAGCTAGACAACGTCGGTCCCCTTTCCCCCTGAGGGAGTTACCGATACATTCATTCTGTTATCGACAGGTGCACTCCCTGGGTGAAAGCTATCCCTCTCCATGATATTACTGCCAACACGGTGGCAACTCCTTTTATCCATGGCTGGATCTCCCGCCTCGGATGTCCGTCATCGATCACAACTGACGATGGCCTTCAATTTGAATCCCTTCTTTTTGCACGCTTGTGGCGTCAATCGTTTCAACACACAATCACCTACCACCCTCATGGTATTGGTCTAGTGGAGCGGTGGCATCGCTCGGTTTTTCCGGCAGACTCACCACTGCTCGTCCAACAGGGTCACGCATTAATTGCCCACACGTGAGTGCCTTCTCCTGGCGCACACTCACCTCCAAAGGTGTTCGTCCTATCTGCACTCCCGTCGAGAACTCATGTTATGCTCCGCGACGATACAATTCGCACCCCCCTTCCCTCACTCTCTGCTGCTTATTTAGGCCCTCACGCAATCTTGTCGTGCAGTGAATACACAGTGACTCTCTCTATTAAAGGTAGCACGGTAACGGTATCCCTACATTGGGTTAAGTCGACGTGGATTCTTCCCCTGAGGTCGCCAGACGACCAGATGCCACCTTCCAACTCTCCTCCTACCTGGACTACCGCACCACCGGACTCTCCACCTCAATAATCGTACTTGTTGTCTGGAGATGTTGTCGGAACCCAGAGACGGTGAGCTTAAACTCCTCCCATGAGGTCGGTTGCCTCAACTACAAGCCACCTCTCCACATGTCGAGAATTCTGCGCAGGTACATCACCACATCGTGCATGAATTTTTGTTACCTCTAGACGCAGATCCAAACGCTGCGTGTGCATCGCGCCTTCCTTCAGAAGAAGTGCAGGTCGCGATCCCTACTCGCTACCTACACCCATCGACGGCCCCACCGACGCCACTGCTGTCTCGATTCGGGCGTCCACTGCGCCCACCAAGGTATCTACAGGAATACGTCCTGGCCTCTACACCAATGTCTTCTTCAACGAGCCCGCTCTCCTGGAGGGGGACTCTGTCGTCTATCGAGATATCAATCGAGACTACAAGACACACTCTTGACTCTTAAGTGCTTTGCTTTAGTTCAGTATTGTTATCGAGCTGGATGTGTAACGTATTTTTGTAGTGCGACTATACCATGATAAATCATATTGTCAAGTGAGTAATGTTTATTTGGTTCGTAATAACTTCGACATTACTGCAGTGGTGATCCTGGACATTCTTCGATATGTCTTTTTCGCGTGTTTTGCGCGTGAGTTGACTGATTCGACATATGCCATTCTCTATCATGTTTCCTACGGCAGTTAACTTTAATGTTCTTCCCTTTGACAACTGCGATGATAGGTCACACAGTGAATTCCTTCAATGGTTTGAGTGTTTCACAAAGTGAATAACAAACAAACCAGAATGTAGTGATTGTTACTGGTGCTGCAAACAATGCCATTGTGTCGTGTGTGTTTCCTCCGCATCACTGAGCGGGCGTTGTGTGCATGCACACCCAAAACAGTTTCTCACGTTGTGAACAGGGTCTGGTGAATTTCCGCCAGATCGATTTTCTTTCACAAAGTGTATCCTTCTGCTCTGTATACATCCGTGTCTACCGTGCCGTCTCCTGATTCAGCGTCAGCAATCGGTTCATCCTCATCCGCACCTACCGTGACCACCGCGCAGCCTGAGTTTCCGATACCGTGGCCGCCTTCCGCCGCTTCCTTCAACGCTATTCCGTCGCAGCAGCCAATATAGCTTGCTCCACCGCGCTGCGACTCAGTGCCGAACCTGCCGCTCGGTTATGCTGCTCCGTCTTGCATCAGCTGGTATCCCAAACTGCCCAAGTTCATGCTCGTTTACCCCGCACAGGGTTCACACTTCTCCAACATTTGTTTACGATGCATGGCATCACTAGTGATACGTCTTGCTTTTTGTGCCTCGTGTCGTGCCTGCATGGGCACTTGGATCTTCTGGGCGACCTGATACTCGACCTGCCTCAAGAGGATAAATACAATCACGTCAAACTTGTCATCATCAAGAGACTTTCTTGCCCGGTGGATCAAGCTATCAATGATTACATTCACACAGCCTCCCTGGAGGGTAAATTTCCGTGCAAGGAACGCCACACAGCTTCGCACACAAGGCCGTGCACCAACTTCGCCTTCCTCACCTGCTCCTGCTGCACTGCCTGCTCCGTCGACTTCGTCTGACTTGTGTCCTCAAGGGAACCAAAGTCATCTCTCCTCCCCGCTATCGACACAGATGCGGAGATGAGTGTTCCACCACACTGAAGTTTCTACTACTACCAAGTGTTCCACCTTTGTTGCGGTAGACAAATCCTTGTTAATGGTATCACCGAGTTACCCATCCACCTCTCCGATTCCCTTCCATCCTAACTGGACTTTCACGTCGCCTCCATCGACAACGCTGGGCTCGGTATGGCCACTTTATACCACTTCGCGCTTTTCGTTGACGTGTTTACTCCAGTGCTTCATCCATGTTCGTGCCCTCCGATACCGGCGACGTTTGCCCGAGCCGTCACGGATACCCTCTTTGCGTTTATGGAACTTCGGCTGGATACTGACCCCTTACAGCAGCAGGTTTAGTAGGGTCACGCAGGACTTAGCTGGCACGCACGAAAAGCTGTCTTGCCTCTGTGATCCTGTAAAGCGGGCTGGCCCTCATGCTACTCATGGCGTCTTCGCCATCAAAGCATCTAGCACGGACGCCCCTATGTAGCGTCAACCGTTTCCACACAACCGCCTACCACCCCCAAGGTAATGGTTTTTGGTCTGGTAGAGTGGTGGCATCGCACACTTCCTTACCTGTCACGGTAGCGAATCGAATCACGCTTTCCCCTTGTTTGTTATTAGACATCCGCACCTGTCTTAAGGAAGATTTCAAAGCTTCTCTCGCGGAACTCCTCTACAGCGAGCGCTTACCCGCTGATTTAGTCGAGCAGTCACACCCGGTTTTAACGGCTAACTCACCCCCGCTCGTCGAACAGGTTCGTGCGTTAATTGCCCGCATGCGAGCGCTTCCTAATGGTGCACACTCCCCTTCTAAAGAGTTCGTCCCATCTGCACTCCAGTCGTGCACTCATGTCATACTCCGTGACGATACAGTTCGCCCCCCCCTCTCTCTCCTGTTTATTCAGGCCCTCACAAAATCTTGTCAGGCAGTGAGTACACTTTCTCTATTAAAGGTAGCCCGGTAACAGTTTCCCTGCATCGGTTAAAGTAGACGTGGACCCTTTCTCTCACGTATCCAGATGATCAGATGTCACCTTCCCTCTCTCCTCCTACCGCAACAAGCACTCCGCCTGCCCGACTCCCCACCTTAATAATCCTACTTGCTGTCCAGAGATGTTGCGGAACCCAGCCACGCTGAGCTTAAACTCCTCCCACAGGGTCGGTTGCTTCAACTACGAGCCACCTCTCCACGTGCCGAGAATTCTGCGCAGGTACATCACCGCATCGTGCATGAATTTTTGTTACCTCCAGACTCAAATTTAGATGCCTTGTGTGTAACACGCCTTCCTTCGGGCGAAGTGCACGTTGCGATCCCTACTCGCTAGCTGCCCCCTTCGACGGCCCCGCCGACGCCGCTGCTGTCTCGCTTCGGGCGTTCACTGCGCCCACTACGCTATCTACAGGAATACATGCTAGCCTCTTCACCAGTGCCTTCTCCGACGAACTCCGCTCTGCTGGATCGAGATATCAATCAATGTGGAGAGACGCCTTGTTGACTCTTAAGTGCTTTGCTTCAGTTCAGCATCGTTATCGAGCTCGTTGTGTAGCGTATTTTTGTAGTGCAACTATACCACAATAAATCATATTGTGAAGTGTGTAATGTTTATTCGGTTCGTACTACGTTCGAAATTATCACATACCCACTAGCTTGTGTATGATCTTTGGAATTTGGAGATCTTTGTATTCATGAGCATATGTACACCCCAGTCGTGTTATTGACTTGGTGCATTTCGTTTGTGTTATGCGCCGCCAAGGCTGGGGTTGGTTTGAATTCTGATGTAGTAATGTATGCTGAGGACATTTGTACATATAAACGGTTACAGTTGACGTAACCAGGTTTTCTTTTACTATTTTTCATATTTTTATGGTTTCATGTTTTAAGATTCTTGTAAAGACTATCTGATGATGCGGGATTGACCCTTGAAAAGCGTAATATTTTATGTTTTTACATAATATCTGTGTTTGAGCCTACTTGTTTGAGAAAATAATTGGGTAATATAGTCACTACCTCATATCCATTATAGATATAATGATGTCTTTGTTAGCAGGTGAAGCACTGAGGTTTATCTACAAATACAAGAATCTTAAACGAAAATCGCTGAAAGGCTTGTGTAAAGAATACATGTATGCCAAAATATATCAAGCTTAAGTTATGTAATCCTAAGTCCAATGTTGCTAGGGCAGTGGTTGATAAAGCGAAGAAATTTTGGTTAAACTCCGAACTTAAAATGCTCAATAAGAAAAAAAGATTGTATTAATGAACAATGACTTAAGGCTCATTTAGAAGCAGCTTGTGCAGTACACAATGATGTTTCGGATGCGATTAAATGTGAACTTGATGAACAATTACAGGTCGAATTTCTCAATATAAAGAGTAAGCAGGATCAGAAATTAAAAAAAGGTGATGAGACAAATTAGTGACTGTAGAGTAAACAATGCGTAAAGTGTAGACGACTTTCAAGTTTACCGCAGAGTCGTTAACGAAACTGACATCACATTTAACGATGAAGATTTAAGGCTGCTGAACAAAGTTCTGTAATGTAACATGCAATCTAGTCTAAATGATAACACTGTAAAAGAACTTAAAGCAGCGACTAAAATGGAGGAAGATGTTGTTAAACTGAATGAAAACGAAAAAGGACACGTGGGATATAAACTGGCTAACGCCATCAAGGCCGAAACGAATAAATCCTATAACAGTATGCATAATAAAAGTGAACCCAAAACCGTAGCCTGAATTAGCGAAAACCTCATCTCTAATAAGGTGATCGTTAGTAAGGCCGATAAAGTAAATACTACAGTTATTGTTAGTAAAGGACAATATATTAATAAAACACTGCAATTCTTTTCAGAAAACGGTGTGACCGAAATGGGTAAAGATACAACTAAAAAGGTACCAGCAGAGCTAAATCAGTTGCTTAAAAAGACACCTTACCTATTGACCGAGAAAAAGATATTTCTGTGTTACGTTATAATCCCACAGCTCGTCGACTAAGATCGCAATTAAAGGTCTATAAAAATGGGCATCCCATTACAACTATCGTAAATTCAATGAAGGGTCCCTTTTGCAAAATAACGAAAAAAACTGGATAAAATTTTTAAGGAGTTTTGCGCATTTGGGAATAATTTTTCAGTTAGTAACAACACTATTTTGATCAATGAGATTAAAGATAAGCTAATTGCGGTTACATACAACCTTATGTCTCTTCATATTAAAAATTTATATGCAAATGTTCCGGTTAACAAGGCCGTCGAGTTGATTAAAGCTAACTTACTTAAACACAAGAGACTAGGTCAGCAAGAAATCTTTGAATTCATTGACCTACTGCAGTTTATTCTGGAATATAACTATTTTGCTTTTAAAGGGTAATTTTATATACAAAAAGACGGATTGGCTATGGGTTCAAGTATTTCAGGAAAAATAACAGACATTTTTATTTATAACCTAGAAAACCGGCTTTTCACGAATAAGCAGCACCCATTAAATAAAATTTTATATTATAAACGCCATGTTGACGATACGTTGCTATTACTAGATGGAGGACAAACTGAAATTACTGAAATAGTTAATAAATTCAACAGTATACATTAGAAAATCGAATTTACCGTTGAACCAGAGAAGAATGGCACACTTCAGTTCCTTGACCTTAACATTACGAAGCACGATGGTACACAGTTATTTCAAGTAAACAGGAAACCTACAACCACCGACATTCTAATAAATAGCAGCTCTTGTTACCCTAATGGCCAAAATCTTTCTGCCCTACGCTGGTTAGTCGATAGAGCCTTCAAAGTGCCAATGAACTAAAAAGACAGAACTACTGAATTTAACATTATAAGACAGCTTGCTAGGATGAATGGTTACCAGGAAAACGTAGTGAATAACTTAGTAAGTAACAAACAGTATGGACGCCTTCCGACTTAATAATTTTGACAAGTGCGCTGTAGCTACCCATATACGCGAAATTGGCCACACTTTAAAGAAGATTGAGGAAGACGTTAAGATTTTGCATAGACAGGATGAGGGAAGAAAGTTAGATCTGCTAGAACAGATGGAGATTATAATACATAACGCTAAAAGCGACGCTTCATTAAATGAACACATTCAAGGTAATACATACAACTTTTTTTAAACTTTGTGAATCTATTATAACAAAAGTCGTTTATTTTAAATTTCAACCTCTGTCATACTTTGCAAATGATTTCGTGATACATTATGTACCCACTAGCTTGTGGATGATCTTTGGAATTTGGAGGTCCTTGTTTCCATGTGCATATGTGCGCCCAGTCTCGTTGTTGACTCGGTGCATTTTGGTTGTGTTATGCGCCGCCAGTGCTGGGGTCTGGTTTGAATTATGACGTAGCATAGTATGCTGAGGACCTTTCTACGTGGACATGGTTACAAGGGAAGTTATAACGATTTTTATTACGTTTTATATTTTTATGGTTTCATGTTTTAAGATTCTTCTACAGTTTATCAGATGATACGGGCTTGACCCTTGAAACGTGTCATATTTTAGTGTTTTTACACGATATCTGAGGTTGAGCCTACTTGTTTGACAAAATAATGTCGTATCTTGTTAAAATATTTTGCATACACTAGGTGCATGGAAAAGGTGTTTTCGAAACTGGTTGTTTTATTAATTATCTATTGAAATACTTAATAATGGATATAAATATTAGAGAACAATGAACTTGAAATTTTTAGTTTCACCAACTTTTTATTAGAAAGCTATTTAGGATTCAAGATCTTGATGTCTCATATCGTGAGCAGCTGTTTCGCAAGTCTAAGCTTCGGTTGACTAATCTGTACATAATAATAATATTTTTGTGTAATACAATGGTCTGGTACAAGTCTTTCAATTGGACCCCACTTTGGTGACATGTGTGTCCCTACCCTACCCCAGTTATCCAACCTGGGAAAAGGGAACTACAGCTTAATGTGGAATCTGAACCATGTGTCGTTTCTGGCTACTCCTCATATAGTTGAGAGGTGAACCCTGGGTTATAATGCAGACTGAAAAAATCCGATATCCGACTGGGTTTCGAACCTGCGACCCTTCTGTTTCCAGTTAGGTGCTTTACACCAAAACCACCAGGTCCACAAATCTGTACATAATAATACTATACACATTTGTAGCTGCAGAACAAGGTATTTAATAATGATCCATGAGAATAATAATAACATATGTAGTGGTTACTTACATCAAAATGATGCTCACAAATATAAACAAAGTAACAGCTAATTAATTTAAATGCCTGAGAGAGAGTTTCAATGACAGTCCGCATTTCCCATTGCTTAGAACATCAAAATAATAGTAATAATAATAAAATTCTGGAGTCTGTACAGTGTAGTACTACACAATATTTGTATTCCATTTTCGCAACTGTTAGTGTCAAAGGTGCCAGTTAGATGGGCCTTAATGTCTTTGGAGAAGAAAGGAAGTTGAATAGTCATATCTGTAGGTAGGTTCAAACTATTTGCCAAAGAAATACTGCAACTCATTAGTATTATTATCTCACAAAACTTACAGATGTAGAATGTATTTTCTATTCCCACTTTTAGATAACATTTTTAGTAGTTACTTTTGGTAAAGAACCATTATTGTTATGTAGAATTTTTTACAATTTTATTTAATGAATTAAATTAACCTGTTTTGTATCATTTCCTATTTGACAAGTTACTGTTTGTATGGAGCAAGAAATTTGTATAAAATGTAATAGTCATCTTCTTTAGTTTTATGAAATTTCATGTGATAGATCAGTGAAGGTTGCATGATAAGTGTCATTTGTCCAACTGTGTACATAAAGTTTGACAGAATGTGATTGATCAGAAGTTGTCAAAATTTCATATGCAGCAAGTACACTTTCATGTTAGTTAGATTAACAGTTTTAAGATTACAGATTCATTGTATGAGTTGATATATTTCTATTGAGCCATAGCACAATTTTAGATTTATTTGGTGAGATTTTTAGTAACAGAAGACAGTACAGTGCCTGGGCCAGAATTTATGATTGCTGGAACAACATAATATTCACAACCCCATCATTAATTTACAGTCAAATATTAGAAAAAATAATTGTGTTTGCTTCAGAAACAGATGTCATTTCCTTTGTAACATTTTTTTTTTTTTTTTTTTTTTTTTTTTTTTTTTTTTTTTTTTTTTTTTTTTTTTTAGGGATAGCTACTGTGGTATTTCTGTTTCACTTAATATAACGGTTTGGCTGACGATTCAAATTGCAGGCATGTGTGACCTCCAAGGGTATTAACTGTGGCTCACATTATTAACGAGTAAAAGAGCCCTTCAGAAATTTAAGGGGAAAGTATGTACATTTTCTGTGTAGCCACATTCTGAATAATTCTCGCCAATTATAATAATAGCTTAAATATTAAATAAATTGTTAGTGCCTGACTTCTGCAAGTGTCAAAGTGGGATCATGGCACAACATTAACACTGTTAGACATCAATACACGTGGAGGGAACATTTTATTTTCGCCTATCTTTCACAACGACTTCACAGATAGCTTCGAAAGCAAGTCGATGTACTACGAGTTTCGAATATTAAGCTGCCTGCAAAAACGTCATATCAATCCCCAACAGCAAAGTTTCGGCAATGAGAAGTACAGTTTTAATAATTCAAACAGTTTTCATCTATATCATGGCAATTTTCCAGCCATGATCATCAGTTTGAGCCGGCCGCAGTGGCAGAGGGAACTGAGGCGCTTCAGTCACGGTCTCCACGGCCACTACGGTCGAGGGTTCGTATCCCCCCTCGGTCATGGATATTTGTGCCTTCCTAGTTCGTAAGTAGTTCATAAGTAGTTTGTATGTTTAGGGACTGATGACCCCGTAGTCGATTCCCATAAGCTTTACAAACATTTGAACATCAGTTTCATCTAGCAACAAGAAAATGTATGTAGGTCAGTTTTATTAAAGATACTAGCAACAAACTATCTAAATAGTTTAATTTCAATTTATTTCCCTACTAGGAAATACAAACATATTAATTTAACTTATCCAAACTATACATCATTATTAGTGAATTTCATGACAGCACGAGTATCATCATGTGAATTGATGTCACATACATCCCATGACAGAAATGGAGCGTTTTCGTAGGTTTTCAAATTACTATAATTACATTCTGTACTTTTTATTACAAAATACTGCAATTCCTTGACGAGAAAAGACAGGTAAACTTGTTCCTGTGTGAATATGAATACGACAATTAATCATTTTGTTTAACATAGGGAACATTAGTTGTAGTATGTTGTACGCAATGAAAGAAGAAAGATATTTTTCAAGTTAAATTTTCGTTTCTTTAAACAATTTGTAATAGTGGCCCCTGGAGTTGGGGTAACATAGGTCATGAAGGAAATGTTATGAAAATAGAAAGATGTGCACCCCATAATTACCTTAGGTCAGTTGCAATTAAGGTTACAATATTGAAACCTTGCTCTTAATCAGTTTGGACACATCCTCTGACCCACTCTCTCTAGGCAAATTTTCTTTGCAAATGGGCACAGTAGTTCCCTCCCTATCCAAGGACATTCTTACTGACAATCTCCAGTCCGTTGGTGTTAAAGGTAAACCCAATAAAGCACACTTGGTAATACCATGAAACAGAGTTAAAGGTGTGATAGTTACAATATTGTCGCGGTGAAATGGAAGCAAGCTTGACTTCAAAGGCAGGGTTGTCAACTGAACACAGCACTTATACTGGAAACAGGTTTACTGTGAACTGAAACTTACATGCAGTGCTGACTGCCTCTCGGGCAGAGTGCTCTGCTATGTTTATACTGACAGATTGTACCAGATATTGGAAGAATAGTTAACATAAGAAACATGTAGAAATTACAAGTGAACATAAGACATATGTAGAACATTCTGGAAATAATAAATACAAATAAATAAATTTTTGCCGGTGGACAGAATTGAACTGGCGACCTTCAGCAGCACACTCAGTTATGCTATCCATACCATGCCAGCAGTCAGATAACTTGTGGTCCTGAGCAATATAACTTCCATACTGGAGACACACATCCTTGATACCTCTAACCCAAGAGGGCTGTCAGCCAATACTCGATTTTGGAAAGTGTAATGTAGCTTCATGAAATATTGTCGCTATCTGGTGTCTGAGTCAGTACCCTTCAGGTGCAGTTTACAAGGAATTTATTTGGACATTTCCTGTTGCCACTAGAAATCCTAGTTTCCAAAGTGCTGGTTCAACCCATGACCTTTTGGAAGCTGCTTTTCGACAGCAGCTTGGACCACAAACCATTACTCGTCCTAAAAACAGCATACCCATTTGTCTACTTTATGCAAGTACTGATACATATCCAAAGATGAACTACGCCATTGTTCTTCAGATAAATAACTTGATCTGGCCCTATGGATCACTCACTCCTGGCATATTGCAGACCTCTAAAGTCTGCCGCACAGTTGCACTGGGTAGATGCACAGGTTTCCACCTCCTAAGTGTAGCCCTAGTTCTATGATAAAAATCTCTTGTTCATAACACAAAAGTATTTCATAAAATATTTACATACTGTCTTCGTGTTGTTATCTAGCTGTTAAACTCTAGCTTTTCGAAACAAGGTTTCAAAGATCTCTTGATGCTTCAACAGAGAAAAAACTGCAAACAATTTTTGTTTGTACAAATACAAATTTTGAAATTACACAGAAACAGAAAAGTCTTTTGAAATAAATTTTCATAAGTTTATGCATCTGTTTTAACGAAAAAGGTGTAAAAAGAGCTCTCATAATCCAATCGTTTGTATTGAGAAATACATAACCACTGAGGTAGACGTCCGTTAATATCTATTTGAAAACTACATCAATCTGAATCTTGAACTTGCCAGTTCATAATTCAGAGACTTCAAATTGGGAAAAGACTGACACAAATATTTTGTTATTTTTAAAGCTACTTTATTTGTGAAGCATAATATTGCTTCCTTTCTCATTTCTCAGGGACAACCAGTTGTTGCACAAGATTTAACCATTCTAACAAAAAAATTATTACAATTTAGATGAAGTGAATTATACCTCAGAAGTCGCCTGCAAACGGATGCTGTTATGAATCTACTGAATGAGTTGTTGGTGTAAGTTTAATGTCATAATCAGTCTATGGGATCTGCTGTCATAGGATTTTTACCATTTTGTAATGGCCAGTGTAGGGGAAGTCCAGACGATGGGCGTTCGCGAATTAAAATATTTTATAAACGCTATACTAAAATATTCTTCACACTAAACTATACTATGATAATTTACTTGATATAGTAATGCAACTTGTGCACATGAGAGCATACTTTATTTCTAACATTTTTTCATTCTACAATTTCGTTATTTATATTATTGGGAAATTTGATTGGGCATACAGCTGCAATATTTGAAAGTTATTTTTATTGCAAAAACAATTACAGTGATTGCAAACGATTTCGAATTTGAACTTGTTCAGAAGCTCATCTAATTTGTTTCCAAAGATACCGAAACTGGGTTTATTTATCCATCCAACTGCCCTGTAGTTTCATTAAATTCACTTCCTTCGTTATTATTTTCGATCTGGAGTGATTTTGCAGCTACTCAGAGAATTTGTGTACTAATTAAAGATCTCATCTTTAGTCGAAAATACACCTTGCTACAATTATAGCATGATCTTAAAATACTGTTTCCTTTTCATTATTTAATGTTCTTACCAAAAAACTTATTATTTTCTGAAATACTTTTTGTGAAGCTTAAGTGTAAATTCGTTGACTTGGAATTGTTACTCTTGTTGTTATTTCTATTTCTTTTTCTACAGCATCCTTCACATTGTCTTTAACTATCATTGTCATAATTTCGGCATCTTTTCCTGTTAAAGGAAGAGCCGGCTGTGGTGACCGAGGGGACTGAGGCGCGTCAGTCACAGTTTGCACGGTCACTATGGTCGGAGGTTCGAATCCCCCCTCGGACATGCATATTTGTGTTAGCTAGTTCATAAGTAGTTTGTAAGTTTAGGTACTGATGACCCCATAGTTAAGTCCCATAAGCTATACAAACATTTCAACATTTGTTAAAGGAAGAAAAAATTAGTAAAATAAAATGAATTCGCCTTTCAATCTCAAATTGTGTAAAACACAGTTTGTGACTGAAAGGCGAATTCATTTCATGTTACTAAAGTACAGCAGTCACAGAACATCACAATAATGGACAAAATTAAGAAATAATTTAATTTTGCCTGTAGTAGCAAGATATTGCTAGTATCATTAAAAGCTACATCTGAAGCTGTAGTAATTTAATATTCACATTGACATTACTGGGTACATCATGTTACAACCTAATACACAAAGACTAATGCCAGAGTATCTGAAGAGGCAATTACATGTAATATGACTTACTTGCAATCAAAATAACGACCACATTGTTACGTTCATGAAGCATGAAACTTGTAAGGAACATATAATTAGCTGCCTCTGCATAACACATTGTTGTTTTAATAAAAAAAATCTGATGTATGTCCATGTTTCTATTAATGTGCTGGTGTAGCATTATGGCACACACCTAGACGAGTTCATATAGTTTATTGTCCCCAACACTACATGACTTCATCCTATGCATGGCATGAGTACTCATAACTTTCAAGTTTAAGAGCAGACAAGAAACAGTCCCCAAGTTTGTGAAGATACTTTTGTCAACATTATCATACTTGTTTGCACTTTTAGCAAACTTCTCAACATTAACCATTGCAACACAAGCATTTTATAAAAAGTATCAGTGCCTTTCCAATGAAAGCACATTATGATATTGCAAGAAGGAAATGAGGGATTTATCATTCACTTTCAATGATTAAAGCAGCTATTGGGACAGAGACTGAGTTGTGTGCTTGTAGAAGACACGTGGTTTTCTTTTTACTATTTTTTAATAGCCATATTGAAAAGATAATTGCTGGCCGCATTGGCCGAGGGGAATGAAGCGCTACAGTCACGCTCTGCACGGCCACTATGATCGTGGGTTCGAATCCCCCCTCAGGCATGGATATTTGTGCCATCCTTAGTCTTAGTTAGTTCATAAGTAGTTTGTAATTTTAGGGACTGATGACCCCGTAGTTAAGTCCCATAAGCTATGCAAGCATTTGAACATTTGTATTTGAAAAGATAATTGACAGTAAAAGCAAGTATATAAGAAGCTATTGTACTCTGGACTTTATTAGCAGTTCACAAATTATGACACTGATGCCATATCTACTTCTGCTATTAATTTATTACATTGTAGGTTACTTTTTGAATGCCATTTAGGACCATAAGGAATTGTAGAAATTATATGGGCATGAAGATTGCAGGTGTTAGATTGTGCGTAGGAAAAACACCAAATCGATTATTAAAAAAATATCACACCAAGAACAACTGGTTGAAAATTGTATGTCACATTGGTTCTAAAGTCAAACCCTCTCCTTGAAAACGTTTCTGTCCACTTTATGTTTTATTCTATCCTAATGTAACAAATGTCAAAAATTTTCAAGTAATGCCTCAAAGCATTAAAGGGAGGAAAAATGAAGTTTCACTTACCGTTGCCCATTAAAAGCATTTGAGATCGGACAGTAATACGCAGTATCTCTTGAAAAGAAATGTCCTGGGATTTGCCATTCACAGTTTTGGGAATCCGTGAGATTTTGTACGTAAACAACATGTAATTATACTTGTTTTTGAGGTTTACCACTAATGATATGAAAATCGTGACCGCTATTGTCATTCAACTGTCCTGTATTAGGCTCACAGCTATCTTCAGAATCTGCTAGGTAACAAACAGAACAAATGAGAAAAGGGATTTCTATTGAGATTAGGGAAGTACGTATTATATAGAGTTCAATTAAGTCATTGCACATTTAAGTTCTGTATGGTGTATCTTCTGCTGATGATTGAAGTAACCTAACTAATATAATAAGTTGAGTGATGTAATCATTAATATTCTTGCACATGTTAGACTTCAGATTAAATTGCTGAAGA
Organism: Locusta migratoria; assembly: GCA_026315105.1. NCBI lineage: Eukaryota > Metazoa > Arthropoda > Insecta > Orthoptera > Acrididae > Locusta > Locusta migratoria. Next base: position 27,785,854 of record CM048753.1, read on the forward strand.
CTTCTTTACAGTTAAGGCAACAACACAATGAATAAAACATTATTGTTATGAAATTTCCAAAAAATATCTTAAATGCTTTAAAAACTTATTGTAAAATAATTGAAAAATCGTCAGTGTCACTTTAGCTATATAAAGATCCACTATTGAGAACCATGACAAGGTTTGCAAAATAGGTGTATCTTTAGGAGCATCTCATATAGACAGAATCTTTATGAAATCCTAACAGACAAGTTGTAAGTCCTTACATCAATGGTTGAATTAATTTATATAACTATGACTTGAGGGACAAAATTTCCAAAAACTGCTGCTGCAATAAAATAATAAAGTTATGTGTGAACAAATTTCACATCTACAAAGTACTTTTCCATTAGGTATATCTGTAAAACACATTTGACATTAAAGTAGTGAGTTAGTCTGCACAAGTTTACTGCCAGATAGATATAACCGTATTTCGCACAAATCACCGAAAAACGTAGCAGTGTACCTGGTGAAGGCACTAAATGTGGTCATCCATTATCACCAATCAGAGCCAATTACTTTCGTTACAGTTCTTCTTGAACACCGTTCTAAGATAACATCCACATAAATATTTACCTGATGATTACCACATAGCCATTAGTGGATAAAACCATGGGCTATTTGTGATAAAATGATAGTGAACAAGAGTTATAAGGCTAAAAATAGTTATCCTGTGCCATATTCTGACACCAGGCTTTTAAGATACAGTCTTGTATAAAATCGATTATACTTGACTGTTGTGGAACATTAAAATATAACTCTGACTATGCATAATGTTTTATGGTTCCTAATATGGGATCTTTATACAGATTGTATGATGACTCCATGAAGAGTTGTTTGCCCAACAACCACAATATAACAATAATAAGAACAATAATAAATTTTCCACTTGGTGATTTGATATAAAATATTTATTAAAAATATTGCATTTCGATTTCATTCATTGACTGAATATCATTAGCACAGTTTCGAGTCCAGCAATGCACATGAATCACCAGGACTCGAAATTGCATGAAAAATTTTCAGTTAGTGAATGAAACCAATATCCATAGTTTTACATAAACATCATACCACGAAGTAGAAAATTTGTTATTATGTTTATGTAGTTCATGCTGCAGTGTCGAGTTTTCATTTATTTAACCAAATATTTTTAAAGATAATTTATGATTACATTTTTAAATTTCTTAACAATAATGTAACTTTGCTTGTATTAAGCATACAGCTATCTCTCGAAATAATCCATAGAAATAATAAGTAAAGCAATTTAACACATGAGCTAAACTTAATGGAACTTTTCCCATGTAGAAAAATGTTGGGGCAGTTTTGTTTTTCTTTTTGTGTAAACTGGAGATATGAAATTGATAAATTCGTAATTAAAATACTTGTCAAACACATTAAAATATTAATATAAAAGTCTTTTAAAGCATAGACATTGTTATTGTCACCGTCTCCTGGTGTTGAAGCTGCAAACAGCCTGTGGCCCACATCTACATTATGGATGGCAAGGGCCCATCATTCTCAACCCAACTAGATCCAACTGCAGCACTGTGGTCAGTATATAAATTTGATCGGAATCATTTTACTCATAAGTACAAGTTATGGTTCTTCTCGAATGATTAAGGTGTTGCTTTTAGGTGCCTTGCATGATATTTCTAAATTATCTTACATATTGTCTATTTTATATCGACAGTCATATTGTTACCAAGGACACTCTTATTAAGGTCATATTTTTTCTTTCTGGAATGAACTACTGCAGAACTTTGCTTTTCGTCTCCTACGGTCACATGCAAGGAATGGTAGGATTATCAGAGTAAACCTTTCACTACCTGTAACATTAAAATGCAGAAAACTTCAATTTTCAACTGAAAATACTGTCTGAAAGATAGTTCCATCTTAATACACTAACAAAGGGAACAAAATATCTACATAAAAATAAATATTACACAATGGTCTGTTGTAAAGTTCTGCTTGTTGTTACAGTACTGAAACTTAAAAATTATACACATACAAATACAGAACTTGAGTGACACACAACTAGACGGTTCCTAACGATTAAAAGTATGAGGAATAACACATGAAATGTAATCTGTTCTTTAGCACAACGAATAAGTCAATAATGTTCCTTTGCTTCGTAATATTTCACCATTTTCTTATCCAGCAAATGTCAGATTTAGATCCATTGTTCGATGAGTTTCTTGGCATTTTTGCAGCGATTTGGCCGGCCTTCCTTTACTTTTTTCACTGTTAGCCTGCAATTTTCCATATATAATCGTGCCTTTTCTTCTATGACTGCTCAAAACGCTGGTGTTCTGTACCTTACCTCGAGCGTAAACTACACCAAAGAAGCATTATATGGAATTACCCTTTCAGGCTTTTTCAAAGTCTTGTGTATTTTTATTCTCTGTCATCATCAATCGATATTGCATAGCTTTCAACAGTTTCCCTAACTCTCTCCAGACTTCACAGTTCTTATGCCAACCTACCTGATTATCAAAGATTTGATGAGATCAACTTTGTCTATCTTTTGAAGCACTTTCAGCTTTTCTATTAAAGAGAGAATCACATGTTTGTGTTTAGCTGATGTCATAATCTTTTTGAAATGTACAGTTGTATTTGTAAAGACACTACCAATAATTTACATAACAATTGTATGAACAATACAACTTACCGACCAAATTAGACACATTTAATTTATGAAACTTCAGGTGCCTTGAGTGGACGACTGGCTATTGATCTCTATCACTGTCAATGAGTTGTCATCAAATCCCAAACTGAATGTAGCAGGGAAGGGGACGATTTGACTGAGTGGGGAATCAGACAATGAGTTGTATTGTGCACATGGTTTTGCTATATAAAGTTATAAGCCATCTCTTCGCCATTTTAACACTTTATCATATAATAAATCAAATTCTTAAATTTCTTAATTACTTATCGCCCATTTTCTGGCTTGGTCTCACTTCGAAAGTGTCTTGAGATCTGCAATTTTTGAAACATAAAAATGTAAAATGTGTTTAAAAATCATGATGAATGAGGTTTAGGGATTAGTGATTTTAACAGGACTCAACAGTGTCTTGTGATCTGAAACTTTTTGAAACAAAAATATCAAATGTGTTTAAGAATCATGATGAATGAGTTTAAGGGATTAGTGATTTTAACAGACTCCTTAACAGTCTCTTCAGATCTTCAATTAAAAAATTAAAAAATAAAAAAGAAACATAGTGTAAAGTGTTTAAGAATCATGATCAAATCAGGTTGAGGGATTAGTGATTTCAACAGGTCTGCTTCCAAATACGTTTCTTCTTTGCTGATGCGCAGCAGGTCTCTTACATATGCTACCGGAAGAAATAAGTTAGTACACCCGGAAAAACATACGTCGATTGTCATCCAATCACTGCAGAGGCCACATCGAACATAGTAGAAGAACTGATTATGGTTTAGACGTGATTCGTCAACAGACAGCGAGTTATGTAACTACCAAATCGACAGCTAACCGTTTAATAGGGAGCATCTGTAGCCATAACGCTCAGTGAGATATCAAAGTGTGAAGCAATCATGCCCCATACCACCAAAACCCACCCATGATTCCTACAACTATTTGAACGTTCCAAGTGGCCAGATGGCCCTTTCAGTAGTGATGGGACAACCGACTGTTTTTAACAACCGATTGGTCAATCGGTTGTTTTTTCGTTCAGTCGGTTTTTTCTATCGAATGAAACAACCGAATGAAAATAGTCTATGTGGCCGTATGAATGTTTTCACTCACTGACGGGGTTTGAATGGTTTCAGTCGATGCGAAACAATCGAATGAAACCAGTCTCTGTCGGTTGCAGCCGTCATATGAATGTTTTCACTCATACAGTGGGTTTGAGTGGTTTCAGTTGATGCGCGACCACCGAATGAAACAAGCCTCTGCCCTTTATTATGAATGTTTTCGACATTGAGTGGTTTCACTTGATGCGATACAACCGGATGGAAAAAGTCTCTGTCGGTTTCTGTAGTTATATGGATGTTTTTATTAATTCACCGACTTTGTGTGACTTTATTTGCATCCTCCTTCAGTCTTTTCGGGTATAAATGAAGCGTGATTCAGCATGATACTTTCTTAGGGACAAATCTTATAAATATAGCAGTGTGTCCGTGTGTGTGTTTCTATTGCATGCAAATCTATAGTTTTGTTCCAATCTTGATGAAATTTTTCACACTTGCCCTTCAAAGCAAGAGGAAAGTCATTGTCTATATCAAATTTCATTCGCTGCATGGTGGAGGGTACTTTACATACTGACTTTGACAAAAACCACAATTTGGCTGCGATCTTGATGAAATTTTGCACACTTGACCTTTAAAACAAGACGAACGTAATTGTGTACAATAAATTTCGTAGGTGCATGGCGGAGGGTACTTTACCTACTAACTTCGACAAATTACGTTTGTATTCAAATTTTAATGATATATTTCACTCTTTACCTTCAAAGAAAGAGAATGGTCACCGTCTACATCTACTTTAGTTCGATGCATGACAGAAAGTATTCCAGACTTTGACGCCAATATAGAGTTTTATTCCGATCTTGATGAAATGACTGATTTCACTCAAAAGAAGGAATGAGTAGTCCAACCGACTGCGTCGATTTTTTCATTTGGTTGCTCCCACTGACTGATTTCACTCAAAAGAACTAATGAATAGTGCAACCGACTGAATCGGTTGTTTCATTCGGTTGGTCCCACCGACTGGTTCCACTCAGAAGAATGAATAAATAATTCAACCGATACGAGAAACTACAACCGAATGATCGATTTTTTTCCCAACAAACGAATGAATCGATTGTTGTCATTCGATTGTTCCCATCACTACCTTTCAGAGAATTACCACACAACTTCCACATGCTTCGTCAGTTGTGTGATGATGCTGAATGCAATGTTTACGTGAACATACATCTGTAGACGGCGTTCTTGTCATCGACACAACACAGACCACCTCCAAGATCGTGGTATTGTGAGGGTAGCTTTCGCAGGTCGTTCAGCAACCACAGAACAAGAAAGAGGGTTCGTGAGAGTGAAACTGGCAACGGGAACAGTTTGCCAACCGGTCGGTAGAAGTGGGCACGAACACCTCAAGGTCATCTTCCACTGAAGCCACAGCAGTGACGTTGAAGGCTGGACTGTTGCTCTCGAATAGCCATATGGAAGATGGAATGGCAAGCGATGAAAGCATATTGCAGATTCTGCCTACAAGCAAGTGACTTGCACTTAGGGCAAAATCTGGCGATTGCTGTGTCGTAGTGTACATTAGTCTAAGATACAGTGGCCACACCACGGGCCTTATGGTCTAGGGTGCGATAAGCTAGAATAGGGTATTTTCCTGTGTTAAAAATATGGTACGAATTATTGTTATTCTGAGTTATTATAACATTCAGATAACATTTTGGCTCATAATTCTTACAAAACATCTGTTATTTTTACGTAATTAAAGCTTAAAAATCATCAAATTTCACGATTAGATCACGTGATCGAAAATGCTCCGTTATTGGCTTAAGTACTGGTGACGTCATAGAACACCTACAGCGTGGCAACTAGAAGTCGGAGCTGTTCTATTGTACGCGTATCCTCCATTTCGCAGCTTTAAGTTCAGTTTTTTCGTGATCTAAACGCGTTTACAGTTTTCATGCCACAATGGAAGATGCTTATGTGAAGGCTGACAGCGGAAACCCCCCTAAAGTTGATGCAATTATGGTGTCTTCATTCTTTAAAAACAATTCAATTTTTTACGTGCCAGAGATAAGAAACGTGAAAACTGCATTGTAAGTAACGCATACCTACATTTTAAAGCTAATTATTTCGAGAGATATTTTATGCCATTGGAAAAAAGTACCCTATTTGTTGATGTCAGCAGACTTAATCTGAAGTCATCATATTATGCAATAAAGGGTGAAATTTTGTCTCCTATCCAAGTGGCCTTCAGTGATTATGTTGGCAACATCAACAACACGAAAGAAAATCTTTGTCCAGATGTTCAGAACACATAGAATGACTAGATTAGTGTATCGTACCGACCATGAAGTAAATAAATAATGCTGTTCGTACTCTATGATTCTTGTATGTACCCTTTTCCGGTCAGTAAAAGTAACTGCCCTCGTAAATCAAAGGTTTCTCGACAAAATATTTTCGCTGTCACGCGATTGGCTAATGGCGACGTCTCATGATTCTCGCTGTTCAGCATCTGTTGGCAACATAGTCACAGGAAGCCGCCGGGACAGTTAGTAAAGTTTAACCCAGTAAAGCTTCAATAAACACATATTTGGGTAACTAACAATTTTAATCGTATTTACACTTGCATATTACGAAATTCTGAAAGCTAAATAAATCGGGGCATTAAAGACATCTCCTATATACGTATATTACGATAGGGTAAGTTGTTGTAAAGTAACCAGAAGGGTGTTGTCGATGTATAAAACGGTGATAAAATTGCACTTACTGGAGATAAATAATCAGTGCTATACTTTTATAGTGGGCTGCAACAATATTCATGTTGTTCTTTCGCCAAATATATTAGGAAACGGCTTTGATTACACATAATACTAAACAGTTTAGTTTACCAATGGAATAATATTGTTTACTTACATCAGAATGATCCTCACAGAAATACACATATGAAGTAGCCGCTATTTCATTTGGATCTCTTCGCGCCAGTGTCAACCACTTTCTGCGTATCTTCTCATTTTTTGGTACTTGCAAGAACAATTTTTCTGGAGTCTTGACAGATGTATTGGTACAGACGGAACTAAGCAATATTTGTAGGTCATTATGCAAACGTTAACGCCCAAACACGAGGCCTCAGCCCAAACGATATACAGGTATTTGTTTATCTTACGAGAGCAGCAGCAGCAGCAGCGTGTTGTATGACGTCACAGGCATCACATGACTCAAATGTAGCGTTTTAGCGGGCTTTCAAATTATTTGAATTTCATTTCTTTTTCTAAAAAGTAAGTATTGAAATCCACGAGGTAAAAAAGCATGTTCGGACCATAATATGACGTAATTAACAATTTAAAACGATTTCCAGAAAACAGTCAAATACCCTATTCTCGCTCACCTTTGGTGTTTGTACAGGGATTTCTGACCAGTGGTCAGTACTTGTAGGAAGTGGTAAGACCTGTTACTTTGCTTTTCTTCAGACAAGAAGATGATGTATTATTCTGACATATAATGGACGACCATAAACTCACAGTGATTTGCAACACATTCAGAAATTTCATTTGACAGCAGGATCTATTGAATTGTCTCCAATCGAGCACATGTGGGATATGATGAGGCTGTAAGTGACATTTAAAACTCTTAGACCCAGAAACCTTGTAGAAGTACGTGAACAGGTCGAACATCCGTGCAGTAGTGTATACTACGATAGTATTTACTATTGTATGATAGTACACCACAATTTTTTTTCTAACATGGCTAGACAGTTGGTACCTTAGTGCTGCTTCAACTATTGATCTGTAAATATGATCGTTTCATGTACTCCATATTCTCTGTTTCAGCAAAAAATCTTGAGTGAACTGGAAAACTTTAAGTGTGTGTTCTAATTTCTTTTTGTCATTGTAAAACATAATCCAATGTATCGCAAATATTATGTTAAATTTGTTTACTATGGTATCCTGTGGAAGCTTCTTCACTTGGTCTAAGGGCAAGAACAGAATAAATTTCTACTACAGGAGATGGCAGCAGGAGACAGTATGAATCAGCACGCAAACTGTCACCAGTGACGCAGCATACACTGAGTAAATCTGTGGCTGCTGGCAAGTCGGAATGCAATCTTTGTAAAACGATTTCCCAGAAACTACTAGGCTGAAAAATCAATTTCCTTTACTTATAAGTTTATTTGTCAGCTACATAGGTAATTGCCCTTCATTTCGATTGTCACTGGTGTTGTCGAAATTTGATTCAAGTAAGAGAACTGCATTCGCTTAAGAAAATCTTACTGACTAAACCAAGAATTGTTATTACTTTGCATTTGCTATGTACTCCCTAATATGTTGCTAAATATGAAATGAGCACCATTTGAATTTTATTTTGGGCTTGGGAGACGTTTTCTTTATTTATGATCAATCGCAAGAAAAAATTATTTCATGTAGCAAACTCATGATAAGAGATATCGAAAATATATTTTAGCAAATGTTAGCATATAAAGATGTGAGTATTTTGCCGTATGGTTTACCACATGCTTAATTGTGAAACTTCGTTATCTACTCATTTATTCAAATTAGTATAGGATGTTTAATGGAAATAATCGGCAGTCCCTGAACAAGCAAATAAACAAAATCTTTCTGGGTTTTTGTAAGAACATTTTTAGGATCCCCTTTTTCACCAGCTAATACCCTTGTATGCCCTACACTTCTGAATAAAGCATTTCTTGATGAATATCTCACAACTGCACTAAAATGTTAGTGAAGTCATATAGTGAATAGGCCACTGTATTTTAGCAAAAAAAAAAAAAAAAAAAAAAAAAAAAAATTAAATATGGTGATACGAGAAATGTAGTTATAACTCAAAATTCACAACACATGACTCCTTTCTGAAATAATAATTAAAAAACAAATCATGAGATCTAGCACTACATACAATTACATAAATTTAAATACACATAAATTAATAGGAAATAGAGTTCACGGAAGAGGTTTGGGACTAGCATAAATGAAACACTTATTCAGTATCTCATCAGTGAAATGATAACATAGGAAGCTATCTGAAACCAATGACTGAAACAATATCTCTATAAAACCTGATTCTTACAAATTCCTATGTATTTCATGTTAGGCATGCATACAGATCGACGTGAAACGATTGAATAATTGCCGTTTGCATGCTTTCATTTTTATCCTTCATATCAATGGTTAATGCTTAGTACCAATGCAATTTTTGTACACGATAATATAAATAAATTATTTGTAATCAAAGAATTTGGCTGAAAATGGTATTATTAACTTGGTGATATATGAGAGTATTTTGTTCATCACTAAATGTTCACTGTCAGAACTTACTATTTGCTAAACAACATCTAATGACCACATTTATTTTCCTATATTTCTTTAGACCTGTCACCGAATGTTTTTCTTGGAACCAATTATTTTTTAGCTGTTCTGTGAACCATTTTACGAAGGCTGACTTTTACTGACAACTTGTTTCACTATTTCTTTCTTTCTGTTTATGGCCTAACCCATCTGTATTTCCCTGTTAAAGGAAGAAAATCTTACAAATCCATGATTGATGCTATGTGTATTGTAAGGTGAACACGAAATTTGCTTTATTTGATACAACCCAAACGTTCTGTTGTGCAAGTGTAACAGTTGTTATCGGGACTGTACATGATTACACCCACCAACATAGAGAATAATCTCAGTAGCGTCTATCTAAAGAATAAAAATGATGTGTTATTTACTTGGAAACAAAACAACACTCCACTTCAAAATTCAATGGTCTGAAAACTCAGTAGCCCTACTGAGCAGATATTTGTCACTATGAAACACACTTGTTTTCATTCAAAATTGATGAGTATTATAGTTCGTTCATAGTCCACACTGCATAGTCGATATAGATAGGCTACATAATCTAGCACGAGGGTTTTGAAACAAAATAGAGATAATAATTTCATTTTTCAGGCAAAACAAATCTCCACTGTGAAATTCAGTGCACTGAAATACTCGGTAGAAACAGATAAAACACGTTGTTGTTATCATTCTAAATTTCTTGAGTAGTAACGTCCATCCAGTCCATACTACATAGTTGATACAAATATGTAATCTAGCACTAGAGTTTAGAAAACAGTCTTGTTATCTCTGAGACGCTAACCGACCTTACCAGGTTTTCTTCCCATTATTGTAAATAAAATCATCACCTTCAATACAATTATGTTTATCGTATATAAATTAGTCATCTAGATCTGAGTAATAGTGGTAATAAATCAATAAAATGTACAGAGTAGGGATATTTGAATTAACACAAAAACTACCATGAGTAAAGTTGGAGTTGATTTGCAAAAACTGATCCTACCTGGTTTCCTGAACTGTAGCTGACAAAGTTGTCCAGCTCTATGAAACACCATAGGAAGGCTAATGCATGATACCATTCAAGGATAATCAGGCAGCCAAACCACACAGAAGATATTATGACTTCGCCATCAGTAATGATACACAGCATCATCACTTGCACCAAATTGATAGTCGTTGTTGCAGACAAGAATCAACCGTGTGGAGAGATTTGCAGTTGGAAGACTAATAGGTTAATTCACTCAGTGAAAAATGTTTATGTTGTTATTCTGAATTATTGTAATGTTCAAACAAAAGTTTTGGCCATTTTTCTGAAAGAAAACTTTTTTTTTAGTAAAAACTTATAAACCATTAAATTTCAAGATTTACCAATGAAATCGAAGAAACTCTATCATTGGCAAAACCTCCAGTAATAGAACATGATGCGATAAAGAGTGTAATGCAAAATGTACTTACAACTTCTGGAAAGAATTGAAATGACTATTGGGAAGTCTGACACTGAATATCTTCCTGAAGTTTATGACTTTATAATATCTTTGATTTTCGAAAGCAACCCAGATATTAAATTGCACGAATAAACTAAGATGCACTAATCATACATTAAACCAAACTACTGCTGGTTTGTGTCAACAGACTGACAGTTCCAAAGATGTTAACTGTTATTAGCTAACACCATAAACATGTGGTATCTTAGATTTAGTTTTCGTTTTCCTATCAAATACCATTTCACTTTTAAATTAGAACTGTATATTAGCGGCCATTGTAAACATTGCACCTTAAGTTTGCAACTTTGGAGATAAATTTTGGATTCAGATTAATTGTTTGGTACACATAAATTATCTTGTGAACTGGTCACTTCCTACATATTAGTATGTATATTTCTCCAGCTGATTCGTGATAAAGAAAGTTGTCTGATTACATCAGAACTTATGAAGTTCAAGAAGGATAAAAATAAAAGGTGCCAACATTCAATAATTTCGAATTTTCGCATTCTGTATCTCTGTGAAGTGAAGTCATATGCTCTTATAACGCATGCAACAAATCTTTCGTATTGTAATGGTTAGCATCACGCATTACAAATTTTGTGTTTCATTTTCAAACGAAAACCTTTGTATGTTATCTCTTTTACTTGTTACAGAAGAATGTGATTTGTGAAATTTATTGACAAAATTAGTATCGGTTCAAATTTCGTTAAACACATTTGCATACAAAAGATGCATTCAAATGTTGTTTTGAAACTGGTTGTTTTATTGCTCCAGAATCACTGATATAAATATTAAAGGACAATGAACTTGAAATTTGTACTTTCTCCAACTACGTTAGAAAAGTATGTAGAATACAAATCTTTGGTTTCTCATATCAGGAACAGCTGTTTTGCAAATGTAAGCATCAGGTGACTAATCTGACTAAACTGTACTTAAAAATACTATACACGTTTGGAGCTGCAGAGCCATTATTGTTGTGTAGAATTTGTAACATTTTTAATTACTGAATTATTTAAAGTAACCTTCTTTTGAAACACTTGGTAGTTAGTAATAACTGTCACTTCCTATTTAACTAACTAGTCTCAATATTGTTTGTAAGGAGCAAGAAATTAGTGTGAAGTTTAATAGTCGGTTTCTGTACAGCTATGCAAGTACAACTAATTTCATGTGATAGATCAGCCAAGGTTGCATAATAAAAGTCATATATCTGACTATGTAGTTGAAACTTAACAGAATTTGATTACTCAGAAGTTGTCGAAATTTTATGTGCAGCAAATACACTTTCGTATTAGTGGGAGAAGATTACAGCCACTGAAATTGTCTGTAAAGCTGCCTTGAAAATGTCATCTAAAGCACAGAAAGCAAGTTTTCGGTTCACACTTTAATGACAAGCAAACTGGATACATAATTAAAATACATGATTGTTAAGGTTAGTTTCATCTAGTGGCAAGAAAATTTAATTAGGTCTGTTTTATTAAAGTACTAGCAAGAAACTATCTAAATAGATTAGTGTCATTTCACTTCCCTACTAGGGTAATATAAACATATTGGTTTAAACTGTCCAAACAATTTATCACTATTAGTGAACATGAGTATCATCATCTCAATTGACGTCACAGATGTCCCTTAACTGAAATTGAGCGTTTTAGCCGGTCTTAAAATTATTGAATTATTGAAAATTCATCCTCTACTTTTTTTGTGCAAAATACTGCAATACTTGAGGAAGAACGAAATGAGGGAAAAGGGAAAAAAATCAGATCATCACATTGAGCACATAACCCTTTTCTGCAGTTTATTTGAACACAATTATTACCTTCTAGGAGGAGTTTGAACGCCTAAAACCTATCCTGCATTACACTCATGATGTCTCATATGAATTATAACCATGTTAGCATTTGGTGGTTGGTCTTGGTATAAAAATCCAACAGCTGCTTTTATGGGTATTTTTTATTCTTCCATAACTAGTTTCGAAGCAACTGGAGGCTCACCAGTGGAGATGTTACAGGGAAATATACGAGACGCGTCCAGAAAGTAACTCCTCCGCTGCCGCGCTGTGATTGCAGTTCCGCACATGCACTGTAGACGATGTGTATCAAGGAGAAGAACGTGCGTCATTTGGAGATCGCTGTCAGTTACGTATGCTTTGTTGTGCTTGTTTGAAATGTCGGCGTTGATTGAAAATCCCGCCGCCTGTGAAATCAGGTCGGTGATTCGGTTTCTGAATGCAAAGAAAGTGAAACCAAGTGAAATTTATTGGCAAATTTGCGATGTTTATGGACTAAATGCGATGAGTGATTCGATGGTGAGAAGATGGGTCCGACAGTTCAATGGCGGGGGTAGTGATGTGCACGATGAAGAACGATGTAACCTTTGGTTACAGAAGAACTGGTTCACGAGACTGATGACAAGATCCAGGAAAACCGTAGGTTTACAGTTAGTGCTCTCACTATGGACTTTCCCAAATGTCACTGTTTCCAACTGGTTGAAGACACTGGTGGGAGATTTCTATGAAGAAGGTATACAAAACCTGGTGCCACGCTATGACAAATGCCTGCAAAATTTCGACAGTTATGTGGAAAAATAGTTTAAGTTGTAGAATTTTGTGCAATAAAAATTTCTTCTGTATCTGTGTACAATTACATTTTATTACCAAACGGTACTTACTTTCTGGACGCGCCTCGTAGTTAACCTCTGTCATAGTAGTGTTGGCAAAACAATTGTACATAAGTAAATGGGAACATAAGCAAACGAAATGGAACATCGTGTTGTTATCGCTTTTGTACCTAATAGCACTACTTTTTATCCAACACATGTGTATGTAAAAAGAGATCATTTAGCTTTCATCCACTGAGTGGATGAAATGAAATGATAAATAAAATTTTATATATATTTAATTAAGCCCCTCAGAGTACAGACAGAAATAATTTCTTTCCCTGTACATTGATCATCATTGAGGCTTTATAAAAATGAAAGGAATAGGATTGGGAAGGTCTGCTGTACGCTACAATAAATAAATAAATACAATAAAGATAAGTAAAACTGGAGAGTTTAACCATATGAGTATGTCTACTGAATAACACATTTATCACCTAACGAATTTAATTTTGCTGAATTGCGTTAACATTTCCCCCTCATTCGTCCTGACAGCAATCCTGTGGTGTATAATTAAACTATGTGGGACTTTTGGATAAATGTGGATGAGCATTTCAGAACAGTAAGATACAATGGCCACGTCGCCCTTCCTCTGTGCAGTCCAGAAGTTTCGAAAGACCATTTGAAAGACAGCCTTGCGACACCTGAATTTACACAACGCAAGTAAACCCCGCCTGCTATATGTATCGTTCCATACATGCCAGCACTACTCTATTCCCCTTTATCCATGCAACTTTCTCGGCGGATAAATATTATAGCATTTTTTATATAATTGAATCAGGCTCACTGAAAGTTGTGTACCAAATGACTGGAAAGTTGTACCGGTCAGTCCAGTATTCAAGGAGGCCAATATTAGTGATTCGCTAAATTACAGGCCCATATTATTGACATCAATTTGCAGCAGGAAGTTTGGAATAGATACGCTATTCGAAGACTATAAATTATTTCGAAGAGAACTATTTATTGCCCCTTACTCAATACGAATTCAGAAAGTATCTTGTGAAAGTTAACTCTGTGCTCACACGAAGTGATGAGAATTATCGACAAGGGATCTCAAATCGATTCCATATTTCTAGATTTCTACACTTGATTTCGCCGAATCGAGGCAGTGTGGGTAAATAATACCACACACTGAAGCAGAACCGTATTTCAGGACCTCATCATGTGACCACAGGGGAGGGGGGCGAGGGGGGATGAACAAACGAATGTTGAAGTTCCTCGACAGCAGAGCACTAAACTTGCATAAAGCGTAGCACATCGGAAATGAAGAACAAATACGAGAATAAAGTCTGTTGTTATTGGTACATCTATGTACTTGCTCTTTCCTGTTCCCTGTAACACAAGGGGTTTACCTGGCTTCGGAGAAACGAGAAATGGAACAAAAACAAATCAAACTACCCATCAGTATGTTTAACGGCCTAGATCTTTACCTTTTTTCAGCACTGGCAGAAAAATTATCCGTTTGAGGAGTAGGATAAACTGCTGCTACCACTATCTGCTGCTTCTTGATCTTCCAGAATATTATTCAGGTTCTACATGGATACCTCAGTTCTTTCAACATGCTGCACATTTTCAGCCACATATCCGGCGTTTCTTCAGCGACTGCTTCAGCCTGGAGTACTTTCACTTCATTTTGAAGTTTTCTTCCTTGCTCCCACACAATGTTTAATACGTGTCTATACAAGTCATTGAGTTCACAGTGGCATGGTACGTTTATTAATACCGTTGTTTGCTGGTCTTTCCATAGCGTCTACAACATAAGCATTATAAGATGGTTTATCTCCTCGATAACTGCGATTTTTCGCTTCAACGCGTCATTCCTCAACGGAATTCTTCTGTATGAAAGCCAGTGTATAATGTTCTGTTTCCTGGATTCTGTGTTCGGAATTTTACCCAGTTTCGAGTATAGTATAGTACATTAAGACGTGCATTAACACAATTATCATCAAGGCGCAGAAGAACTTTGGAAAACCAAGATTCTAAAGAGTTAGTGTTCATTTCTTCACCAGCCTTTGTCGAATCGAACATCAAAAAACCCTGGTCCACAATACCCGCCCCACTCCCAATATGCGTTATTATTAGTCGTTCCTCTTTCCCAGATGACGACTTGTTTCCTTTAGAACCATCTCTCGAAAGTTTATTCCGCGTATGGTCTTCATTTAATCAGCTCTCGTCCAAGCAATAAAATTATCTCCCTATCTGACATGCTGACATTTTTGTCCTTAAAGGATCCCTTATTTATTATCGCACCTACAAGGACTTTCTTCTGAGGTTTGGCGGATCAGAATCTTCGTTAACGGCAGCAGGGACTATATCAATGGAAGGCAGCTCATTGCAAAAGTGGAACTGGTGCTCTTACATCCTTATTGCGTTTCTGACGAAGTCTTCGATATTTTTAGTGATTATTTTTCGATGCTTTTCTCTCTTTGGTGATTTATGAGCGCAATTAGCTTAATATTCATGAAGCACTCAATACATTGACAAGCCACTGATCCCAATGGAATGTTCAGTTTTAGCAACAATTTCTGATGTCATTGTCATCGTCGTCGTCGTCGTTGTTGTTGTTGTTGTTTAGTGTGGACTAAACAGCTTGGTCATCAATCTCCTATTCACAGCAAAGACGTTACAGTGAACGCAAGTACAAGAAAATATGGAGCTGAACATACAGAAGGAAAACCCAGAAGGAGTACACATTGACATTGAGTATTCTACTGAGAACAAAAAGAAGAGAACAAACAAGGGCTAAAATAAGCGTTTAAACGAACTAATATCATACAGCACAATACTGTGGCTGGCTTATCAACGAAGATCATAAAGAATGAACCAGCCACTCTGCACAAATTAAAAGCACTGCAGACAACACGAACGTAATAACAGCTTAAAACAGTTTGAGTGGTGGGTGTCTGAAAGATCATTCTTACATATCCACCATTAAATCATATGATAAAAAGCAGCTGCGGGAAAGAAACGTAAAACACGGTCAGCCATAGCAGCATCGTCTCCTAGCATAAAAGAAAATGCAGCTGGCAGGTTAAAAGACTGCCGAGGCAGCTAAAAGTGAAAAGTCCAACAGAATTTGGACCACTGTCAAGAAAGCGCCAAATCGAAACTGTGCAGGGTCCTCCCGACGAAGAAGGTGGCCATGCGTTATCCACGTGTGACCAATTCGCAGGCAATAAAGAACAACTGACTCCTTATGTGGTGTTCTCAGTATGGACTTCCATGCAGCCATAGAGACCTTCACTGTAAAGAGCTTGTTTGGTTCAGTCGAATCAGTCCACACAGAAGTCCGAAATATCTTACTATGTAATTCCAGTCGGAGATCCCTCTCCTGAAGACCAATTTCCAAGAGGCTTCAGGTAGTAGCCTGCTTAGCCAGCTGATCGACACGTTCGTCCCCCAAAATACTAAAGTGGTCCAGAGTCCAAACAAAGACTACAGCCGGCCAGATTGAACAAGACTGGAAATCGAATCCTGAATTGCATCAGAGGGTGTTTTGGAAAGCAAAGGCTAAGGGCTTGCAAGCCACTCAGTCAGTCAGTACACATAACTATAGACTCCCAGGGCAGGTTCTGAGATGTTCAAGTGCTCGACAAATAGCGATCAATTCTGCAGTTAACACGCAACTCCCACAGGGCAACGAATGATATTCATCGTGCTCATTGTGGACATAGGCGCATCCACCACGGTCATCGACTAGGGAACCATCTATGTACACAAATTTCGCGACCCGGAACGAATCCAAAACTGCCTGAAACTGGCGACGGAGATTCAGTAGTGCAAAAAAAAAAAAAAAAAAAAAAAAAAAAAAAAAATGTTCAAATGTTTGTAAAGCTTATGGGACTTAACTATGGGGTCATCAGTCCGTAAACTTACAAACTACTTATGAAATAGAACGGCACAAATATCCAAGCCCGAGGGGGGATTCGAACCCCCGACCGTAGTGGCCGTGCAGACTGTGCCTGAAGCGTCTCAGTCTCCTCAGCCACCGCGGCCGGCAGTGGTGCAACAGAGGCTTTTGAGTCGCAGGACAAATATAACAGAAGCTGCTGACGAGGTATAGACGTAGGAGGAGTATGGGAAGAGGAGTGGAAAGTGGGAGGGAAGAATTTCAAGTGACGAGGTAAGGGAATGGACATGGACTACGATCAGTAGATCCGACCTCGGCCGTCGTGAGGAGGAGAGAGGGCAGTAGCTGGAAAAAGTAGCCCACAGCTTGGGTGGTGAGGTGAGGCATGGTCTTCGGCAATGTAGCGAGCGAACAGCTGTTGTCGGCAGAACCACATGGAATGGACTCCTGGTTCAACTCGTCTGAAAAGCCCTGTCGCCAAACGGACACCATTATGAAGGAATGGGTCCAGTACCTGTAATGCTGAAGGCGCTGCCGAGTCCGAAACGATGCTCACGTAATCCAGGAGCGATTGTGGAGTTGAAGAAGTGTTGGACGTCTTTGATCCCCAAACATTGTGGCTGAGACAGTGAATAATGTTAAGATGTCGCCAGCATTTCTCTCTGAGCTGACGAAGGTGCGACACCCAAGTCAGCCTGGCATCGAAAACCATGCCTAGGAAGCCATGCGTCTCTTCAACGCGGAGTAGTTCCTCACCCAGTTACAACTCGGGATCGAGTTGAAGGGCCCAACAGGGATAGAAGTGCGTTGCAAGGGTCATAGAGTCCGAGAATTGGAAACGATGGGCAGAAGCCCATGATTATGCCTTTGTATTGGCTCTGTGCAGCCGCCGTTTAGCGATGGCAGAACTGATATAGATGCAAAAGTCATCAGCAAACAGTAGGAAACTGATGACCCCACTGCCGCAGCAACAACAATGATTGCAATGAGTATAAGGGGAACACTAAGAACAGAGCCCTGTGAGGTAACATTCTCCAGGACATGAGTGGAGATGAGAGAGGTGCCAACCCGAACCTGCTGAGATTGGAACGCTAGAAAGTTCTATATAAAGATCAGAAGTGAGCCTCGGAAGCCCCACTCATAAAGGGTTGATAAAAATATGATGGCAACAGGTTGCATTGCCGACTCCGTTGACACAAGGTTGTCAATGGCAGAACCGCTGGGGCAAGGAGTCCACGGTCTTCAAGGATCCACATGAGCCGCCCACTCACCATACGTTCAAAGAACTTGCAGAGAACGTTGGTGAGGCCGATCAGGTGGTAATTGTCAGCCACCATCGGATCTGCTCTACTTTTCAACACCAGGATGATAGTGCTTTCCCGCCATTGCAATGGAAAACCTCTTCTGCCCATATATGGTTACACAGGGCGAGAATCTGGTCTTGAAACTCTGTTGAAAGTTGATGGAGGAACTGCCTGTGAATCCTGTAAGTAGCCATTGCAGAGCAACTATGTAGTGCTCTGCCATGTGCTTGTTGATAGCTGTTGAGTTAGTGCAGTGAGGTATCCAAAGAGGCGGCATACTAGCGTCCATACCAAAGAAGGGGAGGCGCGGAAGCCGATAATGGCTTCATACCGCTCCCAGTAGTCCTGCTTACTCTGCTGGATCAGTCGCCGAGCTCGTGCACGGAGCCGTTTAAAGGCTATCAGGTACTCCATAGAAGGGTGGCGTCGGTGGCGCTGGAGCGGTAGCCGACTTTCCAGGATAGCCTCAGCGACCATCGATGTCCATCAAGGCACGGACTAGCGGCTAGGGGAGCCGATCGTTTGCGGTACAGCTGCCTTGGCGTCAGAGACAAAGGTCGCCTGTTGCACATTAATATTGATGTCGGCTTCTAGCGGAGTAGTAAGTACAGCGGTGGAGGTGTAAAATGGCTAATCTACCCTATGGAGAGACCTTCATGGCAAGCGTGCTGCAGGTTGATCCTACAGGAACAAAAGAAAAATGGAGAAACGGTCACTGCCACATAGTTCATCATCGACCCTCCATTTAAGATGCGGTTGAAGGCCTGGCTGAATATGTGCCTCGAACAACGCAAAACTGCGTTGGGAGCGCTATTGTTCAGGAGGCAGATGTGTTGCTGCGAAAAAATGATTTCACTGTCCCTAGCACGTCCCATTGTCTGGTTTCCACCCCACATTGGGCAGTGGGCATTGAAATCTCCCAAAAGGAGGAATGGTAGGTGAAATTGGGAACCAAAGCAGTAAGGTCGGTTTTAGACACGATCTCATTTAGGGGAAATATACGCTGCAGATGGTCACTATATTCATTACTCGGATTCCGACTGCCACTGTTTCGAGAGAGTTATGGAAAGGCATAGGGGCACTGGGGACAGTTGCAAGGACGTACACACAGACATTGCCAGGCACCCTGTCATGTATGGAGCGGTTTTTATTGTAGCCCTTATACCCACAAAGGGCAGCGGCTCACTGTGCAGGAAATTACGCGTCCTGTAGGACTACACAAATAGCTGGAAAGCGGCACAACAATTGTTGCAACTCGGACAAGTGGCGGAAAAAAACCGCCACACTTACACTGCAGGATTATAGTGTCTCCTGAGCGCTGAGACAAGCTGACGTTGGGTTCACAGAGTCGTCTGCTGCCGTTGATGGTGGAGGCAGAGCCTCGACGTCCACGTCATCCAAGTCATGTGAGAATCTCTACCTCGTCCTCAGAAGCAGACGTTAGTTGTGGTGACACGGTTAACACTGAGGTACCTTTCTTCTTGGGAGCCTTTCTCTTTTTCTTGTCTCTTACAGGGTAGGATTCCGTGATTCAGTCTCAGGGACTGAGGACTTTGAAGCCCTATGACTAGCAATTTGTGGCTGTGTGAGCCCACTTTCTCAGTGAGAGAAAGCATGGAAAGAAGGGTGCAAAGGAATCCCTTCCTAGCGAGAGATCCCAAAGAAGGAGGCTGCTTCGCAGGCTGCGGTTTGGGAACTGGTGTCCACAATGGTTGAGCGGAAGTTGCCCCCACAGAGGGTAGTGTGTGCTCAACAGAAAAAGGGCAGCAACATTCAAGGCGGCAGTTTGATATTGGTGTACCACAGAAGGAGGTACCTATTATTTGTGGTTTTGACATCCCCATAGAGATTGGAGATGACACGATGGCAGCAAATGACAATAACATTCGGACTAGATGATGCCGCTGATATATCTTACTTGCCTCTGAATTTGTTATTCAGTCCAGGTTTTTGAACTCCATGATCTTCCTTTTCATGTGGAGTATACTACACGCTGGCGATCTACTTGGATGTTGCTGCCTACTATTCACACACACACATGGAGCATCCAGATGTGATGGATGCCCACAATCCCTGCATGTCGGGCTGGAAGAGCATCAGGAGGACACATACACGAACTTCCAGCATCGAAAACACGGCATCGGGGGGGGGGGGGGGGTGTATGGTTTGACATCACACCGGTATATCATTATCTTAACCGTCGCTGGCAGTACAAAGCCTTCGAAAACCATGATGAAAGCACTGGTGGCAACCCTGCGGTCTTTAGGTCCCCTGAAGATGCGCAGAACTAAGTGAACTCCACGTCGCTCTAAGATGGTGCGCAATTCTTCGTCTGACTGTGAAAGGAGATCACGGTAATAGATTAAACGCTGGGCCATATTGAGTATCTTGTGTGTTGTGATACTGATAGCAACATCACTCAGCTTGTCGCAGGCAAGTAATGTCTTCGACTGGCCAGGGGACGTCGTTTGTATCAACAAAGATCCACTTCTCATTTTGGAAAATTATGCCAGCTGGCCCAATTTGTCTTCGATGGTCTCGACAAAGAACTGTGTCTTAGTTTGCAAGAAAGATTTCCCATCCACAAGTGTACATACTAGATACTGGAGCGAGGAGGGCTCAGATTGGTCGAGGGCCCTACGTTCTTCCCAAGAGAAGGGAACACTTTAGGGTCATAAGCAGTTGCATCAAACTCCGTGTTACCACGCTTAGAGACGGCGGTTATACGTCCACCAACGTAAGCACATTTCTTATCCATCCCACGAGCAGCTAGGGAAGTAGAGGTGCACCCAGGCACAGCATCGGTACCATGGATAAGCCTAATACAACGGAGGTGCGGCAGGTACCACAGAGGTTGCTCGCTAGTGACTGTTCCACCAGAACAGCCATGCATCTCCTCGGCACGAAGCTCACCTTTTTCTTTGTAAAGGTTTGTACCGTCCTCGCGACCCGGGCGATTAAGGCAAGATCCCCAAGCTTTGTACCATACAACGTTCCACCGGTGTGCTGTACGGTGGTCGTGTGGCGGACTCTAAATCCACCGTCTTTCCCAGGAAGGAAACACGTCTTCACATACATACACACTTACTTTATTCCAAAGATATAACAACAAGGTACAGATAATCTAAGATAACATTTAAACTTATGCTGAAAACGACGTCACTTCATCACTCTACATTCTTCCCACCCTCGTCTACTTCCAGAGGTACGACCAGCTGAATCGGCCTGGTCACTTTATGTCCGTCAGGCAAGTCGAGTATCACCGTTCGTATCAGTCCGTCCCGTCCTTTCTTCAGTTCAGCAACTCGCGCCCTTCTCCAGCACTGGCGCTGACGAACATCTTCTTGTAACAGGACGAGGTCTCCCTCGCGCAGTCTCGTAGAACCCTTTGGACGCCTTACTTCCGTGGTAACTTCGGAGTTGAGTTAAATACTCCTGGCTCCAGCGTTTCCAGAAGTTCTCCACTAATTTCTGTCTGAGTTTATACATCTTTGCTAGATTTGTAGGTCTTCGTGGCGGTGTCCCAGAGGGTAAGGTAGTGAGGCGATCCCCAACTACGAAATGCGCAGGCGTCAAAGCGCTATCCTCGTGCTGCGTCAAAGGTCTAGAGTTGAGTGCGGCTTCTATGTTCGCCAACACTGTTTGCAGCGCTTCATCGTCCAAGCTTGAATGTCCTAAGACCTTTCGTAAACACCTCTTAGTAGTTCCGACCATCCTTTCCCACCACCCTCCCCACCAAGCCGCACGAGGTGCAATGAATTTCCATGTAATTGTGTGGTGGGCGAGATAGTGGTGTACCTTTGCTGCCGATATTACTGGCCAGAGGTCCATTAATTCCTTATTTGCAGCGTGTAATGTCTGTGCATTGTCGCTATATATGGTATGTGGACTAACGCGTCTGGCCACAAATCTCTGTAATACCAATAAGAATTTGTCCGTGGTCATGTCGCTAGCTAGTTCCAAGTGTATGGCTCTCGTAGTAGCACAGGTAAATAATACTATGTAGCATTTCTTAGTGCAATGGTATGTTTTTGAATATAACAGACCAGCAAAGTCTATGCCGGTGACATCGAAAGGTCTTCCAGGGATTACTCTATCCGCTGGTAGTGGAGCTTCTATTTCCTGAGCTGTGGTCCTATTAGTCATTTTACACGGTAATATTTTAGCAACAACAGATATTGGCGTAAGCAATCCCAAAGGGTCATAAAAACGTGAAGTTGTTTTAAGTAGTTGTCGCTTTGTTGTGGCGACACGTTTCGATTCGTCGTTAATTTCTGGTTGTTCTAAAGTAAAACTGTCTGTATCTGTGTTCCATGGAACTCCTAGGACGTGTGTGTTCGATTGAACTTCTCTCTGTTCTGTGCGCCATATTTGCGTCAAGTCTTTGGAGTTGGTTGCCCATTTTGCCATAGGGAGATTGATTTGCTTCATGAGGATGACCAGTTCATAGTAAAGTTGAACGATGTCATTTTCATTGTTAACTCCCGCTACAAAATCGTCCATGTAGGTGTTTTTGTCTACTAAAGCGGCTGCCAAGGGGAAAATATTCTTATAATTCATTGCTAGTTCTCTTATTGTTGCTGATAACAAAAAGGGACTACAGGTAAGTCCAAAATGCAGTCGTTTAAATCGGTATATTGTAACTTCTGCAGTAGTAAATTGGTGTCCAGAATCGTTTGTCGTAGTCTTATACCAGAAGAATCGCGTCAAATCCCGATCTTCAGTGTGTAGAACTAGCTGGAGAAAAGCTTGCGTGATGTCTGAGGTAATTACGAACGGGTGCAAACGAAAGCGTAAAAGTATTTCCAAAACTTCCGGAAGCAGTTTGGGGCCCATTTCCAATGTGTCATTCAGTGCTGGGGCGTGTTTTTCGTGTGCGGAGGCGTCGAAGACAATTCGCCACTTAATGTTCCCTTGTTTACTTTTACGTACAATGTGGTGTGGTAAGTAAAACGTTTCTGTAACGTCTTGGGGTGTTACTTCTTCTACATGTTCTCTAGTGATATAATTTAACATTTTCGTAAATCAGTTTGAGGGGAACGTCTTGTTCCAACCGTTTCTGTAACACTTCGAAACGTCTGCGAGCGTTTTCGTAGTTATTAGGCAGTTGGTATCTCGATTTGCGGGGTAACCGTACTACTCGACGGTTATCCTCCAGAGTAAAAGAGTCGTGAAAATTTTGTAATATCGAAGCGTCCTTAGTAGATGTAGCGCGGTCGTGTTCTGGCTTTATTTCTATTGCTTCCAAATCCCAGAAGCTTCGGATGACGTGGTCAAATGTTGGCTCGTCCTGCTGTGTGTCTATAAAATTCACTGCAGTGCAGTTAATTGCAATACTTGCACGACTTCCACTGAGGATCCACCCGAATTGGGAAGGTAGTAAAACAGTTGTTGAGGAAATACGTAAAGGTGCAGCGTCGTTCATGATTCTCCAATAATGTTCTGCCCCTATTAGTATTTCGATAGGTAAGTCCTCGTCCCAATCTGTAGGGTCGGCTAGTTTCAGATTACTTTGTAAACTATATGTTTGTATTTCCTTTGGAACAGTTGGAAGTCGAGTGAAGATGTGTGCGCTTTCAAAAGCGGTGAATGATAACTCGAAATCGGAGTGAATACTTCGAAGTTTTGCTCGAACAAGTCGTCGAGGACCGGATGTAACGGAATTCATCTCAAAGGCGTTAACCACTAACGGCTTGTTATCAATAACTTCCAAATGCAAAGTGTCTATTAACGAACTGCTGATGAAACTTGACTGGCTGCCACAATCCAGCGGGTGAGTTTCGTTTTCCCAGATGGGCCACATATCCGTACACATGCTGTCTGAAGGTAAGTGTATCCTCTAGGAGTCAGTGAAATGCTGCCTACTAAAGTGGATTCACTCGACTGTATCTGAGGTGTTGGCCGGTCTAACTCTTTACAGATTGATCTGTGGTGGCACCTTTTGCACGCTGAGCAGGAGGCACGTTGTTTTTTCGGACAGATCTTGGTAGTGTGACCTCGGTTTAAGCAAAGAAAACAACGATTTTTAGCTTTTAATACCTCAATCCGATCGCGTACCTTCGTCGTGACCTTACAGTCCTGAGCCCAGTGGCCTTTTGCTTCACAGAAAACGCAAAAGGCCTCTCTCACCTTCACATTATTTCGTCCTGTCTTTCCAGAAGTCGTTTTGACATTCAAAATAGCAGCGGACGGGGTCGTACTTGATGAGTTATATGATATACCCCGAATCTTTTGTGTAAGTAAGGCTGCTTCTACTTCGTCGGATAAGAAATCCATAAGTTTAATAATATCATTTTCCGAAAGCCGCTCCCTCTTCGCGTAAATGATCCATTTCGTACACATGTCGTCAGGGAATGCTCGCAATATCTTTGGCACTAGTATACGGCCGTAGCTATTTACATCTTCTCCTAGTGAGCGGAGTGCTTGAATACGTTTGTTGCAATCTATGAAAGCGGCGTATAGTGTTTCGGGGGAGACAAAATGTGTAAGCTTTAGACCTCCAAGGTAATCTAGATGGGCTGGCACTATACGGTTCTTGTCCCCATACCGTCGTTGGAGTATTCTCTTCGTTTCTTCATATGTTTCTGCAACAGCCGCTAAACCTTCTACTAAATGCTTAGGTTCCTCTTCAAGGTAACCCCGTAAAAATATATGTTTGTGTGTGGTAGATAGGGCAGGGTTTTTATCTATTGATTGTTCGAATTGTTCCCAGAACCGTGACCATGACCCAATGTCACCTGAGAAGGGTTCGAGCTTTATTGTCGGAAGTTTTGTAGTTGGTGGTAGGACGGTTTGCACGTCAGTGTTGTCATTGGTGATTACATGTGGTACGGATTGTTTGTTCATTCTACTTGACAGCTTGAAGATCGTGCGTTTAGCGGCATCAATATATTCGTCACACCGTAAAATGTCCACCACATATTCCTCGTTTGGTATCAAGTCGTGTATTTGATCGTCTAGCGCTGTTACTTTATTTAAAGTCTCTTGTAATCTTTCGGCACAGTAATGGAATTCATCAGTTGTGGTGGTGTTGTCAAAATTATTTGCTTCTGTAACAAAACGTGTAATGTTGCTTCGTTCTCGCGCTCTTCTACGTTTTATGTTCTGCAAGCGAGACGAATTGCCGTTAACATTCTCAGCTTGAGTTGCGTGTTCGTGGTGCTGTGGCTGAGTTTGTGCGCGCAAATGCGCGTTTTGTTCGCGTAGTGTCACGAGTTCTCTTTGCTCAATGGTTAATTCCATATTCCTCGATTGTATATCCTCCGTGTGAGTAGCGTGTTCAACGTTGTGTGCCATTAGATAAATAGTAGTGACAAGGAATTACACCCGTAGTGTAGGATCACCCGGCGTGGCGGACTCTAAATCCACCGTCTTTCCCAGGAAGGAAACACGTCTTCACATACATACACACTTACTTTATTCCAAAGATATAACAACAAGGTACATCGTTACAGATAATCTAAGATAACATTTAAACTTATGCTGAGAACGACGTCACTTCATCACTCTACAGGTCGTTTAGACACGCACAGAGCTTACTGTATGGAGGACTGTTGGCGCTATGCAGTCCCCAGCTCGGGGCCCCAGGTACGCAAAGCTCGTACTCAAGAAATTGATGTTGACCCCTGAGACGTGACGTTATTGTTGTTTTATGTAAAACACATTCTATCTTATACATACTCAGGATTATTTTCTTCTCCGAACTAGTTAAAGCTGATATTTTCACTCGTATCTTAGGAGGACTGAGAATGCTTCCATGTTCTGCCAGTTTCTGTAGAACTTGGCATTTTGATGATTAGGACTGGAGGAAAGAGACGAAATACCACAAAAGTAGTAGAAAAACGCAATGACAATGAAACCTTTGTTAAAAGAATATAGTATTACTTATATTCCCTTGCTTAAAATGTGAAAATTCCTCTTTGCACCGTTTCGCTATCGGCTTTAACAGTAGAGCGCATGGTGACAACAGCCTGTACTACATCTACATCAACATCTACATATATAATCCGCAATCCACCGGAAGGGGAGTGGCGGAGGGTACACTGTACCACTACTAGGCATTTCTTTCCCTATTCCACTCCCAAATAGAACCACGAAAGAAGGAAGAATGCCTATATGCCTCCGTACGAACCCTAATTTCTCTTGTCTTTGTGATTACGAGAAATGCGTACTTCATTACGGCAGCTGTAAATGTGACATCAATAGCTCTTAATTCACACTGTTTACCTGTGCTGTCTCGTCTGCGCGGATGGACTATATATTTTTGTTTGAACACATTAATTTCCAAAACTACTTGGCCAAGTTTCATGAATTTTTCAGGTAACTTTAGCGTAATTTTGCGCAACATGGCATCATTTCGTCATTTTTGGATCACGGAAATTGCAGCTAATATAATTTAAAGTTTTATCTGTGAGCGTAATGCCTTGCTCTCTGAACATTTCCAACACGATGAACTTGCACGACGTTTTCGCAGATAGACTGAAGTTAGCAAGGGGCAACTTGTAGCCTTTACACTTTCGTTAAAATCAGATCATGGATAATATATATCTTAGTTTAAAAACTTTGGAATCCGCTCTGATAACTAGTCCGGCATAGTAATCCAACAAACCAATAAATGTTACATGAAGGAACCAAGAGATGGCATTTAATTTTCTAGCTCCGTGGTACATTTTTGGAAGTTTCAAAATGTTCAAATGTTTGTTAAGCTTATGGGACTTAACTACGGGGTCATCAGTCCCTAAACTTACAAACTACTTATGAACGAGCTAATCCTAAGGACGGCACAAATATCCATGCCCGAGGGGGGATTCGAACCCCCGACCGTAGGGGCCGTGCAGACCGTGGCTGGAGCGCCTCAGTCTCCTGGGCCACAGCGGCCGGCTTTTGGAAGTTTACGTGACTGACAGAACTTACCTATACAAGTAACGAAAATGAACTTTATTGTCTGGAATATATTGATTATGCATTCTGTATTAAAAACTTAAAGAAGTTACGTTACTTCTTTCGATGTATCTGTTTTCATTTGGGTTATAATCAATTCTTTACATTGTGTTTAAAAGGGACACGGGTTTCGATATTTTTCCTAGACATCCTAGTTTTTTATAAAATCGAAGTAAAAGTTTATGAATCTGCTTTGAATGCTGTGCACTGAAACTTTTTGTATTAACATAACGTTTGTTTATTCACATAATATGGGACTCCTTTACTGTTCGAGTTATTAAGGTTCTTTTTTTCATGCTTCAGCTTGGGCACCCGTAATTCTATGTATCCAGAAAACTGTGTTCGATCGAGTCTTGGTTGTGGCTTTTTTCTTCATTGGATAATCTTTTTAGTTATTAACATAACGACTTTTCACACCATGAGCAGCACACGGTATGTTTCGCCTCACTGACTTGTTTATCGGCAATTTGTTCCTATAAAACATAACTGATCCACATTTTCTGAACACGCATTTATAAGATAAAAAATTTGGAGCATTAGCCATACAAAAACACATCTCACAAAAGGCAGGTGCAGACAAAGGTTTACTTGTTCCATAATCGTATACAAAGCACGTATTAGCAGAAGCCACGATGGAGTATCTGAGCGGTCAAAGGCGCCTCGCTGAGGAGCACGCGGTTGCTCGCCGTCGGATAATCGAGTCCTCCCTGGGGCGTGTGTTGTCCTTCGGTTAATTTACCTTTGTATAAGTAGTTTGTAAGCTACGGACTGATGATCAGGCAGTTTATTTACAAACACTTGAACATTTCATTAGCAGGAAATAATTGTTCTGCTGAAGATTTTACAACGGAATCCAAATGTAGTCGACACAGTTCGGAGGTCAACTATATCGATTTTCTGCATCTGAAGAAACCATTTCCAAATTCCTCATGAGAGCTTCACGGCCTGTGCATCGAATTATCCAATGGGTTCTGGAAAACACCAGAAGACTGTCAGCAGCAGTGTACGAGAGTGTAAATTTATTCACACTACCAACGCAACACTCGATTTCTTCTCGTCTGGCAGTGTCAAAGTACGTTTTATGTTGACACGATACTGACATCTTCTCTGGTCGGTTTTCATGTGAAAATCTCGCTCACAGGATTCAAACAAGATTTTGGTATGCCGTTATAAGAGCTCGGCGGCTTCCAGCACTGTTTTCATCGATGAAACTTCTCTCTTGGAAAAATATTTGGCGATATGACATTCTGTGCCTCACGGCGAACTGAAAATCACTCTCCTCTGATTGTTTTTCTTGCGTTCCCAGCTCGCTCTCCCTCTTCAACATATCTGACAGCATTTAATTTGTCGACTGTGAATCTTTCCTCTTTAATTTCTGTTTTCCATCTTGTCGGTACATCCTTTGTCGTTATCCTTCAAGTTGCTCCTTCGATCTACAGTGTTTTCAAGTATCAACTGGGATGTTCTTTCGTTGGTAAAGCTCCAGTTATTTTGTCATAAAATGCAACTTGCTCCCACATCTTAGAACTTTTTTATTCTCTGGCTCGTAAGCTGCCTCTTCATCTTCTCGTGCTGATTGCACAGGCGAAGGCACTGATAACTTGAATCGTCAGCGTTACAGATATTCCTGACAAAGTCTGTAAGAGCATTAGCTATATTTTAGTAGACATCCTGTTGGCCTTCTACAAATTTAGTTTGCACTGTTAATGGAAAACCGTTAAAGAAATTCATTTCCGAATAAACTAGAACTTTTATAAATTGATGCTGATGGTCCAAATCTATTGTCTGGAAAGAAATTCGAGGAAAATTGTACGGCGTCAACGAGCTCATGTTTCCTTTCTTCACTCATGCTTTCACGGATATCTTCAACGTCTTCAACATTTCGAACTTCACACTCCACTGGCGAACTTGATGCAAGTTGTTAATTCCAAACCATTTCAGTAGTTCACTTACACTCACTGACACTCATACACACTCGTCGACAATGATCAAGTTAATATATTCACCGTCAAGAGCTGTTGCCATGAACTCTCTGAACTGATGATCATCACTGATGCTTCAAGGGAATAGCAGACAGTCTTCTTTGTTCTGATAGACCTGTAGAATTTCGGGTACCCAGGACATAGTATGTAAAAATCAAACATTTTAATAACTCAAACATTATTAACTGTGGACCCCTTATTATGTTAAAAAAATGTTTGTTTCTAGACGGTCTTTCGACATATAGCATTGAAAATACAGTGTGTCATCAACATTGACTTCGATTTGTTTTTCAAAACTAGGAAGCATGTAGCCAAAAGCCGAAACACATTTTCTTTCATTTTCAACACAGAGCATTCTTATGTCTTTCATCAAATTCATAAGTCCTTAAAACTTACGAAGTTGCTGTTTACCGAAAGTCAAATGGACAAGCAGTTACACGAGTTATCACAGTCACAGTAGAACATGTGAGGCAATAAATTACGACTTATTTTAAAATATAGGTTATGGAAAGAGAGACTGTGGTGTCGTACAAGTATGAAGTGCGCGCCACCTACTTTTGCCGCGCGCCGCCATGCACGCACGGCGCGGCGTTCTTACGACGTCAGCCACGAGCGCCCTCTGCTACAACTCCGCTCGTGGCCACCACTGAACGACATCGTTCACTTGGGACTGAGATAGGAACCAGTTAACACTTGGGAATCAGATAGGCACCAGTGAAGACTTGGCTATCGGATAGGCACTAGGCAGGCTTCTATCTCAACTATGTATCAGCATTCTGCAGTACTGAGCTATGTAAAAGTTAAGTATTACTAAGTCACTAAGAAATATATATATCTGGTTCTAATTTACTCTAGTGTTTCTAGTTTCTGCTGTCCCACTGGCTGGTCACCTCCGTACCTGCACACGCGTGCATCCTTTATTCCTGTGTCGGTCTTTCTACTCGGCCACCGACACCTACGACGGAAACGAGACACAAAAGCGGCGACGAGGCTGGTACACAAAACAGACATTTAGAGAAAGCTTTTGACAATTTAGGCTGAAATCTAATCTTCCGAATTCTGAAGGTAGCAGGGATACATTATGCAGAATGGAAAGTTGTAAATGTTGTTCAAATGTTTGTATAGGTTATGGGACTTAACTACGGGGTCATCAGTCCCTAAACTTACAAACTACTTAAGAACTAACTAAGACTAAGGACGGCACAAATATCCATGCCCGAGAGGGGATTCGAACCCCCGACCGTAGTAGCCGTGCAGACCGTGACTGGAGCGCCTCAGTCCTCTCGGCCACCACGGACGGCTGGAAAGTTGTATACAAACCGTAGAAAACCAGACAGCAGTTGTAAGAATCAAAGAGTGAAACAGACACATGGTTGAAAACGGGAGTAAAATATGATTGTAGCCTTTCTTCAATATTATTCAAAGTTGCGGAGCATAGTTGAGAGAAATCTGGAGAAGGAATCAAAATGGAAATGTTTGTAAATGTATCGGACCAAACTGCGTGGTCGTCAGTCCGTAGCTTACAAACTACTTAAACCTAGGTAAACTAACCTAAGGACGAATACACACACCCATGCCCCAGGGAGGACTCGAACCTCCACAGCTAGCAACAGCGCGCTCCGCAGCGAGACGCTTTAGACCGCTCGGCTACTCCACCGTGGCAGAGAAGGAATCAAGGTTTGGAGAAAAGAAATGAAAACATTGAGGTTTAGAAATGACACAGTAATTCTATTAGAGAAAGACCTATAAGAGCAATTGAACGGAATGGACAGTGTCTTGAAAAGAGGCTACAAGATAAAAGTTAGCAATAGCAAAAAAGAGCAACGCATTATATTCTAAGAAAATCAGATGATCCTGAAAGAATTAAATTAGTTAACGAGACAATAAAAGTAATAAATTTTTTTGTTATTTGGGTAGCATAATAAATTATGATGGCGGAAGTAGAGAAGATATAAAATTAGGATGGCTATGGGAAGAAACGTATCGAATATTAATGTCTCAGGACGTCTTTTATGATGGCATCTACCTGGAGTGCAGCCTTTTGCGGAGGTGAAACGTAGACGATTAGAAGAAATGATGAAAGCTTTTGAAATTTTATGCTACAGGAGAATGCTGAAGACTAGATGGCTAGATAGCGTAATCATTAAGGAGGTACAGAACACAACTTGGATAAAAGAAATTGCTTGCATACGTTGAGTGAAAGAAGGGATCGATTTGTATGACAGATTCTAAGACGATCACGATCAATTTACCATATGAGTGAAGTTTGTGATGTGAATATCACAGAGGGAGACCAAGAGACGTGTACAGTAACCAGGTTCGAGAAAATGCGGGTTCGGTTATTATGAGGAGATGCTGAGGCTTCGGACTGTAGACCACACAACTACCACTTCCATATGAACCAAGTCTCTAGACCTTCGACTTTGAGAACTAACCGCGATCTGTGACCGATTTACAACAGCGACTTCACATGTAGAGTTTCTCTGTCACAGCCAGTATTTGGGGCACGTCTTTTCTGTGCTATTTTTCTCAGTCTCCTATCTTTCCCCTCAAGTCCACTAATACCATGAGCGACATGCTTAATATACACATGGTATTTTCCTCATTTATTGTACTCTTCACAAAAGAAATCTTTCTGGAACCAAGTAGGGCAGCAGAGCAGCACCGTCTGGGGAGGTGGAGATTGCTGCACGCATCGAGGGGCAGGCGACTTTAAGAGGTCAGTAAACTGCAGCTCGTGGATCATCCACGACCACTCAATGTGGAACATACGCTATGGGTGTTCCAAACATGCAGACCAGTTCTTCCTGACGTTGCAACACCCTTGTGGGATAAGTTGTATGTCAGGGAGCCCTACAACCACCAAACAATCCCAGCAAAGCATAGTGAGTAGCAGCTGGTAGGTCAAGTCTAGGCAAACCAGCTACTCCACCCGTATGACTGGACCACTATGATTCCATATCTGAATTATGGGGACATTCCAATAGCTGCGATATCATTGGCTTCCAATAATTCCTGTAATCTCTTAAGGATTTCATCCATGAGCTCCCAGGGACCACCATGGCTGACTCCATCATTTGCACAAGGAAATCTAACACTCAGGCTGCTGGATTTCACCAGTTCCATTGCAATCATGCAACTACATCAGCTGCAAAGCTCACCTTTAACCGTGAGTCGCAATACATGCAACGAAATACAGCACTGGTAGGTCGACAGTTGATGGTTGCTCTGCGGTCTGCTGGGTTACTGTTGGATGTAGCTGGCAGGCCTATTAGTACTGGAGATAAGAGGTATTGCTGTGCTCGGAAAATTTTGATTGTTCATTGTGACCTGTTGATCACCCAGAGGAGTCTCGTAGCAGGATAACTTTTCATCAGCAATGACTTCAAGGTGAAGGTCACATAGTGAAATTCACAAGCCACTTACAACAGCAGGTGGCACTGTATGTGTGCGTCCTGCGCAAGATGGAGCAAACATAGTGCAGCCAGGCAATCAAACAATCTACCCTGTCCATACTCCACCTGATGTCACAGACATAACCAATTTGAAGGCAGCTGACAAATTTAGATATACTGTGACATGTTGTGTATTGTGAGGTCACCTTCCACTGTTCCTGGATGGGTATGTCGCCATTGTCGACCAGGTGACCCTAGCAGCCTCTAATCCCTCTGAGGCAACAGTCAAACACCTAGGTGTTGGGTTGCTGGACCCACCCATCAAGGGTGCTGATGAGGGCACGACCACATCATCTGACACATACTGTGGTCGGTAGATTAATTCACATCCAGATGTTCATCAACTGCTTCCATCTCACGTCCTGTATGCCATAATGCAGAGCTGGATGTCCCACCAATAGCAGCTGACCAATCATCAGTTCCTGTTCATCTGGGCAGCAGTGAAATAGCACCCCAGCCTTGATGGGGCTGAATAAATGGCCGCTTTCAGAACACAGTTTCTCGAGAATGACCTACAGATTCCTCGATCAGAAGCGGCGGATACCATCCCTGCAGAATGACGTTATCTACAAGCTAGATCACAAGGCCACAGCCTTGGCCATCACCTTGCACTCATCCGTCTCCTGGAGAAGTGTCTGACCATTTTTCTGACACCTCCCATCGCCGGCGCTAGTCACAGTCTGCACGGCCACTATGGTCAGTGGTTCAAATCCCCCCTTGGGCATGGATATTTGTACCGTCCTTCGTATTAACTAGTTCATAGTATTTTGTAAGTTTAGGGACCCCGTAGTTAAGTTCCATAAGCTCTACAAACATTTGAACATTTTTTGAACACTTGTCAAAGAAGAAAACGTGATTAAACTTATTATGGAACAGGCGTTAACAAGTTGAGTGTTTGAACCTCAAGATAGCAGCATAATCTGATGGGCCTGGCAACGCAGTCTTGCAGCAACTTCTTCTTGCTCCTTAGCACACACCGTGGATGATAAAAACACAGTCTATTCTTGCAACTACCGGTACATAGGGACAGACGTGGAATTGGTAGCCAGTAGCAAGAGCCAGAAAGATTCTGGGCTGGAGCATAACTATTAGCCAATCAGCCTGCGACCCTTACTCCAGATGACTTTCAGAGGCTTTGCGGAAAATGGGTCCTTTATCATGTTATTGCTAAGTTCTCATCCAGGACGAGCGATCTACCTTCTGGATGGCCTAATCGACGACAAATCAGTGGCTGCAGCTGGTGGAGCTAATTGTCAGACTCCTGAAGTGCGGTGTGTACCTTGGGGCCTCGTAGCTGGACGTCTCCACGGCGTTGATTCCGTGTTACATGACGGTCTCGTAAGCAAAGATTTTGTGAAAGTATTCTGGAGTTCTCTTCTTCACATTTACCATGCTGGGAGGACGTTTCAAGGTCGTGCGGTGGTGGAATGTCTACTATGTTGGTGTTGAGCCTCCTGTAGTACCCGTTGCTCTACCGAATCCACAGAGTTGGAGCTCTATACAGACGACACTACTATCGTTGCCTAGTGCTCGCATTCAGAGAGGCTATATTGCCGTGTGCAACTCGGTTGTGATGCTCTTTGACTAATGGTCCAGGAAGTGGTACCTCGAATTTAACTCTGTCAAGAGCCAGGTGCTGACTCCTGCTTTGTTGTTGCAGCTTGTCTTAGAGCTTGTACGTGACTATTCCACTGATCAAATCTGTGGAGACACCAAGCCTGAAAGAGCCAGACACCTTCCTCATCCTGCACAGTGCTCGTCTGTTGCATCTCCAGAAGACCTCCTGATGGTCAGACTTGCTGTTGGAGTGAGCTGACTGCAGCATCAGAAGATGACTGTGACAAAGGCAGTCACCCCAACTAATTTATGAATAAAAGTCCCATATGAACATCATAAAACGTAAGGCCAGCGGAAGCATCAGTAGATCATTTCTTCTGCACTCCATCAAGTTCATGTGGGACTGTCCTTCCTGAATATGAGTGTGAGAGTTATGTCTGAGTAGCAAGCAGCTGCACTGTGTCAATACTATGCAGGTCACACAACCTCACCCACTGAATTAGTTATTACATGGCAACAGCCTCTCTGAGACACCCTTCATTCCAATCAAAAGATCTTATGTATCGTCTCCTGTCTCTGTCAGTGGATGGTCCCATATTTTATAAACCGCACTGGCGATGATGAAGTGCCGGCGCATACACATTGGGGTACATGTCAACAAGCGCCTCCTAGTGTGCAAAGCGCTGCAATGAAGTGGTGGCACACACTGCGACCCAGCTAACAAAAAAATGTTTGTATAGTCTATGGGACTTAACTACGGGGTCATCAGTCCCTAAACTTACAAACTACTTATGAACTACTTACAAAGTACTACAAATATCCATGCCCGAGGGGGGATTCGAACCCCCGACCGCAGTGGCCGTGCAGACCGTGACTGGAGCGCCTCAGTCCCCTCGGCCACCGCGGTCGGCCACAGCTAACAGGGTCAGTGTGAGAACTCATGTCAATGCAGTATGGAGAGCAAAATGAAACAATAGATCAAAGCGTTAAGATCAAGTTTTGTTTTAAATTAGGCAAAACTGTGACGTAGACCCATGGAATGTTAGTGCAAGCTTTGGTGTTGTAGCAGTGAGTACTTGGTCGTGGAGATCCAATAACTCATGACCTCAGTGCTTCGAGTGATTCCACAAGAAGCGTTTGCTGACAGTTTCTACCAGCTCTACAAGTGATGTCAGAAGTAAATGTTAGCCAATGGCGATTACTTTGAAGGTCAGTAAAGGTATTTTGTTTTTAACTATTGTTTCCTGTATTTACTGAGACCATATCAGACCCAGCTTGTATAAATTAGTTTCCAGATTTCGACTTGGGTTCCGTCGCAGCTTGCTCTGTTTACACTATTATCATTATTATGTGAGGAAAAAAGTGTGTGCTGAGCTAATTTCAGCAGTAAAACTACTGCTTAACATTTCCTGTAATCATACACTTTAAATATTTATACAATATAGTTGATATGTCCCTATTCATTCGTTACACAGCCACACTCTACAAAATACAGTGCTGTTAATATGCTTGTATAATGAACTGACTGCATACACCCTCAGTACAGTATTTAACAAGTACATTAATCACTTCACTGTTGTCTAGTTTGAAGCATTATTTCCTCTCTTTGCTACTCCCGATAACTAGACACAAAGTAATAATACAGTTATGCTTAACTATTACACACGGTTTTTCTAACATAGGATATTGTGCACATACATAAATAAAAACTAAAAAAAGTACAGAAACGGATTCGCAAGAAAGGCACCCCGCGGGAGTACCACTAAGCTCTAAGGTGCCTTGCTGCAGAGTACAGGTTTTTTCCGCATCTGAGGTTCGACTCCTCCCTCGGCCATGGGTGTGCGTATTGACCTTATCATAAGTTATGTAAGTAGTTTGTAAGTTTATGGACTGATGACCACTGCAGTTTGGTCCTATAACTTTAAGAACAATTAAACATTTGAATTTTCACACAAAATACCTCTTTGAAATGTTTGGCCTCCCATTTCCCCTCCCCCAACCCCAGGGTACACAGTGTATTTTCGGTCATTGTATCATAATCGTTGTATGTTTTTCTTGAGCCGTGAGTTAAATTTTTTTTTTTTTTTTTTTTTTTTTTTTTTTTTACAGAGGGCGCCTGACCCACTGACTGATCGTGCTGAGCCACCACACCAGAAGCTTTATCTACTGCCCTACAGATAGGAGCAGCACAATTTCTGCAGATCACAGTCCAGTATATAATCTATTAAACACACAATTAATTAAGTATGATTTGTATCAGATATACAAGCAGTGTAGCGCTACTCATAGCATCGTTTCATCAAACGACGAATTTGTGGTGAGCCAAATCGCCTTGTATATACTGTATTTCCAGTGAAATATGCCATTAATAGCACAGTCATTAGAGAGGGAGATTACGAAAGGGCTGGATTGAAATCAGGTGTCTGTTATCAAAGGAAACAACTGGCATTCAACTAAGACAGTACTATGACACAATGGAAACCTAAATTTGATGCCTGAATGATGATTAGAATTACAGTACTCTGCGTATTATCACGAAAGCATCTCCTTTGTTGTGATTCGTATGGAAACTTAATGGTCAATGCCTGTTGAGTTAAAAAAGAAAATCTTGAGGAAGTAAAAAATCGATTTGAAATAAATTAAGAAAACAAAATTACTGGCAGTAAAGATGACATTCCTAAAAATAACAGCACACTGCAACATAAGAGAAAAGGAAATAATTAAAATTACAGTGCATAAAATTTCGAATACATGATTGTAATCAGTTATCAATGGACAAACAACTTATACGGACTCAACGACACTGTTACACCAACATTTTTAGGTATCAACTAAGGAGAAGAAAGTAATTGGAATAGCCAACGTCATGTTGGAAACCTTTTACAGCGATGTATAAAAAGTAAAAGGCTGAGAGGACTAAGACATTGGAAAAGGTATCATCATGCCTACTTAGGTCTCATCTCAGATGCTGAACGAGTTCTGCTTAGAACCGTCCTCTCACGTGAGTAGTGATAATTGGAGATATAGGAGTTCTCTGAAGTCAGTTCCTGCTACTTCATGTTGAGGAGCCTTCCTGTTATATGATACCAGTGATCTCTATACAAACTGGATGCATAACTCTGGTGTCTGCAAATCCATATCTCTTGTACAGGATTTCAGATTTTCCACCTTATTTTAATTTGGTAAATGAATTTCCATCAGCTATTACATAAAAATGTGAATGTCTGTCTCTTGATTTGAAATATATGTCAATCTGCTATACAATATGCTGCTTTAAGATTTGAATCGAAGTGTAGTGTCTTTCTGTTATCTTATAATACTTTGTAGCTGTCATATTTGAATTTAGAAAGAAACGAAGTATTAAAATCTATACCTGAAGTTCAACATCCAAATAGTGTAGACATTAATGCATGAAATTCAAAATGAGTTCTCGATATACTAGCAACATGGCATGTAAAGCAGAACCTCAGACACGCGTCGTTCCTGGCATGCTTTTTTGAAATAAAACCGAGGGAAATTTCATCTAATCTACTTAAATACTATCCACGTCACAATGAAGTGTATGGCAGAGGGTTCATAACACAGTTTTTACGATAGTTTCCTTCTTTAACGGCTTGCGGGAAAAAGCAACATCTAAATATTTCCGTTTTCTTATTTCTCTTATTTTGTTATGACAATCACGTATCCCTATGTTGGTGGGTGCTAAAAAAATAAGGTCGCATTCGGAAGTGAAAGTTGCTGAAAGTAATTTCACAAATAGATATCATAACAACAACAAAAAAACCTTTGATTTACACCCCAATTCTTACATTTCCCTGACATTCTGTCCCCTATATCACGATAATAAAAAAACGGGCTGCCCTTCTTTCAATTTTCTCCAAATCGTTCAACAGTCCCACCTACTGTGGATCGCACAGAGTGCAATACTCCCAAATACGATGCACAAGTATAGTATAGACAGTTTCTTTAGTACATCTGTTGCATTTTCGAAGTGTTCTACCTATGAAATGAAGCCTTTGATTCGCCTTCGCTACAAAATTTTCTATGTGTTCTTTCCAATTTACGTTGTATGTAATTGTTACTTCTAGGTATTTAGTACAATTTACAGCCTATAGATTTGACTGATTTATCACTTAATAAGGTTACCAGATTCTTATATTGGACATATGGATGACTTCTCACTACTCATAATTGAGGGCCACTTATCAATTTTCGCACAATGCTAGTAACTTACATAAATAATTTTGCAATTTCTTTCGATCTTCTGGTAACTTTTCTAATCGATAAATAACAGCATAATGCGCGAACAGTCTAAGTGAGCTACTCGGTCTCCTAAAAGTAAGGAACTGTATGGGATCCTATAACACTTCCCAGGGAAATACCAGATATCACATCTGTTCTACTCAATGACTTTCCATCAGTTACATCATATTGTTCCCTTTCGGACAGGAAATCACGAATACAATCGCCCAACTGTGACGATATTCCATAGGCACATAGTTTGATTGGATGACGGTTGTGAGGTGCAGTGTCAAGTCTTCCTGAAATGTATAAACACATAATCTATATGAAAACCCTTGTCAGTAGCACTCACCACATGATGTGATTAAAGAGCAGCCGTGTTTTACAAGAACGATACTTTCTGAATCCGTTAATTCATACTATTTTAGAAGAATTATATTCTAATATGCTGCTGCTAACCTGTGTCAATGCTAGAGGCCTGTAATTTTGTGAAACACTCCTATTTACTTTCTTGAATATGGGATAGATCTTTGAATCTTTCCAGTATTTAAGTATGGATCTTTCACTGACCAAGGGGGTTGTGTTGGTTGAAAGAAATCTTCGTATTTAAACATTTTCATTTTATAACTTGCATAATAAGAAAGTATCCTACTCTGCTTTAAAGCAATAATACATTGAAACTAGCCAAAAACAATTTTTGTTAGTAGGATTACTCACTAAAAAGTAAGTTATTAATACCCCTATTATAAAACAATGTACAAGGTCGATTACTGTAGAAATAAGGTATATTGTAGTTGGTGATGGTATCTATTTACTTCATTTTGTGTGTTGCTGCATTGTATATCTTTCTCCTCCACGTTTTCTGAAAGCGTGTGGAATATTTTTATTTAATTAATATAAGTTTACTTCTTAATATTCAATATTTTGCCCTATATAAATATATGAATGCTCTCTGAAATCTGAACCCGTCCTATTTTATGAAGTTTAATGTTATGACTTTCTGACTACAGATAAAACATCCCTGCTCGTTTTACAACTAGTTCAAGTACATAGCAACTTTTATTTACATGTACGGGTAATAGGATAACATGATTAGCACAGGGACAATCGAATTAATTGAACATATGAAAACTTTACGTTATCTGTTTTGCAAGTACTGCTGTTCACAGGCAGATTGTTGATATGTAAAGATTATAAAATAAAACTCATCAAGCAAAAACCGTTAATGTAACTGAAGATCACTCCGGATTGTGGAAAGAAAAGGAAAAAAAGCTGATATTACTGATGGGAACATGTGCACTCAACGAGGCAGCACTGTACATTCCATTAATAATAGATACCATGCATGCTACACTCACAGTAATATGGAATAGATCACACCACGCATAAGCTGACCTGATTCAATTATATGTATCATTATATAGGTTGACTCCTTTATTAATTTCCCAGTGTTTAACTTAGACCGCAGAAAGTTGTGTGATTCAGTCATGTACAGAACTTTACATGAAGAAGGCGGTGAATGGGTGCTGCACGAGGAAAAAAAATACATCTTTCTTAAATACTCTAGAGGTTTCCTGAAGCAGAGATCCTCTGTGCCATGAGAGATGCTGTGACAAAGTGAACGAAGGAGATACCTGAGAACTGCAATGCGATAGACATGGAATCTTTGCACTCAAAACTCTATATAAACATCATAGACTGATCAATGTGCTCCCATATTAGTGGCCAATTGAATTGTTACCTCTCATGTTTTGTAATATCATGCTAAGTGAAACAGTCATCTACCACCACGAAATCATATGATTCTGTATGTGTCACAACAACATCAGCTACTGCCAGTTGATATAGTTTCTTACTTATCGCCCCCTGACGCGTTTCTTGAAATAATTGCGAAATATAATGTGCGTTTTTAATGTACTTTAGCAAGATTTTCATGACGTTCAAAATTCTGCTTTAGTCTCTTAACTTTAATATGGACACACACATTAGTGTAATTCCCCCATAGATATTGGCTAATTTCTCTGTGACGCCTAATCACAGTTATTACATCATCGACTTGTATGAAATTTCAGTGACGTCCACACTAGGAACTTCTGTCTTACATATCTGTCAAAAGAAATATATTTATCTAATTGAATGGTATTCATAGAGGAAGCAGACAATAGTTGCTGTGCAGAAATACTTTAAAATTTGATTCAAAAGCTTTATTCTCCAAGCTGTTTAGGAAAATACCTGATATGTGGCGTATATATTTATATTTCTGCATCAAGAGTTTGGTGTAGCTTTCAGCAAATCTAAATTAAGATGCCATTGCAATGTTTAATTTAACAGTGCATTAGCATTTATGTTTGTGAGAAAAGGGGATTTACCATTTCCCAAAACTGATAAGACAAGAACAGCATACATAACCACTTTGAATAGGCCACCACTTCATGGAGACTCACACTTATCACCTATCGTTGTGTTAGCATTTGCTTTTGAAAGGAATTATGTCCAAAAAATAAAGAATAGCTTAATTACAGTTTATGCATGCATGGGCCATATGCCAGTTGCCATTAATGTTTCACACATTATGCACTGATTATTCAATTAGACACACTAAATGCAGTACCAGGTATATGTGAATAATGTCGAATGCCTGGGCAGTTGACCTTGAAAAGCAAGAAAATACGCTTCATAACTATAGCATAAACGTAAAACGACCGAAGGAAATGAAAATATGCTGGTATGTAGCAAAAGTATGACTTTCCTACTGTCACATCACTACAAATAGTACAACTGAACACTCCACACACGTGCAGGATATGATTATTATCAAACAAAACAAAAATAAATTGTATTGCTGCAACAAACACGTGTGATTTCGCAGTATTTGTTGAATCTAACCATTTCAAATGTTCTGTCTGCTTAAGGTTACAAAATATGGCTGCAACTGTTGCTTGGTTCTGCCAACCAGAGCGTTGGAGCCGCATAGACATCCTCTCCATGTTCTTTATGTAGATCTTTATTTGCGCATCTATGGTAACGAATCACCAAAAAAAAAAAAAAATGCTCTTGTTGTGTATGTCTGTACAGCCCAAATGCCTAACTCTGGAATTCAAGCATAGAAATGTAGTGTTACTATAGAGTAATTTGTTTCACATTGTGCACAGTGTTTTAATTGTGTGAAGAATTTTTCATTGGTCTGTGGAAGTGGGACTGAAATTAAACATTGTTTTCTTGACATGTTTCATGGACATTTAGTAGGAATTAATGAAATATGGACAACCTTATTTAGTTCATTGAGACAGCTGTAGTACAATACCAAGTCACTATACAGATCACTTATACATCCCTATGACAATGCTTCAGTGTTACCAAAACTCTAAAAATGGCTTCCAGTAACCTATCCATTTTCATAAAAGCTAATTTTCCATGAATTTCAATGTTGATGATTTCATATTTCCTCAAACTTTGGTTGTACAGTGATATATTTTCCAGGTAGTTAAAATGACTATTGTTCCACTGTATGTATTTAATAGAAAATAAGTAATAAATTAAAATGGCATTTATTGTTCTGAATATTTCCTGCACAAAAAGTGAAAATGTAGCAAATAATAAACTTTTGTTCTTCCTGGTGGATGCCGGTGACAAAAAAAATTATTGGTCTTAGCAAAGTACTCTCACTATTAAATAAAGCATGAAAGTACTGTATTGTCAGTAAGTGGCATGCAGTTCACTTACACTGTTCGAAGATATACAGATAAGGCACATATGAGTGGCCTGGACGAGTGGATACTATTGGACTGATGTGTATGTGTATTATCACGTCTTGTGTGGTCTCCATTTCGGGGAGCAACTCTTCACTGAGATAACGATCAATGACTTGGACATGTACTGTTCTTCGTGTCCCTATGAAGCCTGGTTTCACCAGTGTGGTTAACTCAGAAAATAACAGGTTCAGGGCAATGGAGAATCTGCATAACGTGCACGAAATACCATTCTATAATAAATGTTAGATGTTAGGTGAGCAGCATTTGAACACTGTGTTATTGGTCTCAACTTATTTCGTCAGAATCTGAATTCTGCGTGATACATCGCCAACATATTGAAACCGTTTGTGGCTGCAATAACGAAGGAGGGTTAAGATCTACGGTCACTTCTAACATGATGGAGTAACTGTCAGTGTGTGATTACTTTGAGTGGCAAACCATCAAGTCTGATGTGTTTCACAACAACCCTCATAGTAATCATGAACTACAACAGAACATTTCAGATGACATGGCAGCAATTTCAGCTATCCAACTTCAATCCACTTTCATCACATTGCTACATTCTGTTTTTTGGGGACAACAACACAACAAATTTTAGTTATCTATTTCCCACAAATTACTATAGGAAAATCTCCAAAATAATTAATGAAAAGACACTAATGAATAAAAAAGAAATACGAATATGAACTATTTACTCACATCAACTGTTGCAGGGAAATGAAGTAAATTCAATGCTGAAGTTAAAAATTTCACCTGGACTCTGATTGGAACACTGATATTCAACTCCAAGTCAGTAGTCGCCTTAACCCGCTATCCAGGGAAGCTTCCAGTCATGTCAAAGTTCTGAACTTATCTGACACTATGAATTTAGTGCTCCTGATCATTACTTCCACTTCCTTACAAGCCAACTGCTTTTCCACAAGGGATCAACTGTATGTGTGCAACTGCATAGAATTTATCAATAGCCCGTGGAGCGGGGATGGGAGAGGAATATATGCAATTAGTGATATAACCTCCATTCTTTCATAAATATCCAAAAGAACAGACACAAAATCAGTTAATATTTAAAAAAAGGAATAATTGTTATACACAATTCGAATTTAGTAGACAATGTTTCAACATTGTTAGGAATATAAAATTTAACAGCAATACTGTAAGGTTGTGGCAGTCTTCAATCTGAAAATAATATTATAAAGAAATAACATCCTAATACTTGATGCACTTCTGGTAAATTAAGAGAACATTTAAATTATTAGCAAATGTCAAATATTTCAGTACAGTCATGAAGAACGCCACAACTATATACCTTTAAAAAGTATTAAAATAATTGTTATCTTTTTTGTGGCTGCCATTTGATAAATAACGTCCAACTGTTAGAAAAACATAGTTCAGGATTGAATTTCTTAATTTTAAACATGGCTCTGTTTCAGCAACTAACTGAAATTAATCAGCCAAACCAGTTGTA
Organism: Locusta migratoria; assembly: GCA_026315105.1. Taxonomy (NCBI): domain Eukaryota; kingdom Metazoa; phylum Arthropoda; class Insecta; order Orthoptera; family Acrididae; genus Locusta; species Locusta migratoria. The sequence goes on from CM048753.1 coordinate 27,829,590, forward strand.
TATAAAAGTTTATTACAGCCTTTTAACCTAGTTTTTGACATATAGTAATGCTATCTTCTTCATGAGGTTCTGGTTACTTCACAACCTGGTCACACTGGATTAATTTAGATCTGTGGCTCTCTGTCATTTATAATACCAAGTCATTACATACGACTGTCCTCACAAACGTTTAAAGAAAACTACACTAATGTCATATGGATTAAAATGTAAATGAGGCTAAAGCCAGACATCAACTAAGGATATTAGCTTCATATGCGATTCAGGAAGACAGAAACAAATGTAACGTATCACCAAAAATTCCGAAAGCGTACTAAATAGAATATTACATGAAAGAAAGTGCCTAGTCATCAAAGCAACCAATATCTTAATTTTTTAACTACTTCAAAAAACTTAAAACTTTGCCAACAACAAAATTACATAAAATTTGAATATCTGAAAGTCAACAGAGAAAGCACAAAACTCAGTTCCATAACATACAACAGTAACATGCCCACATCCAAAATTAATTAATACATATAACTGCAATTGCAATCAGCTGATGTTGCTAGAAGTTTGTCTCAGAATAACATGCATCAGAAACATATTTCTACTGCAAGTTAAAATTTGCTTCTTCACAAACTGAAACAATTTTTGGTCCCATTATTATATTCTCTAGAAATATGGTAACCAATCACCTACTTTAAAAGTATTTATGACACCTTAGTTCAGCATATTCACCCACTAAGAGTATCAACAAACTTGACTGATATAATATAATACCATGCATACTGTCACATTTTAAAGTGGACTATGTATATCAGAAAATTCGTGAAACCTGATCAAAGGGCACAGAACAGCAACAAACATTGATTTATCAGTTTTCCTCGAAAGAACAGGAATAATGAAGTTCCGTAATGTAAAAAAAACTTCACGAAATATAATAAGAGTGTATGTGTTGACCTGATACAGAAATTCTGCTTATTCGTTATTGGATGTAGTATTAATTCTTATATTATTTATTTCATATTAATTTTTTATTTCTATATCTATATCTAGGTTTCAGATATTTTTATAGTCCATCATCATTTGAATATTGCATTTATGATGTAAATATAAATACAAAACATACTATAGTTATGGGTGAAATATCTGACCCATTGTACCATTCTGGGGTTGATAAGCAGAGGCTGTATTTTATATAATTACAATTTTTTTCACTTCACTTTTACATCCAGAGAAAGTATGATTGCTCATTAAGTATGTTGTGAGCAATGATAGACTACATTAGACTTTTTAAATATTTCATCGTAATTACATATTCATATACATTTTATCTTTAACTTGTTTAAAGTTACACATTATTTCTATTTTATTCTTCTTTTGGTTTGCAACCCATTCAGGAGGCCACTGTCTTGGAAAAATTTACCAATAAACATATTTCTTTGTACTGTTAGTTGGTTTATGAAGGCCAAGTTTCTGTCTAATTTTCTGGGTCCCATTATTCTGTGTTGGAAGGTGTTTTGTGTGCTGCTACGATTTTCAGTGGGGAAACCAAAAAACTGCTGACAATTGCAGCGCTGCAAGGAGTTCTTATAACCAAAATTTTCTTGCCCACCAATGAAACTCGCCATGCTATTAACCAATGCGCGGATTTCAGTGACGACAAAATGACATTCTCTCGATGTGTACATACCACGCCATCTTTAGTCGACACGTTTCTCAATTTTGATACTATCACCTGCAGAATGCCATTTCATAGGACTATTGCATAAATATGCATCACAAAAGACACTTGGAGATCGATTTCTTAGAACTACAAGTAAGTAACGGCACATTGGTTTCGAAATAGAGCACACCTGCTACATTGGTGCTAGTGAAAGGAAAAATAATGACATTTATATCGTTCGTTTTTCACAAATACTTGGCCGTTTATTTTGAAATAGTTGCGATTTCCAAGGTAACTAATATTCCTTGCTTGTCACCAGTATTTCTGTGTTTATTTCTCAGGTATTGTCGATAATGTGGTAAGCCATAATACTTTGAGGGCAACTTTAATTTCTATTGCAAATGTAGTTAGCATACTAAGTACAGCTTTAAAACTGGTAATACTAAATTGACACTCAATGTATGTCATCCTTGCCTAACGGCAATATTGAGTATCTACGCCCAGAAAGATGTAGCTTTGGAAATCATATGACCTGCTGCCACTTGTTCGTGTCCTAAACCAGTGGAATACATAGAATGAAGCTCTCTGATTTTGGTACGACCAACTTACAAATTTTAAACCAGTGATTGTATCTATTACATGAGCATCCTTTTTATCACTATGGCAAATGCAGGCTGACATGCATTTCAGTTGATACAAGACAGAGGATAAAGTGCAAGTCTGCTATTCCTTTTATTTGTTACTCAAATTCTACACAAAGTGAAATATCCTGACAGGGGGGAGAGGCATATGCCACTTCAGTGAATATCTCTCCATGAATATTTTATGTTCTGAAACTGGCCACATCAATTTTCTGGAGACATAATATTGCTTTTGGAAAAAAGCTGATTCTGTGCAAGACAAACTAGATGCCAAACTGTAGAAAATAAAATAATGTAAACTGTACCTTCAATAAGTGTTTCATGGAATGAGGAAGATGCTATAGTCGGCTGTGATCTTCAGAAATATTTTAGTGCAAATTATTATATCATTTTTAAGTACATAAATAAAAAGAATGATATATACTTTCTTATATTTCCAACCATTACAATTTCATAAATATGTTCATCATTGTAGTGTGTTTATATAACACAAATATTCAGATACTGCCAGATAAGTGGGAATTTTTGTTACTTGTAATTCATATTGATATTTTTGTTTGTCGGTCTAGGAATTATATATGTAATTTTTAAATAAATAACATCATAGAATCATCCAACAGGTGAAAGAAAATCATAATGTTGATGTGCAATTGAAAGTGTAGTATTTTGTTTAGGTATATTTAAAGTAGAAAGAAATAAAGGGCAAGGGATCTCTTTGTGAAGTATAAGTTAAAGGAAGGAAAAATAAGAAAACAAGTTCCCATTACGCAGTATAGGAGAAAAAGAACTTCCATAAGGTCTATATCTAGTATGGTGACTCAAACAAGTTATACAAAAGTAGAAACCAGGACACTATACTAAACAAAGTAGACAAAAAATTTACTGCTGTTAGGTAATTATCATGTGGGGATTGCGACTAGATGCTGTAGGAAAATTTAGAGTGTACTATATCACAAGTGTCCTAAATTAAAGTGCTAGATTACGGTATGCAGTGTTCATGAAAATTTTTTCTGCTGATTACGTTTAGGTGTTGTTGGGATTAAGAGACAACTATATTCTATTTCCTATACCTTAGGGAGGAGAATTACAGGCAAGCTGACTCCTTGCAATAGGTGTAATTAGGGAGACGTTACAACATACACATAAAATAAAATAATCACTAAATTACAATTCTGAAAACAAAAACAGATGTACTTATAGAATACTTAGAATTTCCAGAGAACTCCTATGAAAAGAATGTTCTGTCTGAAAACCAAAAACCTGAAGAGGTAGAAAAGATAGGTTGTTGTAAGCTAGCATAGTCTACATATAGTGTCAATAGGTAAATTTAGAGATGTAAAACATCAATTTAATGAAAATATTAAAATATAACATTTCACTATTTTTACACCCTAGAGGAAAGTGATTGTGAATTCTTGCATAGGAATACATACCTCATAATTCGAAACCAGTTATAAACATTCTGTCAGAAACTAGAGCTATTTGTGATGAGAGTAAATTCCCTTCTTTAGATGATCATCAGCCAGGATAAAACAAATTTCATTGTAAATTTCTTATAGGGGTTCTCATCATGAAAGAAATGGTACCACTCTCCAGCTGTTACAGTTTAAGTAGTAACTATCAAAGATCTTTACATGAAATCAACAAATGTCTCACTTGTACATTCTTCAGGCCTTTAGTGCTCAGGCTGAAAAAATGTTTGTCTCACTATTAAAGGACGTCTTGACCATAGTAAACTACTGGTGAAACTGAACAATTTAGATCCAAACAGTTGATGTACAAGAAAGAATTCTGTTAATGACACCAAGATATAACAATTTAACAATTAAATGCAGAAACTGGACCGTGATTAACAATACATTCAATATTTGATAATTGTTTTCCCTGAGACTGCTGCCAAGTGACAGTAAAACGAAGTAATAATAGTAGGTAACTAAATGGTTTAGTAATCTCGTAAATGAGAAATAGAGAATAGTATGATTTACAGAGAAACTGCAGCACTTGGATTAATTACCTTATGCAATCATTATATCTGGTCAGTAAAGGAAATGATTTACAATTAGGCACTTCATTTAAAGTTTGTAATAATGATAGAACTAAAACAGTATTAAAACGAGGCAAAAATGTACAACTGAATGGATCACTGTAACAGTTAAATGGACCGGCTATACTGTCTCCTAAATCAAATGCTGCACATGGTTTTATAAGAATTCAAATGTAGTAGTAAGTACATGTTATTATAATAGATTCGGTAGGTAAAGTAAGTGGGTACCGTACAAGCATTTTAGCAAGAAATACCACAGAAATACTTCATTCGAATTATGAAAGAAATTCTTACCATAATTTTGACAATGGCAGAAATAAAAAATTAAAGAATTTTTACAACTTAATAAGTAAATTGAAACTGTACTTGAAAAAGTGAAGAGAAAGTAAAGGTTTTTATAAGAAACAAAGACTACAACGAAAGATTTTTAAAAAGTCAGTTTCTATATTGTTTAGAGTTATAGTTTACAAGTATACTATAAATTGGGGTCGAAAAATCCCATTTGACTGAAGAAGTCGTTTGTAGAGTTACACAACTGTTATAAACGGATAAAAATATATTGCCACCTAACTTATTTGATTGGCTAGTCTATGTAAATGTCTTGCAATTATTAGTAATTTGTCATTAATTCTATTACAACCTTCTGGATTAAAGCATGGCAAACAGAACTAATGTTAAAGTAGTGTTGAAAAAATGTACAATGCTGGGAAGACAGGAAAATTCATTGTCTGGGTTAATAAACCTGATGGAATCTTACAGCTTTCTGTAATGATTGAACTATGACTTTCTGTTTTTATGTATATGTGCACATGTGTGTGTGTTTGTGTGTGTGTGTGTGTGTGTGTGTGTGTGTGTGCCTACCTCTTAATATCTAAGAGGCAATGTTAGTAAACTTTGAAGATGATAAATCTAATAAAGCATAGTATTAGAGAGACAAAAACGAAGAGATGTAGATATTTTTTGAAAATTTTCCTTCACTGGTAAGGTCACTTCCTGTATGTAGTTAAAAATAACACAATCAGTTATGCTAACAAAATGATTAAACGGTACTTAATGAAAAGAACTTTTAAAGGATGGTTTGCCATATTAATTCAAATTTCCCTTGAAATTACAAACCATTGAGCTCCGTAAATAGCCAGTTTTCAAAATACAAGAGTTAGTATTTGAACATATTTTGCATTCATACACTTGTCAGTAATTTATTGCAACAACTACTACCAATACAGCAGTAAGAAAAAAGACTAAACAAAAATTAAATATCTTGTAAGTTACTCTTAAAGCAGTTAGGCAGTCTAACTCTGTATTCCCAATACAAATATTTAGTGAGGAGTTTCGTCACAAACAATCCATTAAAATCTGAAAATGTATGTGATATCTGGAACTATAACATTAGAATAATAGATAATCCTCATTATCCTTCATTAAAAATTACAGTCGTTCTGAAAAGTGTTCAGTTTAGCTGTAAAAATATTTGATGATATATCCAATAAAGTTTGCAAACTGGCGAGCATATATCTGAGAATATTTCGTTTACAAATGGAAATAATTTAATCTGAACTTTTTTTGTACTGTTGACATTTTAAAAATTAAATAATTGTAAAATAGAGACTAAGATGTGGTTTTCTCTTACTTCAGCTAAGTATTTAATAACTTTAAATGACCCACCTTTAGTCACCCACACAATCAAATCGTTCACATGTATCCCATTAACTAGTGTTATTAAAATCTGCTACACCACATAGAGCTCACTGACTGTAAAAATTGTTAATTTCTGAAGATATCAGTTATCGTATTTTATGTGTTAGTATTGGATTGCAGTTGATACCATAAATATTACTAAACTGCGTTTTAGATAGTAATTGCAAAAAAATAAAAATATGAGTGATGATAAAAATTAAAGAAAATTTCAAAATTATTCAATGTGGAAATCTGGGATTAATGTATATATTTACAATATAAGTGCTACCTTTAGATCTTTTCTATAACCCAAGTCTTCCTCTCCAATTTCCAGTGTTAATTTTTCTTCACTTGTTGATCTGAAAGTTTATTTTGTTATTTCACATCATATTTTTCTTAGGAACAATATTTATTAGATTGTTCCTAAATGTACATTTAGGAGTGGTCTCCAGTGCTTGAGAGGACTGAAGTAGATTTTAACAGAATCCACTCACTTATTGGGGCACCAGCTTACATAAACTGTTTGTTCAGTAAATCTAGTAACCTGCTGCGATCAGTAGAACAAAAACACAAGATTATATGATTAATTCGAACTGTATTTGCCCTCTTCTAGACCTCTTCTACAAGACCATCACCAAAACAGACAGCATAAAGGCACTGAACAGCTTCTGACAACTGGTGTTTTTGGTCTATGGAGAACCTAAACTGTGGAGATTACCTGAATGATCAGTCAGTTGCCTTAGTGGGGCGAATTTCAATATTGCGCCCACACACATATAATGCTTAGCATTCTACTCTCTGCTACACATCCCATGATGTGACTCTGGCCACTGGAAAATTACTGCTGTTTTTATGATCTGTTACTGCAAACAAGATTTTTTTTAAGGGGCTTTCTAGTCTAAACCTTACAGATTTTTCAGTTCTTAGTGTACAGTACTCTATCATGAAAGGAAGGAAGTAAAAAATAAAATAATGCAGAAGCTAAACTAACACAGTGGGGTTTCTAAAATAATTAATAATATCCCTTGTAGTTTGCATAATGCTGTATGGCACAAAATTTATGCGGGTTGCTTTGGGACAACCAGATAAATTCGTACTCTCAAAGTTATAATTCTGTTCTACAGAATTCACCATCAGTTGATGTAAATCGAGTCATGCATGGTAAATAACGGAGATTTTATGTAAGATTCTTTGAGAGTACTTTTTACAGCCGTTTGAGTTCTCTGTAATAGACAGAACAACTTTTCTTCAGAAAAAATTAAATTGGTTAGTTTCTATTGCTCTTGCTAATATGGCATAAGAACGTACGTGAAAAGTCTGTAACATAACCATATATAGATTTGGCTTTGCTTGTGTTATGACATTTTGAACACAGCAACATTTATTTTATTAAATCTCAACTTTTCCTTCCCTTTAGATAATTATAGGTGCTTTGTATATCTATGTAATTCAACTCATCTGTTGCCACATTATGACTGAATTTTATACTAAGAATAACAAACTACTCACTTAGCAAAGTTAGTAATGTTAATGGGACGAAAAAGAAGCCCCCGTTTATTTTTTTATTATTATTATTATTATTATTATTATTATTTTTTTTTTTTTGGAAACCAGGCGACTAGAAAATAGTTTTCATTGCTCATAAAGGGTGCTAGAAACGACAGACTGTTACTTATATTTAGAAAAGGTCACTATACTGGCACTATGCGACTACAAAATTTCAGAGAAGACACCCCTTTCTCAATGTATCCATGTCGATGAAATCCTTCAGTGTGGCTCACCGTGAAGTAAATAAAATTCTTCTGACTGAAACTAAAAAAAAAAAAAAAAAGAAAATCACTGAAATAGTTACATGAAAAAAAAAATTGCACCTGACTGAAAAATATTAGGTGTATAAAGTATATATCAATTATATATATATAAAAAATTGTTGCTATATCCTACAGTAGAATGGAATCACTCATTTCATACTGAAGAGACACTTAGTTTGAGAAGACAAAACAAAAGCAGAAGAGCAAACATTTTGAGAAACAGAGTAACACAAGATCAGATGAAGAGGAATGAAAAACAATATTTTTGCTGTTTTTCAGTAAAAGCTGTGAGTGTTTATTTATGCAAAGTGTATAGTTATTCAGAGCATAACATGAATCGCATCTTCAGTCTGGAAAGTGGCTAAAGTGGTTAGGAAAGTAAACAACACTAACTTATTAGAATTATTTATTGTATTTAAAAATCTGTAAATATCGCCAAGGTGCAGAAATAAGACCAGCATACAGTATACACATTTCTGTAAAATTTGTACTAGCTTTCAGAAGCAGTGTAGTTGTATTCAAATTGTAGTGAGTCATTGAAATACTATATACATAATGTAAAATACTTATTATATTAGATGACAGTGACTGGATGTTTGAAACAAAGATATGGAAACAAAACATTTATTTGATCTAAGTCAGACTGTAAATGAGTGCCCTAATTGAAATTTATAATGTCTATTTTTGATCTGTGCTCATTGAATTCGTGACACAGAAATGATGCAACCATCTGATAAAGTGCTTAAAATGCAAATAGAATGCAATTTTTAAAACAGAAAAGGATGAGACTGTAAGTGATAATATAAGTCAACATTATATATTAGTGCACATACAACTGATTAGAATGTACCTACAAACATCTGATTGATTTAATTTGTGACCTTAGGTTTTAAATAACACACAATCTTTTAGTGGTATTACTGTCATTATTAGGCTGAAGGAAGATTGATTTCTGTTTAAAATCCCGTGAACAAAATACTTGTTAAAGATGGAGCAAGATCTCAGATTATTTTTCTTCAGGACAGGAAAGGAAATAAGCAAGCTCCTTTGACAGCCACATCAGCGTTTGCCTGGAATGAAATAGAAAAACCGAAATCACAATGGGTGGAGCTGGGATTGAAATACTGTCCTGTACAATGTTTTTTCAATGTGTTAAGGTCACCACAATGTCATTAGGTATATGTTACACTGGTAGAACAGATTTTGTTGAAAGTAGTTAAATTGATGTTAGTGTAACTTTTACTATAAACCACAATTAAATTTTTCCCTGCTATTCAAAACGAGTATCATCTTTTGAAAAATTATCTGCCACCTATGGAAAAAATATAAATGCTGAACAATAATTTCTTTGAATACATTGGAACCATGACTCACGGAGGAAATTAATATATCATACAATAATATAAAATGGTGTTAGGTATTTAAGCTGAATGAGTGACCTACAACAGATGAAAACCACACACAGTAGGTTAAATGTGTCAAAACTCACATACTGGAGGAGGCTCAACATACAGCACACAAGTCGCTTCTCCAGTGAATCTGTTTTCCTGTTACTAACCAATATAGAGAGAATTAGCAGATCATGCTTTCTAGATGCCTGCATAAGCCAATCATTGCTGCACTCAGGACCTAGAATATAAATTCTGTTGTCGAATTCCAGGCGATACAAATACCGAAGAGCCTAGCTTGCTCTAATATTAAGTTGGTGAGATGTAGTGTAGTTGGCATTTGCATAACTGCCACTGAAAAACATTCAGTACATATTCCATGGACATAGATAAATTATTATACTGCCACAGAATGGCAAAAAATGTTCTGCAGGTACAGTTGTATTTCAAAAAGTCATTAGGTTTTACTGAAATATGAACTTGTCAAAGATGACATTTGCACAATGGGACATAAGGTCCAGATCTTGTTTTTTAGCATCCTACAAGCATTATAATAACCACCCCAGGCACATTCATTCCTATCTACATAAATAAATGTAGCTGACACTGTGAAATAATTCTGATCTAGTTTTTACTTTGTCTCCAAATGATATCTCAAAATTTTACTCTGGAGCTATTTTATTAGAAGTCACGTCAAGTATTCTAAGCAGAATGACCTTTGTAAAACATAAATTAAAGTTTGTGGTTTATACATTAATATTTGAGAGTGATTTGTACTTCAAAATCTGCAATGTACTTAATTTTGCAAATATATCTGGTGAAAATACATTTATGTTTTATTACTTACAGTATGGAACTGTCTTCTTATCATCATTGTTTAATCTCAGCATCTACATACGTTAGTGGAACTGGAAGTTCACCATTTTAACTTTAACCTTTTCACAATGCTATATCCTGGCTTGTAGAATATGGCTTACCATTTTAAGAATATATACTATGTTTTGCATTGGTCTCCAGTATATCACTGTTTCTTATAATTTTATTGCTAAATGATCAGGTGAGTCATAACACAAAAGAACTACTGAGAAAAAGTATGAGTAAATTGATACAAGCATGCTGTTACATTGAAGTAATATTATGAGGTAGTTATAGAACAGAACTTAAGTAATGTAGTTTAATGTACATGTTTGACATAATATGGGTTCACAACAGCAATGATTTAAAGTGGATAACGAACATTATTAATTATGACTGGGACAAAGTGGAACTATACTGTCACTTTTAATAAATGCAGCATCATTGTCGTTCCTGATTTAATGTATGAGAATACATATCTTTTCAAAAATCATAAATGAATATATTTGATTTAACAGTGAAATTCCTAATTAAAAGCCTGTAAATAGAAACAACTTTCGTGAAGATGTGGGTAGAAAAAGCAAATAATAGCGTATGTTACACAAATATATAAAACTTTTTGGCACAACATGTAAAAAAGAACTATTTCAATCTAATTTTGGTAACATCAATAGTCAATTTTTAACGCATGCTGAAAAGTATATCAGTTATTTACATTACTGTAGACTGTAGACTCTATTATGGAGTAGGTAGTGTTTCCAATACTTTTGATTGGAATATCTTTGAAGATATTTCCTGTATAGTTGAAATCAATCTGTTGGTAGCAGTCTGATTAAAAATGAAAGTGTCAAACACAAATTATGAGGAGAAAGTGTGTTTGTATGTGGGTAAGATTATTATGAAATCAGTTGTTTGCTATTTCATACTTACTTCAGATAGATGTTTGTTTCTTTATCAGATTTGTGTATGCAAGGTCATTTACCTCATTTGTAATTTCTTTTCCAGAAGTACCAAAAGAGAAAATTATAAATAAATATCAAACATTACGAGATAGTGTTTAGAGAAACCAATATAAGAACTGTAAATGAGATTATAAAGTAAAAAATATGTGTTTTAATAAATTAAAAACATTAAAATACTGTTATTTCTTGGTTAGAGAGCTGTATCATCTGTAAACTGGAAGCACAATAAAACAAACAAGAGTATCATTTAGGCTCTGTGGTATCCACATGCCATTGATACAATAAAATTTTTCTTAAGTCCCAATAAATGTATAAAGCCTGCTAAAATTGATAGAGCACAATAAAAGTAAATATGTTCAGGATGCCTTACTCGTTTATGTGATTCTAGGTGTCAGTTGGGTTCGTCATTATACAGAAGAAACTATAACTACCTAGGGCATAAGATAATATTTTCCTACAATTGTTACTGGTATGAAACTCAGCCTAACCTGAAAGATTCAATTATTTACTATCTGATAATAATGCCATCTGACTCAGTTTCAATTTCAGTCACAGATACTTCAGGACGTCAACCTAGAAAATATTCATCTATGTACCTGCTAAATAATTAAATCCTGTACAGTATGGGGATGCCTTTATTGTGTAAAGAAGTTCAATACTTAACCACAAAAGACACATATAAAACTTGAGAGATCACTACGTACAAAAAAGAAACGAAATATCTTAAAGATAAAATGAAATAAATTTCGTGACGTGTTGAAGATTCTGACCATTCCTCAGTTAACCCAGATAGCACTGACACCCTTCGATGAGGACGAGAACAGCATCGTACTTTTTTACTCTTGTCACGGTTTTATGTTATTTCTTTGAATATCCTGTTCCCATTTCAGATCAATTGCAAAGTGGTTGGATACCGTTGCAAAGTTGATGTTCCTACATACGATATTTAAGACTTCCTCATAGTTTGGTTTAGATATCTTGAACTTTCTTCAATTTTTGAGACATTTATATGTATAGATTTCATCTCAAAATGCTGTTTTAATAATAATGATTCATGTAAGTAAAATTATAGAAAATTCATTTTGACATCACTCCAAAAAGAAGGGCACTGTTGCAAAACTAATGGTGTGATTGTGAAAAAAATCACTTATAACGATGTAGTGTATTCATATGAAGATAATTAATAGCTTTTGAAAAAAATTAAACCGAAAATAACTCCGCGCTATCTGGGTTAATGGTCACTTTAAGTCTTGTATATTTTCCTTTCAGGTCCTTTTGATCAAGAGTCATGAACTTTCTGTGTACATTTAAACAGAGAGAAAATAAATATTATCAAACATTGAGGATAGGGATAGTAAAATACTGTTTATGGCATTAAAATGTACAGTACTTTTTCCAGTAGTAAATTCAGTAAAACTTAACATTCTCATATAAATCCAAACATAAGAAATTACATATACAAAAGTGTTAAGTCTCAATCTTTAATACCATTGACCTACTAGAAACTGATAACTAACAAAGCCATAGATATTCTTATTTGTACTCAAAAGTCAAAGATGCATCATTGTATATTTTTCAGTTATTATTGTAAAGTTTACAGTAAATGCAGTTTTGGTTCAGTTTTCATTTAAAAAATTATAACCTTATGTTCGTTATTAATTTCGTGGGGTATCAGAATCAACTGTACTTTGATATAAGTACATTTATAATTGTACTAATTTTTTGAGTTATTTGGGTTCTCCAGTTCTCGACTATCAGAGCATCTTCACCCATTATAACAGTCTTGCACATTCATCTCTTGTGTTCCCATGATGTCTTCTGGGTCTCCAAAGTAAGGTTGTTGTATGATTATAACACTACGAATTCGAATAATAATGTAATACATTCTATGAAGAAAGAGTCTCACACTGTTATGTATATGTAGGTATTCCTTATGAACTTTGAAACTGACTGACCTCTTTCAGGAATCTGTTTCTGTCGCTTTAGCACCATCAGAGATGTCCATCTGTCGGATAGAGAAGATCCATATACTTATACAGGGCCTGTTATACTTAAACAGTCTGCCTTAAATATGGCAATATTTGCATTGATACTATCAAATGCTTTGAAGTAGTTTCCAAGTTCTCACACCAAGAGCACAGTGGGTCACACCAGAACCATGCTTATTGAATGACTTCTTGAACGGTATCTATTATTTATACACCTGGAAAGAGGCTGTTGTGGTATAACGAATAATAAAGTTCATTTTTAGAGAAGCAAGAAGGGATTATTTGTCATCGAATGATGAATTGTCTGTTAGAGTTAACCGATGGCACTTATTTACTAACAGTATCAAGTAATGCAAGTATTACTCACCATCTTACTTCTAAAGGAATTGATTGTAGCTATGTGAGTCTTTTAAACGAATGTTGTGAAATTATAGATGGCTTCAACAGTGTAAGAAGTATCATAAACACACCATGTGCTGTATAAAATTGATTATCATGCAGCGTCTGTACAAACTAACATAGTTAAGGTGATCATTGTAAGTAAGTGCTATAAACTAAATTTCTTTTTTTATGTTGCATGCCTACAAAATTGTCAAATATTTATATAGGTCTCTGTGTACTAAACATTTGCGTTCTTCATACCGATTTCTCAGTATGTTTTAAGTGGAGACAGGTTTAAGACTTTTTGTTACACTCAAAGCAAATTAGGGTCATTAAGGTTGAAATGTTGGAATATATTGAATATAATATTTGTGTGTATAATCACCATGTGTTTAGATCCTGTATGATTTTCTCACTATAGTTTTATTGAAAAGTTCATATAATTCTATACAGATTACATCTATGTAAATGAATTTATTATTTCATTAGAAAGTTATATTTAATAACTTGCTATTTTTAGAAATATGCTTCATGATTCTATCAAAAGTGGCATTACTTCAGTTTTTAATTTTAGCATGCGTAGCACACAATTTTCATGTATCCTAATCATATTTTATTACTCAAGCATTAGATTTTCATTTGAAATGTTTTTACATACTTGAAGAATTACTATGAACGTTGGAAGTACTCTTTTAATTTGATATGAGTCAAAGAAATAATTAGTTGCTTATTAACATTCCAGCCATTATGGTTTCAGATCTTCATTTTAAATTTCATGTTTTAAATACCCATGACATGACCATTTCATTATTATTAAATACTTTTAAATTCTTTGTTTTTATTTATTGTAAGTAATGAAGGACATCTCAGATATTTAAACGTACACAAAAATTGTAGAATGAAGGTTAAGGATAACAATTCTAACGTATATTATTTTTGTCAATGAATTTCATTGTTATAATGTTTTCTTGTGGGGTGATACTAAGGACAGATTCTGAATGATAAGTAAATAAATTTGGCCAGCAATTTTTTTAAATTAAACTTTGTTATTAATTTCTTAATGTGTAGTTTGAATGCAGTAAATCAGGTGCCTAATGAACTGCAGTGGTCAGAAGTATTGTAAAGAACTCAGGCGACACTTTTGATCGAAAACATGTATTTCCTTACTTCTTGTAATGTCCAGATTTGAAACTGGGTTTAAAATATGATACCCACATATAATTTTTGCACGTGATTGTTTACATACATTGTGCAAGATGGAAACAGAAACTTCATGTTTCTACATTAGCTTCCATGATGCTGTTTTATACGCCTTTATGAAAGTAAAGATAATATGCCTGCAGCAAGTAAACAAAATAGTCACCCACTCGGTTACCCGTGTGGTTTACTGCACCGATTTCCGAGACGGGGAGGTGTACAGGCCCTGGTTCGAATCCACCCAGTGGATTAACGATTGGGGGTAGGAGTGCCAGTCAGCCTGGATGCGGCTTTTAGCCGGTTTTCCGCAATTATCCTGGGTGAATACCAGGATGGTCCCCAAGTCCCGCCTCAGTTACACGATTCGCAAACATTTCATAACACTTTACACTTTCACACATATCATACTATACACAGACATTTGGGGTACACATTGGCCCCAGAAGGGGGGGGGGGGAGAAGGGCATGGCAGGAAGGGCATCCAGCTACCCTATAAATATTAACATGCCACATCGAAATAACCAAAGGCCAACCTGGATATGTGGGACCAGGGTTAAACAAAAGAAGAAGAAGAACTAAACAAAATTAATTTATAACCTTCCTTGGCTGAAAATTAATATTTTTGTTAAAAACGTAATGACTGCAATGAGAAATGTAAATTGGATAATTATAAAGCACTGAAAAGTGAATGTGAATACAGAACTGTTTATATATAAGTTATCATATAATTTCTTTTTCTTTTCAATATCATCTTTGACAGCTGAGTATGATAGAATGGCATTATAGGATTATATCCCGTCTCATTATCTAGCTAGATCTGTTCTGAGGCATACAAGAGGTAAGTTGTGTATTGTTGATTGTTTCAAAATACATGTATAAAAAATATTAAATTTCATTTTGTATTTAGTCAAACCCTATGAAATTTATATGAGAATAAATTAATATAGAATCTTCAGGACATATTAGCAAAAATCAGCCATCATCTTATGATGAAAAATACGTTTACATTTAAAGATATAATTGTCGTGAATATGTTTCCAAATGAACTTTAGTACATTTGAGTATATGGTTGTTTCAGTTTCCAGAAAAAATTAACTTTGACCCAACTTATGGTTGATAGACTCTAGATTGGGGATATTATACAGGTTTCCATTGCAGTACTTATTTATAAATAGCTTAAATTTACTCTCATAACTTTAAGTTTCCTTTTTAATATCAAGCTTATTTTGCTCTCCACTTCAGTCTGACCACATATTTTAAATGTTATAATTATTCTTTAATTGTGTCTTGATTACGTTATTGATCCACAGCATTGTACTTAAACAGTTTCCTTTGCAGACACATGAACAGTAATTACGGTAGGTATAGAGAGACAAAGTACATTATTTGAATATGTACTGCAATACCCAGCCTGCCTATAAAACTAGTGTCGCTCCTCATTACAAAGTCACTGTTATCAATAGACCCATGACTGTGTGACACGTTCACCATGAACGACAAAATAAATTATGGAAGATACAGGATGAACATCTGAGTCATACATTCAGCAAAATTCATCATGTTTCTGCAGTCATGTTGTTGGTATTTAGGGGACTAAACAGATAGGTCATCAGTTCCCTTCTGCAGTAATGATGTGTGGAGTTATTAGCACAATATAGAGCAAACAATTTTTTTTAAATACAGTTTTTATTCTATGCGTTTGAAAGTTTTACATAGTGTAGATGCATCCTTTAGGAACAATATTTTCATTTCTCCACATAATACCCATCCCTCTCAACTGTCTTACACCATCTTGGACACAGCGCCTCTATACCCACACGGTAAAATTCTGGACCAACACTTTAGAGCCACTGCTTGGCAGCGTGCACAAGGGAGTCAATCATCTTAAATTCTTGTTCAATGAAAAGAGTCTTTTAGTTACTCAAAGAGATGATAGTCGCATGAGTCAGGTCAGGACTCTAAGGCGGGTGTTTCAGTGTTGTCCATCCGAGTTTTGTGGTCGCTTCCATAGTTTTTTGACTGACATCTGCCTGTGCATTGTCATGCAACAGCAAAGCATCCTGCTTTTGCCAATGTGGCAGAACACGACACAGTCGAACTTGAAGTTTCTTCAGTGTTGTCATATATGTATCAGAATGCATGGTGGTTCCACGTTGCATGATCTCCACAAGCAGAGTCCTTCAGAACCGAAAAACATTGTAGCCATAACTTTTCCAGCAGAAGGTGTGGTTTTCAATTTTTTTTTCTTGGGTGAATTTGCATGATGCCACTCCATTGATTGCCTCTTCGTCTGTCACAATTCAATGTTCAAATGATTGTTAAGCTTAAGGGACTTAACTGCAGGGTCATCAGTCCATACTGTTGCAAAAGTTCGCTGCATACTGTTTTTCGTGTTTCTTTCTGAGCCACTGGCAACATCTTGGGAACTCACCAGGCACAAACCTTTTTGAACGTCAACACTTTCAGTATTCTGCAAACAGTTCCTTCCCCTATCCAAATGTAGCGTGAAAATTCGTCCACTGCGATGCTTCTGTCAGCAGTCACCAATTCGTTAATTCTCTGCACATTGACTCGAGTGTGTGCAGGAAAGGCTTGCCACTGCGATGACAATCCTCAATATTGTGGTGCCCACTTTCATCATGTAAAGTACTTCCCCACCGACTAACTGTACTGCGATCGACAGCTGTATCTCCATTCACATTTTTCAACTTTTGTGGATATTTCCCATTTTCTCGTTTTCACAGCACAAGGATTCAATGACACGACGTTGCTTCTCCCGAACGTCAAGTGTAGCAGCAATCTTGAAGACATGCTTTGACAGCGCCATTTATGAGAACCGGTTGAACTAAGTTTGAAAACAACTGGGAAGGATGTATCTACACACTGTAAAACTTTCAAACATCCCGAATAGATACTGCATTTTTTTTAAAATAGTGTACATTTCTTTTGTAGTGACCCTCATACAACACTGGTGAATGGAACGCTTTTGGTAACTAAAACGTTGAGTGACGATGAAACTTTCTAACTGGGAAGCTACTGAATCGTTAATTAGAATTTCTATGTTTTTGTATAGTGAATATTAGTTACTTATCATCAAACATATGGCGAGGATTAGTTGAATCTTGTAAATGTATTTTTCTTTGTATTTGCTGTGTCATTCAACAGCCTTTTGTCTTCTTTAGTTCCTATGTCAATGAATTTCCTAGAACATAATAATTAAATCAAAATATGCATAAAAGTGATTATTAACTGCTATGATTTGATAAACAGTTTAATGTGACTTTCTGTATATGATGAGATAGAATGGACTATCAATGTAACTAGCTAAACAAAAGGATTCGAAATTTCTTGCAAGTCTCTCTTTAGCCTTATTTGCCTGAAATGGTATCTTCTATTGTAAGAAAATTATTAATGGCCAATAACATTAATGTAACAAAGCATATCTGGTCAGCAGTTACAATGTTAACAATGTAACCAGTAATTAATCTGACATTCCAGTGTCCATAGAATCCCTTACATGACAACAGAAAAAAATGCATGAAATTTCCACTGTTGAATATCAAAATACTCAAGTCAATGAAAATGCCGTTAGCAACATATTGACACAATATCGTTAAGTTATAAGTTTAGTGTAATATATCAGAAAGGAGCTTCTGACATTATAGTTTGTACATAATTACAGAATTTGTTTAAATCACAGACAGTAGTGGCAAGTTATTAGAACCGAACAGATTTCATGATGTTTCATGGTGTGATATAAACTGACTGTACTGTATTACAGTGGAAAGAAGTTTAAAGAACTGTATGGACCAACTGATTCCTTGGTTATATTTGTTTCTCAATGAAACCATTTTGAAGGTAACCGGTATATGTTTGAAACCCAATGCTCTTTTCACCAAATACACACAAGGCATGAGAAGTCTTTGTACACATTTGTAGCTCCTCACAAACCAATTATTTTGAAATATACACAGTTACAATCTTTTCAGTTATTGTAAAATGTATAACAAATAAATAATTACAGTTTAAGACGTCCTCAAGAACTTCATTGATACATTTCTTAGCTTTAAAATGTTCATATACTGTTAACTGCAACTTATATTATGAATGCCTTGAACTGACAGATATCACTACAGTTTAATAGAGGCAAAGAGCTGTGTAAGCATGCATGTAAACCCTTTTGCTTCGCTATTAGTGGCTGCCATTGTAGAAATCAAATCAAACCATTTAATAAGTGTACATTTAAATGTGTATCTCCTTTCTACTTAGCAAGATATTGGTATGATTATCTGACCTATGATATTCTGTGGAAGTATCATCAGTATGGTCATGTTAGATATTATATTTGTTACAAGATTTTATTTTTGAGATATATGCCTCACACTTGAGACTCTTCTGACACTAAGAACTGTACAGGGTAATTATTATATCCAATTACAGAATAATCAGAAAATGAGTTACAGTTTCAAGTGTACACTTGCTTGACATCAGAAACTTCTTAGTTACTCTCTGACTCCATATCTCTCTCTGTCTGTCTCTCTCTCTCTCTCTCTCTCTCTTACACACACTCTCTCTGTCTATCTGTCTATCTACCTAACTCCTGGGAATAGCTTTTTCTGATAACATATCCAGTTCGTCATCTAGAGTACAGGGAAAAGAACTGATGTTATTGAATTCAGGAGTGTACATATCGTATATTACATAGCACATTATCTGCTTAGTTCAGATGACAGAGTCACTTTTCACAAGTATCATTTAGAATATCTGTGAACCGTGTCACGTTTGTAGTGCTGGATCACATGTGAGCATGTAGTTGCTTAGAATATCGTCCCCTGGATTTGTTATGTATTGAGTTGTACTAACAAAAAGATTCAGTTAAATTCCTACTTTGGACAGAAAGACAGTCATCAACAAGCGATGGAGTTCTCAGTTTGCCACATTTACTGCCTTCAAACATGTAAGATATATCATAACTAATAAACCACTAGTTTGCTAACAGGATCACTACACTCTTTATTCTGGGAATTTTCTTTTCTTGGCTTTCCAATATTTATATCATTAACTCATAACATGAAAAAACCCTTACAAAGACAATGACTTAACTGTTTCCTTCTACAACCAAACAAAATTT
The DNA here is from genome assembly GCA_026315105.1 of Locusta migratoria. Classification (NCBI taxonomy): domain Eukaryota; kingdom Metazoa; phylum Arthropoda; class Insecta; order Orthoptera; family Acrididae; genus Locusta; species Locusta migratoria. The sequence goes on from CM048753.1 coordinate 27,849,310, forward strand.
AAAAAATTAAAAGTGTAGTGAAATGGTAACTATTTTTTACTTTACTCTAAATTATAATAAAATTGAGTGTGCTTAGTCAAGGAGGAATCAGGAATTAAATGAAACACAAAACAGACATAAAATAATCATCTTGTGATAAGTTATCAATAGTTATTTCCTGCTGTGTATGTTAATAAAAATATCTAGGAAATAATGCTTTTTCCCCTTCTCACATATTTCCTCAATTTCTGCTTTAATGTAACTGCCCTGGAAGAAATCGGATAGTCTGGTAGGAAAAACAGGCTATATATTAACACACAGCATAAATACAGAATCTTATCACTCATAGTGTAAAGAATAATATAGTTTCAGCAACTCCTATATTATTTTGTAAATTAAACCTTCTCCACTTTAACTGAAAAGGCAAAAACAGAGCACACTGCTGCAAAGCACCATCCATAAATATAATCTTCTGTGTGAAAATAGTAACAATACATTAGTTGAATCAAATGTCAAAGCAATGTCACAGATACTGTTGTTGAGTCTTATAAAAATCTATCGTGAATATTTCGAGGAAATTATTTAATGCATGTATTCATAGAAACAAGGAGATTATACTGTTTATTCAAAATAGCAATGTTGATTAACCTTCAAACAATACTAAATATTCTGCATTTCCTAATCAATACAGTCATTCTCAGATATATCACAAAATGCAAATGGAAATTTTGCATTACATATGTTACTTAATATGCATGTTCTGTCAAGACTAAAGATAAAGTTTGCTGAGGAGTAATGTAAGTATACATGCAGTAGTGACAACATAAAAATTGTGATAATTAAGAAAAAATATACATTCAGTAATAGCTTGTAGATAATGGAGAAAGTTAATTGAAAATTATTAGCAAAGTTAGAAACAGTTGCACCCAAGTATGGTGGAATGCTAACAAAAAAATTACACAGAACAATTATAGCAATACTGAAGCAACTATATCAGTACAATCCATTTAAAAAGTTACTGAGGAAGAATGCACACATCTAATTCCAAATAGTTTATGTGTGAACTTAACCAAAAGCATATTATTAATAGAAAAGTATAAAAGAAATACAAAACTTCACTACTTTACCTCCATGATATTCAACTTTGAGTAATTTCTGATTATTTACTTTCTAGCAGAAGCCTTTTAAAACATTAAATTCGGTAAATCTTATGATTTAATAACTGGTATTCTGTTGTTGGATTTATGTTGACCTGTCCACTATGATGCAATTCTTGTTCTTTGTCCCAAGCATAATTATGTATTTTGTTACTGAAGAATTTATGAAAGATACATATACCATTTAGCTCAATGCATGCTTCCATTTGTACAGAGAATGCAATGACAGCTGCTGTGAAAAAAACGATAAATTCTCACGACAGCATAAAAAGGAATTAAAAAAGCATATTCAGGTGGTATAATATTCAGAAATACTTTAAATAATATTGGAACTCCAAAGGTTAAAAAATGTTACACACATTAAATGTGTTTGAAGCTAATACTCCCATACTGTTATCCATTAGCAGCAGGTACCAAATGTATATTATATGTTCTAGATGTTCTACTGTGCCATGTATCCAATTATCAATCATAGCAGTTCATACATTCAGTGCTAATCACGAACCATTCCACACATATTGTCCAAATCAACTAATTGTTATGCTAAACTCATAGATATATGCATGCTCAAATAATTAAATAAATGAAATAAAACAATAAAAAAGACTAATGTGCTTTCTAGGTAATTTCCTTAGAATTACAACTTTGCTCCTATACTTCTTATTTCACTCTTAGCAAATACAATATTATTTGTAAAGTTAGTAGCTATTATTACCTTTTATCAGTTTGAACATTTCTATATCAATTTAAAAAAAATGGAATTTGAATGACTCGCAGAACGTTACAGTGTATATATTCACTTTCCTTGCTTGTATCGTCTGCTTTTCTCAATCTTCCTATAGAGATCTTAGCATATGGATTGCTAATTCAGATTGTATGTCTTCCATATCGTATATTACAAATTGTGTTTACCATTAATTTTGCTAAGATTACTGTAGTTACTGTGGTAAGAAGGAGAATGATGAAGGAAACACTAGGGGCCTAGCTTACTTCCTGTATCGTAAATTTAAAAAAAAATAGCTTTGCTCCAATTGGTGTAAAACCAACACTGATGGAGAGCAGATATATATATATATCTGGACAACCACATAATGATTGATCGCTGAAATCCTGTCTCCACTAATATATACTAAGGTTATGTTATTTAGTACTTGAATGTGGAGAAAAATATGCAGTCATATAAAGAATCAATAAAGGACTTACAATCTTACTGGGAACAGAAAACAGATATTTGATGAACATATAGTTTAATTATGTGTGTATTACATACTGTGACTTGTTCATTTCAGTGGAGTGATATTTTCGGGCATAATTAGATATTATGAATAGCTACTGTAATTTGTGTTGTTGAGACAAAATACCATCATGCATATTTGTTATTTGTAACAACATCTGTAGTCCAGTTATAATTACTTGCTAGTTGATGTTTGCCATGTGGTGCTACAGTGTCGCCACATAGTCGGTCACCTAGCATTTGGCAGTAGGCGAGGCACAAAAACAATTGGTCACTTCATAGATGCTGTGAATATTATTGCATAATGTGGGTTTGTGAAGTAAGAGGCAACCATGACTTAATGGCAGCAATGCAAAATGCTCTGTCGACATTTAATTTTAAGTCATCAGTGTCTGAACTGCAACCAAAGATGCGATCTGTAGTTCTGAATTTAATCCCATGTTGTAACACTATATATCTGGCAAAATGGCGTTATCGCTCTACAGCAAATTAAAAACCATGTTTTCTTCTTCATGACAAATACAGCGTATCTGAGCAAACTCAAACAGATAATTTTCAGTTAAAGCTCTGAAAGCAAACACTATTCTCTCATAATCAATGTTTACCTGAAAATATCATCACAATGTCTAGTGGTTACACAAGCTACCATTTTATAAAGCAGTCAGCAGTCCTGCTTGGCCCTTGATTACAGGTTATTAATGACAAAAGCTGATTCCAATAGAAAAAAAAAGATCATAGTATGAAGAAAGAGCAAATAAAAAGTCAATACTATTATGAAAGAAACATAACAATGTATTACAACTTAAACAATTAAGTTAATAAAACAACATTCCAAGTAATTTTGATTTGGAAATTGGAATAATCACATGTGACAGAGTTAGAAAGCATGAAATTAAGCATGGGAAACTGTGACTTTACCACTACACAACGTAACCCTGTCGACCTCAAGCGCAACCAGAGGTGGTGTGTCTTCTGCAATGCTACATACGCAAATCTAAGTATACTGACCAGTTTCGGTGGCAGTTTGGCAACAGGAAACAGTTCGGGCATAACTTCGAGTGCTCTGATTGGAGGATTGCAGATGCAGCACATGAACTGTCATTTAGCAAGTAATATTAATCAGGCTATACACTAGCTACTAAAAGTATCGATTTACACCCGAAGATGACGCCCTTCCATAATGAGTGAGTTATGGTTTGAAATTTGCATAGTATTACCGACAATGGTGATTTGGATTATGCCCTATTATAATTTCTGGGCCCAGAAGACAACATATATATAGTTCGCTTATGTGGAGAATTTATGGTTTTCGTGTAACAAAAAACACAAACGGTATATGAAGCTACTTTTCATAATGTTTTCGTGCCAATAAAAAGTCATTTATGCAAGCAACAAAGAAGTTTGTAAGTAATTTGAATGAAATTCATTAAAATTGCTACTGGACAGTTATAAAATGGAAAAAGATAATATTTTAGTGGAATAATGACAAGACAGTGTGAACACTGAAACGCAACTGAAAGTTATTATAAAATAAAGGATGATCAAATATATAGTAGTAGAGATACAAGGAAGTAGAGAACACAACAAATAGATTCTATACAATATGTGAGAAACATAAGCGAAGCTAAGTTTCTTTGAAAAATCCAGCCTTTTAGAGTTGTGCATTCAGCTACCTTAAAACATCCAACCAAATAACATGCTATTTGTATATCCTCATGAGACCTGGTGGCCACTAGCACAATATTTTTCGAAATAGGTATTATGTACATGTTAAAGAGACGATGGAAAAAGGGAATTAACAAACATTGTTGGATTTTTTAAAAATATATTCATGATTTTCAAATGTGTCCATCAATGTGAGGTTTGGTGACATATAATGAACCAATGAAGGAAAGGTAAAAAGGAAAAAAGAAGAAAAATTGGTTAGTACCTACATAATAGACTTACTAGGCAGGTATCGCATGTACCTTTTTCACGAAATTAAATTCGAAAAATTTCAATAGGGAATACCCAGCATGCCAACACGCATACAAAGCAGCTTACTTCGTACCAAGTGATCTTAGTAACTGTTTCTCCTTCGAAATAGTTGCAAAGTACTGGCCATTCAAATGGAATGTACGTATTAGGACTCTATATACAGAGAATACGATATGGGGACAGAAACTTATACGTCCATTATAATGGACATCAGGTCTCAGGAGGATATACCATCAAATACTAGTGAATAGCTGTTTGTTTGAGATAGAAAATGTGTGCTTCCAAGCTATACATAACATTGAAGGAAATCATCTTTGATGTAAGTGAATTAATTTTTCTCCCTCTGTTCTACATCTTAAATTTTAAGACAAAAATACCTTCGTTTTTAAAGTTTCACTTCATTAACGTAATGAAAAATTGTTTCAGGTACTTCACTTCTTCATTGAATTTTTGTTTCTGGCTTCACAGGTTTTTGCCCACTGGAAGCTGTGACCTGATTATGTTTTTTTTTCCCTTATTGGTGATCAGCATAGAGATTTTGTATCAGTTTTGAAGTAGTAATTTTTTCCAGAAATTATTGATTTAAATGCTGCAAAAGCTACCATGGTTAAATACACATGTGTAACGCGAGATTTACAGAAGCTCTCAATGTATATTACATGTCTAATAAAAAGAGAGAGAAAATTACACAAAATGTAGCATGTACCTACTAAAGTGTGAAGTCTGATTTTCTATCTCCATTTAGAAGGGAACAAAATGATCATCATTTGTTAGTGTTTTTCAAATATTAATAAACAAAGCACATAGTATCAATAAAATATTAAGATGAGATAATTAGGTCAATTTGTTTGTCTAATGATAAAAATCAATATAGTTTACAATATTGAGATTCACATGTAGACCACCAAGACTTAATTGTCGAGAACAATCATAAGACAAATAAATCGTAAGAATCAAAGGAAACATAAATTAAAATTGAGATATACTATCAAAAACTAATAAAATCAGATGCATAGCTGATGAAATATAATGAGTTGGAAAGTAGATCAAATGTTCAGTATTGCATTGCATACGAAATTTCGTATACCCTGTTTCTGATTTAAAGCCTTTTGCAACAGCAAGTCGTACTAACAGTACTACTGACGTCCATGAAAGATATGGCTCTCGTATGCAATTTATATCCTGTTCAAAGTTTTTCCTACAATAACATTAGTAATTCAAATGTGTGCGAATAAAATATTTATGATTCGGAATTAGTATAACGAAGAAATTGTTTTATTTTCAGAATAATTTTACTATTTTATCAATATTGTGAGACAATTAAAGTATAAACTGTCACAAAATAAAATTTCAAAAATGTCCTTTGGTCTGTCAAAATTGGTTCATATGTGCTACATTTTATAAAACAAATATCTAATTAAACAGTTAGATTTATTTACTTTGTGTCCTTAATGAAAAAGTAGCAGAAATTGCTGTGATTTTGAAAAACAACAATATTACCTACCTTCAAGTAACTCACAGTACTTTTTCAGAAGTACTGCACACCTAGTCAGAAATATCTTGATTATTCTTTTGTCCAGCTATTACAGACGTGTTTGTCTGCTTCTGCCTTTCAAGACAAGGGATTTTTATATTTTGTTCATGGAAAAAATATCAAGAAGACTGGGAGCTTTTTCTATTTTTCGCACTGTACATGTAAAATTAATTGGCTCTATGGCTTTGTTTTCAATATATATGTTTCATTCATGAAGAGAGCCTTGGCTCAATAAAGACTGCTAAGTGAAAAAATGAAAGACCTATGTAAAAATTTGTTTAATGATTGACTAATAAAGCAATTGTAAATTGGGTGATTCCATGAAAAGTGAAAATTTCGTTACGTCTGTTACATTTCCTTCTCCTGTGTTTGGTGGTAGATAAACAGAACTTGTTTTTAAACCCTTTTTTATCCATAATGTAAGACTAATGTCTGTAACCATGGAATCATCCTTAGGTAAAATGTGATTGATTTCATATGCACTTGTATCAATGAGAGAAACTGAAAAGAACAAATTAAATACTAATAATATTTAAAAGACCAGTATCAAAAGTAATCAAACATTTTTTAAGTCATGTAAAACATGATAATGAAGATTTATCCCTTTGAATGATTGAGTTTTGTCCTGTAAAAGAGGGCTACCACAAATTCTGTATGTTTTCACCTATATCTCTTGTTTACCAATTGACTGATCTTTCAGTGTTACTTTTTCTTTCTACAGGATTTACATTTTTTTACTGACTCTACACATATTAGTGCTTTCTTGCTCATTAAGATCTTCTCTTTCTTGTCCTTTAGTGTATTATGTTATATGCTGATGACTGTTTAAGTGATTAATTGAGTACCTAATTGAGTACTTTTATCTTCAGACAGAAACTATTCCAGTGTCAATTTATCATAACCTGGACCAAAAATAATGATTAATTTTGGAAATGATAATTAATACCAAAGAACATATGAATAATAAAATAATTCTAGTAAATATATGTTTTCTGAGACAGTAAAATTTAAAATAAAAGTAGCTACTTAAATATATGTATGTAAAATATTAATTAAATTTAATAATTCACAATTCTGCATACCCACATACCAAAACAACAAGTAAAATTTGAAAAATTAGAGTTTAAAATACTGTTGGCAATCATGTAAATATAGAAAAAACTTAACCCTGGGTAGCCCAAGGAAAAGGCAGCATATTTACCAGCTCTATGATCACCACCACCATTATCAGGACATTTCTGTTACAGTATGGCGTAAAGTAGAGATGTGTTGTTTATGTGCTCTAAAATTTTTCATTCTCTTTATCTAATTGTTTGGTATTTGAGCCATTCATTAGAAATGGGTTGCATTATCTTTGATGTCTATCTGTATGGAATCTCTTCACAGTTTGTAAGTATGATGAATTTTATTTTCAATTATTTTTAATTATTTGTAGTTAAAACCTATTAACACCACATTTACTAATATTAAAGGCAATGAGAATATTGTGAATAAAGTAAGGTATTTAAGTTTAGAATATGATACGTAATTTAAAAGATTTATCATAATCATCTTCATGTACAACTGCTCAATTTATTAGTATCATGCAGTCTTAGAGCTGTTATGGATTAAAATCCAAAGATTGGTTTCGTGTAACTCAGAATGCAACTTTATTCCAGGCAATTCTATTCTGAATATGATAATCCATTAAAGTGTTGAAATTCTTAATATTCTAAGAGTTTTTTCTTCCTTAATCTCATTCCTTACATTTAATATTTTCAACTTCTTTACACTGTATTTCCATATAATATTCTGAAGTATTTGTTTGAACTGTTTTGTGTAATGCATACAGTATGTTATGCAGAATGTTATAGGATCCATGTTTTTTGGCTATGCTGTTTATGTTAACCAAGAACTTGTTATCTTATTGTTTACTGTCAGATCCATTTTGATGGCAATGACTGATTTCCTTCTTACCTAGACCTCTTTATATCTCTGACAAATAATTTGCCTAAATGTGAATGTACATCTTTTATGTGTATATCAGTCATCTACTCCACAATACTACATAATGTTGCCAAGTTTTTGTTTAGCTTTGTTTCAAGTAACTCACTAGCACATTGTGTACCTATTCTGCTGATGTCTTATAGCCCAGCTCATAGGTGGTAAATGAATTTCATGTTGTCATTTCATTTCTTCCATTGATTTGCAGTTGTTGCCAAATAAAATGTATTGACTGTAGTGTTTGGACTTGAATGCTATTGATCTCCAAGGCATATATGTACCAACATTTTGAGGTAGTTACTAAGCTGTTGTATCTCTTTCAGTATTGTTTTCTTTCTTTCTTGTGTTTTCTTAACATGATGCTTCAAGAGATAGTACCTTTATTTTTAATGAGTTTGACTTTTAGTGGCATATTTGTTAATCGTTTAGCTGATTCAGTAAAATACTGATGTGTTTATGAACAACTGTAGCTACTTCATGGAAGTATATTATATTAATTTCAATACTCATTTTTTGATGTATACACCAAGGTTACATCCTCTTGTAATGCTGTTTGATACACGATTTTGTTTCAGCAACTTCAGCAAACTTTTCTCCTTTCATCTGAAAATAAAGAAAAACAGACGGTTAGTATAACATTAAACCAAATTAATTTTGACATTTTATAATCATTATTGAAATTGAATTTATTCTGAATACTGGGAAATGTTCTCAGTGTGCTATGATCTGTTCACTTGGGTTTTAGCTGCTAAATATTAATGAGAGAAGAATTGCTTAAAATGAGGTAATGAGAATGAATGGGTCCTGAGGAGAACAGTAAAGAAGGGTAAAATAATGCAAAATTCTACATAAGAACTGTTGAAAAATATATAATGAGCTATGTGTTATATCATTATGCTAAACTTATGTTACTGCCTCTAATGATAAGGCTGCCGATAGGCCGTTAAACAGTTCCCCATCCAAGCTTACATTACAATGTGATAACTAGTATCAGAGCCACAAATAAGTTCCACATTATGTAGAAGTCAAACAATGATTATTATTTTAGTTGAAATTATTGTCATTCGTAAATTCTGCATTGCTGAAATGATAAGCAAATAACAAAATTTTACTTAATGTGCGAAGACAATATCGTATGAGTTATAGGTAAATGATGTTTAGTTATTTAGGAAGTACGTATGTAGGGTAAAAAATACAGTAAGGAAGGTCATCATATATGGAACCATCAATTCATTTCAGTTTGAAATGTATGCCAGGGGCAACAACTTTATAGATTGACAAATAAAAAGGAAGGGAGGAAGGTATAATTGGAAAAAAAGTCACTTGTGTCCTTTCAAAAAACATTTCATCATAATTATATATTACATGGAAACATGTGAACCATATTACATCTTTTTAAACACACACCTAGCGTTATTTAGTTAAAACATACTTCAAGGTGTTCTCTTGTTTGCCTTATCGTCGTCTGACAAGCTCACACACATCCCCCCACTATATTATAAGTCTTGAGATCATTCTCACAGACACCTCCCAAAAATTAAGGCCTGTCTTTTCTTTGACAATTGCAGCCTGCCACATACATCACCTTGTCTTCCTCATTACGTGATAGTTTCAGTTGCAATTCTGTAAGAGGTGTCCCAGACCCTAGGGTGAATAATTTTTAATATCTTAAAATTTTGCAAAGGGACCGCTTTTACGACCCCTGCATTTTCGATGATGAGCAAACAGTCGTTTTGTTCGCGCTGGAATAGGCTGAAACGTCATCAGCAAAGCAGCCTTGTCAATTAAATCACGCCGCTGTATCATGTGACGTGTGGAAATGCAGGTTCTTGGAGCATCGCTGTCTTCTGTTATGAGACGCCTACCGGAATCATCGCTTCATGGCCTAGTTCCGTTATTTGCCATTTCATCTTTCCTTCCAGATTGGTCTGGGGTCACTTCAGCGGCCTTCTCCTCCCCCCCCCCCCCCCTCACCCCTTGGCAATGCTGACCATGTGTTTTCATCAGGCGACAAAGCAATATGGTTTCTTCTTCAAAATCTGAACGCTATGTTTTAATTATTTTAATTTCAAGCACAAACGGCTTTCCACTCTTTACTACAACCCTAACGGGGTTTACAGTTATTTTTGTTCCGAATTCTTTAACAAACGATTGCAACAATTTTGTGTGTACTGTTGTGGATACCTGTTGTGCACCTAAATGCTTCATTTCTAACTTCCCCATACCATACAATATACGAGGAGCTTCCAGAAAGTAAGTTCCGTTTCAATTTATCTCCGCTGCAGCGCTGCGATTGCAGTTCCGCACATGCACTGTAGACGATGTTTACCAAGGAGCAGAACGTGTGCCATTTGGAGATCGCTGTCAGTTACGTACGCTTTGTTGTGCTTGTTTGAAATGTCGGCGTTGATTTAAAATCCCGCCGCCCGTGAAATCAGGTCGGTGATTTCTGAATGCGTGGAAAGTGAAACCAAGTGAAATTTTTCGGCAAATTTGCGATGTTTACGGACCAAATGCGATGAGTGATTCGACGGTGAGAAAATGGGTCCGACAGTTCAATGGCGGGCGTAGTGATGTGCACGATGAAGAACGAAGTGGGCGTCCCCCTTTGGTTACAGAAGAAATGGTTCACGCGATTGATGACAAGATCCAGGAAAACCGTAGGTTTACAATTAGTGCTCTCGCTATGGATTTCCCCCAAATTTCACGATCACTGATGTATGAAATTGTTACCAAACAACTGAAATTCCGTAAACTTTGCTCATGTTGGGTACCAAAGATTCTCATTGAGCAACACAAAACACAACGGATGAGTAGTGCACTTGAGTTTTTTACCCGTTATGCTAAAAGGGGCGAAGAATTTCTGAGACGGATAGTCACGGGAGATGAAACGTGGGTTTCTTACGACACCCCTGACAGTAAGCGGCAATCAATGGAATGGAGGCACACTTCATCTCCACCAAAGATAAAGCCGAAGCAAATCATGACACCTCTGAAAATGATGTGCACAGTGTTCTGGGACTGGAAAGGCATCCTACACATTGACTTCTTACCGTGTGGTCAAACAATCAAAGCAGATGCTTATTGCGAGACACTCCGGAAATTGCGCCGTGCAATTCAGAATAAGCGCCGGGGACTGCTGTCAAAAGGTGTTGTTTTGCTTCACGACAACGCACGACCACACACTGCATATGTGACAAAAATCCTCCTACAGGGATTTGGCTGGGAAGTGTTTGACCATCCTCCGTACAGCCCTGACCTCGCTCCAAGCGACTTTCATCTATTCTTACATCTCAAGTCTTTCCTTGGCGGTCATCACTTCACCAATGACGACGAACTGAAAGAAACTGTTTCCAAGTGGTTGACGACATAGGCGGCAGATTTCTATGAAGAAGGTATACAAAACCTGGTGCCACGGTATGACAAATGGCTACAAAATTTCGGCAGTTATGTGGAAAAGTAGTTTAAGAGTTTTAGAATTTTGTGGAATAAAAATTTCTTCTGTATCTGTGTACAATTTCATTTTATTACCAAACGGAACTTACTTTCTGGACGCGCCTCGTATAATCTGAAGGAGTTTTTAGCAAATGGAATACTTCATTCAAAATTTAGTATCACTGTAAGAACACACGAATTTCAATTGGACAATTCTAAGACACTAACCACTAGTGAAAGATGGCCCTATTTTCTATTTTGTCAGAGCTGGGGGCATGCGGGGAAGGTTATTGCATTAAGGCCCATCACAGGGGTTATAAGTAGGTGCACTAAGCTATATGAGTAGAAATAAGGGCTGCAGGGACAAATGCCTCAAGCACTATGCTTATGTGTGGGCAAGTGATTAAGAACGGAGAGTGGTAATTTGCAATTAGGACAGGATACACTGCAGTCTGAGGTGTGAAGCATCCCTGTGAGCTGCTGTATCTATGCTGGAGGTAGAATTTCCAGTTCAGCTCACACTTCTGCACGGCATCACCATTTAACAATGGTAACAGTTCTGCTCTTGTATCTTCCAGGATACAGTTAGAATCTTGAAATGAAGGAACTAGTCAAAGCAAATGTTCAAATGTTTGTATAGCTTATTGGACTTAACTACGGGGTCATCAGTCCCTAAACTTACAAACTACTTATGAACTAGCTAACACTAAGGACGGCACAAATATCCATGCCTGAGGGGGGGATTCGAACCCTCCGACCGTAGTGGCCGTGCAGACCGTGACTGGCGCGCCGCAGTCACCTCATCCACCTTGGCCGACAAGGAACTAGTCAACTACACTGGTCAAAACACAGAAGCTGAAATTTATAATTATTGGATTAGTTGCGATATCTATGTTCTGAAGTATTGTCATCGGCAGAATGGACTAAAATGGTTCGACGTCTTTCTGTCGGTTCCATGAAGTGAAGACAACAACATAACGGCAACTGAGATAGTGGTTCTAACACAAAATTGCTGCCAAACTAAATACAACAATCAGTTGCGTGCAGCCAGTGTGCAGGACGTTGGACAGACACAGAAGGCAAGTCCAAGGTCGTCCACTATAACTTCAGCAAGAGATGACCGTTACCTCCGTTTAACAGCCCGTCGAGAAAGGAGGCTGAATGCAACTCAGCTGCAATGCACCCTGCAGGCATCAATAGCACGCGCAATATCAACACAAACAGTCTGAAATAGGATTCGGGAATGTGGCCTCTACACAGGCACAACTATGGCGTGTGTGTCTCTTTAAAACCATGCCACTGTTTGCCCACAGGAACTGAGTGCAGAAACACCAGCATTGGGGTCGTAACAAACGGCGCCACGTTTTGTTTACAGATGATCCAGACTTTGTGTTCAGCTGGACAACCATCATTCCCCCATCTGGAGAGAATGCAGAATCCGAACAATCCTGCTGATATGCAGGTGGACGGATGATGTTGGCAGGAGTCAGTATTAGCGGATATACGGATCTCTATGTCATTCAGAATGGCGCTTTCGCTGCTCAGAGGTATAACGACGACATCGTCCGACTTTTGTTGTGCCCTACGCAAATGCCATAGGAGATGGTGTCCTTCCAGCGGACAATAACACTTGACGCCACAGAGCAGCACTGTGGATAACATGGATTAAACTGAAGGAATTGTAAGAATGGAGTGACCAGTTTGTTCATCGGACTTAAACCTTATTGAGCACCAAATTACGTATTGTGGACATCCGCAGCTGTAGACTTGAGTCATAATTGTGAAAACCGCTTCAGCTGTATGGTGTTCTTTATTAACCAACTAGTTTCGTGACGTTAGAGCCACATCATCAGGGTCATCTGTATACAAAGAAGAGCAAATGCCAGTAACATCGCGTTATGTTATTTTACATTTGGGCTATGGATAAGAAAACTGTAGGTGAAAGTACTCACAAGTTATTTCATATTTTTCAATCTCAGTGGACTAGAAGAGCCAACTTTCTCTGCTCCTATTCCATAAAATGATAAATAAATCGGATTACCTGAGTTGAAACAATGTGGAAATGGTGAATAAGAGAAAATTAAGCGTACATACCGGTGGCGTTGCGCTGGGGCCGACCGTCGTCAACTACGTGGTGCTCGTGACAGAGCTGGTAGGTACTAAATCGTTGAGAACAATTTTTGTAATCTGTAAAGACGTAGGCCAACCTTCTCTGTTACAACATTTGTTTCAAAGCGCTAACCGCCTCACGCTCAATCTGATTTTCGCGCATGCGCACTTGTGACGTACCTATCAGCTCTGTCACGAGCACCACGTAGTTGACGACGGTCGGCCCCAGCGGAACGCCACCGGTATGTACGCTTAATTTTCTCATATTCACCATTTCCACATTGTTTCAACTCAGGCAATCCGATTTATTTATCATTTTATGGAATAGGACCAGAGAAAGTTGGGTCGTCTAGTCCACTGGGAGTGAAAAATATGAAATAACTTGTGAGTACTACAGTTTTCTTCTCTATAGCCCAAATGTAAAATAGCATAACGCGATTGTTACTGGCATTTGCTCTTCTTTGTGTACAGATGACCATGATGATGTGGCTCTAACGCCACGAAACTAGTTGGTTAATAAAAAACACCATAGAGCTGAAGCGGTTTACACCATTATGACTTATTGAGCATGTCTGCGATGCACTAAGCAGACGTTTTGGAGCCTAACCAGCACCTTCCACAATGGCTACAGAGCTGGATATTGCACTCGTGGAAGAATAGCCTAACATGCTTCAAGAGTTGACTCGTAACCTCATACAGTTCATGCCATGTAGATGTGTGACGATATTAGAGGGCAACGAGGATGGCTTTTTCACTGTTATGGTATCCCCATAGTGGCCTCTACACATGGAGGCCCATGGTGTGTGTGTCCAAATAAAACCACGAAACCGTTTACCCCACATAAACTAGGCGGAGGAACATCTGGATTGTTGTTGTCACGAATGGTGCCGAGTCAAGATCTTGTGTTTATCTGGACAATCGTCGCTCCCTCATCTGGAGAGAACAATCCTGCTTAGTGCGCACAACAGTATCATATAAAGGTGGTGAACGAACAGTTTGGGCAGGAGTTAGTAAAGGCGGACTTACAGGCCTCTATGTCGTTCAGAGGTGTAAGACGATATCCTTCTGCCATTTTTGTGCCCTACGCTGGTGCCATAGCATATGGGTTCCCTTCTGGTGGTGTATAATGCTCGTCGCCACAGAACTGCACTGGTTGATAACATGCTTGAAACTGAGCAATTGAATGACTGTAGTCGCCAACCCATTTACAGGACTTAAGCCCGATTGAGAATGTCGGTGATGCACTTGGCAGATGCACTGCAGGCAGACCAGCACCTCCCACAACGGTTGCAGAATTGGATATTGCACTCGTGGAAGAATGGTGAAATATCCCTCTAGAGCTGATTGATAACCTCTTACTGTCCATGGCACGGAGGAGTCTTACTGTACTGGAGATCACGCACCACATTAGACGGCAACGAAAATGACTTTTTCACTATTATGGAAGCCGCATGGTGCCTTGCCTTAAGTAAACGCCATGTAAATCTCAAGTACAGCCTTGAGACAGCAAAATATCGTACTATATCACACACAAATCATAATTGTAACTAATATCTGAAAAAAGTACGTTACCGTATGTATATTATGCATGATATCTCACTTGATCCCCTAATACAGGGGTCGGCAAGTATTACTAGGTGGGGACTGGATACTTTTGAAAATTTTTTGCGGTCCAGAAGAAAAACCTAATATTTTTTATTAATTTTTATTCTAATTTTTACTCACAAAAATATTAATTACGACAGACAGGCAAATTTGTATTCAAAAATGCAGAAAGAAAGCTCACATTCCTAATTAATATTTATTTTTTCACTAACTAATATCAAATATAATAGATAGGCATATTTACATTGAAAAATACAGAATAAAAACCTACTTTCAGGACTTTATTTTAATTTTCACTCGCGAAATATGAAGTACAACAGATAGCTATATTTGTATTAAAAATCAGCGGGAGACATTGCATTTGCTGTATTGTGCCAGTTTCTTGCCGGCCGCTGTGGTAAAGCGGTCTGCAGCGCGCCAGTCACGGTCTGCACGGCCATCACAGTCGGGGTTTCGAATCCACCCTCGGGCATGGATGGTTCTGTCGTCTACAGTGTAAGGCAGTTCATAAGCTATACAAACATTTGAACATTTGCCAGTTTCTTCAGGTTAGGTTCACGTCGGGAGCAGCTTATGAGAAAGAGTGTCTTCACGGTGGGCGGCCGTTAATGTTGAGCGATACTTGTTCTTCAAAAAATTCATTTTTGAAAATGAAATTTCATAAATATGTTTGGATCAAAGCGTAGTAGTCAGGTTATGGCTAATTTTTTTGCAGTTTTCATATTTTTCTGGGACATTTTTATCCCAAAACCCTTCAGTGGATGCAGTTTTTTATTTTTGCAAGGAAATGTCATCTTGCACACAGCACGTGCCGACGCACCGCAAAGGAGATCGTTCAGTGTCTAAATGTATGCCACGGGAGCCGCTTCATTGTCAACGACCGAAAGAAATGTTGAAATGTTAGTAAAGCTTATGGGACTTACAAACTTCTTATGAAGTATATAATTACGTAGGCTTCCGCGGCGAGAGTCAGATAACATAAAAGTTTTCTGGGTGTTGTAGCGCGTCATGATGCAAGAAGGCTATTACTTAAATAACCGACGTTTCGGCCAACTTTACAGTGGCCTTCATCTGGGTATACTGATGTGAGCTGGTAGTTAATACACTTTACATTACTTTCAATTAGACATTACGTCATAATTTTTTAAAATGAGCGATGTTATTATTGGTGAATTTTTGGCGGAAGAATGGAACTTTATTGTGATAGGATGCTGAGGTGGAGGGAGTGGGGGCTATCCGTTGCTTCTTGCAGAGCGAGACATGATTGGTGTTCATCGGCGAATGGGGTGAGGGCTTCCGTTTCTCTCCTGCTGTCGGCGGCAGTTGCTTACTAGTGACGCTCGCGTGTTGTGTTGTCAGTGCGGCCTATTTCGCTGTGACGGCTGGTAGCCAAGAAGGGGCAAGACTGAGTTCATTTTCTCTACTCATGTTATTAGGGTGTTTTACAATTTCTATGGCTTCCCTTATCTTACGTGTAACCATTCCTGGTTGCTTGGCGAGTATTCTGGCATCGTTAAGTTTTATGTTTTGTCTGCAATCTTGCTGGTGTTCGGCTACTGCAGATTTATTGTGTTGGCCTAATCGAATGTAGCGTTCATGTTCGCGTATGCGTGTTGCCACTGCCCTCCCTGTCTCACCTGTGTATACTTCCCCACACTCGCATTCCACCTTGTATACTCCTGCTGCGTGTAGGGCCTCTATGTTGTCCTTGATCTTGTGACTACAATAGACTATTACTATTATGACGTAATGTATAATTAAAAGTAATATAAAGTGTAGTAAGTACCAGCTCACACCATTATACCTAGATGAAGGCCACTGCAACGTTGGCCGAAACGTCGGTTATTTAAGTAATAGGCTTCTTACATCATGACGCGGTACAACACCCAGAAAACTTTTATGTCTTCTTATGAAGACGGCACAAACGCCCATGCCCGAGAGGGGATTCGAATCAGCGACGGGGAACGGCCTCGCGCATCGTAGCATAGCGCCTCAATGCGCTCGGCCGCGCTGCCGCACAGTGACATAGAATCCTCAAAACGTGACCAAATCCCCGAAAAATAAATTTTCGATTCTCGGAATTTAGATGGGTGGATTGGTTCATGTCATTCCAGAAGGAGAGGTCGCCACCTTCGATACCTGTCGAGTTACATAGTTCAAAAGTGACCTTCGTCGAGAGCACACGCGACGCGCTAAAAGCGAGGCAAATTTACTCACGGTTTGTGAGCGAATATTTTGGTAGTGAAGAGAATAAATTCAGTACTACAAGATGGAAACGGTTGCTACTGATATGTCGAAAATGTTCATACACTGAATCGGTATAAATTTTATAGGTATCCTATTTATATTATATTTTTTCCGATGCCTGTGCAAAACGACCATACTTTGCTGAGCTTGCATTTTCAACTAGAACGAAAGTAGCAAACACCGCAATGTACCGGGGAATTTTAACTCCGTAGATTGATTAATTATCTGATGGAATTGTCAAGAATCAGCGACCGAAATCTGCTATTTCTCTTGTATGATGAATATTTACAAGTTCCCGTGCGGCCGACATTTCGTAGCAGAAAATGGTCTATGCAGCTCTCGGTAGTCTTTATTAGCTACATTTATTACTTCTATCGTTGATTATCCTAGTACATTTATTACTTCTGTTCTGTCAGCCACTTTGAAAATCGTTTCATTATATTATTGAATTACAATGTGTGGTATCGAAGAATTTTTTGCCGATGTATTTTCGACAAACATTCTGTTAATTTGTAATAATAAACAAGTCACGTTGGCAGTGTATTAATTATTAGTGTCTAAATACTGTAAATACGCTATCTAATATATAAAGCAGTTGTCCGTATGTTTGTACGTGTTGCATACAAATCTACAGTTTTGTTTCAATTTTTATGAAATTTTGTATACGTAAGCTTCAATCCACGAGGACGGTCGCCGTGAGTGTAAGAATCACATACGATATATAGTTCAAGAGATACGACGTCATTAACACTGAGATGCGTGAAAACTGCTGCATTTTGCGACAATGCTACTCATTTTCTCCTAAACCATTGAACCGATTTCAACCAAATTTGGTACACACATTCCTAACCGTGAGGTAACAATTGCTGCATAAGCTAGTTAAGAATCACATACGGCACATGGTTCAAAAGATATTACGTCTAAACCAATAGAAATCGCAAAAAATGCCATATAATGCAGCGAGACTTTCGAAATACAATTTATGTGAATGACAGTATTTAGCAACTTGCAACAAACTTTAAACATAATTTCAAACCTTTATTAAACTTCTTCCCCGCTGACAACCATAGCATAATGATGAAAGGAAAAAAGTTTCTCGCTTACTACTTTTCCGCTCTTTATGGAGTAAAACTACAGCATTCTGTATGACCTTACAATTTATAATTTGTACACTACAAATTGAAATAGCAGGAAATTTTACAGACAGTATGTACACATATAGTTGAATGTACCTTCTAAATTGTATCACAGTACGACACATAGTTCATGAGATAGCAGAACATAAACGGTAACATTCATGGAAAACTGCCCCATTACGTACCAAGTTTTAATCTATTACTTCTTTACTACTAATTGTATTCCCAAGAGATTTTACAGACATACAGCCCTTATACAAATGAATATATACCTGAAATACGGCTGGAATAAATAAATAAATACCCGGACGACTCCGGGTTTTCAGCTAGTTATTGATAAATTAATATCTATTTTCCTGGGTCAGTTTCCTATATTAACCCCGCCATTTTATCCAGACAAATTTTACCATCAAATTCGTAACTAGCGACCTCAAAAACCCCCGTGTCATGAGTTTTGTGTGAATTAAACGTCTTTTTGGGGTTTTGGCCACGTCTTGGGGATCTCATCCCATTGAACGCCGCGGTAGTCAACGATCACAGCCGTCGAGTGAACACGCCAGAAGCTTCATGAAGCAGCTTTAACTTTTCGTTCGAGTTACGAGCACAAAAATGGTGTTTAAATGAATGTGCCTTCTCCGATTTAATCTACCTATAACTAACCAATAACAATTCTATTTATTCAGCAGTTAATCGTACAATATTAGAAAATATTATAAGGGTGGCACTCAAATTAAGTGTTATGTACAGAAAAATACTTTTAAATTAATGTTAGTGCGTAAGTTACACTTTCAAAATATTTTTGTCGGTCCAGTTTTTGACCTTCCGCGGCCCGGACCTGAACCGCGGTCCGCCAGTTGCCGACCGCTGCCCTAACTGGTTTCAGCAGTGTATGTACATCACCGGTCACCCAAAATGCAACGCTCTGAACCAACCATCCATATCGGGAAATTTTATCGCACGAATTGGTGATTTGGTTGGACGAATCCAAACAACCGTTATGCAGATGTGTAATCGCTTGATGCAAGAGAGAATAAATGATTGATGGGACTGCTATAACTCACCATGTTAAGACACTTCACAAGCTGAGAAGCATAGTCTGCACACAACTTTGGAGAAGGCATTAAAGTTCAGCGTGAATAAATAAAACTCAATTCATAAGGAGAGGCACTGAATAAACCTTTATGTGGTGGCCGGGATTCGAACCCGCGACCTCCTGTTTACTAGGCAGGTGCTTTAGGCCTTTTTTTTCACGTAGATCTGTGCTCTGCGGTCGTTCGTTTGGTTCGTTCTTCAATGTTCGTAGTATATTTGGCTCAGCTTTTTTACTGCAGAGGGCGTTTAGCCCCCTGACCGGGCGCGCTGAGCCACGGCGCCCGACAGACCACTCAGCTAACACTGCGTTGTAGCCAAAGCGACTACACGGACTGTCTTGAAGTACGTCTCCCTCCACACCACATACTTTAATTCTGCCTCATGTTCCCTGTGAAATGCGTATCAAATTGCCAGGGCTCTCCTACAATGGAATGGCACCCCAGCAAAGAACGCGAATAGGAACTATCCCGCCTTGTTTCTCAGGCCGAGGTGATATGAATATCAACAAAGTATACAATCCCTTGAGACAACATTGTCTAATTATACCAAAGGTATTAAACATAAGGAGAGGCATTGAATTAAAATTTATGCTGTGACTGGGAACATGAGACAGAATTAAAGCATATGGTGTGGAGGGAGACATGCTGTAAGATAGTCCGTGTACTTGCTTTGGCTACAACGCGGTGTTAGCTCAGTGGCCTGAAGCATTTCTGTAGTAAGTAGGAGGTCCCGGGTTCGAATCACGGCCGCCACGTAATTTTTAATACAATGCCTCTACTTATGTTTAATACCTTTGGTATAATGAGACAATGTTGTCTCAAGGGATTGTATAATTTGTTGATAAAACTCAATGCGTACGTCATTGCAATTCTGTCAGAGACAGCAAAGGACCTGGAAGAGCAGTTGAACGGAATGGACAGTATGTTGAAAGGAGCATATACGCTGAACATTAACAAGAGCAAAACACGGGTAATGGCGTGCAGCCGAAGAAAAGCAGGCGATGCTGAAGCAAGTAGATTAGCTAACGAAACAATAAAGATAGTAGATGAGTTTTGTTACTTGGGCAGTAAAATAATATATGATCCTCGCGGCTCCTATAATCGAGTTTGAATTTTGCTGGAACTTGAGTTAAGGTAATCAGGATTTTGAAGAACATTAAACTTAATTTCAGTCCGACTTTAAGAGGCCAAGAAGAAGTTGATCCTTACGTTTAACGATTATAGAAGGTGCGTGTGAAAAATCGGTGAATAGTCTCATATTTTCCAAACCGCGCTGGGCAGGACGAGGTGCCTGCGCATACACATTGAGGGCCATGTCAACAGGCGCCCCCTGTCATGCAAAGCACTGCAGTGGAGCGGTGGCACACGCTGCCACACAGCTAACAGGGCCAGTGTGAGAACTCGTGTCTTCGCAACATGGAACGCAAAATGGAGCAACGCGTTTACATGAAGTTTTGTAGCAAATTAAACAAAATGGCGGCGACGAACCATGGGGTGTTAGCGCTAGTGTATGGTGCTGAAGCAGTGTGTTAAGTGTGTGAGTGGTTGCAGATATCCAACAACGCGCCACCTCAGTGCTTCGAGAGATTCCACAAGAAGCGTTTGCTGACAGTTTCCAACAGCTGTACAACCGGTGCCAGAAGTGTATTGTAGCCAGCGGCAAGTACTTTTAAGGTCAGTAAACGGATTTTGTTTGTAAATTTTGTCTCCTATAATCCCTGAGACCATTCTCCGAACTGTCCAGACTCACCTTGAGGTGTTAAGTGGCTGAATGCGAGTTCTTACCCATATTGTTTTCACAAGTATTTAACTATTCATTCAAGCATTATTTTTATTACTGAACATTTCACGACTTGTTTTTCAAGGATGCCTTCTCTTGTCTATTTTAATATGATCATTACGGGGACTTCCATATCCTGGTTGTAGTACAATTAATCTTAAGCTTGAAAATTATACCCTGTATTCACTACGAAAATTTAACTCATGGTATTGAGCAAATTAAATTTTGATACTGTCAGATAAAGCTGAAGATTTAGATTAATACTTTAATCAATAATTATAAGTTTTCTAAGACAATCTGTCGTTTAAATTTTGGAAAAGAATGTAAATGCCTAAATTTTGAGGTCTGGTTTTGTGCTTCGTTATATTTTCCCACGAGGTAACATTTACTCACCTGTTTACATAATAATAATAATTTCGTGTGGCTCATTGGCTTGGTGCAAGTCTTTCAATTGGAAGCTACTTCGGCGACTTGCGTGTCCCTAGCCTACCCCAGTTACTAACCGGAGGGGACCTACAGCTCAACTTGGAATCCGAACCACGTGTCGTTTCTAGCGTCTCTTCACATCGCTGAGAGGTAAAGGACGGGTTGAAACGCAGATTGAAAAAAAATTGAGTTCCAAATTTGTAATTGTTATTTTAAATGGGTAATGTTGTGGAGCTGACTTCTGATAACAAGAAACAATGTAGGTTTGCCAGTTGAGGCTTTGCCCTCCCATAATCTTCCTAGCCTTGTCGTATTCGTGTGGCTAAGTTAGTGTAATGCCATTGCCTATTAGGGGGATGAAGGAGTGGAATGCATTACTACAATATAGGCTGAGGTGCTTGAGGCAGCAGTTGAGTATGACCTCACAATGCTGTCTGCTCTCCAATTCGACAATCGTATTTCTGACGTCGTCGAAATTCAGTGTTTCGGTGGGAAGTGGTTGGCAGCGCGGGAGGCGGCCGTGCGCTCTAAGGCGTATTTCTGCGGAGTGCGAGGCTGCTCCCCGTTGGAGGTTCGAGTCGTTCCTCGACCGTGAGTGTGGGTGTTGTCACTGGCGTAAGTTAGTTTAAGTAGTTTTTAACCAAAGGGATTGACGACTATTGCAGTTCGGTTCCACAGCTTTACAACCATTTGAACCAAGGACTGTCCGAATATTCGGATTCGGTTTCATCCCGTTTCGACCAAAATGTTAGTTTCTAGTGCAGTTTTGGTTACGTCCACATTAAGCTGAATCTTTGGCTTGCCCGAAACTAGCTTTGGTGAACTCACGGATAGAGCTGGGTCGCGTTGTAGATGGATTCAGTCAACAATAACGCTTTACAGCAGTTGACGGCGCGACTTTTAATTGATAGGAGTCTTCGCGCGTAAAAATTCTGGGTAATTTGTTGTTAATTACAATATAACGCAATCGTATCTTGTAGCTTTTATACGGTGTTAATAACAATATAACTTATTCAGTATCGTACGTAATGGAACGTGTTTCCATATTGTTACGCTGAAAAGTTTTACTAACGTGTTTCGTTGGAAGGGAGTTATCTCTGAATGACTAAAATGGGTTTTGTAAATATTGATCATGTTGTACACAGCTTTTACTGTTCAGTTTGTGTCAATTTATAATGAGAACAATCGTACTGTTCGTCGGAAGTGTGACACTTTTCGAAATACTTTCTGCAGCACTGATTAACGTTCATTTACTTACATGCATTACGTTTCTAAGACACCAACAAGAAGATACGTATAATTGTTTGTAGATTGCAGAAACGGAAGTGAAGATGGCAATATAAACCTAGCGCTCCCAAGAGAAAAATTTTGAAGAGTGCGTTTATGTAAGCAAACAAATTGTTTATTTCTGCGTATTTTGTATTGCTGGAGTCATGTCCAGGTTCTAACAATTCGAAAAATCTACATGGCTTTTTCTTTTTTTTTTTCATTTTTTTTTTTTTTTTTTTTTTTTTTTTTTTTTTTTTTTTTTTTTTTTTACCTAAAGAGTATCTTCCCACAAGAAGATGTTCACAGTTGTGAAATTTTTTCTGGTAGCTATACAGTGGAGTCCGGACATGAACTATGTGAGAAGAAGATGATATCGACCTTCAAAAGATTACATGCATAAAAAACCTGATCTTTTCTTTAAAACAGAGTATTTAACGAGGCATATACATTGGCGGCCCAACGCTTTTTAAATGTTTTACTTATCTACATCGTGATATAATGGCGGAGTGTCTTTTCCGGTGAAGCTAGTGTGTACCCGTGGTTTTTGTTTCGTTTGATGACGCTCGGATTTATGGGAAGCTGGAAATTTCAAGATTCGAAATGTACAGGGTGAATCTAAATTCGCGCACTCGGGATTCGCAACACGATTCCTCACCTGCCAACAATGAAAAATGTCTCCCACAAAATTTCATCCTCCGCATATTTCCACCAGAAAATGGACGTCAAAGACTGAGATGGCTGTGTGTTCCATACGCCAGTGTGTTTCACAATTACACAAACAAACTTGTAAGGGATGTATTAGGCGTCTTGAGGGACAAAGTGAGCATGGAAACCCATGCCTGAAAACCCCATTCAGCGCCGCTACGGAGAGTCCAAGTTACAGGCACCAGCTCCTGCCGCTAGACATCCCCTCCAGCAACTTCGACGCTCTGTAGCGTCATTGGATGACGTTTCCGGGCATGGGTTTGTATGCTTTTTTGTTCCTCAAGATACCTCCCACATCGCCTAGAAGTTTGTTGGTGTAGTAGTGTCATTCTGAAACACAATGACGTATGGGACACACACCCATCTCAATCGTCCACGGAAATATGCGCAGAACGAAATTTTGTGAGAGACTTTTCTTATTGCTAGCACGCGAGGAATCGCGCTGCGAAGCCCGAATTCACGAATTTATATTCATCCTGTATATTTCGAATTCACTCTCTCAGTTTATATTGTAAAGAAGCGATCGAATATTATGATAGGTTCCGAAAAGGATAAAGCCAAGATCACTAGTATATACTTTTCTTTCGACGATCGGTTTCGATTGTCTGCCATCAACTTTCTCGTGTAAACTTTTTTTTTACAAAGTCATCATCTTGTGATGCCAACAACTGTAGAAAATAAAGTGCATAGATGTGCTATGTCATTGTCGTTAAAATTTACATATCAGTATAAGTGACAGTAGGACACCAGAAGACGATGACACACTATCGAAACCGGTCATCGAAATAAAATTACATACCAGCGATCTTGGCTTTATCCTTTTAGGAACCTATCATAACGAGTTCAAGTTAATTAATCTGTAACTTAATTTTTTATTTTTTATTTATTTATTTGCGTAAAATGTGGCTACGAGGAGAAAATAATACAGTTTCGAAGCACTTCAATAAAAGCACCATCTATTTGTCTAAACATGTGTGCCTCTTGTATCATCTTCTCCTGGTTAGTCATACACACACTCTAGGTGGCTCCTAAATAGTCCACGCATTAGGGAGAAGTGGTTGCGAAAATTATTACCTGAAAACAAAAAATATGAGTGTGTAGTAAATTAAACTTTAAATAAAGTTTCTATTTTATGAAACTCGAGCCTAGATGGCGAAATTTGAGGAAAATATTACCAAAGTTCCAAAAAACGGTTTTTTATTAACCCTTTCGCGGTTACGGGCATACATGTATGCCCGGCAGTTAGAAGGCCCAGACGGCTACGGGCGTATATGTACGCCCGGCAGGCAGGAGGCCCAGACGGCTACGGGCATTCATATACGCCCAGCAGGTAGAGCGGCCTGGAGGCTAAGGGCATTCATACACGCCCGGGCGCACAATGGAGCGGCGGCGACTCGGTTTTACCCGCGGCTCAACATTCCTGGTGGCACTGCCATTAACAGGTCTTCTTTGTTATGTCGGTAAGCACTACAGTCTTCACTTCCGGACCTTCCTGCTCACGAGCTCTCCATCGGGCTCGTCCTGTATTTTCTGTTTGGCGAGAGAACAGCTTTTCACTGTACTGTCGTTACAATGTCGGAACGTTGTTTATCAAACAAGGAAATAATTTTTATTTATTTACTTTTTTATGGGACTTAACTACGGGGGCAGTCGAATGCCTGCGTTAGAAATGAGGATGGGAAACCACTAAGTCAAACTCTACCACTCCGTGAATATCTGAAAAATAAATCCGCTAGCATAAAACATGCAGATGCTTATCATCGGATTATTTAGCATAGTGAATCGAAATTACGCTTTAATTTCAAACGATGCAAACGACCTATTAATATTTTTATTTTATTGTTTCCATTTCATTATTACATCATTATTTTTCTTGTTTAATTCTTCATTGAGCTACATGGCACAACATAAATTTCAATAACTGTTTTTTTATTTACAATTATAGCTAGAACTCTCGGGGTTTTGCAGGTTTTCCCTACGAACAACTGACTTTAAAACTAAACGTTGCGAAACATACTCGACCGATGTTAATGAAACTTTAATACGTTGTAGTAAGGTATTTTGGTAACGTACACCTCAAGTTATAGTTTTTTCAATAACAAATCAAAAAAGTATTTGAATTGACTTAAATATTTTTGTTCTCAGCCGAGGATAATCTTATAACAACGTCGTTTAGATTTGAAACGCCGTTTCGTATCACAAACTGCAACTGCTGTGGCAGAGCAGTGAGATACTTATTTTGGAAACAGTGTTATTGGGGGCAGTTGTGCGGCCACCGCAGCGCGCGACTAGCGTGCAGCTGCGGCTGCAGCGGCCGTACAGCAGCCCACCACACAGCGGCCGTGGGGCCGGGACAGCCGCCTCAGCCGCCGCTCAGGCGGGCAGCCACGGCGCACGCCCCTGCAGCCACGAAAGGGTTAAATAAACATAAAACGATAACTTGGATGGGAAAATGTCAAATTAGGAAGTTGTAGCCCTTAACATTATTTCCCAGCCAAGTTATCGTTTTATATTTATTTAATAAAAACCGTTTCTTGGAGCTTTGGGAATATTTTCCTCAAATTTCGCCATCTAGGCTCGAGTTTCATAAAAAAGAAACTCTATTTGAAATTTAATTTCCTACACACTCATATATATATATATATATATATATATATATATATATATATATATATATATTCCCGTAATAATTTTTGCAAATTTAACATTACGCCATCACAGAATGCTTGAACTAAAAGTGAGAAAAGGAGTGATTCCTACTATAATTTATGTTCATTACATTTCAGTTACGGTTTGGGTTTCGGCCGAAACTAGAAGAGGAATCAAATATTCCTTTACGGTTTCGGTTTCGCCAGCGTTTTGTGTTTCGAACATTTGAAGAAGTGGTTGCCAGGCAAGCTGGCAACCTGCGCTCCTCGCCCGTCATGTGTGATGCCGACGCTCTAGGCGTAACGTAGTGACATAAAAGCTACAGCTCGTGCAGGAAGTCGTGGCTCATGCCTTCTCTACTTCTGCGCTGGGCGAGTCCATTGATTTCTTTTGGAGGGGCGGCCGCCTCAGTTGCGTATTACCTGCTGGCCATGTGACCGCCGGCTTAACAGACGAAGTGTCCGGCCCAGCAGGCGACGTGCCCGCCGCCCCACAGAAACAAAGGAATGGACTCGCCCTGCGCACAACTCGAGAATGCGTTTCTGCGCACGCGCCACGACTTCTTGCACGAGCTTTACCTCATCGGCCTTACAGCACCGACCTTGCCCATTCGGACTTCCGCATACGGGCAGTTAAAAGATGACGTTGGTGAAACAAATTTTGAGAATGGCAAGGAGGTGATTGGTATCCTTGAATAGCTTGATTTTTTGCGGACTTGGTGTTACGCCTGTTCCGTGATTATCATCGACTCCTGCTCAGTCAACGCGACCTTATCGATAATGTTAATCCATGGAATGAGTGCCTAAAGCGGCTGTCTGTATAATTCCATATATTTGATATAATGAGACAGTCTCCGATAATTCAATTGTTTGATATCATCACCTTTGCCTGAGGTATAAGGCAGGGTTGGTACCATTAATGTTCAATGCTGAGGTGTTATTTCTTGTAAAAATATTGGAGATGTTGGTTGTTCAAAAAAATTCAAATGTTTGTAAATCTATCGGACCAAACTGCGTGGTCATCAGTCCGTAGCTTACAAACTACTTAAACCTAGGTAAACTAACCTAAGGACAATACACACACACACACACACACACACACACCCATGCCCCAGGGAGGACTCGAACCTCCTCGGCGAGCAACCGCGCGCTCCGCAGCGAGATGTTTGTTGTCTTGCAAACATCCCCATCAGTTGACTCAGGGATCGAGACGTGGCTGCACGATCCGTTACAGCCATGCGGATGAGATGCCTGTCATCTCGACTGCTAGTGATACGAGGCCGTTGGGATCCAGCACGGCGTTCCGTATTGCTCTCCTGAACCCACCGATTCAATATTCTGCTAACAGTCATTGGATCGCGACCAACGCGAGCAGCAATGTCGCGATACGATAAACCGCAATCGCGATAGGCTAGTGATGGTACGCATTTGTCCTCCCTACATGAGGCATCACAACAATGTTTCACCAGGCAACGGCGGTCAACCGCTGTTTGTGTATGAGAAATCGGTTGGAAACTCTACATGTCAGCGCGTTGTGGGTGTTGCCACCGGCGCCAACCTTGTGTGAATGCTCCGAAAAGCTAATCATTTAAATATCACAGCATCTTCTTCCCGTCGGTTAAATTTCGCGTCTGTAGCACGTCATCTTCGTGGTGTAGCAATTTTAATGGCGAGGAGTGGAGTTCGCTTCACCATGACTTGAATTCAGGAGCCTCGACAGGACAAACATACTCTCTATCGACTTCCACACAGGAGCTCAACAAGTCGCACTCTCATAGATGTTCTTTCTCTGTGCTCCGTAGAACAAGCGCATTGCTTACTTTCCGTTTACGAACGTTCTCCTGCACACCAGCACATAGCTAGAATTATATCGTAGTTTTAGTTGATACTCTATCGATACTATCTTTGCTACCTATCTGACATCTGAAGGTTTGGGTGTAAGCCTTTTTGAGTTTGTGTAAGCTTAACTAGTCTTTAGAAGATGACATAGGGGGCTTACAGATTTACTGGCTAAACTTTCCATCCGGCAGTTGCGAATTTAAGCCAGTCACTACTAAACTTATACTTGTGAGCCATAGCATACGAATACCTCGTACCTGTTGTCAGTGAAGCTATGATCTCGTAGCGATTTGCATTTCGAAAGAAAGTGCAAAGGAGAATAGCTGGAAATATACTGCATGTACATCTACATACCTCCTCCGTATTCCACGAAAAAATGTGTGGTGGACGGTACTCAGTACCGCTACTAGTTACTTTGCTTTTCTGTCTGACTCCCATATAGAGCGAGGGAAAAACGAATGCTTATATGCATTCGTACTAGTCCTAATCTCTTTGGTCTTATCCTTGTGGTCTTTACGCGAAATGTGGGTTGTCGGCAGTAGAATCGTTCTGCATTCCGCCCCAAATTCCGGTCCTCTGAATTTCTTCAACAGTGCTTCTCGAAAAAACGTCGCCTCCCCTCCAGCGACTCCCAGTTGAGATCCCGAAGTATTCGGCAACACTCGCGCATTGATCGATTCTACCAGTTACAAACCTCACCGCCCGCCTCTGAACTGCTTCTATGTCCTCCATTAAACCGATCTGGTGGGGATCCCAAACACTTGAGCAATACTCAAGACGGGATCGCACAAGAGTTTTTACATGTGATCTTCTGTACAGACGAATCACACCTTCCCAAAATTCTCCCAATAAAGGGGAGTCGACCATTTGCCTTCCCCGCGACTGTCCTTACATGTCCGATCTAGGTGGCGCAGTGATAGCACACTGGCCTCGCATTCGGGAGGACGGTGGTTCAAATCAACCTCCGGCCATCCTAATTTATGTTTTCCGTGATTGCCATAAATCACTCCAGGCAAATACCGGGATGGTTCCTTTCAAAGGGCTCGGCCGATTTCCCGTCCTTCCTTAAAAATCAGAGCGTAAGCTTCATTCTTTATGACCACACTCGACGGGACGTTAAACCCTAAGAATCGTGTCTTTATATGTTCGTTGCATTTCATATTGCTGTGCAGCGTTACGCCTAGATATTCAACTGACGCGAGTCTGTCAAACAGCACACTACTAATGCTGTATTACGGGATTGTTCGTCCTACTCATCTGCATCAATTTTTCTACATTTAGTGCTAGTTGCCATTTCACACAGTACCTAGAAATTTTGTTCAAGTCATCCTGCATCCTAGTACAATCATTCAATGACGACACCCTTTTGTGCACCACAGCAACATCATAAAACAGCCACAGATTGCAACTAACTCTGCCCGTCACATCTATACATACATAAATCAATTGCTGTTCGTTAGATCGGCTGAAGCGATTTCGCAAATTTTATATCCGAAATATTCTTGTAAGTCCATGGAAGGTTTAAACGGTGATAAAATGTGGAAAAGCTTTCCGGAAAAGACGAAAAACGCGAAAAAAAACAGCTGTTTCCAGTGAGCTATCAATACCGTTCGTCCAACTGCGATAAAATTTTGTACATTTCATGTAGAAAGCAAGAGGAGGGTTCGCATCAAATAAAAACTTGGAAAAGTCTCTCGGAAAGTAGGAAAATTTAGGAAAACCCGAAAGCGATTTTTTTATGAATAAAAAATCAATTGCTACATGGTTGAAAACTCATCACTTCAGTACGGCTTGACAGTACAAGGTTTGTCCGAAATAACTGTTTTTTGGAAAATTACAGGAAAATCGGAAAATTTGAGAAAAAACTGAAAGTGCGTTTTTCAATGTGTTTTCGATTGAATTTAGCACTATAACTGATTATTCGCACGACGGAGAGGGGTAATTCCTCTTTGTTTTTTTTTTTTTTTTTTTTTTTTTTTTTTTTTGTTTATAATGGTCTTGGAAAAGTTTTGTGTATAAAAAGAAAAAGAGAGAGCGTTAAAAAGGAAAGTCGCAAAATTCGAACCAAGTTCGATGTGTTTCTATATGTACTTAACACTATAAGTTGAGAACCGTTCATCCGATTGCGATGAAATTTTGATCATTTGACGTTCAACGAAAGATGGACATTCTTATGAACTAAAAATTTTGGAAAGTTACCCGGAAAATTTGAAAATTCGCTAGAAAAGAAAGCTTTTTTTCAAATGGATATCAATATAATTCGTCTGATTGCGATAAAATTCTACAAATTTAACGTTGAAAGCCAAAGTAACGGAAAAGTTTCTCGGAAAAGTGAAAAATTCAGAAAAAAAAAGAAAGAGATTTTTCTATGAAATATCAAAACCATTTATCTGATTGCGATAAAATTTTGAACATTCGACGTTCAAAGCGAAAGGAAGGTTTGACTAAAGTAAAAGTTTGGAATAGTTGGTCAGAAAACAGGAAAGTTTGTGGAAAACTGAAAGAGATCTTTTCTTTGGGATATCAATATCATTCGTACGATTGCGATAAAATTTATATATATTCGTTACCTAAACTAATTCCATCAGCATCGCCCGACTTCCTTAGACTGCACTCCATTACACTTATTTTGCTCTTCCAGGTCTTTTTATGTCTACGATAGAATTACAAAGTCATCGGCACAACGCACCGTTTTTATTTCTTCACCCTGAACTTTAATTACTAAATATGACTTATTAAACAGGTGGTTCTGTAATTTTCACACCTGTCAGCACCTGCTTTATTTGGAAGTCCGAGGGTATTTCCCTTGTCTCATACACCTTACGCCCAAGGTGAAATAGTTTTGTCACGGTTGGTTCTCCCAGAGACTTTAGTAGTTCTCAGGGAATGTCGTCTACTCCAGGGGCTTTGTTTCGACTTAGGTCTTTGAGTGATCTGTCATATTCATCTCCTGTTTCATCTTCGTCTATTACCTCTTCCCTTACTACAATATTGTCTGTAAGTTCATTTCCTTTGTAGAGCCCCTCTACATATTCTTTCCACATTTCAGCTTTCCCTTCTTAGCTGAGAACTGGTTTCCAATCTGAGTTCTTTACATTCACAGAGCTGTTTTTCTTGTCTCCAAATGTCTCTTTTATTTTCCTGTAGCCGGTACCTATGTTTACCCTATTTATACATTCTTCTACAGACTTGATTTGCCTTCTAGCCACTCCTGCTTAGCAATTTTTTTGCACTTTCTGTCAATCTCTTTTCTTAGTCGTCTGTACTCTATTTTGCCTGTTTCATTTACTGCATTTTTATATTTTCTCCTGTCATCAATTAAATTTAGTATTTCCTGTGACAACCAAGGATTTTTTGTAAGTCTTGCCTTTCTACCTATTTTGTCCTCTGCTGCCTTAACTATTTCATCCGCTTCTACTTTTTTATTTTCCCCCGTTTCTGTCAGTTGTTGCCTAAAGCTTCCTCTGAAATTCTTAACCACTTAATGTTCCCTCAATTTATCGAAGTGCCATCTCCTTATTTTCCTACCTTTCTGCAGTTTTTTCAGTTTCAACCTACGTTCATGACCAATAAGTTATGGCCAGAGTGTACAGCGGTCCCTGAGTATGTCTTACAGTTTAAAACCTGGTTCCGAAATCTGTGTCTTACTATTATAAAATCTATCTGTTTCCTTCCGGTGTCTCCTGGTCTCTTCCACGTATACAACCGTCTTTCGTGATTCTTAAACCAGGTGTTTCTTATAATAAAATTATGTTGCGTACAAAATTCCGTGGAAAATTTTGCATGTTTTACTGGCATTTCTCCATAACTTGCGCTGTGTCAAAGGTTTTACATTTTTCGAGATTATACCAGTCACATAATGCGTAAATCGAAACTGTGACGAAAAGTCTGCAGTGAAAACGGTGTGCTCGTAAAATACGAAATCGGATAAAAAAATGCAGTTTTGATGATGGGTTGTTGTTGTTGTGGTCTTCAGTCCGCAGACTGGTTTGATTCAGCTCTCTACGCTACTCTGTCCTGTGCAAGTCTCTTCATCTGAGAATGCAGTCGGCAACCTACATCCTTTTGAATCTGATTACTGTATTCGTACCCTATCTCCCTATATGATTTTTACCCCACACACTTCCTTCTAAGTTGACAATCCCTTGATGTCTCAGAATGAGCCCAACCAACCTATCCCTTCTCTTAGTCAGGATATTCCAGAAACTCTTCTCCCCGATTCGGTTAAGCACCTCTTCATTAGTTACTTGATCTACCCATCTAATTTTCATCATTCGTCTGTAGCACCACATTTCAAAAGCTTCTAATATCTTTTTATCTGAACTCCTTATCGTGCACGTTTCACTCCCCTACAATGCTACACTCCAGACAAATGCTTTCAGAAAGGACTTTCTAACATTCAAATTAATATTGGATGTTAACAAGTTTCGCTTCTTTAGAAACGCTTTTCTTCCCAAAGCCATTCTGCATTTTATATCTTCTTTACTTCGGCCATCAGAAGTTATCTTGGTACCCAAATAACAAAATTCATCTACTACTGTTATTGTATCATTACCTAATCTAATTCCTTCAGCATTGCCTGATTTTATGGCATTGCATTCCATTTCCTTCGTCTTATTCTTGTTAACCTTCATCTTATATCTTCCTTTCATGACACTTTCCATTCCATTCAATCGCTCTTCCAGATCTTTTGCGGTCTCTGACAGAATTACTATGTCATCGGCAAACCGCAATGTTTTTATTTCTTCTCCCTCCACTTTAATGCCCTCTCCAAATTTCTCCTTCCATTCCTTCACTGTCTGCTCAGTGTACATATTGAACAACATTGGGGAAAGGCTACAACCCTGTCTTACTCCCTTCCCAGCCTCTGCGTCCCTTTCTTGCCCTTCGACTATAACAACCGCAGTCTGGTTTGTGTATAGGTTGGATATAACTATTCGCTCCCTATATTTTACCCCTGCTATCTTCAGAATTTGTAAGAGTGTATTCCAATCGGCATTGTCAAAACCTTTCTCCAAATCTACAAATGCTAAAAACGTAGGTTTGCCTGCCTTAGCTTATCTTCTAAGAAAGGTCGTAATGTGAGTATTGCCTCCCGTGTTCCTACATTTCTCCAAAATCCAAACTGAATTTCCCCGAGGTCGCATTCCATAAGTTTTTTCCATTCGTCTGTAAATAATTCGTGTTAGTGTTTTGCATCCATGAGTTATTAAACTGATAGTTCTGTAATTTTCACAATTGTCTGCAGTTGCTTTCTTTGGAATTGGAATTGCGATATTCTTCTTGAAGTCGGAGGGTATTTCCCCTGTCTCATACATCTTACATACCAGGTGATACAATTTTTTCACGACTGGCTCTCCTAACGATACCAGCAGTTTAGACGGAATATCATCTACTTAAGGTGCCTTGTTTCGACTAAAGTCCTTCAGCGCTCTGTCAAAATTTTTCTCGCTGTATCATATCTTCTATCTCATCTTCCTCCACTTCGTCTTCCATTTCTAGAATACTGCCGTCAAGTTTTTTTTCCTTTGCATAGGCCCTCTATATATTCCTTCCACAGTTCAGCTTTCACCTCTTTGCTTAGTACTGGTTTTCCTCCTGAGTTCTTGATATTCATACAGCTGCTTTCCTTATCTCCAAATATCTCTTTTATTTTCCTGTAGGCGGTATCTATCTTTCCCCTAATTATATATTCTTCTACGGTTCTGCATTTGGCCTCTAGCCACTCCTGCTTAGCCAGTTTGCACTTCCTGTCAATCGTATTTTTCAGACGTTTGTACTCCCTTTTTCCTGTTTCACTTGCTGAATTTTTATATTTTTTCCTCTCATCAATTAAGTTCAGTATATCCTATTATCCAGGGATTTCTATTAGGCCCTGTCCTTCTGCCTATATGGTCCTCTTCAGCCTTCACTACCCTAACTCTCAGAGTTACCCATTCTTCTTCTACTTTATTACTTTCCCCCGTTTCAGCCAATCCTTGCCTAACGCTCCCTCTGAAACTCTCAACCACCTTTGGTTCCTTCAATTTGTCCACGTTCCATCTCCTAACATATACATATATTATACCTATAATATCTCAACATAAATTGTCTCTAACAATAAATATATATGATAAATTTCCCCTCCCCCAGTTACGCCTATTACATGTATCCATTATAATTTCTTTCTTTACGGAAAAATGAACGTTGCTGTCACTCCTCCAATCCATGAATATTTGAATAATACGGGCATGACTTAAGAACTGCTAAACAATGTTTCTTCTCACACAATGAAGTTTATCACGGCAGGAGTTGTCATTAGTCGAAACGTCCGAGCTAAGATGCCGTGGCCCATGCATAAAACGTTTTCGCCTTCGACTGTTGAAGGCATCCTCGGAGGTGAAGCAGCAAACTGCCAAGGAACTTGTATCATCTGTTTAAAACAGTTGAGCGCCATTTATTCTCCATTTTTCGCCATGAACTACAAATATTTAAATCACTAACGACACGTAATGTATGAAACATTATTTATACTCCTGGCCACTCCTACACTACCGAAAGGAAGAAGAACGTTGACTCCGGTGGCGACACCTACAACTTGCGTGTAATCGTCATCGCCATACTGGCGTATCACCCGGCTTGATGGTATGGGATGCCATCGGTTACACGTCTCGGTCACCTCTTGTTCGCATCGACGGCACTTGAACAGCGGCCGTTACATTCCAGATGTGTTACGACACGCGGCTGTACCCTTAATTCGATCCCAGCGAAACCCTACATTTCAGCAGGATAATGCACGACCGCATGTTGCAGGTCCTGTACGGGCCTTTCTGGATACGGAAAATGTTCGACTGCTGCCCTGGCCAGCACGCTCTCGAGATCTCTGACCAATTAAAAACGGCTGGTCAAAGGGGGCCGAGAAACTGGATCTTCGCCATATTCCAGCCACTACTCTTGATGAACTGTGGTATCGTGTTGAAGCTGCATGGGCATCTGTACCTTAACACGCCATCCAAGCTCTGTTTGACTCAGTGCCCAGGTGTATCAAGGCCGTTATTATGACCAGAGGTGGTTGTTCTGGGTACTGATTTCTCTGGATCTCTGCACGCAAACTGCGTGAAAATGTAATCACATGTCAGTTCTAGTATAATATATTTGTCCAATGAATAAACGTTTATCATCTGCATTTCTTCTTCCTGTAGCAATTTTCATGGCCCTCAGGGTTTTTTTCTGCATTACGTAGCATGCTGTTTTACATCTACGAAGTACGTCCACAAATTAAGTCCCGTTTGGTTATATAATACAAATATGTACAGATACAGAAAAAATATTTTTGTACAAAAATACTTTTGTACATAGCATCCGAAATGTATAAGCACTTGTCATAGCGTGGCACAAGATAGAAGGTTGCCGCCTGTGTATTCAACCATGTGGTTACACGTTCTTTCAGCTCGTCATTATCGTTGAACTGTTGACCACCAAGGATAGATTTTATTTGTAAGATGAGATTAAAGTCCCTAGGTGCTAATCTTCTCTTTGGTTGTGTAACCACAGACGGACGTCCATTTCATTCTTCATCTTGTACTTAATCACGTCCTTCATTGAACAGTCTGACCCATCTTCTAACCATTGATTCACCCATAGCGTTACGTCCGTAAACCTCGCAGATTTGCAGACGAATTTGCTGTGGTTTAACTTTCTTGCCATTTATAAAACGAATCACAGATCTGATTTCACACGCGACGGGATTTTCAATTATGACTGACTTTATAAAGAAGCACTACAAAGCACACGTCGATCTGAAAATGACGTAGATGTCTTCTCCTTGAGTCAGAGTAACTGCCGCGCATGCTCGAAACTGCGATCGTAGCGCTGCCGCGGACAACCCTCGTATATATACACCAAGTCATGGTCCTGACATGTAAAATTAAGAGGTGTTTTCGGATTGTAAATCACTATATTATCGGCGTTTCGCTTTTGCAAACCTTTAGAGTGTATTGGTAGTTTCAGAAAATTTATTTGGTTGACTTGTTGGTTTTTGGTAATTAGGTGATCAGTCCCCCAGTAGGGAGGAGAAGGAATGAGGATAGGGAAATAGGGAAACGAAATGTAGTCCAGGGGGGAAAGAAAGGAAAAAAAGATTGCATCATCTCGGGGGCCTATGATCGCCACGCACGTAGTCAAAGAACCCTGAGCCCCTGGGGGTCAGAGAAAAACAGAAGCAATCGGTAAAGAAGAATTAAAAAAAAAAAAAAACAAAGAAAAAAAAAACAATTGCACTACACGTGCGTAAGTGTAAGTAATAATAATGATGAGGATAATGATAATATTACTACTGCTGCACGGTTAATGAAGTTTCCTTATTCTTATTTTCCGGTTGTCTTTGTTTATTCTGTGAAATTGCTAATAAACCCTACAGTTTTGCTACTTTCAAATAAACAAAGCATAAACAAACCGCCGATAACACACTGATTTAGTGCTATGAAACCCGAGTGGTCATTTGATATGTCTGGAACACGTTGTCCCATGTAGTAATTGGCAGCATACTGCAGCAATAAATAAATAAAATAAATAAAAATAAGAAACATGCCATGAGCAGGGCTTGAACCCAGGACCCACGGTTTAAAAAAACTACTGTGACGTTGTAGCACCCTGCCCACATGACGACATGTTCTCACAATTATGCTTCTTCTATGCTCCGCAGGTGAGGTGCTACTTATTACTATAGTTTACTCATGTTCTCTCGGAAGATGTGGTGTCGCACAAGTACAAAGTGCGCGCCACCTTCTTACGCCGCGCGCCGCCATGCACGCACGGCGCGGCGTTCTTACGACGTCAGCCACGAGCGCCCTCTGCTGCAACTCCGCTCGTGGCCACCACTGAACGACGTCGTTCACTTGGGACTGAGATAGCAACCAGTTAGGACCTTCGTAATCAGATAGGCACCAGTGAAGACTTGGCTATCGTATAGGCACTAGGAAGCCGTACTAGGCAGGCCTCTAGCTCAACTATGTATCTGCAGTACTGAGCAATGTAAAAGTTAAGTATTGTATAAATTCTGTGTAATATATATCTCGTTCTAATTTACTCTAGTGTTTCTAGTTTCTGGCTGCTCCCCTCCGTACCTGCACCAGCGTGCTATCTTTATTCCTGTGTCGGACTCATTCCACTCGGCCACCGACACCTACGACGGAAACGATACACAAAAGCGGCGACGAGGCTGGGACACAAAAGTGGCGACGAGGAGTGATAGACGAACCTTGGACCAGCCCGCTTACAGCAGCCAGACAACAGCAGTAGTCGGAGCAAGCAGAAATTGCTCCCGCCCACCCACCCTTATTATAAGATTTTTGGGGGAATATACTCAGTTACGTGTTTTGTGGACTTTTTTGTTACAGAGCGAGCCCTCCTTTCATACTGCATTTGTGTTTTGTTATAAGTTACTTGTATACGCGGCGCCTAATCGGTCAGCATGGCCACTACCCCGAACCCAAACTTAATGGAAATTATTCAGTTACAGACGGCGCAAATCATCCAGCTCCTCCAAGCTGTGGCCCAGCTCACAGCGCAAGCAGCTAACCAACAACAACAGCCGCCGCTTCAGCAGCCCACACCTGCCGCCGCAACGCTTCCTACGTTTCGCCAGTCGAACGTGAGGAAGAATGGAGCGACTATTTCGCACAGTTTCAAGAACTCGTCGCGGCTCATCAACTTACAGGTCAGACTGTTAAGCATCTTTTATTGTCCGTGGTGGGCCCCAAAGCCTTCGTATTACTGCAGAAACTATTTCCGCAAGCATCTCTTCGTGATGTAGACTTTGAACAAATAGTAGGGGCACTAAATGCTCATTATGAGAGAAAAGTTCTCGTAGCTGCGGCACGATACCGATTTTTCAGACTTAAAAAATTACCGCAGCAGTCACACCAAGAGTGGATTACGGAATTGAAGGGCTTAACCCGCAAATGTAAATTTACTTGCTCTTGTGGACTTTCGTATAGTGACGTGATGTTGAGGGATGCGATTACACAGAACATTCAGAACCCCAGAATTAGGGCAGCAATTCTAAAACAGTCAGAACCTTCATTAGACAGTGTACTGCAGCTTATAGAAGCGCATGATACTTTTGACTTAGCAGATGTAGAAATGCAAAGCCACAGTGTAAATTCAGTGCGCCGCAACGGACGCTTTCCTAGCCGTAGTTCTCAGTGTAGCACTAGTGATTCTTACAATAGTACAGGCCGTGCTGAACAGACAGTGAAAAGTAACCAGTGTAAAAGTGCGACACAAAGGTCACCCCGTCGTGTTAGAAACAGTGATTTGAATAACGGGCGCCAACGCTCATTTCAGAAAAATATACGTAAATCTTGCCCCCAGTGTGTGTCTCGCCACAAGCGTGCTCATTGCCCTAGTCGCAACGCAACCGGTTATCAATGTGGCAAAACGGGACATGTTCAGTCTGTGTGTATGCAAATTAAAAACTCAAAGAACGGTAACGTTAGAAACGGTGCTTCGCAAAGTGCGAGAGCAGTGCATACAGTCAATATCATAGACGCTGTGGAATTGAACAGTGCTTTACTTGGTTCTCATTTGCAAGGAAATTCTTCTGCACCTATTGCAAAACTATGTATTGAGCCACGCCGCAAGCGCCGACGAGCGCGTACATCTGTGCAACGGAAAAGGGTTCGGGACAAGCAAAGTGACAATGTACAGTGCAATCCTGTAGTGAACCTAGTGCCTTCTGCAACTTCTTATTGTAAAAGTGCCCAGTACTGTGTAGCTAGTGACAGTAGACATCAAGTAACTGCTCAAGAGTGTAGTGCAGTAGTTAGTGACTCTGTAGTAGCCTCGCATTGCGCGGACGCCGATCCGGCGGCAGTGCCATCTAGTGACAGTGATATTAATCTGTGTGCCGAGTCTGCGCCGCTTACTTCACTACGCAGCCCGCGCATGCGCAAGCGTAGTAAACAAGTTCAATCAGACGTTGCCCACATTCGCGCACCTGTCGAGCGCCACAAGCAAAAGCTTTTTGTGAATCTTTGCATATAAAATAAGACTGTGCAATTTCAGCTTGATACTGGTTCCGCTGTTACATTAATTAATAAAGACACTTATGAACTTCTGGGTTCGCCAAAATTGTCTCCGTCTCAACAAGTGCTAACAGCTTATACTGGTCAAAATATTCCCGTGCTAGGAACATGTAGCCTGCCCGCCTCTTTTCAAGGTGTAACACTAACAGTAGCAATTGTAGTTCTTCAGGCCAAATCTACACAGAACATTTTTGGACTAGATGCTTTTGACTTATTTGGTTTATCAATTCAACGAGATGTGCTTCAAATTTCGTCAGTAGTGCCTCAGGACAAAATTAATGCATTGTGTGAAAAATATAGTGACTTATTTTCGCCGGAACTAGGTTGTGCAAAAGATTTCGTGGCACATGTAACTTTAAAAGAATCTGCAGTTCCAAAGTTTCGTAAAGCAAGACCAGTGCCTATCGCAATGCGTGATGAAGTTGCTTTGGAACTTAAACGTTGGCAAGATAGTGGTGTGATTTCTCCTGTTTCTGCGAGTCAGTGGGCCTCGCCTACAGTAATTATACCCAAGCCGTCAGGAAAACTTCGTCTCTGTGCGGACTTTAAATCAACAGTGAACAGTCAAACAATTGTGGACACTTATCCCCTGCCCAGACCTGAGGAACTGATGGACAAATTAGGACAGTCTCGCTTCTTTTCTAAGATTGATTTAGCAGAGACATACTTACAAATTCCACTTGATGACGAGTCAAAAAAGTTTTTCGTCATTAATACTCACGTGGGCCTTTTTCAATTTCAACGCCTACCCTTTGGCAGTTCTTCCGCCCTGCTATTTTTCAGCGTTTTTTGGAACAGCTGACAGTTTCGGTACCTTGTTGCTCGAACTATTTAGATGATATTGTGGTATCTGGACCTACAGTTGAAGAACATTTAGCAAACCTGGAGTGCCTTTTCAAAGTGTTGATTGCAGCAGGTCTCCGTTGCAATAAAGCAAAGTGTTCCTTTTTCCAGACTGAAATAGAGTACCTAGGCCATGTGATTAATGCCCAAGGAATTCATCCCTTACAGTCACATCTTAGAGCAATCAAAGACTTGCCTCCTCCTAAGAATGTGCACGAACTGCAAGCAGTAATGGGAAAGCTTGACTATTATTTCAGATTTATTCCCAATGCCTCTCAGATTGCAGCTCCACTGCATCACTTACGTAGGAAGAATGTTCCTTTTGTATGGTCTGGGTGCAATTTTGTCGCATCGCATTGGATGTCACAATCGTCCTATTGCCTTTGCATCCAAGCTACTGACGCCGACGCAACAGAATTACAGTCAGTTAGAAAAGGAGGCCTTAGCAATCATTTACGGCATCACAAAGTTTCACCATTATCTCTATGGCAGAAAATTCTATTTGTTGACAGACCACAAGCCTCTCACGTCGTTGTTCTCACCCACAAAGCCAATTCCGCCGCGAACGGCACAAAAGCTTCAGAGATGGTCCTTGATATTGTCTACTTATCAGTATGAGATTTTGTACCGACCTACCACTAAACACGCCAACGCGGACACACTTTCCCGACTTCCGGTTGGCCAGGATGTGTCATTTGATTCTTCGGAAATGGCATGTTGTCAGATAGACTCCAGATATGCTTCCGCTGTCGCAGACTTTCCTTTAAACTCTCGTCGGGTTGCACAGGAAACAGCTGCGGATGCAGAATTAAGTGTGGTAGCACGTTTTGTTCGCTCAGGGTGGCCTACCAGAGCCAAAGACATTGAGCGGCCTCTGGTTCGACGTTATTTTGCACACCGTCATGCATTATCTATAAGTCAGGGTGTTCTGTTGTTACATACGGACAACGACCAAACACGAGTGATTGTTCCTCGTTCCCTGCAACGTGAAGTGTTACGCCTCCTGCATCAAGGACATTGGGGTATTGTTAGGACAAAGCAATTGGCCAGACGTCATTGTACCTGGGTTGGTATGGACGCTCATATAGAGAACATGACGTCACAGTGTATTGTTTGTGCGGAGCATCAGGCGGCTCCCCCGCAACGTTTCTCGGACTGGCCACGCCCCAAGGGAGCATGGCAACGTTTACACATTGACTTTGCCGGACCTTTCTGGAATACGCGCTGGTTAATTGTTGTAGACGCTTTCAGCAAGTTTCCTTTCGTGATTGCCATGAACTCAACGACGGCGTCTAGTACAATCAGTGCCTTAACATCAGTGTTTTGCATCGAAGCGGAACGTTTCGTTCGAACATTCAAGTCTCACATGGAGAAGATGAAAGGTCAGCACTCCAGGCTGCAAGCTCTTCAAATTTTCCTGTCTACGTATCGGTTCATGCCACGTGACGGCCCGTCTCCTGCCGAGCTACTCCACGGCCGCCGTCACCGCACTCTCCTTCACCTGCTGCAGCCTCCCACGCACCGAGTCGGTTCGTACGGCGCTACGCGTATTCAGGTTTCCACGCCGGTGCTGTACAGGGTGTTTGCTGGCAACAAGAAAAAACTATGGATGCCAGGCACCATTCAGCGCGTGCTCGGTCGCAATATGTATGTTGTACGTTCTTCCACAGGGTCGGAGCTGCGGCGCCACGCAAACCAATTGCGCCTGCACAGGCCGCGCGATCCTGTCTCGGGTTTCTTTATTCCAGACCCAGTTCACCGCCAGGGAGCACAGCCACATCATTCGCCGACGGGTCCAGTGTCCCCGGACTACGAGATCCCGATGGATGTAGACGCGCCTCCTATGCAGTCGGCCCCTTCGCCTCCGTCGCTCCGTCGCTGCCTCAGCTGCCAGCGTCAACGAGAGGGACTCCGGGACCGTGCGTGCCCCCGCCGCCTGGGCCAAGCACCTCAGAAGAAGATGACCTGCTCCATCTGGGCGGAGGGGTGCGCCCTTCCCCTCGTTTTGGCGGGTTTTCAGGGGGATAGCAAGGCGGATGCCGGGGCGCGGACGGCGTCTCGATCCCAGCCTAAGCTACGACGCCCGTCCCACCAGTAACGCCCCCGCCCAGGCCCTCCTCCCAGTGCCGTCGCCGTGGCCCTCAGCCCTACGCCACGACGGCGCGGCGGTTTGGGGGGAGGGGTGTGGTGTCGCACAAGTACAAAGTGCGCGCCACCTACTTACGCCGCGCGCCGACATGCACGCACGGCGCGGCGTACTTACGACGTCAGCCACGAGCGCCCTCTGCTGCAACTCTGCTCGTGGCCACCACTGAACGACGTCGTTCACTTGGGACTGAGATAGCAACCAGTTAGGACCTTCGTAAACAGATAGGCACCAGTGAAGACTTGGCTATCGTATAGGCACTAGGAAGCCGTACTAGGCAGGCCTCTAGCTCAACTATGTATCTGCAGTACTGAGCAATGTAAAAGTTAAGTATTGTATAAATTCTGTGTAATATATATCTCGTTCTAATTTACTCTAGTGTTTCTAGTTTCTGACTGCTCCCCTCCGTACCTGCACCAGCGTGCTATCTTTATTCCTGTGTCGGACTCATTCCACTCGGCCACCGACACCTACGACGGAAACGAGACACAAAAGCGGCGACGAGGCTGGGACACAAAAGAAGATAGTACGTAGCAGGAATTATATTGGAGTTTTGGTTGATACTCTATTATAATGTTTGGTACCGATCTAATTGTCTGACATCTGGAGGTTTGGGTGTTAGTGCACCGAAGAGATCTGGCAAAAAAGTGGGAAAACTAGTGATTTGTGGTAAATTTAAACTTCGGTTTTAGAAGAGGAGCCGAAAATCCGGTTTCGGTTTCAGTTTCGGGTGTAAAACATGTTTCGGTCGGATACTAATTAAAACCTTTCTTGTTCATGATCAGAAAGTAGAATGCAGCAACTACTGTTTTTCTACATTCCGACAGTGGCCAAATGAAGATTGTAATAAAACCTACCACATTCAGTATTAGACAGTTATATGAACATACGTAATCCTTGTCAAACGACAGTTCAGTGTGGATGCACCAAAATTATCCGATATGTTGCAGGATTACACATATGGTTACGACTAAAAAGGAAAATGTACGGGGAACACTATGATAGTAGTGTGCGGCAAGTCGAGGAAATACATAGAATGAAAAGCGTGTCGGTTCTTGACTCGCTCCATAATCGACTGGAAAGGACAGAAACCCGCAACTCTGATCAATACTTCTGGGATTATGAATGGAGCCGTGACGTCGTGTTTACGCAAATTCTTGGCGAATTTCGTACTTTCCATATTCAGACGTGGCATGAAGATTACAAGTAAGAAGTACGACAAAGCTTCGGGACAAGCACTACGTCTGACGAAGCAAAAGGGTTCATCAGTAACATTCGTGAACAAGAAATAATTGAGAAACAAGTTATGGTAATTCTCCAAGAAATGTATGAAGAACGTTTCATTTGTGTCCACACCGAAGTTGGATGAAATGACTGGGCTTAGACAGCGAAGTTTAGTATCACAGTTATTATTTTATAAAGTATAAAATAAGTACAGAGAAATAAAAGGTAATACAGGAAATACCTGGTGATCAAAAAGTCAGTATAAATTTGAAAACTTAATAAATCACGGAATAATGTAGATCAGATAAGGCGCCATCTGTCGGACATTATTTTACCTTTTTTGTAATAGAACCCCATGTTATTCCAAGCATGTGTGTCAATTTTACCTATCTTCATTATTCCGTGATTTATTAAGTTTTCAAATTTATACTGACTTTTTGATCACCCGGTATATGTACTTCTACTCCATTATGGCGTGATGCAGTAGCAGTATATCAGAATTCCAAGTAAACGAAGTCTTTGTTGCAAATCGGTTATTGCTTAATAACGCATTTTGGCACAACATAAGATTTCTGGAATTATACATTTTTCGGTTACAAAAAGCTTTTATGAGAACCTCGCATACCTATCTAGCTCAGTTTATTAAATATTCAAATGTTTCTGAATTTATGGAGCCTAACTGCAGTGATTATCGGTCTCTAAACTTGCAAATTGCTTAAACTAACTTATCCTAAGAACAACGCACTGACCCATGCCAAATGGAGGACTCGAACCTCCGACGGCGAACGGCCGGGCACACCGCAGCAAGGTGCCTTAGCGCGCACGACTGTTCCGCCTTGAAACTGCGAAGACCGCATTAGTCTCGTGTAAAACCTAAAATTATGGCGGTTACGCAAGTGACCGCACCCGTCATAGAATTAAAATAATCTGAAATGGCAGATTAAAACCAAGGAATTGAAGAACGTAACTCGGGTTAACGGTTACAGAAGGGGGGAAAGAAAGCGTTGTTGAAACCATGTAAAATGTTGTCGGACTAACTCACCCCAGCCTTATGGAACACACCGTTTTCGTAGTTTCTAGGCAAGTGACCAATTTTACTCCTTTAAAGTACCTGTTAACAAATGGTGGTAGGTAGATACAAAAGGTTGTCATAAGAAGCTTTTTGTAAACTAGAAATTAAA
Source organism: Locusta migratoria (assembly GCA_026315105.1). Lineage (NCBI taxonomy): Eukaryota > Metazoa > Arthropoda > Insecta > Orthoptera > Acrididae > Locusta > Locusta migratoria. Next base: position 27,893,924 of record CM048753.1, read on the forward strand.
ATCAGAAATCTTATGATGTGTCAATAACGTGAAACGCGACATTAAGTAATAAAAAATTTACAGCAGGGACGTATTTTACTTGCAATTGTCATACAGGTAGATGACGGTATTACTATTTGGCCGCCATACTGTGGCGTTGGGAACTAGCAGCAATAATGTACGAGATTAAATACACACAATACATGAAAGGTCGATGAATGAAACGCAGAGTGCAGAACACAAGACTCTAGAGGAAGACAGAGAAGACAGGGGACAAAGTAATACCAAAGGACAGTATATAGAATATGGGATTTCTTCAAAAATCTAGAACACATGAACAAAGCAGAAGTCAGCAGAATGGTACAGCGGATGCCTGCTTGTTACTAATGTGTGAGGAACTGAGTCTGCGGAAGAAAGGAGCCAATGATTGCTCGGAGTGTTTTACTGAAGTGGTGGGCAATGATAAGAAGAGGTGAGAGTAGAGTCAAAGTGAGAGAAGAGAAATTTCTAAGAAATATTTTAAGTAACACGAGAACTGAGTAAGAAACGAAGATGTCACCATGGAATTTCGAGTAGAGAAACTGAATGACAGAGCTGAGAAGAACGGGTTAAAATGGTTTGCAAAACCGAGAGAGAATGTGAGATGTGAGAATACCTGAAAAAGAATAGTGGAGGCCAGTTTGAGGGTGAGAGGGAGACACAGAACGAGATGAGTTGATAAAATAAATACACGTTTAGGAATTTTTGAATGGAGCAACACATTTGTAGTAGAAGAACAATGGAAACGCAGGGGGATGTCGAGACGTGTACTATAAATGCCGAATGGTAAACGACGAAATTGGGGCAACGACCTGTCATTCACTTCGTAGTGGTCTCGCAGAAAACGGACAGAGCAATAAGGTGCACTGTTTAACTGCGATCTTTCGTGGTGGCATTCTTCAGTAAAATCTCCTTTAATAAGCTGCGTAACGTTGATTAAAATTCTCGAGCTTTCGACGGCAAACTCCGCCATCGTCAAATCAGCCCAGGTAGTCATTGATTTTACTCCTTATGACGAAAGATCCAGATTTCCTTTTTTTAATTCATTTTTTTATTCATTTACCTTTGTTTTCAAAGTGACGTGACTTGTAAACCGATAGGATTTATTGAAGTGGAGGCGATAAAGTACAAGGAAGATGCATACGTATATAATTACGTATCTTTCAGAGACGTAGACAATGATAAGAAGATGTGAGGTACAATCCGAGTGACTGAAAAGAAAAGTCTAAGAAAAAGGAAAAACCAGAAGGGAGTGGCATTCTTAAATATCTTCTCGGTTTACAAGTCACGTAACGTCAAATAAAATTCTCGACCACTCGCCGGCAAAGACAGCCATCGTTATCAGGATAAAACTTTCCCCGGCAGTCAATGATCTCACTGTGGAATTTCGAGTTAGTGAAGCTGAATGTCAGATGTGAGAAGAACAGGTTAAAACGATTTGGAAATCTAAAAAGAATGGGAGATGTGAGAATACCTAAAAGAATGGAGCAGGCCAAATTTGAGGGTGAGACATAGAGATGAGACGAGAAAATAAAGACACGTTTTAGGGATTTTTGAATGGAGCAACACAGCTGCAGTAGAAGAAAGCTGGAAAGGCAGGGTAATGACGAGACGTGTAAAGACGAAAGTGGGGAAACAACCAATCGTTCACTTCGCAGTGATCTCGTATAGCACGGACACAGCATTAGAGGCGCAGCGCAATGGCGGTCTTTCGAGGTTCAATGAAATATTCTCTGTTTACAAGCCGTGTAATCTATATCTATAAATGTGAATGTCTGTTCGGTGTACGTTTATCACGTCTGAACCACAAAACATAAAGAGCTAACGATTTGTACAGTTACTAATGTCTCCCCGGGGAACGCTTTAGGCACGATTTTATGGCGATCGGATAGCTATTTGTCTATATATATTTATTTGAATGTCTGTTCGGTGTACGCTTATCACGTCCGAACGGCAAGACGGAGTGGCTTAAATATTTGTAGAGTTGCTAATTTATATCTGAGGAAGGTTTTAGGAACGGCTTTATAGCGATCTGATAGATATTTAGTAATTTGAATAAGATAACGCGAAATGCGGAACAATAATTAGTCTTTGAAAATTATATTTACTCTTTGAAAAGGGTTTTATTGGTTGCATTGTTGCTTGAGGGTTGATAATGATAAAAGGGTGGAGTATATTGGGATGAAAAGTTATCGGTGTATATCAAAATTCTACGTGTGTGTGTGTTAATATTTCGCTCTGCAGCGAAAACTACAGAACGCAAACGAATGGTCTGTGTGTAATTGTTGTCCGAAGTCTCCCGTTGTACACCATAGCAGTTCCATGCCGATAGCTATAAGGGGGTGGAAGATATGGTGGTTGAAAGTAGTCAAATTATTAAAAAAATTCGGACTGAAGGCCAGCGATGATGTTTGCGACTCTATAGCAAGAAGGTTACATACAGCGAAACATGATGCCACAGACCATATCTTTGGTCTATGCATGCTACAATGTCTTCAGCTCTTTCTCTGTAAGGATAAGAATACGAATTAGGAAATATAGGAATAAATAAATAAAGCAGTAAAAAAGAAATTTCTTTTAATACTTCTCTTTAAAAAAATCGATTTGACGTTTCGCGCATTATCTATCATAATCAAGCAACACGCGAGCGGAGCCGCGGGTTTAAGCTAGTGTCAAATAGAAGTCTCGAGGTTTCTATGGCAGACTCCGCCATCGTCCATCAAATGAGCCCCGGCAGGCAGTGATTTTACTCCTTATGACGATGGTGGAGTTTGATATCGAAAGCTCCAGAATTTTTTTTATTTATTATTATTATTATTTTTTATTATTTTTTTTTTCAGAGTGATACGATTTTATTTAAGTGGTGGCAATAAAGTTTAAGAAAGATGTGGACGTATAAAACTACATATACTTCAGAGACGTGAACAGCGATAAGGAGAGGTGGCAGTAGAGAACTTGTAAGTGAAAAGAAATTTCTAGGAAATATTCTACGAAAAACTAGGAGAGAGCGAGAGAGTGACAAACTAGGATGTCACTATGGAATTTGGAGTAGAGGAGCTGAGTGACAGAAATAAGTACGGTTTGAGGCGGTTAGCAAATCTAAAGAGAGTGGAAGACGTGAGAATAGCTGAAAGAAATGTGGGGGCCAAGTTTGATGGTGAGAGATAGAGCGAGATGTGCCGAGAAAATAAAGACACGTTTAAGGATTTTTGAATGGAGCAAAACAGTTTTAGTAGAAGAACTGAGGAAAGGCAGGGGAATGACGGGACGTGTAACATAGCTGCCGAAACTTGGCATCGTACCGAATGGAAAACGACGAAATTGGGGAAACGACCTATCATTCACTTCGCATTGGTCTGTCAGAGAAGCGACAGAGCAGCAGAGGCACAACGCAACGGCAGTCTTTCGCAGTGGCATTGTTCAGTAAAATCTTCTCGGTTTACAAGCCGTGTAATGTCAAATAAAAGTCTCGAAGTTTCGACGGCAAACTCCGCCATCGTCCTTCAAATGAGCCCCGGAAGTTAGTGATTTTACTCATTATGACGTTGGCGGAGTTTCATATCGAAAGCTCGATAATCTTTTTTTTTTTCATTTTTTTTTTTTTTTTTTAATTTCCTTAGTGAGGCGATTTTATTGAGTGGTGGCAATAAAGTGTAAGAAAAATGAGGACGTATAAGGAGAGGTGACTGTAGAGAACGAGCGAGTGAAAAGAAATTTTTAAGAAATATATTAGGAAAAACGAGGAGAGAGAGAGAGAGAGAGAGAGAGAGAGAGAGAGAGAGAGAGAGAGAGAGAGAGAGAGAGAGACTAACTAGGATGTCACTATGAAATTTCGAGTAAAGGAGCTACTTATATAGCCAGAAATAAGTACAATTTAAGACGATTTACAAATCTAAAGAGAGTGGAAAGAAAGGTGGAGGCCAAATTTAATGGTGAGAGATAGAGCGAAATGAGTCGAGAAATTAGGCACGTTTAAGGATTTTTGAATCGAGCAAAAAAGTTGTAGTAGAAGAAAGGTGGAAAGGCAGGGGAATGACGGGACGTGTAACATAGATGCTCAAACGTGGCATCGTACCGAATGGAAAACGTCGAAATTGGGGAAACGACTTGTTATTCACTTTGCAGTGATCTCGCATAGAACGGTCAGAGCAGCAGAGGCACAACGCAACGGCGATCTTTCGCAGTGGCATTGTTCAGTAAAATCTTCTCGGTTTACAAGCCGAGTAATGCCAAATAAAAGTCTCGTGGTTTCGACGGCAAACTCCGCCATCGTCCGTCAACTCAGCCCTGGCAGTCAGTGATTTAACTCCTTGTGACGTTGGCGGAGTTTCATATCGAAAGCTCGAGACTCTTTTTTTTTTCTTTTTTTTTTTTTCTTCATAGTGAGAGGATATTATTGAAGTGGTGGCAATAGAGTTTAAGAAAGATTTGGACGTATATAACTACGTATACTTCAGAGACGTGAACAACGATAAAGAGAGGTGGCAGTAGAGACCGAGAGAGTGAAAAGAAATATCTAAGAAGGAAAAACGAGGAAAGAGAGAGAGAGAGAGACAAACTAGGATGTCACTATGCAATTTGGAGTAGAGGAGCTGAATGACAGAAATAAGTACGGTTTAAGACGGTTTGCAAAACTAAAGAGAGTGGAAGACTGGAAGACGTGAAAATACCTAAAAGAAGGGTGGAGGCCAAATTTAAGGGCGAGAGCGAGTCGAGAAAATAAAGACACGTTTAAGGATTTTTGAATGGAGCAAAACAGTTGTAGTAGAAGAAAGGTGGAAAGGCAGGGGAATAACGGGACGTGTAACATAGATGCACAAACTTGGCATCGTACAGAATGGGAAACGACGGAATGGTCTCGCAGAGAAGGGACAGAGCTGCAGATGAGCAGTGCATTTCAACGGCAGGCGAGAACCTGTTGCGTGCAGCGCAGCGGTCGCTAGCAGCCGTGCACTCACCGCGGAGTGGGCCCGCTGACGTCACCGCCGCCGTCATCGCCATCGTCATCGTCATCGCCATCGTGAGGAGCGCTCGCCGCGGCGGAGGAGGCTGGAGTGTGCAGCGAGCGGGCTGCAGCCGGGCTTATATAGCGGGCGCGCCACTGCAGTGGCTGACGTCTGCGCGCCTCAGATGCGCCCCCGATCAATACCAGCTGGCGCACCGCCCACCAGCTGATCAGGGAAAATAAAAATCCTCACAGCAGAAATGCAGACAAGTCACGAAATGGCCACACGAAGGGAAAATCGAGCCAAGCGTCCCAGGGGAATTATTTTTCTATGTCGACTGTCGCTTTCCTAAAAGGGATTCCTTACCGGCAGGCGAAGAAATAGGTCAGCGCTTCCTAGGAGCAACGCTTTCCGCCTCGGCGCCCGGACCTATCGATCTCAAGGGCGTGGCTGGGGAAGGTTCGGGAAGGCTGCGGACCAGGCGGCAATTCGCCAAATACGCGACACGCGGTATCTGTTCCGCGTTTCTCCTGTAACTGCGTGCTTATGGAATATCGCCCCAATTGTGCGATTGGATTCACAATTCCCTATCAGAAAGAACACAGTTCGTAATGTGGCATTCCTCTTGTTAAACCACACATAAACCAATGTACGAAGGGTGATATGCCCGGCTGTTAATGTTCATTTATTTAAATTAATGCTTCCATTGGCAGGAATACCACAACAGGCGCTTTCTCGGAATCGAAATTGGCTAACTATTCCCTCTTTTAGTGAACGGGTTTGGATTTAAATAATATTAGACTCCATTACTTTTATCCGTAATTTACTATATAAATTATATCCAGAGAAAACAGGCGCGTTGCCTAGCAAAACTGTAACATCTATCAAACAGTACATAAAACCGCGAGATCTGCATAATTAAAAGTTTCTGATTAAAGTTTACGCCCTGGAATAATATTACGTAGTTCATAAACTTGAAAGTGCAGCACTTAATATTACTGCATGTCAAATTCCTGTGGAATCAGTCCGATCGATTGTTTACACACGTCAGTTCGTTCAGTCAAAGATGATAATATGTAAATAAATTAACGTACACACACGTAACTTTTCCAGATTCTTCGAATATATTCAGTCACTTTTGAATGTCATGATATGGATGAAATGTTCCTAATATCCAAGATAAGTTCCATCAAGTCCCAAAACGTAGTTTCTATAATTATCGAGTCAAATCCACGCCTAAACCAGCACACAATCATTGAACTCATGTTAAGTATCGACCGTAATGACTGATTTCGATACTGTTAGTACCAATCACAAAACTATTACGCGGTACTAAATCTTTGGTACAAAGTCCATTAATAAAGTATAGTAACGCGTATCTCACACATTTCATCGGTTTATTCGACTAAAACATGAGACTGACTTTAACAATGCGGAAATTTTGCTTTTATATGACCCCACGGAACAAATAACTACGATCTTATTCGCCCTCCATGCTGGTACTCCCGTAATCACTTTGACCTACTGTTAGATTAATATTCACAATAGTTTGAATTCTAACTTTCCCATTAAGAAAGTTGACTATTGGTCCCTAAATAATTAAAAATAGTAACTGAAATACAAACGAGGGGTTACAGCAGTAATTGACGGTAAGTCATCAAGTAAAACAGAAGTGATAACTGGCGTTCCCCAGGGAAGCGTTATAGGTCCCCTGCTCTTCATTGTGTTTGTAAACGATTTAGGAGACAATCTGAATAGCTCCCTTACACTGTTCGCGGATGATGCTGTCGTTTATCAGTTAGTTAAGTCAAGAGAAGATCAAACGCAAATGCAAACCGATTTAGACAAAATTTCTACCTGGTGCGAAAATTGTCAATTGACTTTAAATAATGAAAAGTGTGACCACTAAAAGAAATCCGCTGAACTTCAATTACGCGATAAAACAGTCAAACCGTAACCCTAGTATGCATACCCTGGGTCCAATGGACCCGGGAACAATTTTAATTTTTAATTTGTGTATTAAAGACTTGAAATTGAGCCCCAACCGTTCAGGTATGCTCTCTGGCAATATTCAGTAATGCATTACAGATACTACTAGAATTGTGTGTCATTAGTTTAAGTGCCACTTTAATTTTCTTCTTTATACTACACATTAACACAACCTGGGTCCGATGGACCCCGTGTTTTATGTTAAAGTGTCATTAAATTAGATTGGGTTGTAATCAATTACATTTTGTTGGAGTACCGAGTATACGTTACTACCACACATATGCATTTTTGTGATCGCAGAAAACGTATTGTATAACTTGGCATATTGAACTGTCAGACAGCATACTTCTGTGTTGTGTAAGAAGCAAAATATCGCAGTTCATGGTTATTAGTGTGTGACTCTGTACAGAAAGACTGTAGGAGTTTGATACACAGCAGTATTGTTTGACATTAGATAGGGTTATTGCTAACACTAAAAATAACATGAAGAGCCGCTACATTTCTACACTCCATAGAAGAGAGTACTGACGTTATTTATTCATATTATTATTTTTCACACAATGTCAGGATCTGAGTCTAAAAAAAGAAGCAGGAAAGAGGAAAGCATTCGTTTTTGAAGCCCAAATTATGAATCAGTTGTAACTCAATGGGAAGCTCAAGATGACAATTTCCTATGAGATATAAGTTCTGCTTTGTATGAAAACCATGAAGCCGTTCTTCAGGCAGTGACATAGGACTCTTTGGATGAAGAACCACGTAGTGGTGGTGGTGAAGAAGAAGAAGAAGAAGAAGAAGAAGAAGAAGAAGATGATGATGATGATGATGATCTAGATAATAATATCTCAGGATAAATAAGCAGTGAAAGTGCTAACGTTTATATTGCTCCAAATGGTACGCTATGGAGTAAAAGCCCTCTCCAGTGCAAAATAAAACGCCTGCTCACAACTTGGTGAAATTTATGCCAGGATCAGCAAGGGGTACAATCACTTACACACATAAAGATGCTTGGGATTTATTTATTCCTCTTTCCATTGTGGATGAAATTGTGAGATAGGGTGTCTGTATCAGTTTTAATAATATAATATATTAAATTATTATACCAATTATACATTTTAAAAGCCAGTGAAATCATTAAAATAGCCGCAGCTTTCCTATATTATACTCATGAACTTTCAAATAAAAATATTCGTGAATTATAATATCCACAAAACACTTATTTTCATTTAAATTCTCATATTAAACGTAACGGGTCCAATGGACCCAGGATATGTAAATGCGCAAAAAATATAGGTCATGCATAGAAGGGTTAAGGTCGTAAATTCTACCAAATACCTAGGAGTTACAATTACGAACACCTTAGACTGGAGAGAACACACTGAAAATATTGTGGGTAACGCGAACCAAACATTACGTTTCATTGGCAGAACGCTTCGAAGATGCAACAGCTTACATCACACTTGTGCGTCCTCTCCTGGAGTATTGTTGCCCAGTGTGGGACCCTCACCAGATGGGACTGACGGAAGACATTGAGAAGGTTCAGAGAAGGGCAGCTCGTTTTGTTTTATCACGTTACCGGGGGGAAGGCGTCACGGAAATTTTGCACGATTTGAGGAGGAAATCATTAAAAGAAAGGCGTAATTCGTTGCCGCGAGATCTATTTACGAAACTTCAATGACCGACTTTTTCTTCTGAATGTGAAAATATTTGTGTGTTCTTTCTTCCCGCACGCTATAAGAGACTGAAAAAGTAAAGAAATGGTATGACAGTGGTTAATGAACCCTCTGTCAGACACTTAAATGTGGGCTGCAGAGTATCTATGTAGATGTAGATGTAATACCTTATTTTCGCTTTGGGAGCAGTGGCGATCATACCTATAAGTTAAAATTTTAACGCCACAAACCAACTCAAGTGCTAATAGTTATAATGATTTGAATTTCATCAGCTGCTTAGCTGATGTAGACAAAACTGCTGTATTGATCAGCTTCTTCGCAGTATTCAATATTGTCGTGAAATTATTTTATTTTTTCTTAGTAAGTGGCTACACTGCTGCATGTCTGACTTCTGTTTATTATTTACCTTCCAACAACATAAAAGCACACGTTATTTGCAGTTGTACAAAACAAGGATGGCTTTGCTGTATTCTGGTTGACCAAGATTTTTGAAACTTTCTTTGAATTGTGACTCAAAATTTTGAAAACATATTTGCTATACTTCTCCCACTTAATGTAAACGTCACTGATTCAACCAAGGGATCAAGGAGTAATCCAGAATTTTGATATTTTTTTTACAATAGGTCGTTCGTTCAAGGCCTGGTAAACGCTGAGTGTGGTGTAACTGACTTTCAAAAGAAGTTTAATGTAAAAGATGTTGACTATTCAATTTCACTGTCTTGGGTTGAAATAAAAAAAAAAAATTAAAAAAAATTATTTTACAGCGGTGTCGGAGAACTGGCCAACAGCAGATCCTACATTTGATTCAACAACAGCGTCTGCTGAGGCGGAACAACATCCCGAATCATGGCCTGCTGATTTGGATATTGTCAGACGCGTAGCCAGCAACAATCCTTTGGGAAACATTACTCAACAGGAACTCGCGGAGTGGATTCAGCTGGATAACAATCAACCCATCGAGCAGGAGCTAACAGATGAGGCCTTTATCATTATTATTCTCGTGTCAGATAAATAAATATTTAAACAATAATTAACACTGTTATTAACACAGGTGTGCACCTTATATTACATGTGTCATATAAATAAATATTTAAACAATTATTAATTTAATTAGTGAATACAAGTGAATAAAACATGTTACAAATATATATTGCTTTTCACCCTAATGAGGCAGCGGGAAGAGATGAAAATCTGGCCATGAGACTTCCACGCTCTACATCAGGGGCAACGCTAACGACGGCGAGATTATATATTCACATTATATTATATGTGAGCAAAACTTTGCCACTTTCAGTGCGTTCTCTGATGCCGGACAAAGATCGTCTTCGGTGCAGGTGGTCGGACACAGTCGACATTGAAGCTTATGTTCCATGGTCTGGTCTTCTCCACACTCGCACTTGATTGTATCTTCCTCGTCGTAGCCCCTTCTTGCTGGATTAACTCCGGATGTGGCCACTCCGGATCTCAACCTATTCAAGGACGTCCATATTAGCCGTCCCTTGTCATGAACAGGTGGTAAGGTTTCAGATACTCTTGTCCACTACAAGGAAACCTACCCAAGTGTCATTCTCCGCTTTTTTTTATTTTATTTTCAAATGTTACAATACATGAAAAACTCTGGGTCACGTGTTTTTTGCTGAAAAAATTGTTTTGATTTGATTTAACCGAAGTGGAATCTATGAAAACTTCAAGATGAAGGCGAATTAAGGGATAAGGGTTTTTTTATAGCTACTGCCCATGTAACACCTTGTGAACCTATATTTGAACTGTTTCATCTCTTTAATACATTGGTATGTAAAGTCGCTGCTCCTGATCTGAAATCAGATTCTCAAAATTCAGTATGGTTGATCCAAAGCGGACGAAATCTCGCCGGCGTTAGCGTTGCCCCTGATGTAGAGCGTGGAAGTCGCATGGCCAGATTTTCATCTCTTCCCGCTGCCTCATTAGGGTGAAAATCAATACATATTTGTAACATGTTTTATTAACTTGTATTCACTAATATTTCAAACGTTGATTGTACAGTATTTTGAAAGTCGCGTGTCGAGTTACTGCCTATTCAAGCATTTTTTCGAGTTTTCGTCCGCTTTGCTGGATCAACCATATTGAATTTTGAGAATCTGATTTCAGATCAGGATTCAGCGACTTTAAATACCAGTGTATTGAAGAGATGAAACAGTTCAAACATATAGATTCACAGGGTGTTTCATGGGCAGTATAAAAAAAACCCTTATTCCTTAATTCGCCTTCTTCTTGAAGTTTTCATAGATTCTGCTTCGATTAAATCAAAACCATTTTTCGAGAACAAAAAATTGGTCACTGTAAGGGTAGTAGCCCCGCGAATTGTCACTCTCTCTGCATTATGTCAAGGCCGATGTTCGTCTTTTATCAAAAGATACTTTCATACCAAAAATCATTAAAATCGCTTTACTAATCTCTAAGTTATCGCAATTTTTCCATTTTAGCCCCAATTTTGGAGGGACCGTTTCATCCCTTAAATATGATTCTCCGCCTCTAAAAAAATACGTGTTTTTCATGTATTATAACATATCAAAATTTCATAAAAATCGGACACTTGGGTAGGTTTCCTTGCTAAAGTGGCCTTTCCACAAATGCAATCTGGCTTTTTCATCTGTGGTTGCAAGCGCTTCCGAGACTTAAGTCTTTGGACATGAATCTCATGTTCACATAAAGGATGAGTTATTTCCTGCCCCACTTTCTTCCTTTCCCTGCTCGCTATTATTTCTCTTCGAACAGAAGTTGTTGCTATTCCTACAAAGTGGTGAAGCCACTCAATTAGAGTGAATTTTAAACATCCCGTTATAATTCTCCATGTGTCATTAAGAGCTATATCTACTTGTTTGGCATGGGTAGAGTTATATTAAACTGGGCAGGCGTACTCTTCAGTAGAATAACACAATCGCACTGCAGAAGTTCGGATGGTTTCAGGTTGGCTACCCCATTGTAAACCGGCCAGCTTTCTAAGGAGATTATTTCTGTGGGAACTTTCGACTAGGTGTTCATGCAATCCTTCTTGTATGTCAGAGTCTGTAGAGCGTCATTCCAAGGTTTTTCGGGTTGTGTTCCAGTTCAAACCCTCACCATACCATCTTCAACCTATGAGTGGCTTCCCTGTTCCTCAGATGAAAAGCACATTCTTGTGCGAAACATATAGTGTTAGCTGCCTTGTAGTGTAGTATCTTGACAGATCTTCAAGGGCATTCGTTAGAGTGTTCTCCACTAGGGCCATTACGAGGGTGACTCAGGTGAGGAAACGGAAGAAAATGGCGGAGTCAGCTGGGCAGAGGCTTTTTTCTGAGTATAATTCTAACTACAGTGCCTCTGAACACATTGAATTACATATTATTACAAACAAATTTTTTTTTTTAAATTAAAATATTGTACAGTACTGGTATATGCATTTAAAGTAAAATGTATTGTATAAAAAGTTAGTGCTGGCGTAATTTTGAGCTCAATTTATTAATGTAGTGATTCTGCTAATCTCTATATATATATGCAAAAGCGAAAGGACACTCATTTACTCACTCACTCATTCACTCACCCACTGAATAAACACAAAATCTCGAAAACTACCTCACCTATGAAGCTGAAATTTGGCAGAAGTATAGTGTATAGGTAGAAGACGTCAGCTAACAAAGTATTTTGCGATAGGGCCGATAGTTCAGGAGCTATGACGTCTTAAACAATGAAAACTTCCTCGTCTTGTGGCACGTGGTAGTGTGACTTTGTCAGTCCACTATTTGGGAAGGAGAGCACTTAGCGACTTGCAACAAACTTTTAAACATAATTTCAAACCTTTAGGAAAGTTTTTCTCGTTGACAACCCCAGGAAAATAATGAAAGGAAAAATGTTTGTCGCTTACTACTTTATTGTCGTTCGTGCAGTAAAATTACGGCATTTTGCATGACGTTACAATTTATTACTCGTACACTATCAATTGTATTCGCGAGAGATGTTACTGACAGTATACACACATACCACTGGACGAACGTTCAAAACTTTATGAGTACACCACACACAGTTCATGAGATATGGAATCATGAACAATTAGGTTCACGAAAAACCGCCTCATTATACATGACATTTTAATTTATTACGTCTTTCCTACTAACTTTATTCGCAAAGTATTTTGCAGACGTTTTATATATACACCACTAGATGTACCTTCGAAATAATATCGTATTACGACATGTAGTTCAGGTGCTATGAAGTCAAGGACAACGAAATGCCTAAAAATTCGCCGTAATAAGCATGAGGTTGTAATTTACTACGTCTTTACTACCAAGTCCATTTACAACACTTTTCACAGGCAGTCTGCTAATACTCCACTTTACGAAACTGGTAAATACTGTTTTTGTAGGTGACATAATTCAGGAGATACCTCTGTATATATAAAATCGAAAGGACACTCAGAACTCACTCACTCACTGACTAAACACGAAATCTTTAAAACAATGAAGATGAAATTTTGTCCGTATGTATTTTATAGGTAGAAGACGTCAGGTAAGAAAGTATTTTGCGATAGGACAGAATTAAGGTGCAAGATGGAGCCTACTTTTCCTACCACTGACGAAATCTATAGTTTCATTTTGATCTTCACGAAATTTTGCACACTTAACCTTCAAAACAAGAAGAAGCTCACCGTCCACCTATAGTTTCATATGGTACATGGGGGAAGGGTAACTTGGAGCATAAAAATGGATCCCTAAATACCTTGATCGCGTCATAACTTGAGAAAGGCTCGCCCAATTTCACAGATCTTTTTTTCTTTTTTTATTCCCAGGACTTTTTTACGTGACCCTGGCTTTCTATTGCATATAAATCCCTAGTTTTGTTTCGATATTGATGAAATTTTGCACACTTGACCTTTGACCTTAAAAACAAGAGGAATATCACTGTCTGTATAAAATTTCATTCGGTTCATTGTCGAGGGTACTTAATTTTCGGACTTTGACAAAATGCGTAATTTTGCTTCGATCTTGATGAATTTTTGCACACATGACCTTTAAACTAAGAGGACGGTTACTGGGTACATAACTGTTTGTATGGTACTTTGCCGAGAGAGGGAAACGTGGAAACGAACAGAGAGATGGGAGAGAAGGAAATGAATGCAGAGAGAGAAGGGAAGGGGAGGTGGACTACGAGAGTGTAGAATAAATAAATACCCGGGCAACGCCGGGATCACAGCTAGTCAACATAGAAGTGCAACACACTGTGTTACGGCTGTTTTCGGTGTATGGCCTACACTAGCAGTAGCAGGCATCGCCCGATAGTCCGGCATTTTCGGTAATCCGGCACCGAGTCTTCCGAACGTGCTTTTTTTCTTTTTTTTTTTTTCTTTTTTTTTTTTAGCGTATTTTCTCTTTGTCACAGCCTATCTTTATTTCCGCAAGGGATCGGTCATATTTTTGCATCCGCAGAGGAACTGTAATTCGCCTGTTGGTGACATATACACGATTACTTATACGGTTACCCTGTATATTTCCGACCTTTTTTTTAACAAAAGAACCTGCCTGAACCTTGTAAGAGCTAAACTTAGGTTACTTTCATGATAGAACTACACGGAGCTCCACAGACTACTCCGTGGCACAGTACATTGGCTATTTATTTAGCGTATGGCTGATACGCACAATACAAATATATACCTATACCCAGAAAGGAAACAGTGAACTTTGCAAGATCTGTGTAAGATATTCCCAAGTTGTAATCACCATTTTTGTGCAATATTGTTTAAGTTCATGTTGTCCTTGTATGAAAAAAAAAAAAAATTGCTTAAGTTTAAATTTCAAACTCAGAGCTGTTTCGTGTTAGTCATTCATCCCGAAACCCAATTAATTATTTGTTTTAAATACTACAGAGACGGACAAAATCAGTATTTGTGTAGTTAGTGGATTCGCATTGCACTCCTGCAAATTATGGAGTTAGCTTTTGACCTTGCAGCAGCAGCATTTTTGGCAGTAATTCTGAGGGCAGTTTCACACGTTTCCTTGCACACAGGTAGGCCATAAAACCAGTGTAAACCTTGAGTGAGATAATTCAGGAGTAATTGTCGAACTCAGATCTATTTGCCAATCAGTCACCTCTGCATCAAACTGATGTCTTATTGTTCAAATAATTGTAATATTTAATGAAAAAGATTATTTTCTACTGGAGGTGAAATGTTAAAGTCATAGGGTCAGAATAGGTTTTTATTACGTATTTGTTGTTCAAAGTCATGCTTAACTAATTGGATAAAGTGCTCAGTCAGATTAGCAAGTTTGAGTTATAGTGCAGATTCATTTTACAGCTATCCATACACGCACAACTACACACGACACAATAGTTTGATAAGGTATTATTAAAACCTTGGTGAATAGAGCCAACAAAATTTGTGAGCCAGTTTACTTGAAGGATGAACTAAATCACTTACGGTCGGCCTTCAAGAAAAATGGATATGGTGCCAAGGAAATTGATCGAGCTCTCCATCAAAGAAGAGAAGAATCCAGAAGTTCTGAGCAGTGACAACAATCTGGAAAAGTTTTTCTGCCGTACATTAGGAGGATTACCGATCGAATTGGGAAAGTTCTGGCCAAACATGGCGTCGAAACCATATACAGACCCACAAAAGAGATCAAAGAATATTTGAGATCACCAAAAGACGCAAATTCCTTGCAGCTGTGGTAAAGTATATATTGGTACAACAAAAAGAAGCGTCAATACTCGCATATCTGAACATAAAAGGAACTGTCGTCTGGGCCACATGGAAAAATCGGCAGTGGCTGAACATATTTTTCAAAAAGGAAATCATGAAATAAAATTTGACGAGACGAGCGTTTTAGCTAGGACACCTCAGTACCATGCACGCATGTATAGAGAAGCAATAGAGATTCACAAACACCAGAATAATTTCAATAGGAAAGAAGAAGGTCTGAAGTTAAATAAAATTTGGATGTCGACACTGCACCAACAAAACGACAATCGATTATTTTTAATCGAGAATGACGACGTCATCCAGAGATAGTTAGAAAGTCAGCATCACGTGACGTATGGTGGCGCCCTCTATGCCCTCTATATATGCGAGAGACCCTCGGCCCTCAGTGGCAGTAGCCGGAAGACCTTTGAAGATGTCTCCCGCAGTTGGAGGCGAAACGTCGGGAGGTAGTTTTATATCTGGACCACGGCCCATCAGCCCGGAAGTTTTATCTGAAGACAACGCCGGCCGTGAAAGTTTACATTGTATGATAAGACGCCTCTACGGGGAGGATGTGTCAGTTTTAGTTCGGCGACTAGAGGGACTTCGCAAGAAGAAAGGACAACTACTGTGTACGCTCACTTTCCTGTTACGCTGCCGAGATACTGCGACAGTGCCAAAATTTCTGAAGGTGAGGAGAATGTTCCGTACTGCGCAAGCTAACCGTATTTACAACCGCATGGAAGTAGCAATGCTACGTGAGCGCATTCACCAGACACGGCGAGAACTGGCGACAACTAGCAGTAAGCTGTTAAATCTCCATTTGCACATTAGTAATGTAATGCAGTGTTGTGACTGGAATAAGGTGGATGAACTAACATTCAGGTCCATGGAAATAAGTGCAGAATTGTCAACTAATAGGCAGAAGAGGAAGTTCAATGTTTTACAGACGGGAAAACGTGAAATATCAGTTGTTGATGATTCTCGGACTGTTGTTAACTTGTCTGGGAGAGAATTAACGAAAGAAGAAATTTCAGTTCTCTCGAAAGGTGGTAATTTTGCAGTGACACCACTTACAGTGCCCAAGGAGGACATTATAGCGAATGTTGAGGCAGGAATCCGTCTGTTACCTTCGCAATCTGCAGATGACATTAGGACAGAAACGGCCAGAATATTACGCAAAGCGAAACCACCTCACAGCAATTTGTCTCAAGTGGAAAGAAGGGCGCTAAGGGAGATCAATGCGGACAACAATATCATTGTACTATCCGCTGACAAAGGAAATGCTACAGTTGTATTAAAGAGCGAAGATTATCACAAGAAGATCACTGATCTCTTGGATCCCACGACTTACAACAGACTTCAGAAGGATCCTACTCCGAAAATTTTGAAAACAACGAATCATCTGATAAAACAGTCTTCTCTCTCTTCGGATGATAAAAAACAACTGTGCAAAACGGAAGCTTATCCACCCAGACTATATGGCCTACCAAAGGTGCATAAGCCCATGGTCCCGTTAAGACCGATTGTGAGCGCCATAGGATCTCCCACCCATGAGGTGGCCAGACATCTCGCCTCTCTGCTGCAGCCGTACATTGGAAAAACGGGCAGCCACATTAAAAACTCTGTGCATTTTATTGAGAAACTGAAGGAGATTAATGTCAGCCCGAGTGATATTCTGGTGAGTTTTGATGTAGTATCCTTGTTTACTGTGGTTCCTGTAAACGAAGCTATTGCATATATAGCAGATATGTTTCCTTCTGACATCGTGGCCCTCTTCAGACACTGCCTTACCACAACGTATTTCCAGTACAACGATGAGTTCTATGAACAAATTAACGGAGTGGGTATGGGCAGCCCTCTTAGTCCAGCTGTTGCTAACTTATTCATGGAGTTTTTCGAACAGCAGGCGCTGCAGACTGCCAGAAAGAAGCCAACTAATTGGTACCGATATGTTGACGACACCTTTGTAGTGTGGAGCCATGGTGAAGAGGAGTTGGATGTCTTCCTTTTGCATCTCAACAGCATTAATCAGAATATACAGTTCACGATGGAGAAAGAGAGCAATGGCCAACTTAATTTCCTGGATGTATCGGTAATAAAACGAGAGGACGGAACTCTGGGCCATAAGGTATACAGAAAGAACACACATACTGATCGATACCTCCACAAGGAGTCAAACCATCATCCGAGACAAAAAAGAGGTATTATTAAAACCTTGGTGGATAGAGCCAACAAAATTTGTGAGCCAGTTTACTTGAAGGATGAACTAAATCACTTACGGTCGGCCTTCAAGAAAAATGGATATGGTGCCAAGGAAATTGATCGAGCTCTCCATCAAAGAAGAGAAGAATCCAGAAGTTCTGAGCAGCGACAACAATCTGGAAAAGTTTTTCTGCCGTACATTAGGAGGATTACCGATCGAATTGGGAAAGTTCTGGCCAAACATGGCGTCGAAACCATATACAGACCCACAAAAAAGATCAAAGAATATTTGAGATCACCAAAAGACGCACGTCATCCCCTAGCAACACCTGGAGTTTATAAAATTCCTTGCAGCTGTGGTAAAGTATATATTGGTACAACAAAAAGAAGCGTCAATACTCGCATATCTGAACATAAAAGGAACTGTCGTCTGGGCCACATGGAAAAATCGGCAGTGGCTGAACATATTTTTCAAAAAGGAAATCATGAAATAAAATTTGACGAGACGAGCGTTTTAGCTAGGACACCTCAGTACCATGCACGCATGTATAGAGAAGCAATAGAGATTCACAAACACCAGAATAATTTCAATAGGAAAGAAGAAGGTCTGAAGTTAAATAAAATTTGGATGTCGACACTGCACCAACAAAACGACAATCGATTATTTTTAATCGAGAATGACGACGTCATCCAGAGATAGTTAGAAAGTCAGCATCACGTGACGTATGGTGGCGCCCTCTATGCCCTCTATAAATGCGAGAGACCCTCGGCCCTCAGTGGCAGTAGCCGGAAGACCTTTGAAGATGTCTCCCGCAGTTGGAGACGAAACGTCGGGAGGTAGTTTTATATCTGGACCACGGCCCATCAGCCCGGAAGTTTTATCTGAAGACAACGCCGGCCGTGAAAGTTTACATTGTATGAATAGTTTGATAAGTCACTAAAGTACAGACAAGCAATTTTTAATTGACAGCCTGCGAGTACAATACTAAACAATAGTATTTTAATTAGAATATCAATCGTTATATATTTATTTTGATCAATAACAATAATTACAATATTTTTATTATTAACAAATTTTACAGATGAATCTCTCATCAGAGCACACACTTAAAAGTTTTGAATATTCTACCTTAGCTACAGTCTATGTTTATGAATGGTGCTATTTACTGTACGGAACTGCATATACGGCGTTTTAAAGGTATTTAACGGTAGTCCATTTGCAGACAACCACTCGATGATTTTCTTAAAAACATTATTTACAATTTCATCAGCTAATTTTTGCCTGTATTTGTATCATCAGCAAAAACACTAGCTTTGCTTCTTTCTGAATATAGAACGACAAATCATTAATATACATCAGGAACAGCAGAGGACTGAAGACGAATCCTTGTGGGACCCCATTCTCGATAGCTTCTCAGTTTGAGCATACAGATGATTTTTGCGCATCATGTGAGTCACTCTTTCAGTATAGTAAGAATGAAACCATTGACCCACGGAACCACTCGCACATCCATACTTGAGCTCACCCGAAAGAATTGCATGATTTACACTATCAAAAACCTTTTGGAGGTCGCGAAAAATCCAAATGGGTGATGTTCGGTTGTTTAAAGCATTTAATAATTGATCAGTAAAAGTATATATAGCGTTTTCTGTTGAAAAGCACTCTAAAAACCAAACTGACATTTGGTTTGTACTGTATTTTTTTGAAATTTGTGAAGCTAGTCTTGAATACACTACTTTTTCAAGCATTTTGGATAGAGCAATCAGAAGTGAGATTGATAGTTGTTGACATCAGACCTACCCCATTTTACGCAATGGCTTTACAATACCATATTCCTGTCACACGGGGTGGTCTGGCGTGCAGCCAGAATAGCACCAGCTACGGTCATCAACAGCTTTGGTGCTGAGGAACTGACCCACACGCATTTCTGAAACAATTTATCATCTTTGTAAAGGATGGTGCTAAACACTGTAATATATTGTCGCGTTGAAATGGAAGCAGGTTTGACTTCGAAGGCAAGGTTGTCGAGTGAACGCAGCACTTATACTGAAAGAGGTTTTTTGCGAACTGAAACGTACACGCAGCACTGACTGCCTCTCGGGCAGAGTGCTCTGCTTATTATACACAGACAGAATGTACCAGAAATTAGAAGAATAGTTAACATAAGAAACACGTAGAAATTACAATTGAACATAAGAAACACGTAGAATATTCTGGAAAAGATAATTACAGAGAAATAAATTTTTGCCGGCGGACGGGATTGCCGACGACCTTCAACATCGCAATCGGTGATGCTATCCATTGCGCCATGCTGTCAGTGGGTTAACTTGGGAGTCTCGCGGCATTGCTCCCGCTCCTGACAGAACAGCTACCAGCTGTTATGATCCCTTTGGAGCCTGCTGCAATGTCCTGGCTCTTGATCTTGTCATGGGTCCTCTGTATGGCAGTTCTGGAGAATCCTTCCCTTCTGTACGATTACCGACGACGGACGTTCCTGTACTGGCTTCATGAGTATCGTTACTGTCCTTCGAGTCCTTGAATAAGACGCTATTTTCGCCTATCTGCTTTTCGGGAACGTAGTATGGCTTCATGCGGAGGACGTGAACAATGTCTCTTCGTTTTTGTCGTTTCGACCAGGGCTCATAATCCTCACTTCGTATTTAACGTCTGATAGGCAGCGTATGACACGATATGGACCAATATCGCCTCAATAACTTCTCTGATAGTCCAACTTTCCGTACAGGGGTAAATATCCATACCAGATCTCCTGGGCTGTACACAACAGGTCGGTGCTTGTCGTTATACCGCTGACGGTCCTTCTCCTGGGCTTCCAGTGTCCGTATGCGAGCCAGCTGTCTTGCTTCTTCGACCCTGGTGATGAACTACTTCACATATCCTGAGTGTCTTCAGGCTGGAACGGGAACAGCGTATCCATTGTCGTCTCAGCTTCACGGCCATGGAGCAGGAAAAACGGCATGAAGCCTGTGGTGTCTTGTCTTGCGGTATTGTAAGCAAATGTCACAACTGGCAGTATTGTATCCCAATCCTCCTGCTCAATATCGACGTACATCGACAGCATATCTGCTTACGTTTTGTTAAAACGTTCTGTAAGACCATTTGTCTGAGGATTCTGTGGACGATGTCGCAACGTGACATTGCCTCTGATACTACTTTTGACTGGAATACTTTTCCACGATCAGATATCATCACACGTGGTGCTCCATGCTTCAGAATAATGTCTTCTACAAGGAATTTTACGATCTCTGCAGTTTCTGCAGTCGGCACAGGTTTGGTGACAGCGTAGCGTGTGAGGTAGTCAGTGCATCGGTTACTGGTTGTCGACTTTGGAAACCTCCATAAAAGATCGATACCAACTCGGTGCAATGGAGCTGCTGCCGGCGGAATCGGTACGAGATGTCCTGGAGGTAATTGCGGCACATGCTTCCGTCGCTGGCACTCTTTACAGTGACTCACATAGTGCTTGACAGATCGGTAGAGACCTTTCCAGTAATACCTGCGTCTGATTCTGTCTAGTGTCTTCACGGATCCCAGATGACCGGATATTGGAGCATCGTGGAAATACTTGAGAATAGCTGGCTAGAGATGAGCTGGAACGACAAGTAGCCATTTGGGGCCCACTGGATCGTAGTTGCTCTTATACAATGTCCCGTTTATAAGTTGGAACTCTCCATTGGTCGGTTCTCCTTTCTCCAAGGCCTCTATGGTTTTTAATAGTGCTGGATCTTCCCGCTGTTCAGCTACATCACCTAATTCAGTGAGGGATGAAATTTCACTCGTGCTCTTGTGTTCCACTAATGGATTCCTAGAAAGGCAGTCGGCATCCTTGTGTTTGCACCCGTTCTTGAATACCACCTGTTATACTTGGCGACTCGCTCGAATCCTTTTAGCCATGTGTTGGGGTCGTCTCCAGCGTCTCCAGAGAACACCGACTGGTGTCTGATGTGCAACTGGCTTACCGATGGTTTCGTGTCCATGGTTCTTCTGATGATACAGACTTTCGGAAGGATATATTTAACATAAGAAACATGTAGAATATTCTGGAAATGATAATTATAAAGAAAGAAATTTTTGCCGGTAGACGGGATTGAACCAACGACCTTGAACACTGCAATCGGTGATGCTATCCATTGCGCCATGCCGTCAGTTGGTTAAGTTGGAGTCTCGTAGCAATATTGTTGTATTTATTTATTCACCAGATTATTTTCAGCGTAAGTGCCATCTTCAGGTGTCTTTGGTATTTATGCGCCGTAACTGCTTCAGCCCTCTATTTATGAGGTGGTGTTTTATATTTCACTAACTGAAAACCCAGCGTTGCCCAGGTATTTATCAAACTTTGAGTTAATACTTCTCATATCCCTTCTCTCTCTTTCCATCTCCTTTACTTATATAACACGTCATATTTATGGGAGAGTATTCAAGAAGTAAGGCTGTCTTGCATAATGTACAAAATAGTAACTGCAGCATCCAGACAACGAAAGATAGCCATCAAGATGCAAATGATATGTAAGCTTAATACATTCGCCGCACCCGTGAGCAAGCGACATGTGGTTGTCTTTGTGCGAAACATGCAGATGTCAAAACCACTCTGCAGGTGATTTATTAAACGTAATAGAAAATGCAATTCTCACTGGAATCTACAGTCTCTTGAAATTAAAGGTAAATAATGGGTATTCGTTGGATGTACACTGTTTCATTATCTTCCTTTCCCTGTAGCTCTATAGAAGTCTCTTGCTTTCGCCTATTCCCGAGTACGCTTCACAGTTGGTTCACAGTTGTCAACAGCACGGATAGCTTTCAGGAATTTCTTTCATCTGAATGGAATACAGGCGTATATTAGTAGTAAATACGTAAATGTATTAAAACGTGGTGCATTATGTGAAAGGTTTTTTACCCATCGCAGAATTTACGATCTCATTTTTATTGAATTATATTTTGCAAAATTGTATAATTTTGTAGGTATATGTTCATTTGTATAAGTGCTGCGTGTCGGTAAAATCTGTTGCGAGTTCAGTTAGTAGTAAAGAAGTAGTAGATTAAAACCTGGTGCGTAATGGGGTGGTTTTCCATGTTCTCATATCTCATGAATAACGTGTCGTACTGAGATACAATTTCGAAGGTACGATCAGCTGTATGTGTGTATACTGTTTGTAAAATTTCCAGCGGCTGCAATTTGTAGTGTATAAATTATAAATTGTAACTTCATGCCGAATGCCGTAGTTTTAATCCAAGAACAACAGAAAAATAATAGTGCCATAGTTTAGTTCATTAACAGCGGAAAAGTAATAAGCGAGAAACCTCTTTCCTTTCATCATTTCGCTTTGGTTGTCAGCGAGAAAAAGTGTAATAAACGTTTGAAATTATGTTTAATGTCTGCTGCAAGTCGCTAATTACTCTCATTCTCAAAGTCTCGTCACGCGATGTGACAGCTTTTTGCGATTCCTATTGTTTATAACGTCATAACTCTTGAACTATCGGCCCTATCGCAAAATCCTTTCTTAGCTGACGTCTTCTACCTATAATCAACATTCCTTGCAGGGGTCATCTTCATTGGTAAAGTAATTTCCGAGATTTCGTGTTTAGTGAGTGAGTGATTGAGTGCCTTTAGGCTTTTAGAACTGATGATGCATAAGGACTGAAATACGTTATAAGTAAAATTCGTGGATGAAATACAAAACACCCGTTCATAAATAGTCAACTGAAGCAGCTAAGGCCTCTAAATACCAAAGACATCTGAAGGCGGCACTTATGCCGGTAGATATACCGTGAAAAAGTAAATAAAATAATGTATTACAGTGTTTTGTACCAACCTTTTACAAATAAGTCAATCTACGATATCCGTAACACTGTGGGCCCAAGATATAACCATTTTATTACCTGATTATCAGCCAACAGGTGCGACTGGTTTTTTTTTCCTTTTTTTAACATCTTTCAGTCCTACTGCATGATCTTCAGAATCTTGTATTTTCGTTTGCAAACCGACTCGTCTATATTATGCAGATGAAAAAAAAAAAAAACAACTTTTTGTCTGATAATCAGGTAATACGTAGTTTCAAATATTAGTGCACTAGCTGACTCTCGTAAATAGATTACGTCCACTATAGTGATATGCAGTCTGCCCGTTGCCCTTGATCGCGGCTTAAAAGACATCATGCGAGAAAATGGCAAACCTAGTTTCACACGACAAATAAGTTGTGCTGATGCATAGACAGAAACTCTTCTGTATGAAGGAAATTCATGCTAAAATTATAAATGTGAATGAAGCTACATCTGTTACGCTTTCACGACTACATCGATTAACCGAGGTTGATGAAATTTGTATGGCGATATTTTGAAGGCTGAAGAAGAACGTAGGTTACTTTGGAAAGTAATTCGAGATATAAGTTGCTTTAACAGCTCCACCAAAGAGACTGCCTACATCACACTTGTGCGTCCACTCCTGCAGTACTGTTGCCCCTTGTGGGACTCTCACCAGATGGGACTGACGGAAGACAATAAGAAGGTTCAGAGAAGGGCAGCTCCTTTTGTTGCAGGGGGAAAGCGTCACGGCAATGTTGCATTATTAACAACGTTATTCGTTGTGTCGAGAGCTATTTACGAAATTTCAATCACCGACTTTTACTTCTGAATGTGAAAATATTTTGCTAGCACCCACCTACATGGGGACACATGATCATCCCAATAAAATAAAAGAAATCAGATTGAAAACGGAACGATTTAGTTCTTCCCGCGCGCTTTTAGAGAATGGAACGGTAGAGAAAGATTATGAAAGTGGTTAATGAACCCTCTGCCAGGCACTTAAATGTGATTTGCAGATTATCTATGTAGATGTAGATGTAAATATATAACACGGAAGTATATAACAGGGAAGTCGTTTAGGGCCCCTACTAAATGTTTGTTAAGCTTATGGGACTTAACTACGGGGTCATCAGTCCCTAAACTTACAAACTACTTATGAACTACTTACGAACTAGGACGGCACAAATATCCATGCCCGAGGGGGGATTAGAACCCCCGACCGTAGTGGCCGTGCTGACCGTGACTGGAGCGCCTCAGTCACCTCGGCCACCGCGGCCGGCGGGGGCCCCTACTGTTTCTTATTTTTTATTAACGACTAGCTTATATGCCCAAAGAGGGACCTATGCATTTCATGGTTTTTTAGGGTTTCGGACACAGAAATATCTCTGGAGTGAGCATTCAGATGCGCAGAACAGATTTTTTGTTCTCAACATTAAGGTGGAAATGTCACGTGGTAGTGATAGTGATCTCAAACTCTGGTCTCTGATCGTAGAACTGAAACGTGCCTGCATATTCATGTGCTTTGCATTGTCCTATACTTTGTAATTAGTCACACGAATTTCCACTTCCACGTCGGAAGTAAATGCTTTCTTGCTTTCTGTTTATAATATTATGCCAATATTCCATGTAATAGGCACATAAGGGAACGTTTTCCAAACTCATTTCCTATTCGTTTTCTATCAACAGCCTTGTTACAATTAGTTAAAAAAAGAAATATATACATCTATGGCTGGCATGGTCTGACAGCAGAAGTTCACCATCCAGGTTGTGCAGAGTACACTGGTGGCAAAGTTGTGTACCCACAAAGTCTGTGAACACATCGTCTGTATATTATTTCTGGTGTCAGAGTAGCACACTTCCATTGTTTTTAATGTAACCACACACACATCAAGAAATTTCTCTAATTATACATTTTCTAAACAGTGACAATACATAAAGATGTAATGACAGTGACTAATAATATGAACAAACGGATTATTTTTTGTTCTCTATTGTACTAAACCTTTTTCTAGGCATTCCTAAACAGAAGGGACTCAAGATCTAATAAATACGCACCGAAATCAGAAAGGAAACTACATAAATTCGATTTTTCTTGCAAAGAATTCTTATTAAATGAAAACATCGATAGACACGAAGGAACGTCGTTACTTCTTAAATTCAAATTATACCCATCGAAACATGCACTCATTTTCCTTCTATAACGTTCTATGACATTTTGTGTCTTACCTGGGCTACATTTTACTTGCAGTGGTGGCGGTTTAGTTTCCTACCGTTGGCAACGAACTATTCGCTTTAGAGGTATGATCAGTTTACTGACCAGAACAGCATAAATTATTTATTTCGTCCTGAACATCAAGAATTAGTCCCCTCATTCCACATGACTGATTTTTGAAAAGGCATTCAACGGCCGTTGCCAACATCAGCACACAATGCCACCGCCGTAAGTAAAATCGTAGTCCTTCTTGTAGCGTATTACACCATAATAATGAGAAAGAAAGAAAACGCATGAACGCTATAATTAGATAATTAGTTACTTGGTGTACTATGTTACTAACGTTGCTTCACTTTGTCCTTTCCTGTACTATGGCGTTTTCGAAGCATTCCTGAGCAGAACACACTCAAAATGTAATGAGGTTATACCAAAATCAGATAGGAAACTACATAAATTCGATTTTATTTGCACAGAATTCTTATATAAATTAGAGCATCGATAGATGCGAAGGAATGTCCTTATGTTTTAAATTCAAATGTTCCCTGTCCAAAGAAGTAAAGAAATGTTGTTAAGCCATGAATATACAAAACTGTAATAGGCAACTCACTATTCAATGTTAGTTTGCATTTGCATACATCAGACAGCGGCTCTTAATTCACTCAACACGATCATGTATTGTTTCTTTGCAGCACTCCAAAAGCAACAGCACATATAGTGGTTCATTGCTGTTCTATGACATAACCATCGAAAAGAAATAATTTTAAAAAAATACGGCAGTGCCAACTATTAGTTCTTTGGTGCACTATGTAACTAAAATACCATCAATTGGTTCTGTACTGTACTACACCATTTTCTAGGCGTTCCTAAACACAATGGACTCAAGATGTAGAAAGTATGCAGCGAAATCAGAAAGGAAACTATATAAATTCGTGAAACTTCCTGGCAGATTAAAATTGTGTGCCGAAACCGGGACTCGAACCTGGGACCTTTGCCTTTTTGCGGGCAAGCGCACTACCGACTGTGCTATCCCGACACGACTCACGATGCCGCCTCACAACTTTACTTCCGCCAGTACCTCCTACTTTCCAAACTTCACAGAAGCTCTCCTACAAACACGCAAGACTAGCACTCCTGGAAGAAAGGATATGGTGGAGCCATGGCTTAGCCACAGCCTAAGGGATGTTTCCAGAATGAAACTTCACTCTGCAGCGGAGTGTGCGCTGATATGAAACATCCTGGCAGATTAAAATTGTGTGCCGGAACCGGGACTCGAACCTGGGACCTTTGCCTTTCGCGGGCAAGCGCACTACCGATTGTGCTATCCCGCTGCAGAGTGAAGTTTCATTCTGGAAACATCCCTTAGGCTGTGGCTAAGCCATGTCTCCACCATATCCTTTCTTCCAGGACTGCTAATCTTGCGTGTTTGCAGGAGAGCTTCTGTGAAGTTTGGAAAGTAGGAGACGAGGTACTGGCGGAAGTAAAGTTGTGAGGCGGCATCGTGAGTCGTGTCGGGATAGCACAGTCGGTAGTGCGCTCGCCCGCGAAAGGCAAAGGTCCCAGGTTCGAGTCCCGGTTCCGGCACACAATTTTAATCTGCCAGGAAGTTTCATATCAGCGCACACTCCGCTGCAGAGTGAAGTTTCATTATATAAATTCGTGTTTCCTTGCAAAGATTTCTTAGTAACTAAACACATCTATAGACACGAAGGAACGTCGTTATATTTTAAATTCAAATGATACTCGTGGAAAGAAGCACTTTTTTTCTTTCCATGGCGTTGCTAGGCATGTATGATACAGCTAGCAGAAGAAAATATTTGTGTTGTATCTGAGTTAACTTTTACTTTAAGTGACAAGGGTTTAGCATGTTAATGTGGGCAACGAAATATTCGCATTAAGGGGGTCATTAATTTACTGATAGAAATGACATTAATTATTTCATTATCAACACAACGAATTATTCGCTTCATTGTACGTGACTGATTTATCAAAAAGGATTCAACGGCCATTACCAACATTAATACACTACACCTATACCATAAGGAAAAGAGATTATCAACGAATAGGCATTCACGATGGCTTTTAAGCAAATGAATAAATTACGATATCTTTATTTTATATGATCCGTTTTTAATTATTGAAGCCTTTATGTTACCGCACGATATGTATAAATTACGTGTGAAAATCCCTTGAAAATTCGTCAAGTAGTTTTGGAGGTACAGGTGTTCAAAGATAAAGACAGACCTGACGCTCGTAGATAAAAAATTTCAAATTACGATTTTCTTTCTTTCCGTGATCAGATTTTTAAGAAACGAAGTCTATATGTTGTCCAGACAATAAACGTAGTAGATGCGTTTTGTTATTTAGGTAGCAGAATAGCTTCGGATGGCCGAAGTAAAGAAGATATTAAATGCAGTATGCCTATGGGATAAAACCGTTTCTAAAAAAGCCAAATTTGTTGACATCCAATATTAGTTTAAATGTTAGGAAGTCCTTTCTGAAAGCATTTGTCTGGAGTATACCATTGTATGGGAGTGAAACGTGAACGATAAGGGGTTCAGACAAAAAGATAATAGAAGATTTTGAAATGTGGTGCTTAGACGAATGATGAAGATTATATGGGTAGATCACGTAACTAATGAGGATGTGCTCAACAGAATTTGGGAGAAAAGGAGTTTCTGGCATATCCTGACTAAGAGAAGGGATAGGTTGGTGAAACACATTCGGATACATCAAGGAATCATCAACTTAGCATTAGAGGGAAGTGTGTGGGGCAAAAATCGTAGAGGGAGACCGACGGACGAATACAGTAAGCAGATTCAAAAAGATGTAGGTTGCCTTACGTATTCTCAGATAAAGAGACTTGCACAGGACAGGGTAGTGTGCAGACCTGCATCAAACCAGTCTGCAGACTGAAGACTACAGCAACAACCATAATATTTCTAACAGTTTACCAAGCAACAACCAAAAAGTTGGAGACTATAGTGTATGAATTTTTAAGATGGAGTTTAAAGAATGTATAAATACAGTACTGTATGCAAGTAAATAAATTACAAATTTATGAAGTTGTCCTGAGACATTAAACACAATATATAATGAATTTCTGACTACTTAAATACATAAATGGCTACTATGAAATCAATTCTGTAGGGATTCAAGTAACTTTCTAAATCTGTATCAAATTCTACGTATATGAGAATAATAACAACAATATTTGTACTTTCTCATTTGTACTTCAGGTTTGAAAATGCAGAAAATATTATGAAATAGGTATAATGAAAGTAATATACTCCAATTTGTATCCCAAAATCATCTATCTGATATACAGTAGCGTTTGTAACACGTTCAGTACAATCGCATCCTTTTTTATGACCCCTTGCCAAGTGTCCTGAATGTGTCATATACCATGTGTTATCTCTCGTGGTGTACAGATTCTGTCACTTTGGCAAAGAGATCGCAGTCACAGGACTCTTGTTGGCAGAGTCCGGTGCAGGTTCTAGAATCTCGTACGTTGTCATGCTGAATGAAAGGGTGTTATTCAGTTGGATAGTCATAGCTTTCTTCGGAGCGCTGGACAAAGGTGGTGTTGGATTAAGGAAATTTGTGGAAAAAAAATTAACGAGGGCGAGTATAATGAGGTATCGGATGTTCTGTTGGTGTCAATGGCGTCGGTTTTGTTATTATTTATTGAGTTTCTTATAACTTTTATTGTCTTTTATCTTTTCATTCCCGCGCCTGACGGGCGATTGGTGGTAACGTGAGAGGGTATTCCTCTCTGGGTACTATAGAATTATTTTAAAATTTATTTCTGTATTTCACATTATATATACATATATTTTATATTTAAATCTCACTTACAAATATCACAGGTGCTTTAAGTAGCACTGAAATTTTTGGTAAATTTCACTCATGTCTTCTGACTTACAAGTTTATTACTTTTTTGTGGTAAGTGGAGAAAAATAAACTAAACAGATACAATAAAAAGTGGCTTACAAAATCCTTTAACGCTGTGTGTGGTGTACATACATTACTCTGCAGCAGTTATAATATGTTAAGACTGTCCATGAGGAGTTACAGTATTGTGATTTCATTATTTATGTTGCATGATAGTTGTTGAGTCTGTTCCCATTTTGCATTGTGTGAGTGAAATTGCGTTAGCGCTGTGAATGCATTAATGTGTTCAGTAGATAACATAAATTAACCCTGAAATGCATGGTGTTGCATGAATTGCTCAAAAGTTAGCAACTATCTTCATAGGGTTAAACTTAATAATATACATCCAGTGTGCCTACGTATTATTCATATATGGAACTATACACAGTTCTGCAAAGCAGTTTTAGTTTTTGTAAAGCAGATGAACTTTAAATTCTATGTTTCAAGATGCTAATATTAATTTAATAAACAAACATTCGAACTGCAGTGAGGCAACTGATCTCGTGCCTCCAATAGTTATTTTACGCAATCATAAGATGAAACTTTTTGAACCTCCAGTCCACCAGTACTACCTAAAGTAGCTCGTTTTGAAGAGGTACCAGTACTGTAAAAGCCTGTTATTTACTGTCTTGAGTAACATCCTGTTAAGCAAGAGTAACTATCTCTCAACACAACTAGTAGGACTACTTGTATTCCTGACAAACATGCACTACTGGCCATTACAATTGCTGCAACAAGAAGAAATGCAGGTGATAAACTGGTATTCACTGGACAAAAAGGTGTTTAAATATTTGTAAATCTATTTTGAAGGCATTTGTATGGAGTGTTGCCTGGTATGGGAGTGAGACATGGACGATAAACAGTGCGGACAGGAAGAGGATTGAGGCTTTTGAAATATGGTGCTACAGAAGAATGCTGAAGATTAGGTGGGTGGATCGCGTAACTAATGAGGAGGTACTGAACAGAATTGGGGAGAAAAGAAATTTCTGGCATATCTTGACTAAAAGAAGGGATAGATTGGTGGGACACATTCTTAGACATCAAGGAATTGTGAATTTAGCGTTGGAGGGAAGGGTGTGGGGAAAAATCGCAGGGGAAGACCAAGAGACGGATACAGTAAGCAGGTTCAGACAGATGTGGGTTGCCGTTCTTATGTGGAGATGAAGAGGCTTGCTCAGGATAGGGTATTGTGGAGAGCTGCATCAAACCAGTCTCCGGACTGAAGACCACAACAACAGTAGATGAAACTCTATTACATTAAAATTCAAATCATTTCTGTAGCATTTTCACATCATCTGAAGTAAAATCTTATAATGTATTACCAACAGAGTTAATAGCTATATATTGTGTCCAGTGATCTTAATAAACTTAATTATGACTTTATACAGACGAACGTCTTTTGTAAACAAAAGGGAAGAAGCTGACTGGGGAAGGGGATATCCCATCTTCACCCAAGACTGCAGGACACCTGAACAGGATGTGGTAGACATCAGCTTCCGTTGCAGCATCCCACTCACATGTTGCCGAATCGGAGACGTTGATCCGCTGTAGATGTTGATGTTGTGAGTAAGAGGCGTGAGTGAAGCGACGCCGAATGATGGCTCAATTTGCGGATCGGTTTAGATGGGTCCTCATAAACCACGGCCTTGCAGAAATCCGAGGTTGCTGCACTGCGTAAGAAGCGCCTTTCATTTGCTGGGAAACGTTCCACATCTGTTGCCACTGTTGTTTAGCGTGTTCCGTGACCGCAGAAAGGAAGTCTGTTTATGGTAGCTGCAGGTTAATGACAGCGCCTAAGGATGCCGCTTGTTTGGCCAACGTATCAACTCCCTCATTGTAGCAGATCCAGTGTGGTCGACTACAACTAAGAGTACTCCATCAGCACGTTTTGATTTAACCCTTTTAGGACCTTCACGCACAACTGTGCGGTTCTGGTTTTGCGAGTTATATTTCTGAAACATAATATTTTTATTAGCAAGTCGGGCCCGAAGGTCTTGGAGTAAAGCTCTCAACTGGAAAACAAAGGGTCGTGGGTAAGAAAACCGGTCGGGCTACAGATTTTTTCAGTCTGCACTTTAACCCATCCTTCAGCTCTCAACGATGTGAGGAGTCGCCAGAAACGACACGTGGTTCGGATTCTGCGTCAAGCTGTAGGTCCCCTTTCCTTTCCCCGGTTGGATAACTGGGGTAGGCTAGGGACACGCAAGTCGCCGAAGTGGCGTCCATTTGAAAGACTTGCACCAAGCTAATGACCCACATAAAAATTATTATTCTTACTCATTAGCAAAAATTCATAAAAATTGTTTGGTTCCTTGTTGTCACGGAAAGTCGAAGACAAAACATAGCTCTGTTTCTCTGTGATCCACGCTACGAAGTTAGGGCCTGCATCACAAAATCACGGGTGGATTATGGCAACGTGAGCAACATGTTTTAGTTCTATGTTTCTACACTGGGTGGCACCAGCAGTAGGCGAACGTCCAGTACAAATACAATAGCGGCAAGAAAGTGCACATTCGAAGGTTTGCCTATATTGTTGTTATATAAATTTGGCTTTGTTCATTTCAATGACATAGTGGTACCGTGGATAGATCATATTATTAAGTATATATTAAATTATTCTTTTTTTATTATTATTGGAGGTATAATCTGAAATATTACCACATGCACAATTGTGCGTGTAGGGTGTAATTGATTTTATACGCCTCTGTGATGTAATTATGCCATTTTTCAAAATATCATCCAATCACGAACTTAAATATGAAAATTACTGGTGCAATTTCAGCACTTCTGAGTGATTCTGTAATCACTATTTTACTTAACTCGTCAGTATTTAAGCAGTGAAGACGATACCCTCGATTCCACTTGGCTCCCAACTGCAAAGAAGAATGCTTAAAACTTAAGTAAAAGTTCGTCTTGATCATCCTCCTCAGATGAAGATTTTGGAGAAAATCTGCAATGAAATGCAATGAGAAAGATGGACATGGCATGTGTGAATTCATGGGTTTAGTACAGTAAAGCTAATAAGTGCGACGAAAAGACAATCATGATCTTCTTCAATCCCAGATGGTTCTGGAGGATACCTGGTCTCACCACCAAATGAAATGCCATTCATCAGACGAAAAGCATGACGATCTTAACACAACTCGAAAGAAATGGTTCACCTTGCACAGACAAGCGACTGGACAAATATGATCATTGGCCTGTTGTTGATGAAACCTAAAAGATGTGCTCGCAGAAGCGTCGTAAGTGGAGAAAAAAGTACTTGTGTTTTCAAAAGATGCAAACTTTTTTTGCTTGTCTCGTGTGAAGAAATGAGTATGACGACATGTTACTGTAACATTGTGTAGATCGTAAAAAATATGGAATCAATCTGAGATCCTTTGTTGATGAGTGCTATTGACAAAGGATCTCATATTGATTCCATATTTCTAAATTTTCAGAAGGCTTTTGACCCTGTACCTCACAAACGGCTTATAATCAAAATGCGCGGTTATGGAATATTGCCCAAGATTCGTGACTGGACAGGGGATTTCCTATCAGAAATGACACCTTTTGTAGTCATTGATGGTAAGTTATCGACTAAAACAAAGGTGACATCCGTCGTTCCATAGGGTAGTGTTATTGGTCGTCTGTTGTTGCTTATCTACATAAACGATCTGGGAGAAAATCTGAGCAGCTCTCTTAGGTTGTCTGCCGATGACGCCGTCATTTATCTTCTAGTAAAGTCATCTTAAATCAAAACCAACTGCATAACGGTCTAAATGAGATATCAGTATGGTGTAAAAATTGGCAATTGACTCTAAATAATGAGAAGTGTGAAGTCGTCCACATGAGTAAGATAAGAAATCCGTTAAACTTTGTTTAGAAGATAAATCAATCGAAAGTGAATGTCGTAAACTCTACAAAATACCTAGGAATTACTATTACTTCAGACTTAAATTGGAAAGAACACGTAAATAATGTCGTGGGAAAGGCGAACCAGAGACGGCGTTTTATTGCCAGAAACCTTGAAAGATGCAACAGAACTACTAAGTAATCTGCATACATTACGATTCTCCGTCCTTTTATGGAGTATTGCTGCCCAGTGTGGGATCTTTATCAGGCGGGTTTCACGGAAGACATCGAAAGAGTCCAAAGAAGGGCAGCTCGTTTCGTATTGTCACGATACAGGGGAGACAGCGTTACGGAAATGATACAGGATCTGGGATGGGAATCACTACAACAACGGCGCTTATCGCTGCGGCGTGTGCTACTTACCAAACTCCAATCGCCAACATTCTCCTCCGAATGAAAAGGTATATTATTGACTCGTACCTACAAAGGTAGAAATTATCATCAGAATATCATCATCATTATCATCATCATTAGAGACTGATTATGCCTTTCAGCGTTCAGTCTGGAGCAAAGTACCTCTAATAATATTCCTCCGTGATCCCCTATTCAATGCTGACATTGATTCCTCGTCTGATGTTATGCCGTTTACTTCAAAATCATTCATCACCGAATCTAAGTACTTTCTTCTTGGTCTACCTCGACTCCTCTTACCCTCCGCTGCCGAGCTCATGAGTCTCTTAGGTAAACTTGCTTCTCCCATGCGTGTAACATGACCCCACCATCTCAGTCTGTTCGCTCTAACTGCTTCATCTATGGAGTTTTTCTTTGATTTCCTCATTATGGACACTCTCCTGCCATTGTTCCCATCTATTAGTACATGCAATCGTT
The DNA here is from genome assembly GCA_026315105.1 of Locusta migratoria. Classification (NCBI taxonomy): domain Eukaryota; kingdom Metazoa; phylum Arthropoda; class Insecta; order Orthoptera; family Acrididae; genus Locusta; species Locusta migratoria. The sequence continues at coordinate 27,928,122 of CM048753.1, forward strand.
CTTCTACTTTCATATTTGTAACCTCTATTTTATGCAATTTTTATAGGTTATGGGACCGTCTTATGCAACCGTAAATTAGTCTACATTAGACCAGATGCGTTTTCCTTTATTCTAAAGCATCTTCAGTGGTCAGGAATTTTTTATGTTTTCATGTGTGACTTGAAGCACATTGCCACTTGCTGTCACTGCTTATATTTACACTGTTTACACTTTTTACCTTACGAATAACGTTACCTGTATCCGCCCAACTTTCACTCCCATACAACAAAGTTGGTCGAGAGATAGAGCAGTGCACTGCTGACGTAGTCTTGGTACTTACTTCCTTCTTGCAGAAGAGAGTAGATCTTAGCTGAGCACTCACTGCATTAGCTTTGCATCAGAATGAAATACGAGAAATCAGAGCTCGAACAGAAATATGTTCTTTGTTCCCAGGCCGTGTTCGATAATGAAATGGTAGATGAATAGTGAAAAGGTGGTTTGATTAACCCTCTGCGAATGTGTTTTGCACAGCATCCCATGTAGATGTAGTGAAGGTACGAACCACACAATTGTGTGGGTTTTGTTTTGATTTGATTTTCTCAGGGAAGCCAAAACAGTCTTGCTCCAACCCGCCACTGCCCGCACCGAAACTAAGTTTATTGTGCGGTATCGCTCCCTGTATATCTAGTAAAGCCAACCAATGCCCTTGAACAGTGCAAGGAGTCCCTTTACCAGTTCTTTATTAGACACAATTTCTTCGGGTCTGGTTGTCCCAAATGTTCTGTGCCTTTTACTCTCCAATGCAATACATCCGAAGATTAGATGTGATGCAGTTTCATCACCGCCATCAAAGATCCTACATTTAGGGTCCTCTTCTGTTATTCCCATTGTATGTAGGTATTTTTGAAATTCCCATGGCCTGTCAGCAATCCAACCATGAGTCTAATCTCTCTCCTGTTCAGGCCCAGGATTGCAGAGTTTCTTTTAAAACATGGCTTTGGCATCATTACCTTGCCACGTTTTTGTTGACAGACTTTGGTCCAATATTCTACGTGCTGTCTTCTGAGCCAGTTACGTAGCTCCAATTTGATCATTGCCTTGGTGATTGTCAGGACAGGTTCCGGTCCAATAAACGTAGTCTCTGCCCCCATCCTGGCTAATCTGTCGGCATGTTCGTTGCCACTGATCCCCGAGTGGCCAGGGACCCACAATAGATTTACCCTATTGATTTTCCCTAGCTCCACCAGAACCCTGTGACATTCTAAAACAATTTTAGACCTTGTTGCAGGAGCTGCCAGTGATCTCAGGGCTGCCAGGCTGTCTGAATAGATATAGATGCTACGGTCTTTGTAGCACCTACGCAAATTCTCCTCCACACACTCGCTGATGGCAGTGATTTCAGCCTGGAATACTGAGGCCAGTTTTCCTAGAGAGATGACGCCCTCCAGTCTTGGCTGCACCCCGTATACCCCAGCCCCAATTGTGTGGGAAGAATATTTCTGGAAATTTTTGAATATCAATTTATTTTATTTTTTTTGTAATGAATTACTTTATGTATTTAGTATCTTAGACGTCTCTCTCTATATATTAATGTCACATCACCTACAACTTCGGGTCTGAAAGAATTAAAATCGCTAGTAATAATAAATCCACTGTTAAATAGAGAGATAGCTTTTTATTTATGTTGTAGACACATTAATACAAGAGACAGTTATAATTACGTAGGCTTCCGCGGCCAGAGTCAGATGACATAAGTTTTCTGGGTGTTGTACCGCGTCATTATGTAAGGCTATTACTTAAATAACTGACCCTTTCGGCCAACGTTACAGTGGCCTTCATCTGGGTATACTGATGTGAGCTGGTTGCTACTACACTTTATATTACTTTCATTTAGACATTACTTCATAATTTTTAAAAATAAGCGATGTTGTGGTGAATTTTTGGCGGAAGAATGGAAGTTTATTTTGATAGGATGCTGAGGTGAAGGGAGTGGGGGTTAGCCGTTGCTTCTTGCATAGCGAGACATGATTGGTGTTCATCGGCGAATGGGGTGAGGGCTTCCGTTTCTCTCTTGCTGGCAATTGCTTACAAGTGACGCTCGCGTGTTGTGTTGTCAGTGCGGCCTATTTCCCTGTGATTGCTGGTAGCCAAGAGGGGGCAAGCCTGAGTCCAAACTTCTCTATTCAATAACATCACTTATAGACTCTGACTATAACTTGTTAGTCATGAAATGTAGGCTGAAACTGAAAATTGCAGAAAGGTAGGAAAATAAGGAGATGGGACTAAGATAAATTGAAGGAACGTGAAGTTCTGGAGAAATTCAGAGGGAGATTTAGGCATCAATTGACAGAAACAGGGGGAAATAAACCAGTAGAAGAGGAATGGGTAGCATTGAGAGATGAAATAGTGAAATAAGCAGAGGACAAAGTAGATAGAAAGGCAAGACCTACAAAAAATCCTTGTATATCACAGGAAATACTAAATTTAATTGATGAAAGGAGAAAATATAAAAATGCAGTAAATGAAACAGGCAAAATGGAGTACAGACGACTAAGAAATGAGATTGACAGGAAGTGCAAAATGGCTAAGCAGGAGTGGCTAGAAGCCAAATGAAAATCTGTAGAAGAATGTATAAAAATGGGAAAAGTAGATACCGCCTACAGGAAAATAAAAGAGACACTTGGGGACAAGAAAAGCAACTCTACGAATATCAAGAACTCAGATGGGAAACCAGTTCTCAGCAAAGAAGGGAAAGCTGAAAGGTGGAAAGAGTACATAGAGCAGCTCTACAAAGGAAATGAACTGAGAGACGATGTTGTAGGAAGGGAAGAAGAAGTAGATCAAGATGAAATAGGAGATACTATACTGAGAGACGAATTTAACAGAGCCCTGAAAGACCTAGGTCGGAACAAGGTCCCAGGAGTAGACATACACTCAGAGCTACTAAAGTCTCTAGGAAAGCCAAAAAACTATTTGAACTGGTGTGTAGGATGTGTAATCCCCATTCCAAAGAAAGCAGGCGCAGACAGGTGTGAAAATTACAGAACCATCAGTTTGATAAGCCATGGTTACAAAATTTTAACACGAATTATCTACAGGACAATGAAAAAGCTGGTAGAAGCTGACCTCGGGGAAGATCAGTTTGGATTCAGGAGTAATGTAGAAACCCGGGAGGGAATACTCACTCTACGTCTTATCTGAAGGTAGATTAAGGAAAGGCAAAACTACATTTATAGCTTTTGTAGATTTGGAGAAAGCTTTTGACAATGTTGACTGGGATACACTCTTTCAAATTCTGAAGTCAGCAGGGGTAAAATACAGGGAAAGGAGAGTTATTTACAACTTGTACAAAAGCCAGACCGCAGTTATTAGACTCGAAGGGCATGAAAGGGAAGTATCAGTTGGGAAGGGAGTAAGACAGGGTTGTAGCATTTCTCCAATGTTGTTCAATTTGTACATTGAGCAAGCTGTAAAGGAAAGCAAGAAGAAATTTGGTGAAGGAATTAAATTTCAGGGGGAAGAATTAAAAACATTGCGTTTTGCCGACGACATAGTAATTCTGTCAGATACAGCAAAGGTCCTGGAAGAGCAGTTGAACATTAACAAGAGCAAAACTAGGATAATGGAGTGCCGTCTAAGGAAATCGGGTGATGCTGAAGGAATTAGATTAGGTAACGAAAAAATAAAGCTGGTAGATGAGTTTTGTTACTTGGGTAGTAAAATAACATATGACGGTCGCAGTACAGAGGATATAAAATGTACAATGACAATGGGAAGAAAAGCATGTTTGAAAAAGAGAAATTTGCCAACATCGAATATTAATTTAACTGCAAGGAAGTCTTTTCTGAAGGCATTTGTGTGTAGTGTTGCCTTGTATGGGAGTGAGACGTAGTCGATAAGGTGTGCTGAAAGGAAGAGGATAGAGGCTTTTGAAATGTGGTGCTACAGAAGAATGCTAAGATTACGTGCTGAAGATTAGATCGCATAACTAATGAAGAGGTACTGAACAGAATTGGTGAGGAAAGGAAATTTTGGCATACCCTGAGTAAAAGAAGGGATCGCTTGGCAGTACACATTCTTAGACATCGAAGAATCGTAAATTTAGCATTGGAAGGAAGTGTGTGGGGTAAAAATCGCAGAGGGAGACCAAGAGACGCGTAGAGTAAACAGATTCAAGTGGATGTGGGTTGTCGTTCTTATGAGGAGATGAAAAGGCTTGGTCAGGATAGGGTATTGTGGAGAGCTGCATCAAACCAGTCTCCGGACTGAAAACCATAACATCGCTTATTTTTAAAAATTATGATGTAATGTCTAAATGAAAGTAATATAAAGTGTAGTAACAACCAGCTCACATCAGTATACCCAGATGAAGGCCTTACATAATGACGCGGTACAACACCCAGAAAACTTGTATGTCACAAGAGACAGTTGTTCACCGCGGGCCGGTGTAGTCGGAGCCGCGCAGGCGCTGCTCGGTCCAGCGGTCGATCCTCTGGCGCATGGCGGCGGACAGCTCGCCCACTGCACCTCCCACCTTGCCGCTGCGGATGAAGTGCCTGCCGCTTCGCGATGCGGGCGCCAGGCCAGTCATCTTGCGGACGGCCTCGGCCACCTCCTGGTGGTTGGCGTGCGGGTTGGCCCGCATCTTCTCCACGCTCAGGTGGTCCAGCATCCGCGGCACCTGCTCCTCCGGCACCGGCCTGTCCAGGAACTCGCCCACTCTGCGGATCACCGACGCCAGGTCCTGCGGAAAGCGCGCAAACGTTCTTTAAATAGCACACCCAGGGAACGTTTGGCCCACTTTAGGTTACGGTAGTGACACTAAAAGTGGGCCTTTGCGATCGTCTTTTGACAGCTCGAAATTTAAATGAAAATAACGGTTGAACTATTCATCTGGCACAAAAATTGAATAACGCAATTTGTAGAGGAGAAAATTATCTACAACTTTGCTCTCTTATGTTTTTTTCATATCTCGTAGCGTTTCAGAGATATTTGAAGACTACACGGAAAGAAGGGGTTAAGTCCATTTTACAGACTTTTTAGGAGAGTAATTTCAAAGTTTAAAACGTTACAGTTTCACTGGTTATTGACATACGCTTCTGTAATTTATACAGTACATTCTACGACCTTTCTTTAGTATTCCCTGAAAGAATAAAACAATATTTTTTTTAAAACTTCGTTTTTAAGGAATTCCTGATAGTTTCTAATCTTTTCTTTGAAATACCATGCAGTGATATAAAGGCCTTTTGGCAAACAGGCAATTCTGTCGCAGTATCGTCTCTCATTATTCTGACCTTGTAATGAAATGTATAATCACGCAAAGTAGCTACTGCCTTATCTCTGTGAGGCCTACGCCGTTGTACACTGTCAAAAGAAATCACTCCTGTCAGGTGACAACTTTGCTCATTCCAGTCCTTCAGCAAATTGAATTTAGACATTAATGTAGATTTCTCTGTATTAGTTAGCAAATCAGTACAATGCTCCCCTATTTCATATGACATTCCTCTTAGCTTTTTAGATATTTCAGACTGTCTACCAAAGCTCTGTCTTTTTCTAGACTTACCACTGCAGCTTGAATCTGGATCTTCCATCGCCAGTTGAAACACCGTCCTCAGTTGGATATCACACGAAATTCAGTCTACCACACCCCAAAGAATTCAAGTGAATGTCAAGGCTACTCTGTATTAGCACAAATCACGACACGATATTCTGTTCTGCCACAGCATAAAGCAAAGAAGCTAATCTGAAATCTGCTCTGTGTTTGCTTCGACAATACATATGAAAATCAACAATGACATTGCATTTAACGATGTCAACAATGATACTGCCGTAACAGCAGGAAAAAAAATACAGCTGACTGCTGAGAAATCGACACCGGCTGGACTTCACCCTTTCTTTCCGTGTTTCGGATGGACTTGACCCGTTTTATCAGTGTATACCATATTTTGTTCTCGCTATAACTCAGTGACTAAACCCATTACATTCATTTAAGTACACCCAACTGAAAATACATCTGATGAACTTCATAAGGATACCAGTAACTCATTTTCGTAAAATTTGGACTTAACCCCTTCTTTCCGTGTAGTCTTCATTTACAAAAAATCGCACTGACGTGTTTTACGGCCCACTTTGGATTTGTAGTTTTATAAGTCTTTGCAAACATTTTGGAACAAAATAATAATCTAAATAAATAAAAATGAATTAATAAGAGTGTCTGAAACCCTTTCAGGAAAAAAAGAACTTTAGTCAGTGTCGGGTTCCGAACCAGTGACCTTTAGAATCACAGTACAACGTGTTGCCCACTACGCTACTGCTAGTTTTTTTTCTTTTTTGCTTTATGGTCAATTCTGTTCATTGCGGACGCTGATCGTATTTGTTGGTTGATGTTCAAAGTGTTCTTGGCTCAGTTTTTTTTTATTACAGAGGGCGTTTTTTCATTACTAACGTAGTTTTTGTCCGACATATTTCAAAAAGCGTGGTTCTGGTCTCTGGTAGCCAACAATCGTCTCTAAAATTTGGTGCCGATCGGTTGAACGGTTCAACCTACAAAATGGGAACACGTTACAGGCAGACAGACATCGTCAAATCGCCGTTATTTTTGCAAATATCACTGCAACGATGCAAGAAATGAAAACAACATAATACAGCGACGTTGTAGAGAATTGTCCCCTCTACCAATTAGGTTATTCAATTTTCGTGTCAGATGAACGGTTCGTTTGAAATTGCAATTATAATACAAACGGATTTTTTTGGTATTACTACCGTATTTCTTGTCCGAAAAATTTGAAAAAGGGAGGTTCTGGTCTCTGGCGGCCTACAATTATGTCTGTAAAATTTGGTGCTGATCGGATGAACGTTTCGTCTTAAAAACAGGGAACACGTTACGGACAGACAGACAGACAACACATACATCCCAAAATCGCCGTTTTTTTTTTTTTTTTTTTTTTTTTTTTTTTTTTTTTTTTTTTTTTTTTTTTTTTTTTTTTGAAAATATCTCTGAAACGATACGAGATATGAAAACAACATAACAGAGCAAAGTTGTAGAGAATTTTATCCTCTATAAATTAGGGTATTCAATTTTCGTGTTAGACGAATGGTTAAGGCGTTATTTTTATTTAAATGTCGAGCTGTTAAAAGACGATCGCAAAGGCCCACATGTAGTGTTACTACCGTAACCTAAAGTGGGCCAATAACGGCGATTTTGGGATGTATGTATGTCTGTCTGTCTGTCCGTAATGTGTTCCCTCTTTTCAAGACCAACCGTTCAACCGATCAGCACCAAATTTTACAGACATGATTGTAGGCCGCCAGAGACCAGAACCTCCCTTTTTCAAATTTTTCTCACAAAAAATACGGTAGTAAAACGAAAAACTGCCCTTTGTAATATAATTGCAATTATAAACGAGCCGTTCATCTGACACGAAAATTGAATAACCTAATTGGTAGAGGAGAAAATTCTCTACAACTTAGCTCCCTTACGTATTTCTCATACCTCGTATCGTTTGAGAAATATTTGCAAGAATAACGGATATTTGACACCCTCCATTGAATTAACGAAAATCAGCCGTTCAGAGATGTCACGTGATATTACAGGCGTATTTGATGATTTTCTTATTGTAACTTACACGTTGTCATTTCAACGGCACACTGAGGAATTAACAAAAACGCATCGTTTTTCGTACGATAAATGATAATCTAATGTCTACAAATGCCATATTAACATCAGTTAACTACGGCCATAAATAGTATGAGATTAATGAATTCCTGTTTTGATTTTTAGCCGTAGCGTAGCGGGCTAGGTGCTGGACTGTAGCGCGAAAGGACGGTGGTTCGAAACCCGCTGCTACTTAACTTTTTCTTCCTAAAAGGTTTCAGACTCTCTAATTAATTAATTAATTATTATTTAGATTATTATTTTGGTCCAAAATGTTTACAAAAACTTATAAAACTACAAATAATTGAAGAAGAAATAATTGGTGAGAATACACGTGGAGAACAAGAGATATTTTTGTTGGGAAAAATAACAGTGGTCTACTGGACAAGAAATGGTTTGTATTACATTATTTGTTTGATTTTTACTTAATTCGTCGGTAACAATGCTCATGGAATAGGATTATTTTGATTCTGATTAAAATGCATTACTTATATTACTCACGAATTTCTATGTCGCCCTCTTCATGTGTGACTTGTAGCACATTGACACTTGCTGTCACTTTATATTTTCACAATTACACTTTTCTTTTCTGTCTCTCTCTCTCGTTTTTATTTTATTTTATTTTATTTATTTATTTATTTATTTATTTATTTATTTTTTTTTTTTTTTTTTCGCGGTCAGAATATTACACACAAAGTTGCTAGCAGACGCCTGTTTTGACAGAATCGAAACAAAATCACATCTCACAGCTCCAACCAAAGAAATTATAAACAAATAAAACACACACACACGCGCGCGCGCGCGCGCGCGCGCGCGCGCGCGCGCGATAAACAAAAACAAAACAAACGATATACATAGCCTGCCAGGCCACAGAAATGGCTATTTTCCAAAAACTGTTGTAAGAAGTGTAACCGTAAAAAGTGTAAATGGTGTGAGTATAAACAGTGTAAATACAAACAGTGACAGCAAGTGGCAATGTGCTACAAATCACACATGAAGAGGACAACATAAAAATTCCTGAGTTATATTAGTAATCTACGTTATTCAGAATCGATACAATCCTATCCATGAGCACTGTTATCGACCGAATTTAGTATAAAAATCAATCAAATAATGTAATACAAACCATTTCCTTTACAGCTGACCACTGAAGATGCTTTAGAATAAAGCGAAACGCATCTGGTCTCAATTAGATAATTTACGGTTGCATAAGACGGTTCCATAACCTATACAAATTGTATAACTGCAACTGCTGAAAAGGAGGCAAAAACACAAAGAAGAATTGTGTATAGTAAATTTGTTTGCTTACATCTGACTGTAAGAGACAAGTAACTTAAAGTTAGTGGTGAGATGGATATTTACAGATATGATACTTTCACTTACATTCCAAATTAAGGCATATGTTTCCGTTCAAAATATTTACCACATACAGTTAAAATACGTTGCAACTATCGCATTTTCTGGTTTTTAAATGGTACGTTCACACACGTTTACGCTAACGAAGCGTTGCTTTCGAAAACAGTTACGGAACATTGTTAAATTGCGATACGGTACATCCCGTATTCCTCCCCCCCTCCCCCTCTAACATGTCACATCTCTTACACACGCCATATTTCAGAGTAGATTTATACGTCAAAAATGCGTTTAATAACTATGAACGTCTGCTTTCGTTAGATAACGACTAAATCAAGGCTCTTTGGTATCTTGCACTTCGAAATAAAGTGTATGTTGCATGCTAAGTTTTGAATTTAATGCTTTTCATGTACGTCTTCTTTCCTGTTCGCATTCTTTGCGAAGTTCAATTCATTATCCCTTTTTCTTTTCCCAGACATCCTGTTCATGGCTTAGGCCTACACATTCCCGCGTTGACAGTAACATTTAAACATTGAGCTAATGTGAAATACTATAATATAAAAACCACTAGCTGGGTAAAGCCAGCTGCACTCATGCAGCACGTAAAACACAATTAACAGCCCTTAGAATCACTATTCAATTGGTCAAAATAAAGAAAGTAGCTTATTTTAAACATACTGTATGTCGTCTTATTGTTAACTATCTGCAGCAAAATTAAACTTTTGCTTACTTGTCTAGGCCTGTATTTTCATTACTACCTCTATGTGAGCATAAATATTTCTAATGTAAATAAAACGAAGGTTTTCTTCTTAACTTTACACACATTTTGGCGTCCATACTCTGGAATTTACAAGCCAACTTTTACGCTGACCTATGTTTGAAGGAAACCGATAAGACTTATAGCGACCATGTCTGCTATTATTTGAGCAGTTTGCAGCACCACAACCAACCATTTCACACTGTGAAACAATAAAACCACAAAATATTCACTGATTCACTTCGCTACTGCACTGCCTCCAGATTGGGAATCAAAATGGCGGATTGCTCAGCTCGGTATATCCAGTGCTTCCGTTGAGCCTGTGGGAGAAACATTGCGTAACTTGAGGCCAACCATGCGCCTACACAATGAACATTAATTGGTTGCCAGTAGCCGCGGTGGAGTAACCGAGCGGTCTAAAGCGTCTCGCCGTGGAGGTTCGAGTCCTTCCGGGGCATGGGTGTGTGTGTTGTCCGTAGTTAGTTTACCTATGTTTAAGTAGTTTGTAAGCTACGGACTGATGACCACGCAGTTTGGTCCGATAGATTTACAAACATTTTGACTGCCAGTACGGTAGTAGAGAGGGGTGCGCAGAAAGACTGTAAACTAGGCCGCCTTGCTACATGACACGAACGAGGGGAGTCCCAGGGTTCGGGAATAAGGTTTTGGATGAGGCGTGTTTGCAGTACGATCCCATACTGCTACAGTGTCCCAGCCATACAGTCAAATCGCCAACCAGTCACGAGAATAACGATCCGAAACTGTTGGTCCTATTGACATAATGCGAAAGTATAGTCCAAACGCTGTAATTAATTATTTATTTATATATCACACAAGATATATTTCGGGATTAAATGCCATCGTCAGGCGTTTCTGCAGAAACATTTTCTTATATGAGTATGTATCCAAATGCTACATAAATAGATTTACGTCAATGACATTTTACATATTTCACTTAGAAAGTGTGCAGTACGTACCGTATTTAGTGGTTGCAAGTGCTTCAACTGACTATTTATTAGGTGATGTTTTACATTTTATTTATGAATTGTAGCCAGTTACAGCATCTGTCAATACCTCAGAATACTATACGTTTACAAATATTTACAAATTCTTCTTTCAGAGAGAAAATATAGAAGTTAAAAGATACGGCATTATTTTCTTTGTTGTCTATGTTGTTATTAGCGATTAAGGTTAAAAATTTATTAGAAATTTTGGAGGATATTACAGATTATACATTTATATTTGACATGGTTGTCTTTATTTCGTCTTTGGTTGATTTTAACATTACAGTAGGATCAACCAAAGACAATTCCTTGATGCGGTGTATTTGTCAATATACTGTAAAAAAGGTAAAGCAGTCAACAATCCGAAGATTGGTTTGAACACCACAGTGCTTTACTAGGCATGGTCCTGTTTGGAGGTGGTATGCCGTTGCCTTCCTCCGACCTTCGAACTGACTTACCCAGTCAGTTATAGGGGGACCTACAGTTTAACGTGGGTTCCGAACCACGGTGCTACTCGGTATTTTTCACATGAGCAACACTGCCAGAGGTGAAAGAAGTGGAAAGTGACAGATAAAAATCCTAGAACCTGGCGGGGATCGAACCCGCGACCTTTGGATTTGTAGTCTGGCACTCTACCACTGTGCAACCGAGGCGCACTGAACGACATCAAATTCTACTCTAAATACTGTATGCTTCGGAATGTTTTGCAGTGTTATGATATTTTGGGGCTGTTAACTGCCACGAGGCAATTCCTTATTTTTGTAACCTATTTAGGATACAATCTGAGTAGCTCTCTTAGACTGTTCGCAGATGATGCTGTCATTTATCGGTTAGTAAATTCACCAGAAGATCAAGAGCAACTGCAAAATGAGTTATGTTACAACCCGACTCAGATGTAAACAACAACCAATTTATTCCTCTAATCGGTGTAGTCTGAAACAAGTAATGTAACTGTCACAACGTGTGGCCGTACAAGTCCGAGGCCACAACTCACAAACACGAACACTTCTCGTATTGGAGAGCACGATCCTCCGAGACGACGGCCTTGTGACTGCCGCTGGTGAGTCTGCGCTGGCCTTATAGTAGGGTCAGCTGGTTCCTACAACTAGCACGGAGGGTTCTTATTCCAGGCCACGCCAAGTATCGCACTAGTAGTGCCCCCTGTTAGAGAGCTTCGAGCTATCGCAGTGTGGCTCTCTCTGGTTGTTTTGCAATTACAGTACCAAACTCCTACGGAGCTGGCAACCCGTAGCGTTGTGCTGTTGGAAGGGTAGTCGAAGCTGCAGGCTTCGAGTACCGCGGTCGTAGCAATTTAGATATCACGATGGTGCAAAAATTGGTAACTGATCCTTATTAGTGAGATGTCATGCATATGACCACTAAAATAAATCCTTCAAACTTCATTTACACGATAAATCAGTCAAACCTACAGACCTCCAATTCAACCAAATACCTAGGAGTAACGATTACGAACAACTTAAATTGGAAAAAACACATAGAAAATCTTGTAAGGAGGACTAACCAAAGGCTACGTTTAATTAGCAGAACAAACAGAAGATACAACAGTTCTACTAAAGAAACTGCCTACATCACACTTGTGCATCCTATTCTGGAGTATTGCTGCGCATTGTGGGATGCCCAACAAGTGGTACTGACAGACAATTTACGATTTAGGGAGAGTTCAGTTCGAGGAGGGGAAAGTGTCACGGAAATTATGCATGAGTTGGGGTGGAAATCATTAAAAGAAATGCGTTATTAGTTGTGACAAGCTCTATTTCCGAAATTTAGTTTATCAACATTCTCCTTCGACTGCGAACATATCTTGTTAGCACCCACCTACATAGGAAAACATTATCATCAAAATAACCTCTTTGTTAAGAGGTAGTACTATCAAAACTGCCTAAACAAAAAGTTATGTTCCAATATCAGACATGAGTTTTACTATTAAATAATGTTATTCACTTACAATACATAGCCGGCCGCGGTGGCCGAGGGGACTGAGGCGCTCCAGTCACGGTCTGCACGGCCACTATGGTCGGGGTTTCGAATCCCCCCTCGGGCATGGATATTTGTGCCGTCCTTAGTGTTAGCTAGTTCGTAAGTAGTTTGTAAGTTTAGGGACTGATGACCCCGTAGCTAAGTCCCATAAGCTGTACAAACAGGCAGGCCTTAACAGGCTTACAATTCATAACTCATAAGTATCCGCTGCGTCCGGGTTCCCAGTTTTCATAACAAGAGTTAACAGCGCTTTGTTTTCTTCATTCTCAATCTATTGGGAAACGAACCATTCTAAATCCTGTTCTGGAATGATTAGAACAATTTATGACAGTACAGTCACCCATAATTTCGTGCTGTAGTGACTAGAAGCAAATCCTATATCAGTGCAGCATGTTTAAACTTAAGAGCTATGGGAAACAAAATGGCGGACGCAGAAGCTCGTATTCAGAGGTTACTGGACTGCACTGTGTGACATTGCTGAGGCCCTCTCTTTAGACAGTGCTTAATCAGCGCACAAGAAAGTAAATGAAGTAGTGGCAACTGAAACTGGAAGTTCCAGAAGTTCGGCGTCTATCACATGACGCACACTCACTGACGCTTTAAGAAAGTAATGGAGTAATGGTGACCTTCACTACCTCTGTTCACAATGCATAATTTCCTAGGGCGCCCCCTCACTAGAAGCATTATAGGTATAAACGAAAGTTTTTCTAACTATAGTCCACATCACATAGGAAAGCGGACTAGTTTTCGGCCGTTATGCGCATCCCTATCCATTACGGGACCGGCAGCCAATAATATTCGTTCTCTAGGTGTGTGACCAGCCGCGACTTTCGCAATGTTTCTCCCGTAGGCTCCACTGAAGATCGGTCGTATCTCCTCCCTCCACGCTTTCCTTATCACTCCACCTCTACGCATGGATGCGCCTTCCTACGTGACACCAAGTATGTTGGTTGGAAAAATATACTTACCGCCTTCATCTCTTCAAAACTGTAGAAGAGGACGTTTGGTTCGTTCCTGATGTTCCAGAAATCTAGGACATGGCTCCAGAAAGGACAGTACATCGCTGAAATCAGACAACAATCCACCCAAAGTTACACTTCACATAAAGAAAACAGGTAACATGAGTTTCAGGTCGAACAGGTGAAAATAACACTGCTAGATTAAATGTTTATAATATCCCAATAGGGTAAATAATAAACACACAACTCCTGGAAATAAAAATATTTTGTCAGTCAGACTTGCATCAATATACAGATGTACTTGCAATCAGGATGGGAACAGCATTTTGAATCGGTAAACAGTCTTCTCACGTGGCGTGAGATAAATTTCGTGAGCGTAAGGCTGGGTTATTTCCGTGACGTCACATTGTCGAATTTCACATAGCGGAGCATTCACGGGCACCAAAGGCAGAATTCGGTGTGTGAAGTTCTTGGCTGGCGAATAATTACCTGGTCAGTGAGATGCAAAATTACTGCCTAGCTCGAAAACAAAACCTAGGAGGTGTAAATATGTAGAAAAATACAGATCAGTTTAAGAAATTATATGTGGGACCCACAAGGATCCATGTTAGGGCGATTGTTTTCTCTGGTGTACATCGATGACCTGCCGTCAGTTATACTGCCAGAAGCAGAGTTCGTTTTGTCTGCAGATGATACAAGTATTCTAATAAATAGCTAGTCGTGCATAGTTCTAGAAAGGTCAGATAAAGATATTTTCATGAACATTAATAAATGGTTTAAAGCCAACTCATTGCCATTAAACTTTGAAAAGACTCACTACAGGCAGTTCAGAACATGTAAGAGATTTCTATCCAGCACATACATAAAGTATGAAGAAAGGCAGATAGAAGAGATTAACAGTATAAAATTCCTAGGATAACAGCTTGGTAATAATTTCAGTTGGGAGGATTACATCACAGAACTGCATAAATTACTTAACAAATCTGTATTTGCAATACGAGTGGATCAGACATAGGAGACATAAAAATAAAAAAGTTTGCATACTTCGCTTACTTTCATTCCATAACTCTTCAAGTAAAGCAAAAGTTTTCAGGGTATAAAAGCGTGTAATACGTATTATTTGTGGAGTAAATTCACGGACACCCTATAGAAGCCTCTTCAAAGAACCGGATATACTAACTACTGCCTCTCAGTATATTTATTTCTTAATGAAATTTGCCATAAATAATATATCCCTTTTCCTAACAAACAGCTCAGTTCATACATACAATACTAGGAACACAAATGTACACAAGGACTTAATAGCATTTACTTTAGTTCAAAAAGGGGTCCACTACGACAGCGTAGCTGACTGGCTGCTAGTGATGAGACAGTGGGCCGTGCTCCAGGGGATAGCCACTCGGCCAGTCAGCTACGCTATCGGAGCCTCCGCCCCCGAAACTTTGAACGGTTGTAGCTGCCAAACTAAACGTGATAAAAATGTCATTCAAAATTCTTTGTACACGGCTGATGACAAAAATCCTAGTGTATGATAGAGACAACCATTTTTCCATATAAAAACCATATGTTTGCATAATAATACACTGTATAAGTAATATTACAATGTGTTTGTTGGCTAAAAATACGAGCCCATGACTACCAATCCATTCTGTGAAAACCGAACATCAACCGCACTTTCCGTTTCCGCAATAGTTGCGGTGCTAGTGTTAGGTGATTCACCCTGTATAAATCAATGCTTCAACTGTTCTTTCGGGCTTTCCCATCAATTTTCTCCTTTTCCTAAACCACCCCAATTTTAAAGCGAACAACAAAAATGAAATATATCAAGACAATTAGCGAGGCTAAAGCACGGCAAATGATTTTCACATGTATGAGATAGCTTGAGCATGACGCAGAAGGTTCTCCTCCTTGGAAAAATCAAAAGAACATGATACATATATATATAACTGTATGGATTACAATGAAGACTATTACATAACTGTTTTTTCCATGACTTCATAGAATAATTTTCATGGCACTAGGAGATTATATGGACATTCGCTTGCAGCGAAATGAAAATATCTGCCAACACGGTACTTACGTATGTCTTCCATAAAGAACTCCGCGAACTCGTCAATCTTCATGGAAATATCACCCCACAGATTGAAGTGGTGGTAGTAGGATACAATTGTGTCCTTAACGTTGCGGACTGCGTACATGATCTGAAACGAACGATATCAGCACAGTAACTCACAAATCAAGAATTTCGGTTGTACAAAGTTTGCACTCAGGAGGAGAAGCTGCAAAGAAGAAATGTAAAAGGTGAGTTTCTAAATGGAGACGAAGTGCAGTAAATGTTCTCTGAGACAATTTGATGCTAAATCACAGTGAGATTCAGTTTTTGCAGTTTCTAATATACAGTTCAACAATACCTTACATTTTGATTACTGAGAATGGGTTTATGATAAGTAAAAATTCCATGTTCAGTATCTTGTTCAAAAATTAAATGTTTGTGAATCTATAGGACTTAACTACTCTGGTTATCAGTCCCTAGGCTTACAAACTACTTAAACTAACCTAAGGACAAACACGCACTTCCATTCCCGAGGGAAGACTTGAACATCCGACGGCGAGCAACCTCACGCTCCACAGCGAGGGGCCTTAGACCTCTCGGCCGCTCCACCATGGCTTAATATTACCCATAAGAGTTTTTTCGTCTTGTGCTCGCTGCAATCAATCAATTATTCAACACACGACGCGTTTTATTTGTAAACCATCTTCTGTGGTTCCGTAAATAATATATAGGTTTGTACAATTCGTTTCACTTATAGAGAATAAAACAGTTTTTTAAAACTTTTGTGAATTTTTTGTTTGTTTTTATATTGATGCACAAACTACTCACAGTGTTATTGCCTGTTCCGTACACCCCTTGCTGTTTTTCCGTCTTGTTGACTGTGGTTGACCGGTAGTCATGTGTTTCTTTTTTATTGTACACGGTGTAAAATAATTGTTAAATTGCGGTCACGAAAAAACTGAAAACCTCTTTTTAACAGTTATTGCGGAAGATGATCACACAACCAACCATAGTAAATGCTGTGTTGTTTACCATTAGAACAATATCTGAAATGATTGATAGTTCAACACGATAAGTAACCAATTTTGCTTATCTTCACTCACTTGCAACGTAGGGTGTTATTTTTTGGAGTAATTCCTCTGATTGAAAAAGAGCATTTATTGTGCAGAAATGGACTATTCAAGAAGTATGTGCAATAAGTTCGCGAACTTGTCGATCCCTATTTAGGAGCCTGAAAATTATGTCATTGAACTCTCAAGATATATTTTCTTTAGCGTCATTTCTTTTTAATAATATCTGGTATTTCCCAAGGCTTATTAGTTTTCACACAGCTGGTACTAGACAGAAATCAACTCTCCATTTGGCTCACACCTCCCTGACTAATCTACAGCTAAACTAAAGAGTTTGTTGATAGCTCACTATTTTTTAAGCGAGGAATTCCTAGGATAGTTAAAAAAAATTAAAAATGAAGCTAATTTCTGTGCTCCGTTGTTGGTTCATTTTACGAGGATTGGAACTTAAATAGTGGCAACGCTGCTGTGGAGATACTATGTAATGGAATCTACTACTGTCGCTGATATCACACGTTGTTGCCATCCCTACCTTACCTCCGAGAATATGGACTCGTTCGTCCTACGTGCGCACAATTGCGGGAAACTGAGTCACTTACGAACAAGCGATCTAACGTAACGGTGTAATTACGTTTTCGAAACAGGAATAATGGCGTTTGATCAAGATTGAGTGTAACAGAGGTCGTGTAGCACTACAGTGTCATCAAGGTCTTTAAGAGGTACCTGGCCATCGGCATTGCCGTACAGAACAGTGGCACGTTGGGTGAAAGCCTTCAACGAAGGTCGGCAAACTGTGGCAGACATGCATCGGGTAGGTCGTCATAGCGTCTCTGAAGAAGTGCATACTGTTGCCGCGTTAGTGGACAGTGGTCGACGCCAGACGGTTCTTGAGCTCGCCCACTAAACCGGATTAGCACATTCGACAGTGTTTCGCATCCTGAAAGAATGCCTGCCCATGCGAAAAATTGCATCACGATGGGTTCCGCGTGAACTGACGGAAACACAGGAATTGATGTGTTACGACGCTGCTCAGACGCACTTGGAGCGCTATGAGCATGATGCAGAAGCTTTCGTACGCCGTATGAGACGTGGGCGACATCGTACGAGCCAAAAATGAGCCTCTAATCCAACCAATGGCGCCACGAAAGTCGAAAGTGCGTCAGAGCCCCAGTACGGTGATACTAATGTACGACTGGGATGTTTTAATCCTAACGCATTACGTTCGTCTATGACAGACTGTCATTGGACAGTATTATTGTTCATTTTTTGGACCATCACATGCGACCAGCTTGCGAAACCATCTCATAATTTTGCATGACAATGCGCGGGCGCATAAAATACAAGCTGTGGCTGCTCTGTTCGGTCGGTGGGACTGGGAAGTACTGTACCGTCCACCATACTCTAAAGACTTAAATCCTTGTAACTTTAATTTGATTGCAAAGATGAAGGAACTAGTTCGTGGCATTTACTTCAGAACTCTTTCAGAAATTCGACAGGCAGTAGATCGCTCCATTCGCACCATCAACAGAACAGATTCTACTAACGGTACACTACTCCTTTCACATCGCTGGCAATGGGTTCTACACAACGGAGGTGACTATTATGAATGACAGTAACAGGTGTGAACATGTAACACTTTTGTATCGGTTGTAAATAAACAGTTGCCACTATTTAAGTTCCAACCCTCTTACTTATTCTCAGGCCTAATCTCGGGGAAAAAGCATGAATGACTTTCTCCTGCCACGCGTACGTCGATGTACTACTTGGGCAAAAACATTTAACTTGTAAAGCTATGATTAATTACTACTAGCTTAAACCTGCAGCTCCGCTCGCATGTTGGTTGATTATGATAGATAAGCTATCTTTCAGTAGTGTGCTATGAGATCAAATCACACGTAGAAATGCACTCGCTTCGAAGCATGCAATTACGAAATTCAACAATAATGAATGTAATAATATCACAGATGGATCACTTGATGTAATGCGCGAAACGTCAAATCGACTTTTTTAAAGAGATGTATTAAAAGAAATTTCTTTTTTACTGCTTTTTTTATTTATTCTTATATTTCCTTATCCGTATGCTTATCCTTACAGAGAGAGCTGAAGACACTGTAGCACTGTAGCATCATGTTTCGCTGTACGTAACCTCCTTGCTATAGAGTCGCAAACGTCATCGCTGGCCTTCAGTCGGAATTTTTTTATAATTTGACGACTTTCAACCACCATATATTCCACCCCCTTATAGCTGTCTGCATGGAACTGCTATGGTGTCCAACGGTAGACTTCGGACAACAATTACACACACACCATTCGTTTTCGTTCTGTAATTTTCGCTGCAGAGCGAAATATTCACACACACGCGTACAATTTTATATACACAGATAACTTTCTATCCCAATATACTCCACCCTTTTATCATTATCAACCCTCAAGCAACAATGCAACAAATGAAACCATTTTCAAACAGTAAATATAATTTTCAAAGAAACATTATTGTTCCGCATTTCGCGTTATATTCTTCAAATTACTAAATATCTATCAGATCGCTATAAACCGTGCCTAAAACCTTCCTCAGGTATAAATTGTAACTGTACAAATATTTAAGTCTCTGCGTCTTGTCGTTTGGACATGATAAGCGTACACAGAACAGACATTCACATTAATATATATATATATATATATATTGTCGTTTGGACGTGATAAGCGTACACCGAACAGACATTCACATTAACATATATATATATATATATATATATATATATATATATATATATATATATATATATATATCCGATCACCATAAAACCGTGCCTAAAGCCTTTCCCGGGTAGACACTAGTAGCTGTACAAATTTTTAGATCCTTATGACTTGTGGTTCAGACGTGATAAACATACACCGAACAGACATTCACATTTATAGATATAGATTAATGAATTGTCGGCCAGTAGGACCACGCAAGATACAGTCAATGAATGTCCCTTTGGATGTTTGTTGTTCCTTTATGTCTAAATTTGTTTAGAAAGAAGTCTGTCTCTTGCATTAGACCATGGTATTCCATCCCGTTTTGTAATTTCCCGCTGACAAACTTTCTAATCAAAGCTTTTGTCCGAATACATTTCTATCTGCAACGTCTGCCTGAGTTATACCGGTTAATTTAAGTGCCTTCTTAATCGCAATGATCAATTTAAAAACTACTTGTTTTATCAATCTAGTGAGTGCAATTCTTTTAATGTTTCCATAACATTTTATTTACTTATTACTTTTCAGCCTATGAGTTTCTCCAACAGTAATTTTGCCCCTTATACTGTCCTAATACTCTTTTTAATTTCTATTCCAAAAAGGCATTCAGGTTTGATTATAGTGTTGTAATACCTAAATTTACTGTATTTATAGTGATTTTTATTACTAATTATGAATTCAGTTGCCATTTTTCGAGAGAGAACTTTGTTTGCAGGTTTATTAAGATTATTTTCCTGAAGTATTTAAAGTGACAAATCTTTTTAATACCTCCATCCTCCATATTTCGTATTAAAAAAAATTGCTTGTTGCATGTCAAATATCGTTTGCTTTTTTTTTTTTTTTCATTAAGGTGATTGGTGATTGTAAAAATGTTGAAGTGAATGTAAAGCTATATGACCTAACTGCGGTGGTCATCAATCCCTATATTTATGAACTACTTACCTTATGAATACCAGTAATAACACATTTCCTTGAGACAACATTGCCTCGTTATACCAAAGGTATGAAACATAAGGAGGGACATTGAATTAAAATTTGTACCGTTGCCAGGATTTTTTTTATTGTTATTATTTTTGTGTAAATAAATTACCACCCTTAATACTGTCTCCCACCAGGATTTTATTTAAATGAATTGTAGGTGAGGAATTAACTTCATTTATTTGTTTTGTCTTCCTTCAGGTCATTGGATTCACATGGCCAACATATTGTATTTTCTTTGGAACATTTAAATAAAATATAATTAAAAAGATAATACGAAATATAATAAATCGAACTTAATACATGCTTTGGAAGGATGACAGAAGAGTGACGTCCTCTTCAGATATCGGAAATAAACATTCTTCGGGTCCGACTCTCCGCAACGGGGACCCGGGTATGTCTTCGCGTAAATAATTCTTCCTCCATGTTCGATTTTGGTCCGAATTATTTTTCGTTTTAATCGTCTTCTCTTACCCGTATCGACCCAGTTACGGGGGGCACCTTGATGTGTTGCGTAAGTATTTTGCAAGGTCTGGTGATTGGTCCTGTTCTGCGTTCGTTTCATTGATTTGATCGTGTTGCTTTATACGTCGTGACGAGAATGATAGAAAAACTACTTGGTTAGCAATAGGAATATGTTAAATAACTTCTAGATCCATATAGGAGACTGGGCTCCGCATCTTTCAGCTCCTATCTCCAGGAAGGTTCCAACTGTGGGGCGGATTGGTAAAAATGCTTCCTAAGTAGTTAGCAAAGACAGACCGATACTTTGCGTGCCGTCTCATAATGTCGTGTCGTGTTAGTAAGAACGTCCAGAAATCTATCACGTCCTTCGGTCCGCCTCGCAAAAGATAATGGGTGGCCATGCCCTTTATCCAAGTGACTGCATGCATCTTCGATGATGGGAAATAAGTCGCATCCGGATGGAGTATCATCTTCGTGGTAATCATGTTTGTTGGTACCCAGAGATAAAGGGCTAATATCTGTTGGACTAGGTGCCATACGGCCGCCGCCTCGCCGCAGAGCAGACGGTGTTCGTCGGTGTCGTCTTCGTTGCACCTCAGGCAGAGCGGGGAGTCCACCAGAGAGATGGCGTGGAGTCTGTGACGCGTCGGATATTTACCATTGACAAAGGTATACCAAATGCTGCTCGTTTCTGCGGTGAAGAATGGTTGGTGCACTGAGCGCCATACCGTCGTCCACGTAACCTCTGGTTGGTGGCCTCCGACGACGTTCCGTGGATGTGTTCTCATTAACAGTTGATAAATATCGCGCGTAGCGGGAGCTCTGGTACGAGGAAAGTCGTGATGAATATAACTATATTCAAACAAAAAGAATTTGATGTGTGAGAGCGCTGGTGCTATGTGGGCAAGGAAGATCGGCGGGTGGCGTGAAGTGGGTGCAAGTTCGTCGACCAACAGACCCGTAATACTGTGAAGTCTGTGATTCCAGAGCTTAACGATTGTACGCATATAAAGCGCCGTCGCGCGTGCCAGGACGTTGACCAAGGCTAGACCCCCTCTCCGCTTAGGGAGTGTGAGGGTGTCGTACTCGACCTTGAAGATGTGACCGTTACTGACAAAGTAACCAAAGGCTGCTTATATCTGTCGTGCCATCGCTCTAGGAATTGGTAAAATTTGTGCAATGTGTGTTATACGGGATGCCATATAGATATTTATGAATTTCACCTTCTGTATCATGTCCATCGCTCGCAACAACTGACTTCGAACTCCAGTCCTGATGTTCTGAAGTAGTCGCCGAAAGTTCATGGCTGTGGTACGACGGATGTCTGGAGTGAAAATTATTCCCAGGCAGCGGAGAGTCTCTGTAGTTCTGAATGGGGCTACGCTTCCATCTGGAAGTCCCTGTCCAATGTGTATCGCGCAGGATTTGGCTATATTCATATGGCTACCCGCTCCGCTGCCATATTTCTCGATCAATCGCGTCGCCTCCTGTACCTCCTCTTTGGTACGTATGATTAAGACGAGATCGTCTGCGTAGGCGCGGCAATTGAATGTATGTCCCCGCAGGGTGATCCCTGATAACAGACTCTGCAAGCCACAGAGAAGGGGTTCTAATGCGATGGCATACAGGATCGTTGACAGAGGACAACCCTGTCGTACTGATCGTGCGATTGGTACTGGTTCTGACGTTCGTCCATTGACCATCACCGTCGACGAAGCTCCACGAAGGAGGCGCATAATTACGAGGTCCAAGGCGGGAGGAAAAGCCATCCCTTCCATGACCTTTGCGAGGAAATTGTGGCTCACGCGATCGTAGGCGTGGTCGAAGTCGATAGAAATCATGGCTCCCTGCAGTCGACAGACTGTTGCCGTGGCGATGATGTCTCTGTAGTCAGATAGTGTTGTTTGTATGTTGGTGTCTCCACCCAAGGACGTTTGTGCGGGTGAAAGGACTTCATTCAGGACTCGCCTGAGTCGCATCGCGAGTATCCGTGAAAAAATTTTGAAATCGGAGTTGAGTAATGTTATCGGCCGATAGCTGTCAGGTCGTCTGCCTCCGGCGGGTTTTGGTATCGGAATAATGATGCCTTCCAGAAATTCTGGCGGTGGTGAGGTTGTATTGGACAGTATCTCCTGATACATCTCTCTCCATCGTGGGAGCATCAAGTCCTGAAAGGTTCTGTAGAATTCTAAAGGCAGTCCGTCTGGTCCTGGCGATCGGTTAAGAGCTCCCTTGGCGAGTGCATCAGTGACATCTTCAGTAGAAATGTTGTCTAAAAGAGATTCCGCCACCTGAACATCAAGGGTACGATGGATCGTCCGTGTTACCTCTCTCAATGCCACAACGTTAGGCTCTTCTTCACGATAGAAGTGGCGGTAATGAGCTGCGAAGGCCTTTGTAATGTCCGCCTGTGAGTTCAGTCGGCGACCGTCAGGTAAATCTAAAGAGGAAATCAGCGCTTGTCGACGGCGTCTGAGGTTTGTGACAACGTGATGCATGGAGGGTGTTTCGCCATTGATGTTGTCGTGACAGCGCGCTCGAACCACGACACCCTCCAATTGGCGCCGAGTGAGGGCCAAAATCTTTGCCTTGACACGTTGGGCTTCGACATGACGTTCTGGCGACGGCGGATGTTCCATAAGGTCCCGCAGGATCATGTAATAAAATTCTGTCGTATGTCGGTGCCACTGCACACGTTCCTTGCCATACCGGAGCAGAGTGCGGCGTAAGGCAGGCTTTGCACAGTGTACCCACCACAGAAGAGTGGACGAGTATTGTGTGAGGCGTCTTTCGCAGGATTCCCACGTTTCCTTCACCCTGTCTCGACATTCCGGTTCCTTTAAATAGGCGATGTTTAGTTTCCATTGGCCCCGATGCGCCATATTGTTTGACGTCGAAGGTTTATCGTGCACACGAAAACACTATGGTCTGAGAAGGCTGCAGGCCATCTTTCGGCGTTCAAGACGTCCGAAGTGAGCGGAGAAGACACGTAGATGCGATCCAATCGACTGCCCGAGTGACTCGTGACATGCGTTGTCCGTGCACCACTTCCAGGTATCTGCGAGACTGAGTCTTTGCACCAAGTGTCGGAGTTCGGGACAGGTGGTAAAATTAGGATATTGGTCCTTCTTCGACAGAACACAGTTGAAATCTCCGCCAACAATGATGTTCTCATAACGTCCCAGAAAAAGCGGTGTAATCGCTTCAGAGTAAGACTGGGATCGTTCACGTCGTTTTCGTGTACCGGAGGGTGCGTAAGTATTGACCAGCCTGATTCCTTGTACTGTTAGTCCCAGCCCTCGTTATGACGGCAGGTAAGTGATTTCTTTGACTGCCATGCCATCTCGAACGACGATCGCAGCTCCCGCCTCTCCGTTGGTAGTTGGGGTTACATATGCGGTATAACCATATAAATCGGGCCATATAAATCCGTAGCTCTTGGAACAGCGCAATGTCAATGTCCGCAGCTCGTAGTGTGTCGCGTAGCAATTGAAGTTTTGGATAGGAGCCAATGGTATTCAAATTAATTGTGACGATCCTGTATGCTTGTACGTTGTCCCGCACGTTCATGTGCGTAGGAACGGAAGTCGTTGGGCGCTGCGTGTTTCCTGCTTATTACTCATGCCCGGTTTTCCGGGCCATCCTGTGGCATTTCTTCATCTGGTGGTCCTTCGTCTCCCCAAGAAACGGGGGCAGATCCAGTCATAGTCGATACGCGAGTAGCTGCTCTCATCCCGGTATCCTTTTTGGTTTCTCGAGAAGCATCGGCATCCGGGTCTTCAGAACGCTGTTGTATTCCAGAGGCACTCGGCAAATCGTCCTGCACGTGGTGGGCACTGTCAGCTGCGCTCGAGACATTGTCCTGGGAATCCTCTGGTGCGAGCGGGACAGATTCGTCCTGTAGTCGTGATTCCGACTCTGTTGCCGATGTTTTCCTCCTCTTCTTGCGTCGTTGTGGCGACTTCTGTTTCCGAGGCTGTAGTTCTGAATCAGATGACGGAATGGAGTTGCGACGTTCAGGGACGAAAGCGGCTGTGGGCACGACCGTGGCGTCAATTTCCATGCCAGTGTCTCGTTTGTCGACATCTTCGTCCCGTATCGGAACCTCCGAGCGAGGGATCGGTTGTCGTTGGTACTCGCCGGCCTCATCTCGTCCAGTCGTTGCAGGTTGTGAAAGGTCTTGTGGGAGTTCTTGAGCTAGATCTTGAACTGGCGTCTGAAGTTCTTCCGGTCTCATTGCCGCTGCATAGGTTAGTGGCAGGGTTGTTATGGGCTGCGGAAGTGTGACATCATCGCTCCGAAGTTGTGGAATCCTGCGCTGGGGACATTCGTTTCTCACGTGTCCCTCTTTACCGCATCCGGAACAGGTCTTCGGCTGCCTGTCATATATAACAATGGCCCGGCAGCCGCCGATGTAGAGGTAGGACGGGACGTGTTTCTTTAGCTCGATGCTCACTTGCCGCACGCCGTTCAGGACTGGATACGTACTGAAGTGTATCCATTTCTCTGCTACGTGTCCGTGTACTGTTCCGTAAGGGCGGAGCGCCGCCATCACTTCTTCTGTTGGCATTTCGAACGGAAGTTCGAAAACTCGGACCGTACGTAAACCTAGGCCGACATGTTCAACTGCTACTGGGCCGATGTGTCCGTCCGAATAACGGAATTTAAGGCCATCTTTTGTCCGTGCAAGTATTCTGTCGCAGGCTGCATCGGATGTCAATTTGACGTACACTACACTGCTAACGATCGAGAAGTGTATTCCAATCATGTCCTCACAGGGGATCTTCACTTCCTCACGTAGGAATCGTTCGATTTCCAGTGCTTTTGGTCGTACATATTCGTTCGAGAAGGTGAACTTCAGTGTGGTTTTGCGGTACGAGTTGGCCATTCTAGTGTTGATCGTAATACAAGCGACAAGCGCTGCGAAGGTAAACAACCGCTGAACACGCGCTACGGCGAGGAGGTAAACAGTACCTTCCGCGCCATTACACTGCCCGAGGCAGACTGATTCGAACCCAGGACCTCCTTCTTTTTAGGTAGGCGCTTAGACCGATCAGCTAACATAGCGTTACGCACAAAGCGACTACACGGACTGTCTTAAAGCACGTCTCCCTTCACACCACATACTTTAATTCTGCCTCATGTTCCCTGTGAAATGCGTATCAAATTGCTAGGGCTCTCCTATAACGGAATAGCACCCCAGCAAAGAACGCGAATAGGAACAATCCTCAGGAACAGGTACAGGTGATTGTTGTTGATATTTATGGCGGGATTGTTTCAATTCGCATTCTTTGCTGGGGTGCTATTTCAATATCGGAGAGCCCTGGCAATTTGATACGCATTTCACAGGGAACACTGAAACAGAATTAAAATATGTGGTGTAGAGGGATACATGCTTTATGACAGTCCGTGTAGTCGCTTTGTCCGTTACGCTGTGTTAGATGAGGGGTCTAAAGCGCCTGACTAGTAAGTAAGAGTTCCTGGGTTCGAATCCTGCCCACAGCACAGTTTTTGATTCAATGCCTCTCCTTACGTTTAACAGTAAAAATACGCTAAGAACAGCACACGCCCACGCCCGAGGGAGGACTCGAACCTCATACTGGTAGCAGACGCGTACTCCGCATCAAGTCACCAAAATACTCAGCGCTGAAGCTTGATCGAACTCTGTCATTGAAACAGCACTGATAGGCCAGTCGTCAGGTATGTTTAGGTCCAAAAAAATTGCAGGAAGCTGAATTTTTTGTATGTTGTTGGGACATATTAGAGTAGTATTAAACCAAGTTTGCAGCTTCGAAATCCTTTAGCTTAACTTTTAAGAGCCAAAAAAACCTCGAAATTTTCGGACTTTTTTCTGGTTTCGGCTTATAACTAGTGAAGAGTGGTATTTTGGCGAAAAGTCACCCACATGTTTATTAATGTAGATAAAATATTCTAAAATTTAAGCCCAACCGCAGCTCTGAAAGTCCAATAGTTCGCGAGATATTGGACTTCAAAAATTGACTTATTTCTCCTAAAAGTTCATATTTCCGGTTTTCGTCATCTTTCGGCTATAATATTGGCTCTAATAATCATCCCACGGGGAAAGTCATAATAAACAATGTTATAGAGCAGTTATTTAGCTTCAATTTCAAGTACAGAACGAAGTCCATAGGCCCAATAGATCTCTAGTTATCGTTAAAAAACGAAAAGTTGGAAAAATCGGGTTATTCAATAAACTGACCCAGATGAACTGCAGTCCTCTTATCCTGTATATGATAAAGAAAAAGGAAGAATTACTCATTGACGACGATTATTAATGCATTGTATATAAATAGGATTTTTTCAACACTGTTTTCAACAAATATTGAACAGAGAAATTCCTTGAGTCCACTTCCTGCCATTATGGCACCGATGACCCCCATTAATGACATGAGAAGGTGAAAACCTCCAAGCTATGTTGCCGAGCTGAGGATACTGATGGCTCTCCACAATGTCTCGGGCTTTCAAGTACAGTGGTTGGTCGTAGGTCATAAAACATGTTTCCTGACCGTACATGCTTGTTCTTTAACTGGCTTCCAAAAGTGATGTTAAAACAGTGTCGTCGTCGGTTGGGGGAGCATGGGTAAAAGGGAGATATACAGTCTTTGAACGTTTGTAAGGAAGATCTGCAGTCACTTGGTCCATGAATCTATTCCATCCTGGGATGCCTGACATGTTAGTTGCTTTTGCTAACAACCAAAGCAGGTCTGGGGATTTTGAAAAAATGTCTTCAGCGATTTTCACTTCGTTAATTGAAATGGCTGACAAGCCAGAGTTCTTTCTAATAGGAGAATGTTTAATGTTTGTGGCAATGAGTGAACTTGATAGACTGCAGAAACAGACTTCAAACGTGGTATGTTCTTGTCTGGGTGAACGGATGACAGAGGGGTCATGATCATTATACCACCCATTTCATGGAACGTATTTTCTCCATCAATTGTGTTAACAATTACATTGTCGAACACAAACTGGATTCAAGCTCCTTTGTCAAATAGGTGGCTCACTTCTCCACGGAGGATAGCGGAACTTTCAAAACGCATAGCCTCCGTATATGTACAAGAAATTCCCTTACTATAGTAAAGTTCAACAAGGTGCTTTGATTCAAATTTTCTATACAAATAGGTTACAAAGCTTATTTGAATTGAGGATAGGAAAGATTTGGGCCTCGCTGCAGCCATGATTCCATGAGCAAATCCTATGCACTTCTTTTTCCACTGCTCGAGACAAGAACGTTTGTTTTTCAGGATAATCCATTCAAGCAACAGTTGCAGATAAACTCGGCTGCAGGTCTGACAACTCTAAGCCGCTCTTCAGCATGTTCGCTAAGTCTTTGATTGTACCACTTTTCATAAAGAATGTTTTGTCCAATGTCTGTGAACATCAAGACTGGGCTGTGATGTGGACCAACCTGCGCAAAAATAATGTTTTCTCCATATCGCCTTTGTAGATGAGCTTGAACAGTTGCAACTGTTGGTTTGTAATTACCTGTGAAGTTCTTTGCAATCAAGTCACTTATGGAAAATGGGTTTTCCTCTCTTGTTTCTGCAAGTTATACATATGTACGCTCCATACCCTCGATAAGGTGGGGATGTTGAGGACGCTCTCGTTTACCTCATGCATCAGTAGATCGCGACAAGAAGTGCAATTTTAGGCAACAATGTTTGTGATACTTCCCTTAAGTTCAGTTATACATGAAAGACGCTGAAGAATCTGTTGTCCCCATTCACCAGCTTGTCTAGCTTTTTTCACAATCGATTCTTTCACTTCCAGTGTTTCCACTTGATGGAGTTCATCCTGTAGATATTTAGGCAATTTTATCTGTTATTCGAAATATTCCTTGGAGAATTTTTCACCACAAGGGAAACAAAAATCTCCAATGATGTGACGCCTTTGAACCCGACACACTTCTCTGCCTTTCCCCACGCGAAGACGATGGTTGAGCACATGAAACATCTCCTCCTCGATGGACAGATCACATTACTTTCCACAGTGTACCTCTTCCTGCATGCGTCATGTACGGATGATTCGTTTAAATTGCACAAAACTTCATGTTCCTTTCAAGCCCACGTTTCTGACACACTTTTATCAGCATCTAAATTCCGCGCTTTTTCACTGTCACTGTTCCCTCTCCAAGCACTTCCCAACCCCGAAACAAACATCCGACGGGGGTAGCTCCGACATATTGTAAAAAATCAAGTACTTAAAACACCACCACGATCGAGATTTAGACGATTTTTGTTTGAAACGTTCTTCACAGATCCGAATACGGCCAAGAACAGACTGGGTGTAGTGAGGAAGACCTCGGAGACAAGACAGAAGGGAGGGCAGAACACCCGCTGGGTCACCACTCGGAGTGAGGGCCACACTACGAACGAAAGTCCCAGCCCCTCAAAGGCTGACCAATACTCACAAACGGAGAGGCTTTCGTTGTCTTTACAGCAATACCAACTTTCAAAAATATATTGGTATGCACTAACACACAAATTACACCTATTTATATACCATGCGTTAATAATCATCGTCAATGAGTAATTCCTCCTTTTCCTGTAACATATATAGGATAAGAGGACTGCAATTCATCTGGGTCAGTTTATTGAATAATCCGATTTTTCCAACTTTTCATTTTTTAACGATAGCTAGAAATCTATTGGGCCTATGGACTTCGTTCTGTACTTGGATTAAAGCTAAATAACTGCTCTATAACTTTGTTTTGTATGACTTTCCCCGTGAGATGATTATTAGAGCCAATATTCTAGCAGAAAGATGACGAAAACAGGAAATTTGAACTTTTTGGAGAAATAAGTCAATTTTTGAAGTCCAATATCTCGGGAACTATTGGACTTTTAGAGCTACGGTTGGGCTTAAATTGTAGAATATTTTATCTACATTAATAGAGATGTGGGTGATTTTTCGTCATAAAACCACCCTTGACGAGTTATAAGCCAAAACCAGAAAAAAGTCCGACAATTTCGAGGTTTTTTGGCTCTTAAAAATTAAGCTAAAGGATTTAGAAGCTGCAAACTTGGTTTAATACTACTCTAATATGTCCTAACAACATACCAAAAATTCAGCTTCCTGCAATTTTTTTGGACCTAAGACCATTTTTTTGTCTACGACGACTGGCCTATGTTTGAACACTAAGGAAAACGTCGACACTAGGAACATCGTTCTTAAACTGACCATCACAAACAGTGGTGCTAACCCACCAGTGCTTCGAACGACAGCCATTGCACTGAATCTGTAGGTATCTGAATATGCCGCGCCTGTTTGGAAGAATTCAGCCCATGTAAGACATATTGAAGAAGCTACAAATGTCTCTGCCCGCGTCATATCAGGTTTCCCGAGGCCCACGCCAAGAGAGATCTTCCCTCTCATAAGGATAGCCCCACTAGCGTAAGTAAGATGCTGCCGACGTGGAGAGGAAGAAACAAATGGCAGACAATCGCCACCCTCTACACGGTCACCAACAGCACCTCAGGCGGCTTCACTCAAGAAAGAGCTTCCTCTGGACGTCAGAACCAGGCGACGTATTCGCCGAAGAGAGGAGACCACCTATGGAACATCTAATCCTAACTTGGAACTGAAAGAAGAACTAGCGGTCGGAAGGCATAAACCCTTGACAACCTGGAAGGCGTCTCAGGATGCAAGTGTGACCTTGCCAGACGGGGCAACCTCGATGGGGAACCTCTATGTGTCTGTGGGGATGTCCAAACCGACGGTCATCTACTGACGTGCCCAAACACTGACAGAAGATGTACCTTCTTGGATTTACAGTTATCCATTGACAAGGCCATTAGCGTGACTGAGTATTTGGCAAAAACATTAAAAAAATTTATTACAGCCGATTCACACTAGATTTTTAATTGATAGTGTTTCGGACACAGGAAAAAAGTCTTTTCTTTTATTTTTACATCTTTGATTCCATATATTGTCACACTCAGCTGAATAGAAGCATCGATACTGCTGACAGCCCCCCACCCCTCCACCATCCACATCCATATGGGACGGAGGGAGTGAAGTAACAGTAAAGAAAGAAACTGATACTTACGGAACCCCCCTCCCCCCCAATGACATCATTGAGCCGTGGCGTCGATCTCCAGACGTCTAATCTTTGGCCCATCCGCTTCGATGTATCGCGAGTGGTGTCTCTGGAGTGGAGTACAAGGAAGAGAGTCGGGCGGCGAGAAGGCGGAAAGCAGGACTGTGTATGTTGTGGTGACACTGCGACAAGGCTGTGTTTGCAGCTTGTTTGTTGTTGTTGCTGCTCGATTGCGATGATAAGTGTCCGGCACCAGGTGTGGCTGAATGACGTGCAACACGGAATTACAGAGTTATCTGTGTCGGCCCTCGGAAGAGGTGTTTGGTGAATTTACTGACTTACGCTTGGCCTTCGGCAAATGTAATATTGACTCTTTTCATTCCTGAAAGAGTACTGCAGTAACTAACTTGAAAACTGGTCAGATTTTAGAGAACCAGGTGGATGGATATTTGGCGGAAAATAAGTTTTGCCGAATCTGACATTGATAAGCGCTTGAAACGTTTCAATATTCGAACTGCCGTAGTATCGTTGTCATTCGGATTTGATAGGGGCGTTTACGAGTTGTGTATTAACAAGGCTGGGGCGCTTAGTACCGTTGCTCAGGTTGCAACGGTCTGATCGTCGAGACTTGTTATGATCAACTATTGCTAGAGCTTGTATGTTGACTACGTGGAACTTGATTTCACTGGTGTGGAGCTTAGACATTAACTTGCTCAGTGATGTTGAGACTGAATGCAGTAAGAAGTGTACAAGAATTGTGTGTCATGATTGTTTCCTGAGAGTTCTCCGTTTGCAGGACTGAGCGAGGTGGCGCAGTGGTCACGCACTGGACTCGTATTCGGGAGGACGGTGGTTCAAATCCACTCTAGCCATCCAGATTTAGGTTTTCCGTTATTTCCCTAAATCACTCCAGGCAAATTCCGGGATGGTTCTTTCAAAGGGCACGGCCGATTTCCTTCCTCATCCTAACCCAAAACGTCGAGCGTTAGTTCCGTCTCTAATGACCAAGCTGTCGACGGGACATTAAACTCTAAATTTCATTCCTTCTTGTGTTTCAGGGTAAGTGTAATGAAAATTGTGTGCAGCAGTGCGGTTACAATGCAGTGACATTTAGTAGGCCCCACCAGTAGTGGAATATAATGATGGATGTTTTCCTCTAAATTCAATAAACCCCATATTGTCACTTGTCACGGAGACTGTATTCTGAAGTTCAAAGGAATATTGGAGCTGAAGTGGGACCTGTTATCACTGTAACAGTCCTTCGAAACTAAAAATGCGAGTGTAGATCAGTTGTGGCTTACTATCAAAGACATAATATCAGTAGCAATCGAGAGATTTATACCAAATAAATTAATAAAAGAGGGGGCTGACCCCCCGTGGTACACAAAACAGGTCAGATCACTGTTGCAGAAACAAAGAAAAACACATGCAAAATTTAAAAAGACACAGAATCCGTAAGACTGGCAATCTTTTACTGAAACTCGCAACCTAGCGCGGACTTCAATGCGAGAAACTTATAGTTGTTTCCACAACGAAATCCTGTCTCGTAATCTTCCAGAAAATCCAAAGAAATTCTGGTCATATGTGAAGTACACTAGCGGCAAAACACAAACAATACCTTCACTACGCGATAGCAATGGTAATACTACCGACGACAGTACTGCTAAGACAGAATTACTAAACACAGCTTTCCGAAATTCGTTCACCAAAGAAGACGAAGTGAACACTCCAGTATTCAATCCAAGAACAGCTGCCAGCATGCGAAACTTAGAAGTAGATGTTCCTGGAGTAGTAAAACAACTTAAGTCACGAAACAAAAATAAATCTTCCGGGCCAGATTGTATACCAACTAGATTCCTCTCAGAGTATGCTGATGTAATAGCTCCGTACATAGCTATAATTTACAACCGATCACTCAGCGAAAGATCCGTACCCAAAGACTGGAAAGTTGCCCAAATTACTCCAATATTCAAGAAAGGCAATAGGAATGATCCCCAAAATTACAGGCCTATCTCATTAACGTCGATTTGCAGTAGGATTCTGGAACATATACTTTGTTCGAATATTATGTACTACCTCGAAGAGAACGACCTATTAACCAATAGTCAGCACGGATTCAGAAAGTATCGCTCTTGCGAAACACAGCTTGCCCTTTATTCACATGAAGTGTCAAGTTCCATCGACAAGGGATCTCAAATCGATTCCATATTTCTGGATTTCCGGAAGGCTTTTGATACTGTACCTCACAAGCGGCTTCTAATGAAATTGCGTGCTTATGGAATATCTCCCCAACTGTGCGATTGGATTCACGATTTCCTGTCAGAAAGGACACAGTTCGTTGTAATTGACGGTAAGTCATCGAGTAAAACAGAAGTGATATCTGGCGTTCCACAGGGAAGCGTTATTGGTCCCCTACTCTTCCTCGTGTTTATAAACGATTTAGGAGATAATCTGAATAGTTCCCTTAGACTGTTCGCGGATGATGCTGTCGTTTATCGGTTAGTGAAGTCAACAGAAGATCAAAAGCAACTGCAAAGCGATTTAGACAAAATTTCTACTTGGTGCGAAAATTGGCAATTGACACTAAATCAAGAAAAGTGTGAAGTAATACACATGACCACTAAAAGAAATCCGCTGAACTTCAATTACGCGATAAATCAGTCAAACATTAAGGTCGTAAATTCTACCAAATACCTAGGAGTTACAATTACGAACAACTTTGACTGGAGAGAACACATAGAAAATATTGTGGGGAAGGCGAACCAAAGGTTACGTTTCATTGGCAGAACGCTAGACGATGCACCAACTCCACCAAAGAGACTGCCTACATCACACTTGTGCGTCCTCTTTTGGAGTACTGTTGCCCCTTGTGGGACCCTCACCAGGTGGGACTGACGGAAGATATTGAGAAGGTTCAGAGAAGGGCAGCTCGTTTTGTTTTATCACGTTACGGGGGCGAAAGCGTCACGGAAATGTTGCACGAATTGGGGTGGAAATCATTAAAAGAAAGACGTTATTCATTGCGGCGTGATCTGTTTGCGAAGTTTCAATCACCGACTTTTAGTTCTGAATGTGAAAATATTTTGCTAGCACCCACCTACTTAGGGAGACATGACCATCCCAATGAAATAAGAGAAATCAGATCGAAAACGGAACGATTTAGGCGTTCTTTCTTCCCGCGCGCTATTAGAGAATGGAACGGTAGAGGAAAGTTATGAAAGTGGTTAATGAACCCTCTGCTAGGCACTTAAATGTGATTTGCAGAGTATCTATGTAGATGTAGATGTAGATGTAGAAGGATTTGTTTGAATTAATGATCCAGTCTCTATTAATATGTGATTGGATTTAAATTGTGTTTGCGGGCTGTATGTTCTTGGTATATTATGCGTTCTGAAGTTTCAATGTACAGAAAAGAATATCTTGCACCAGAAGTAAGGATTACAGAAAATTCTATAAAGAGTTCTGTTCGAACAGTTAGCCGCGGCGCGGCGGAGCGGCCGAGTGCATTCCGCGCTGTTCTATGATGCGCGAGGTCGTTCCCCGTCGGGAGTTCGAAACCCCCTCGGGCTTGGATGTTTGTGCTGTCTTCCGTTTAAAGTAGTTCATTAGTACTTTGTAAGTTTAGGGACTGATGACCCTGCAATTAAGTCCCATGAGCTTTACAAGCATTTGAACATTTTTTCCTAAGATTTATGTTAACTAACAGGTTGCATCTGATGTTGAATAAATGCTTGGCGTAAAGGTTGTGATAATATGTAAAAATTTTCGTCTTTGAGTGAAATTCAAAAGTTTTAACAGGTATTAATGAATCATTAATTATTTGTCAGAGTTAAATTTCATCTCGAATTGAAGTCATAAATGCTTTAATGAATATTAATGCTTTCTCAGCCTTAAATTTTCTGTTGTGGCTTAAGATAATAAATAGACTACTGGCCATTAAAATTTCTACACAAAGAAGAAATGCAGATGATGAACGGGTATTCATTGGACAAAGATATACTAGAACTGAAATGTGATTATATTTTCACGCTTTTTGGATGCAGAACAATCACCTCTCGCCGTAATAACGGGCTTGATACGCCTGGGCATTGAGTCAAACAGAGCTTGGATGGCGAGTACAGGTACAGATGCCCATGGAGCTTCAACACGATACCACAGTTCATCAAGAGTAGTGACTGGCATATTGTGACGAGCCAGTTGCTCGGCCACCATTGACCAGTCGTTTTCACTTGGTGAGTGGTGTGGAAAATGTGCTGGCCAGGGCAGCAGTCGAACATGTTCCGTATCCAGAAAGGCCCGTACAGGACCTGCAACATGCGGTCGTGCGTCATCCTTAAATGTAGGGTTTCGCAGGGATCGAATGAAGGGTAGAGCCACTGGTCGTAACACATTTGAAATGTAACGACTACTGTTCAAAGTGCCGACGATGCGAACAAGAAGTGACCGAGACGTGTAAGCTAAGGCACGCAATATCATCACGCCGGGTGATACGCCAGTAAGGCGATGACGAATACACGCTTCCAATGTGCGTTCACCGCGATGTCGCTAAACTCGGAAGCGACCATCATGGTGCTGTAAACAGAATCTGGATTCATAGGAAAAAATGACGTTTTGCCATTCGTGCACCTAGGTTCGTCGTTGCGTACACCATCACAGGCGCTCCTGTCTGTGATGCAGCGTAAGAGGAACCGCAGCCATGGTCTCCAATCTGATACTCCAAGCTACTGCAAACGTCGTCGAACTGTTCCTGCAAATGGTTGTTGACATGCAAACGTCCCCATCTGTTGAATGAGGGATCGAGAAGTGGCTGCACGATACTTTACAGCCGTGCGGATAAGATGCCTGTCATCTCGACTGCTTGTGCTACGAGACCGTTGGGATCCAGCACGGCGTTCCGTATCGCCCTCCTGAACCCACCGATTCAATATTCTGCTAACAGTATTTGGATCGCTACCAACGCAAGCAGCAATGTTGCGATACTAAAAACCGACTTTTATCAAAATCGAAAACGTTATGGTGCGCATTTTCCCTCCTTACACGAGGCATCACAACAACGTTTCACCAGGCAATGCCGGTCAACTGCTGTTTGTGTATGAGGAATCGGCTGGAAACTTTCCTCATGTCAGCACGTTGTATGCGGCAACCTTCTGCGAATGCTCTGGAAAGATAATCACTTGCTAATCACAGCATCTTTGTTCTGTCAGTTAAATTTCGCGTCTATAGCACGCTATCTTCATGGTGTAGCAATTTTAAAGGCCAGCAGTGTAAGTTTATAATTAAGATAGTATGTTTTGTCCCAGCACCTCTCCTGCTTCACAAGTTTGGAATTGCCCGTCTGATCCCATGTCTGATAAATAATGTCACAGTCGGTTGTTGCCATAATTACCTTTACCGAGATCAGCTACGCTAATAGCCCTCTGATACAAGTTCTGATATTATTAGCAGAGCTGAACTGGTAAGGTTATACAAAAACTATGTCCCTGTTACGATTCACGTCTGGAACGTTGACCTGAGGTCACGCCCACCTACCTTGGGCTTGACCGTCCACAGCTGCTTGGGCAGGAGCGGCAGCGGCAGGTGGCTCTTGATGAACCTCGGCGGCTTCAGATCCTGACTGGCCTTCAGCGAGTCTATCCCAAGGTCTGCCGTCGCTTTCAGCATCGACGTGAATCTGCAACGGCAGTGAAAGCAGGCTTATTGACAATCTATATTACTACAGCTTTGAAAATATGCATTACAAATATATGAGGAGTGTTCAAAGGCAAAGGCACGAGAAGACACTCTGGGTAGAATTGTAGTCTTTATTGTAAAGAAATCGCCGCAGGTCTGAGCACAACTATGCCACTGTTTAACAAGCCGAAGGATTCTCTGTTTCCAGAATTCCTGAGGCTGTGACAAGGCCAGTCCCCTACTGTGTTGCTCAGTTCGTAGTCCGAATTGAAGCGCTTCCCCTGAGGTGGGAGTCACAGGGCGACATGCCCACCACCACCTAGAGAGAAGGCCGCGGCGCTCTGGTGTGACGTCAGGCAGAGTAGGTTGCGCGCGCATAGCTGACTGGGCAGCCGCTGGGGCACGGCCCACTATGCCGAAGCAGCTATGAACGCGCAATCTACTCTGCCTGACGTCACACGAGAGCACCGTGGCCTTCTGGACTTGTGCGGACTGTATGGCAGATGCTCAAGCTGCTTCCACTTGAACTCGGCCGCACACCGTGTGTGACCCTGGAGACGTGTGGACACGCGTTATCAAGGAGCAGAATCACTCCCTCCGTGAGCAGCCCAGGCCGTTTGCTCTTCAAGGGCTTGCGTAGGCTACCGAGTGTCTCACAGCACACGTCACTGTTAATGGTTTTTCCGTGCTCGGAGAGTTCGATGAGTATCGGACCTCGGACGTGGAAAAATGACGGTGATCATCACTTTACGTGCTGAGGGCACATCCTTGAATTTTTTAGGGGAAGGTAACGACGTATGCTTCTCGTCCGTAGACACCGCACTCCGCATATTCAATTTTCAACCGCTCCGGTTGTCAATACGTTTCGTACGTTTGCATTTTAATATTTCTCGTTTACACAGAGTGGTCGTAAATTCCCGTTACAACCTTCTAGGACTTGTAGAGGGTAGTGAGTGCATAACATTATGAATAGGAACCCATGTCCGGAGACGTATCGTTTTCCGTTCCACGACGATTTCAATTCAGACGATTGTCTGATCCACTCCTACTTGAGGAATCTAATTGGGCGTTACCCAGAGCAATTGTTGCAATCAATTTGAAAAGAATACTGAATCGTTCCGTTATTACTTACGCATTTTCATTACAATTTACACTTTATGGTTTACATTAGTCGATAACAACAAGAACCCAGCATCTACGCCACCAGCCGCAACGTACTGACGCATTACAGCAGCGGCTCGATGTGGCGACCACCAACGTCGCTACACACATTGTATCTCCGAAGCATGTTCTGGTACACTTTTTTCCATCCCACCTGGTGACTCTTCAGTGTATTGTGCAGCGGTCAGATGTTCAAATGTTTGTAAATCTATCGGGCCAAACTGCGTGGTCATCAGTCCGTAGCTTACAAACTACTTAAACTAACCTACACATGCCCTAGGGAGGACTCGAACCTCCACGGCGAGCAACCGCGCGCTCCGCAGCGAGACGCTTTAGACCGCTCGGCTACTCCACCGCGGCGCAGCGGTCAGAACTCGTTCCAGCAGATCTTCCTCTGTCTCTATAGGTGTCTTATAAATTACGCTCTTTATACGATCGCACAAGACGTAGTGATCGTTTGACGTAGTACACGTCATCGTGTCTACCCTGTTACATAAAAGGAAAGGTATAGGGTGTCCAGAAAAGGACTCCATGATTTCAGAATTAAATACCACGAAAACAAAAGTCGATAGAGGAATGCTGTAAACGGTATGTTTATTGTGAAAGCTGTAAGAAGTTTATACAGCAGTTTGAAATAATAGTTACAAAACCTGCTAACAGGTGGCACTGTAATTGCCATATGTAACGCCTAGTATAAATAGTGATCCGAAGCCCAAAGCGTTCAGTTCCACTATTGAAACGTGAACGGAGGTTAGCGTACCGAAGGAAGAGACTGAATCCATGTACTCCACTGAACAACGCGTTTTTCTGGTGCTAGAGTACCACTGGTTAGAAGAAAGCCCTACGGCAAAACTGATGATCAAGTGGGACATGTTGGCCGCAAGCAAACCGCAGTTACGCCTGAATTATTCACCAAATCCAATGTCATCCGTCCGTAGAATTTCATCTGAGACTGGTTTGAAGCGTTTCATTACCCAGAAAATACTGAGAAAGTTCCTACACATGTTTCCATTCAAAATTCAAACGCACCAGGCCATACCCGTACGAGCTGTGGAACAAAGGGTTGCCTTTGCTAATCAGATGCTCACAATGATTGATTGTTAAGGATTTGAAGTTGGCTGCATCTGGTTTACAGATGAAGCACACTTCCACCTCAATGGATACGTGGATAAGCAGAAATGGCGATTTTGCGGTTCCGAAAAGCCATATTGGTGTGAAGAAAAACCCCTGAATTCTGCTAAAGTTACTGTGTGGCCTGCAGTATGCAGCAGAGGCATTTTTGGCCCTTTTTTCATTCGAGAAACGGTCACTGGTGCACGTTACGTTGCAATTTTGGAACAATTTGTCGCCACACAGCAAGCGTTAGAGGATCGACCAGGTACTGAATGGTGTATGCAAGATGGAGCCCGACCACATCGGACCGAACAAGTGCTTCGCTTTCTTGAGGAATACTTCGGGAATCGAGTCATTGCTTTGGAATAACCCAAATTAACTGGTGCAGGCATGGATTGGCCTCCATATTCGCCGGATTTGATTCCCTGTGACTTTTTTTGTGGGGGCACAGTGAAAGACTTGGTCTACCCGAAGCATCCCGCCACGCTGGACGAGCTTGAATCGGCGATCTCTGTGGCATGAGAATCCATTTCGGTTGAGACACTACGGAATGTGATGGCGAATTTCATTCTTTGCGCCACCTCTGTAGTCCAAATGCTGAACATTTTGAAAACATTGTGATGTGATTGTTTGCAAAGCGTGTTTTCATACGAGTATTTCACTTATGTATGCTGATATGAGCTGTACAGCGTACAGCATTATCTGTTAGCAGCTTTTGTAACTATTATTTCAAACTGCTCTATAAACTTCTTACACTTTTCATAATAAACATACCGTTTACTGCATTCCTCTATCGATCTTTGTTTTGGAGATGATTAATATTGAAATAAGGCAGCCATTTTCTGGATGCCCTGTATGTGAGGGGTGTTCAAAGGAAAAGGCACGAAACGACACATTGGCTGGAATTGAAGTCTTTATTGAAAAGAAATCACCGGAGGCCTGAGCACAACTATGCCACTGTTTAAAAAGCCGAAGGATTCCTATTCCAGAATTCCTGAGGCTGCGACAAGAGCCAGTCCCCTACTGTGTTCTTCAGTTCCGAGTCCGAATTGAAGCGCTTCCCTTTGAGATGGAAGTCACAGGGCGACATGTAGGTGGGATGCTCAAACTGCTGCCACTTGACCTTGTCCAGCACACTTTGTGTGACCCTGGAGACTTGTGGACGCGCGTTATCAGGAACAGAACCACTCCATACGTGAGTAGCCCAGGCAGTCTGCTGTTGAAGGACTTGCGTAGCCTACGGAGTGTCTCACAGCACACGCCACTGTTAATGGTTTTTCCGTGCTCGGTGAATTCGATGAGTATCGGACATCGGACGTGGAAAAATGTCGGTGATCGTCACTTTGCCTGCTGAGGTCACATCCTTGAGTTTCTTAGGGGAAGGTAACGACGTATGCTTCTCGTCCATAGACGCCGCACTCCGTTATCCCAAAACGGCATATTTAATTGTCAACACGTTTTGTACGTTTTCATTTTAATATTCCTCGTATACACAGTGTGCTTGGAAATTCCCGTTACAACCTTCTAGGAAGCGTAGAGGGTAGTGAGTACATAATATTATGAATAGGAACCCATGTCCGGAAACGTATCGTTTTCCGTTCCACGACGATTTCAATTCAGACGATTGTCTGATCCACTCCTACTTGAGGAATCTAATTGGGCGTTACCCAGAGCAATTGTTGCAATCAATTTGAAAAGAATACTGAATCGTTCCGTTATTACTTACGCATTTTCATTACAATTTACACTTTATGGTTTACATTAATCGATAACAACAAGAACCCAGCATCTACGCCACCAGCCGCAACGTACTGACGCATTACAGCAGCGGCTCGATGTGGCGACCACCAACGTCGTTACACACATTGTACCTCCGAAGCATGTTCTGGTACACTTTTTTCCATCCCACTTGGTGACTCTTCAGTGTCTTGTGCAGCGGTCAGATGTTCAAATGTTTGTAAATCTTTCGGGCCAAACTGCGTGGTCATCAGTCCGTAGCTTACAAACTACTTAAACTAACCTACACATGCCCTAGGGAGGACTCGAACCTCCACGGCGAGCAACCGCGCGCTCCGCAGCGAGACTCTTTAGACCGCTCGGCTACTCCACCGCGGCGCAGCGGTCAGAACTCGTTCCAGCAGATCTTCCTCTGTCTCTATAGGTGTCTTATAAATTATGCTCTTCATACGATCGCACAAGACGTAGTGATCGTTTGACGTAGTACACGTCATCGTGTCTACCCTGTTACATAAAAGGAAAGGTATAGGGTGTCCAGAAAAGGACTCCATGATTTCAGAATTAAATACCACGAAAACAAAAGTCGATAGAGGAATGCTGTAAACGGTATGTTTATTGTGAAAGCTGTAAGAAGTTTATACAGCAGTTTGAAATAATAGTTACAAAACCTGCTAACAGGTGGCACTGTAATTGCCATATGTAACGCCTAGTATAAATAGTGATCCGAAGCCCAAAGCGTTCAGTTCCACTATTGAAACGTGAACGGAGGTTAGCGTACCGAAGGAAGAGACTGAATCCATGTACTCCACTGAACAACGCGTTTTTCTGGTGCTAGAGTACCACAGGTTAGAAGAGAGTCCTACGGCAAAACTGATGATCAAGTGGGGCATGTTGGCCGCAAGCAAACCGCAGTTACGCCTGAATTATTCACCAAATCCAATGTAATCCGTCCGTAGAATTTCATCTGAGACTGGTTTGAAGCGTTTCATTACGCAGAAAATACTGAGAAAGTTCCTACACATGTTTCCATTCAAAATTCAAACGCACCAGGCCATACCCGTACGAGCTGTGCAACAAAGGGTTGCCTTTGCTAATCAGATGCTCACAATGATTGATTGTTAAGGATTTGAAGTTGGCTGCATCTGGTTTACAGATGAAGCACACTTCCACCTCAATGGATACGTGGATAAGCAGAAATGGCGATTTTGCGGTTCCGAAAAGACATATTGGTGTGAAGAAAAAAACCCTGAATTCTGCTAAAGTTACTGTGTGGCCTGCAGTATGCAGCAGAGAAATTATTGGCCTTTTTTCATTCGAGAAACGGTCACTGGTACACGTTACGTTCCAATTTTGGACCAGTTTGTCGCCACACAGCAAGCGTTAGAGGATCGACCAGGTACTGATTGGTGTATGCAAGATGGAGCCCGACCACATCGGACCGAACAAGTGCTTCGCTTTCTTGAGGAATACTGCGGGAATCGAGTCATTGCTTTGGAATAACCCAAATTAACTGGTGCAGGCATGGATTGGCCTCCATATTCGCCGGATTTGATTCCCTGTGACTTTTTTTTTGTGGGGGCACAGTGAAAGACTTGGTCTACCCGAAGCATCCCGCCACGCTGGACGAGCTTGAATCGGCGATCTCTGTGGCATGTGAATCCATTTCGGCTGAGACACTACGAAATGTGATGGGCAATTTTATTCTTCGTTTGCGCCACCTTTGTAGTGCCAATGGTGAACATTTTGAAAACATTGTGATGTGATTGTTTGCAAAGAGTGTTTTCATACGATTATTTCATTTATGTATGCCGATATGAGCTGTACAGCGTACAGTACCATCTGTTGTAGCTTTTGTAACTATTATTTCAAACTGCTCTATAAACTTCTTACACTTTTCATAATAAACATACCGTTTACTGCATTCCTCTATCGATCTTTGTTTTGGAGATGATTAATTTTGAAATAAGGCAGCCATTTTCTGGATGCCCTGTATGTGAGGGGTGTTCGAAGGAAAAGGCACGAAACGACACATTGGCTGGAATTGAAGTCTTTATTGAAAAGAAATCACCGGAGGCCTGAGCACAACTATGCCACTGTTTAACAAGCCGAAGGATTCTCTGTTTCCAGAATTCCTGAGGCTGTGACAAGAGCCAGTCCCCTACTGTGTTCTTCAGTTCCGAGTCCGAATTGAAGCGCTTCCCTTTGAGATGGAAGTCACAGGGCGACATGTAGGTGGGATGCTCAAACTGCTGCCACTTGACCTTGTCCAGCACACTTTGTGTGACCCTGGAGACGTGTGGACGCGCGTTATCAGGAACAGAACCACTCCATACGTGAGTAGCCCAGGCAGTCTGCTGTTGAAGGACTTGCGTAGCCTACGCAGTGTCTCACAGCACACGCCACTGTTAATGGTTTTTCCGTGCTCGGTGAATTCGATGAGTATCGGACATCGGACGTGGAAAAATGTCGATGATCGTCACTTTGCCTGCTGAGGTCACATCCTTGAGTTTCTTAGGGGAAGGTAACGACGTATGCTTCTCGTCCATAGACGCCGCACTCCGTTATCCCAAAACGGCATATTTAATTGTCTACACGTTTTGTACGTTTTCATTTTAATATTCCTCGTATACACAGTGTGCTTGGAAATCCCCTTTACAACCTTCTAGGAAGCGTAGAGGGTAGTGAGTACATAATATTATG
Source organism: Locusta migratoria (assembly GCA_026315105.1). Lineage (NCBI taxonomy): Eukaryota > Metazoa > Arthropoda > Insecta > Orthoptera > Acrididae > Locusta > Locusta migratoria. The sequence goes on from CM048753.1 coordinate 27,971,569, forward strand.
AATAGGAACCCATGTCCGGAAACGTATCGTTTTCCGTTCCACGAAGATTTCAATTCAGACGATTGTCTGATCCACTCCTACTTGAGGAATCTAATTGGGCGTTACCCAGAGCAATTGTTGCAATCAATTTGAAAAGAATACTGAATCGTTCCGTTATTACTTACGCATTTTCATTACAATTTACACTTTATGGTTTACATTAATCGATAACAACAAGAACCCAGTATCTACGCCACCAGCCGCAACGTACTGACGCATTACAGCAGCGGCTCGATGTGGCGACCACCAACGTCGCTACACACATCGTACCTCCGAAGCGTGTCCTGGTACACTTTTTTCCATCCCACCTGGTGACTCTTCAGTGTCTTGTGCAGCGGTCAGATGTTCAAATATCTGTAAATCTATCGGGCCAAACTGCGTGGTCATCAGTCCGTAGCTTACAAACTACTTAAACTAACCTACACATGCCCTAGGGAGGACTCGAACCTCCACGGCGAGCAACCGCGCGCTCCGCAGCGAGACGCTTTAGACCGCTCGGCTACTCCACCGCGGCGCAGCGGTCAGAACTCGTTCCAGCAGATCTTCCTCTGTCTCTATAGGTGTCTTATAAATTACGCTCTTCATACGATCGCACAAGACGTAGTGATCGTTTGACGTAGTACACGTCATCGTGTCTACCCTGTTACATAACAGGAAAGGTATAGGGTGTCCAGAAAAGGACTCCATGATTTCAGAATTAAATACCACGAAAACAAAAGTCGATAGAGGAATGCTGTAAACGGTATGTTTATTGTGAAAGCTGTAAGAGGTTTATACAGCAGTTTGAAATAATAGTTACAAAACCTGCTAACAGGTGGCACTGTAATCGCCATATGTAACGCCTAGTATAAATAGTGATCCGAAGCCCAAAGCGTTCAGTTCCACTATTGAAACGTGAACGGAGGTTAGCGTACCGAAGGAAGAGACTGAATCCATGTACTCCACTGAACAACGTGTTTTTCTGGTGCTAGAGTACCACTGGTTAGAAGAAAGCCCTACGGCAAAACTGATGATCAAGTGGGACATGTTGGCCGCAAGCAAACCGCAGTTACGCCTGAATTATTCACCAAATCCAATGTCATCCGTCCGTAGAATTTCATCTGAGACTGGTTTGAAGCGTTTCATTACGCAGAAAATACTGAGAAAGTTCCTACACATGTTTCCATTCAAAATTCAAACGCACCAGTCCATACCCGTACGAGCTGTGCAACAAAGGGTTGCCTTTGCTAATCAGATGCTCACAATGATTGATTGTTAAGGATTTGAAGTTGGCTGCATCTGGTTTACAGATGAAGCACACTTCCACCTCAATGGATACGTGGATAAGCAGAAATGGCGATTTTGCGGTTCCGAAAAGCCATATTGGTGTGAAGAAAAACCCCTGAATTCTGCTAAAGTTACTGTGTGGCCTGCAGTATGCAGCAGAGGCATTTTTGGCCCTTTTTTCATTCGAGAAACGGTCACTGGTGCACGTTACGTTGCAATTTTGGAACAATTTGTCGCCACACAGCAAGCGTTAGAGGATCGACCAGGTACTGAATGGTGTATGCAAGATGGAGCCCGACCACATCGGGCCGAACAAGTGCTTCGCTTTCTTGAGGAATACTTCGGGAATCGAGTCATTGCTTTGGAATAACCCAAATTAACTGGTGCAGGCATGGATTGGCCTCCATATTCGCCGGATTTGATTCCCTGTGACTTTTTTTTTGTGGGGGCACAGTGAAAGACTTGGTCTACCCGAAGCATCCCGCCACGCTGGACGAGCTTGAATCGGCGATCTCTGTGGCATGAGAATCCATTTCGGTTGAGACACTACGGAATGTGATGGCGAATTTCATTCTTTGCGCTACCTCTGTAGTCCCAATGGTGAACATTTTGAAAACATTGTGATGTGATTGTTTGCAAAGCGTGTTTTCATACGAGTATTTCATTTATGTATGCTGATATGAGCTGTACAGCGTACAGCATTATCTGTTAGCAGCTTTTGTAACTATTATTTCAAACTGCTCTATAAACTTCTTACACTTTTCATAATAAACATACCGTTTACTGCATTCCTCTATCGATCTTTGTTTTGGAGATGATTAATTTTGAAATAAGGCAGCCATTTTCTGGATGCCCTGTATGTGAGGGGTGTTCAAAGGAAAAGGCACGAAACGACACATTGGCTGGAATTGAAGTTTTTATTGAAAAGAAATCACCGGAGGCCTGGGCACAACTATGCCACTGTTTAAAAAGCCGAAGGATTCCTATTCCAGAATTCCTGAGGCTGTGACAAAAGCCAGTCCCCTACTGTGTTCTTCAGTTCCGAGTCCGAATTGAAGCGCTTCCCTCTGAGATGGAAGTCACAGGGCGACATGTAGGTGGGATGCTCAAACTGCTGCCACTTGACCTTGTCCAGCACACTTTGTGTGACCCTGGAGACGTGTGGACGCGCGTTATCAGGAACAGAACCACTCCATACGTGAGTAGCCCAGGCAGTCTGCTGTTGAAGGAGTGTCTCACAGCACACGCCACTGTTAATGGTTTTTCCGTGCTCGGTGAATTCGATGAGTATCGGACATCGGACGTGGAAAAATGTCGGTGATCGTCACTTTGCCTGCTGAGGTCACATCCTTGAGTTTCTTAGGGGAAGGTAACGACGTATGCTTCTCGTCCATAGACGCCGCACTCCGTTATCCCAAAACGGCATATTTAATTGTCTACACGTTTTGTACGTTTTCATTTTAATATTCCTCGTATACACAGTGTGCTTGGAAATTCCCGTTACAACCTTCTAGGAAGCGTAGAGGGTAGTGAGTACATAATATTATGAATAGGAACCCATGTCCCGAAACGTATCGTTTCCCTTCCCTGACGGTTTCAGTTCAGACGATTATCTCATCCACTTCTACTTGAGGAATGTAATTAGGCGTGACCCAGTACAATTGTTGCAATCAGTTTGGAAAGAATACTGAATCGTTCCGTTATTACTTACGCATTTTCATTACAATTTACATCTTACGGTTTACATTAGTCGACAACAACAAGAATCCAACATCTACGGCACCAGCCGCAACGTACTGATGCATTACAACAGCGGCTCGATGTGGCGACCACCAACGTCGTTACACACATTGTAGCTCCGAAGCGTGTTCTGGTAGCCTACACTCTCTCCATCCCACCTGGCGTCTCCTTCAGTGTGCTGTGCAGCGGCCAGAACTCGTGCCAGCAGATCTTCCTCTGGCTCTACAGGTGTCCCATAAATTAGCCTCTTCAATCAACCACAGAAGAAGTAGTGATCGTCTCATGTAGTACACGTCATCGTGTCTACCCTGCTGCATAAGAGGACAGGTAAATCTGAGACGTTTCTCTGTCCCTAACCAGACGTTGACGAGCTACACTTGTGAATTGAAACTGTCGTAGAACGAAAACTATACGTTTCCGGAGATGGGTTCCTATTCAAAATGTTATGTAATCACTACCCTCTACAAGTCCTAGAAGACTGTAATGGTAATTTCCGACCATCCTGTATACAGGGTGAATCACCTAACACTTGCACTGCAGATAATGCGTAAACGGAAAGTGCGATTGATGTGCGGTTTAAATAGATTGGATTGGTAGTCAGGGGCTCGTATTTTTAGCCAACAAACAGATTGTAATATTACGTATAAAGTGTATTTTTATGCAAATACACTGTCGTAGCCTCCGCCCACAAATTTTGAACGGTTGTAGCTGCCAAACTAAACGTGATAAAAATGTCATTCAAAATTCTTTGTACACGCCTGGTGTCAAAAATTCAAGTGTATGATAGAAACAATCATTGTTCCATTTGAAAAATTGTATGTTTGCATAAAAATACTCTTTCTAGGTATTTTTACAACCTGTTTATTGGCTAACAATACGAGTCCTTGACTATCAATCCATTCTGTGAAAACCGCACATTAATCACACTTTTCGTTACCGCAATATTTGCGATGCAAGTGTTTGGCGATTCACCCTGTATAAGTACGTTTATCACCTAGCAGAGCTTTCCAAACTGGGTGTCCCGACACCCTTGGATGTCGCGTAATGGTATCAAGGGTGTTGCGAGACTACGAAATTTAGACTCTAAACAAAATAACTTGTCATAAAATAAAACAAAATATCCTTCTCTTCGCACTACCCGAAAGACTCGCCTGCAGCTAATCATCCTTCTCTTCATTCAGTGCCTCACAGATGATGTATTAAAGGAATGATCGGTCACTCGATTATCCGGACTTCAGTTATAGAGATTCTCGATTATCCTGATTGTTAACTGCGAGTAAATATCTTTGTTGTCTGCTCCGAGCATGTACAACATTACCCGCTGGAACTACCCACCGCATCCCACACAAGCTGCCAGTTAGCAGATTCCAGCAAACTGCGCATGCGCAGAGCTGCTGCTGATACTCGATAACAGCTCTTCCCATGTGCAGTTTGCTGGAACTGGCAGCTGCTTGAACGAACCTTCACTGTAGTCTGCTTTCCTTCTCAAAAATCTGCACCTGAGCGTTTTTAATGGATTTATCAGAGCCACGTCACCCTCGGTAGCGTTTCTTACAATTAAATGTCAATCAATGACACAGTGGCTGTAAAAGCTGTCACAGATTGTAAAAGCAGTCGCAATTATCCAGTATGGTCGGGTGATTAATGGAGAGTAGTATTTTAAAGGCAGTGATAGTTGGTTTAAACCCTGGTATGCGTTAATATTTTTTTCTCTCAGTTTCCTGTATGTAACAGAAATGACATTCATATTCTTACTTGTCACAAATATTTATCCATTTTTTTTCCGAATATGTCGGGACTTCCGATGTCGTGGTGAATCAAGAACCTAACAATGGAACTTAAATATTAATTCATCACTTGTCATAAATACCTCCTCTTTATTTCTGAAAATAATGTGATAATATTCAACTGAAAGGAACAGCCACTGTGCGTAACATGGTCGCGAATCGATTTTCTCTATTTACGTCAGTGTTCACAACATGTTGTCAGTAGACAACGTTTAGATGTGAACCAGAAACTAAACAAAGAAACAGATACACTACTTGGCAAGTAACATCTTAAAACATTGGAAATATCGTACATATATACATATATAAACACTCAATGCATTTTACGCTGCCTGACTATAGCACGACGACATTACTTAATAGAAGTGTGCGTTGTGGAACCATGCTATACAGTTTTCTTTAAGTGATTGAGGGCTTCTGCATTTGTGACTAATCGACATCACACCGCACAAATGCAAGTGACGAATTACCACTGTAGTTATGTTACCAGTAACGATTTACACGGTTCAGATGATTTCGGCAATATCCGTCTAAACCGGTTAATAAGTGGAAACTTTAATATACGACTCTGACAGCATTCTTACATGTTTTCATCAAGTTCAGATGCCACCCAGAAAAAGAATTAATTTTATTTTTCATTCTTCATTCGCTGTGCTACATTGAACCTCCTTGCATACAACATATCCATCAATAATTTGACTTCTTATCTCTGACAGGTAATTCGATGTTATAAAGAACAAAATATGTACATCAGCACGTAATTAGTACATAATATTTACCATCCTATAGTGTGAGTAAAAACTATCAATATAAAATATGATAAACTCAGCTCTGGTGGTTATTTAATTACAATTCATTTCAAATTCAAATGTTCAAATGTTTGTAAATCTATCGGACCAAACTGCGTGGTCATCAGTCCGTAGCTTACAAACTACTTAAACCTAGGTAAACTAACCTAAGGACAAACACACACACCCATGCCCCAGGGAGGACTCGAACCTCCACGGCGAGCAACCGCGCGCTCCGCAGCGAGACGCTTTAGACCGCTCGGCTACTCCACCGCGGCACAATTCATTTCATACCATTAGCAGTTGTGAAGAAGCATTCAAGAGGAATGAACATTTCTTTAAAACGGCATCTTCAGTTTCATGTGCAGCGAGGAAATTGCCGTTATGATGATAGTGGAACGTTTTCTACTCACTCGATGAATGGAGTCCTCTCGTGCAGGGGAGTGTTGTAGGCCGCCTCGTAGTCGAAGTTGTTCATGATGAGCCAGATCATCTCCTGGCTCCAAGTGGTGCCTGCGGACCGAAACGGGCCACGTAAAAGTATTTTTAAAGAAGAAAAAAAGGCCATAGAAATTGGGATGTGCATAGGAAAATTGAACAGGAGCGAGGTATGGGACCACTTGATAAACACGTTTCAAACAGCATACCAGGGAAAACTTAATGCCTTTTGTGAAATGGGGATTGGGAAGGGATTGATTAGCATCCAATTTATTTCTTGCTACACACACACACACAGATATATATATATATATATATATATATATATATATATATATATATATATATATAGAAGACCCATTGAACTTCGTATCACTTACCTCTTACTATAAACCACATTAATTTAAATCATATGTATTTGCGACCAAATATCTTTATAAAGGCATCATCAGATTGTCTAAGTACCGGCTCGATAGTGGGCGGAAAGAGTGGACAAATCACGCACACATGTCCAGGATAATCTTCATGTCACATTCGTGAAAGTTCAGGGAACGTTTAAACAGTGATAAAAATGAAAAAAAAAGGAGCAAAATTTATATTTAAAACATGTAAAATAATGACTTCATTATTGTGTTGGATGCGTTCAGAAGTATACTTTGAAAGAATAAAGTTTGTTTTACGTTAGTCTCGCTAAAACGGCTGAACAGATTTGGCTGAATCTATTGTGATAAAATTTGGTGTGGAGATAGCTTGTGAGCTTAAGTACCGGATAAGATACTTTAGAAAGTGTGTCATTCAAGATATTTTTTGATTTGAAGTTTATAAAGCGAAATAGCGAATTAGTCTCTCGAAAACGGAATTACACTCTCCGTCGTGCGAATAGTCAATCAAAAACACATTGAAAAACGCACTTTCAGTTCTTCTCAAATTTTCTAATTTTCCGGTAGATTTTCCAAAAAATTTATTTCATACAACCCTTGTCTTGTCATGCCGTACTCAGGTAAAGCTCTTACAACCATTTTCCTACTTTCCGGGCGACTTTCTCAAAGTTTTATTTGATGCGAACCTTCCTCTTGTATTCAACATGAAATGTACAAAATTTTGTCGCAATCGGACGAACGGTATTGATAGCTCACTGGAAAAAGCTGCTTCAGTTTTTTTCCAGATTTTCCTCTTTTCCGGGCAACGTTTGCATATTTTATCACCGTTTAATCCTCCCCTGGACTTACACGAATATTTCAAGACTAAAATTAGCCAAATAGGTTCAGCCGTTCTCGAGTTTTAGCGATACTAATGAACAGCAATTCATTTTTATATATATATAATTAGGTGTTTGTGCTTATATTTCAGTCTGTAGCCATAAATACTTATCGCAAACGAATAGTGTTTGTATGTGGTAGTAGATTTCAGTCTCCCGTTATGCACTAAGGTGGTAGATGATTGATAACGATAAGGGGGTGGAAATATGGAAGTTTAGTTACCAACTTATATAAAATTCTACTTATGGGTGTCAATATTTTGCTCTTGAGCAAAAACTACACAGTGAAGACGAACGATCTCTCTATGTTGTTGTATGACAAAGTCTCCCGTTGTACACCATAGCAGTTATGTGTCGATACGGTGGAAGAAATAGTAGTTGAAAATCGTCAGCTTATATAAAATTCGGACTGAAGACCAGCGATGACTGTTGACACTATAATCGCAAAGACGTAATATACAGCGAAACGTGATGCATATTCTTCAGTTATTTTTCTGCAACAAGCGTACGAATAAAGAAAAATTAGTGCATTTTGCAGTTTGAAAAGTAAAACTTATAAGAATGGTACCCAAGGAGTAAGAAAGAAATTTCTCGTTCTCGATACGTTTCTAAAAGACAGGAATAGTGAATCTACAGACGATAGAAACTTGAAATTTGTAGGCGTTGTTTATCTTAGATTGTAGGCATCAGCGTTTTTTCGATATTCCCAACGCTAAGGGGGTGAAATAAGGGATGAATGGTTTTTTGAAAATACGTTGCTATTCAGGCAATTTTGAAGCAAGAAATACAAAACTTCGGATTTAGATTTTTTATTGGATGTAGAAGAATGTATAAATATGGGAAAAACAGATACAGCCTACAGGAAAATAAAAGAAACATTTGGAGATAAGAGAAAGAGTTCTATGAATATCAAGGACTCTGATGGAAAACCAGTTCTCAGCAAAGAAGGGAAAGCTGAAAGGTGGAAAGAGTATATAGAGAGGCTCTATGAAGGAAATGAACTTAGCGGAAATATTGTAGAAAGGGGAGAAGAAGATGAGGATAAAATAGGAGATACTGTACTGAGAGAAGAATTTGACTGAGCCCTGGAAGACCTAAGTCGAAACCAGGCCCCTGGAGTAGATGATATTCCCTCAGAGCTACTGAAGTCTTTGGGAGAACCAGCCATGACAAAATTGTTTCACCTGGTGTGTAAGATGTATGAAACAGGTGAAGTACCCTCAGACTTTAAGAAAAATGTTATAATCCCCATTCCAAAGAAAGCAGGTGCAGTCAGGTCTGAAAACTACAGAACCATCAGTTTAATAAGTCATTGTTCAAAATATTAACATTAGTTATATACAGAAGGATGGCAAATCTGGTAGAAGCCGACCTCGGGTAAGATCAGTTTGGGTTCAGGAGAAATGTAGGAACTCGGGAGGTAATACCCACTTTAAGGCTTATCCTAGAAGATAGATTAAGAAAAGGCGAACCTACATTTCTAGCTTTTGTAGATTTAGAGAAGGGTTTTGACAATGTTGATTGGGATAAACTCTTTCAAGTTCTGAAGCAAACAGTAGTAAAATATAGGGAGCGTAAGGTTATTTACAACTTGTACAAAAAACAGACAGTGGTTCTCAGAGTTGACGGGCATGAAAGGGATGCAGTGGTTGGAAAGGGAGTAAAACAGGGTTGTAGCCTTTCCCCAATGTTATTCAATTTGTACATTGAGCAAGCTATAAAGGAAAACAAGGAAAACTTTGGTGAAGGAATTAAAGTTCAGGGTGAAGAATTAAAAACATTGCGTTTTGCCGACGACGTAGTGATTCTGTCAGATACAGCAAAGGACCTGGAAGAGCAATTGAACGGAATGGACAGTGTGCTGAAAGGTGCATATAAGATGAACATTAACAAGAGAAAAACTAGGGTAATGGAGTGCAGTATAAGAAAATCAGGCGATGCTGAAAGAATTAGATTGGGAAACGAAGCAATAAAGGAGGTAGATGAGTTTTGTTACTTGGGCAGTAAAATAACAAATGATGGTCGCAGTACAGAGGATATAAAATGCCGAATGGAAATGAGTAGAAAAGCATTCTCGAAAAAGAGAAATTTGTTAACATCGAATATTGATTTAAGACTAAGGAAGTCCTTTCTGAAGGCATTTGTATGGAGTGTTGCCTTGTATGGACGATAAACAGTGCGGACAGGAAGAGGATGAGGCTTTTGAAATGTGGTGCTACAGAAGAATGCTGAAGATTAGGTGAGTGGATCGCGTAACTAATGAGGAGGTACTGAACAGAATGGGGAGAAAAGAAATTTCTGACATACCTTGACTAAAAGAAGGGACAGATTGGTAGTACACATTCTTAGACATCAAGGAATCGTGAATTTAGCATTGGAGGGAAGTGTGTGGGGTAAAAACCACAGAGGAAGACCAAGAGATGGATACAGTAATCAGATTCAGACAGATGTAGGTTGCCGCTCGTATGTGGAGATGAAGAGGCTTGCATCAAACCAGTCTCCGGACTGAAGACCACAACAACAACATTGGAATTTTAAAAACTCGCGTTTAGATATTTTTGGAAATTCATCCGTTATGCCGGTGAAGTAAGGGAAAATCTTTTAAGGATGCTACTAAGACTATTTTGGTGCTAGAAATGCGAAAATTTGGATTTGGAACCAAGGTTAGAATTAAAAAAAAAAAAAAAGTGTTTCGGGATGTTTTGAAATCTGCTATCCATGGTGCAATAGGGGGTTCCAAGTTGTAGAAAAATGCTTGGTTAGGAAAGCATTTTTAAAGCTCAATCTATGAAAATTTTTATTTATAAGTAGAAACAACGAATGCAGACCATCCAGTCTACGCGTGCGAAGCAGCGGGAATTTAGCTAGTTTTATGTATAAAATACAACTAGCTGAAAACCCGGCGTTGCCCGGGTATTTATTTATTTATTTATTCCTGACACTTTTCAGGTATATATGCATTTGTATAAGGACTTTATGTCTGTAAAATGTCTTGGGGATACAATTAGTAGTATAGAAGTCATAGATTAAAACTTGGTTCATGATGGGGCGGTTTTCCACGAACTTTACTGTTTGTGGGCACATATCTCATGAACTACGTGTCGTACTGTGATACAATTTAAAAGGTACACTCAACTATATGCGTGTATACTGTCTGTAAAATTTCCTGTCGCTACAATTTGTAGTGTTCAAATTATAAATTGTAACGTCATACCGAGAGCCGTAGTTTTACACCATAAACAGCGGAAAAGTAGTAAGCGAGAAACTTCTTTCCTTTCATCATTTTACTATTGTTGCCAGCGAGAAAACGTTTAATAAAGGTTTGAAATTATGTTTAAAGTTTGTCGCAAGTCGCTAACTACTGTCATTCTCATACAGTGTATTTCAAAAGTCTCGCCACATTATATGGCATTTTTTGCGATTTCTGTTGGTTATGACGAAATATCTTTTGAACCATGTGCCGTATATGATTCTTAACCATGCTGCAGTTGTTACCTCACGGTAAGGAATGTGTGTACCAAATTTGGTTGAAATCGGTCCAATAGTTTAGGAGAAAATGAGTAGCATTGTCGCAAAATGCAGCAGTTTTTCGCGCATCTCATGGTTTATGACGTCATATCTCGTGAACTGATGACGTCATATCTCGTGAACTTTATATCTTATGTGATTCTTTCACTTACAGCGACCGTCCTCATGGATTGCAGCTTACGTGTACAAAATTTCATAGAGATTGGAAGAAAACTGTAGATTTGTTTGCAACACGTACAAACATACGGACACTCTGCTTTATATATTAGATTTGTGGGACGTCCACAACAATTGCTGCCGCCCTGCAAAGTCACCCAACAGACGAACGCGAAAACCGCAATGAGAACGTCACTGAGTGCCCACGCCAGAGCTACCGGAAAGGGCTGGAGGGACCAGGAAGTCTTAGATAAAACCACGGCCTCACCTCCACGTCTTGTCAATACAGTAGCCCTAAAATAACTGTATCAGCGCTAAGCCCGTTGTGGTCTCCATCCAGAAGACTGGTTTCATGCAGCTCTGTACGCTACCCTCTCCTGTGCAAACCTGTTAATCTCTAAACAAGAGGATCAATCTACATTAGGATGACCAGAAATCACTTATGTTACGAGATCGTACCTTAGGTGAGCTTAACCCTTCTGGTACCAGTGGTTTCTGCCTGAAACCACCATTCCATTAGTTGTGTTCGATAGGACCATTGTCTTTCGCGTGAAACCACCAATGTTATTGCAAAGCAGAGACATCTAGCGACTAACAATAAATGTCCACAAAAACACTTGGGTCGAAGGGTAGTGCAGTAATTAACTCAGAAATTCCAGAATGAAACTTTCACTCTGCAGCGGAGTGTGCTCTGATATGAAACTTCCTGGCAAATTAAAATTGTGTGCCGGAACCAGGACTCGAACCTGGGACCTTTGCTTTCGCGGGCAGGGGCACTACCGACTGTGCTATCCCGACACGACTCACGATGCCGCCTCACAACTTTACTTCCGCCAGTACCTCGTCTCCTACTTTCCAAACTTCACGGAAGCTCTCCTGTGAACCATGCAAGACTAGCTCTCCTGGAAGAAAGGATATGGTGAAGACATGCCTTAGCCACAGCCTAAGGGATGTTTCCAGAATGAAACTTTCACTCTGCAGCGGAGTGTGCGCTTATATGAAACTTCCTGGCAGATTAAAATTGTGTGTCCCAGGTTCGAGTCCCGTTTCCGGCACACAATTTTAATTTGCCAGGAAGTTTCAACTCAGAAACTGGTCAACAAAACCGACAAGATTTACTTTTACAGTATTTTCACTCCTGTTAGTATAATGAAAAATCTTCGTGATCATGGTGTATATGCTTGTTCAAATGTTCGTATAGCTTATGGGACTTAACTACGGGGTCAACAGTCCCTAAACTTATACTTATCAACTAGCTTATCCTAAGGGCGGCACAAATATCCATGCCCGAGGGGGGATTCAAACCCCCGACCGTAGTGGCCGTGCAGACCGTGGCTGGAGCGCCTCAGTCCCCTCGGCCACCGCGGCTGGCAGTGTATGCTTGTAAGACAGCAGAACGAGGTCAGAAGGCCCAAAGATGAAAAGCCTGAAAAACATCTACAGAGTGAAGAATATGGGTAAGATACACAGGAAGGAAATTTCGTTCCTGGGCACGACTCACTGGAGACAACAGTGAAAAAGAAAAAATGGGTCAGTAATTGAGATATGTCCCATTCCTGTGGAACAGTACACCATGCACGTGGAATACGTCGATAAATCAGACACACTGAAAACTCTATATAAATGATCTGATGGACAGAGTAACTTGTAATTTGGGGTTGTTTGCTGATGATGCTGTAGTGTGTGCAAGGGTGTCTTTAAATGACTGTAATGGGATACAGGATAACTTAGACAAAATTTCTACTTGGTGTGAAAAATGGCAGCTAACTATAAATGTAGAAATATGTAAGGCGATGCATACGACTAGGAAAAACAATCCCCTAATGTTCGAATACAGCATTATTAGTGAGATTCTTGATGCAGTCGCGTCGTTCAAATATCTAAATTCAAATGTTTGTTAAGCTTATGGGACTTAACTACGGGGTCATCAGTCCCTAAACTTACAAACTACTTATGAACTACCTACAACTAAGGACGGCACAAATATCCATGCCCGAGGGGGAATTCGAACCCCCGACCATAGTGGCCGTGCAGACCGTGACTGAAGCGCCTCAGTCCCCTCGGCCACCGCCGCCGGCTTCAAATATCTAGGCGTAACATTGCAGAGCGATATGGAATGGAATGAACACGTAATGACAGTTGTGAGTAAGGCGGACAGCCGACTTCGGCTTATTGGGAGAATTTTGGGAAGATGATCTGTAAAGGAGACCGCATATAAAACGCTTGTACGACCACGTCTTGAGTATTGCTCAAATGTTTGGGACCCGCAGCAGATCAGTTTAAAGGAAGACATGGAAGCAGTACAGAGACGAGCAGCTAGATTTGTTACCGGTAGGTTCGACCAATGCGCGAGTGTCACGGAAATGCTCCGGCAACTCAATTGGGGATCGCTGGAAGAAAGACGACGTTCTTTTCGAGAAATTCTGTTTAGTAAATTCAGAGGGCCAGAATTTGAAGAAGGATCTTGCTGCCGCCTACTTACATTTCGCGTAATCATCACAAAGACAAGATAAGAGAAATTAGGTTTCCTACAGAGGGATTATACATTCATTATTCCCTCCTATTTGGGAGTGGAATAGGAGAGGTGGTACAGTGTACCCTCCATCACGCATCTTACGGTGGATTGCCGAGTATAGATGTAGATGTAGATGTAGATGTAGATGAGACTGATAGGAAAAAGCAAAAGATCGTGGCTTAGAATTTTTTGGTATATGCGGCAACAATGTCATTGCAACTGTTCCGGATTGTAGTGGTTCATGGACTTATTGGCACAACAAATAGTTCGTGATCAAGAATCTGCAAGAATCAAAATACAAAAACATTAAAAGAAGACGGTGCTTCAGGAACTGAGAGAAACCAAGTCTCACGACATCCCAATACAAGGACGATCTCGTCGTTGTGCACGCTGCAACAAAAAAGCTGAGCCTCGCAGTGCAAAATGGCATTGTAACGGTGTAATGTGGGATTGTTCATGGGGAAAATTAAAAATTTATTTAAAAATATCTCTCGGAATCATTGTTAAAGACCGCGTGTCCCAGTGGTTTCACAATGAAACCACGTTTCTTAAATTTTTTAATATATATTTTTTTAGATTATTTTATTCATGACTTAGACTAATCAAAAAAGTAAATTTGTTGATAACACACCTCTGCGACTGTTAAAAATTCTTTACTAAGAAGTCACGACCGGTTTCGCAAATTGAAATTGCACCATCAGGTGCGTATTTCCTTCAGATCTTAACCATATGTTACGTTGACTCTATAATAGCTGATCTCCATTATTATTCTATAGTTGTAACCAACTTGCTTATAAAACCATCTATAGAATCACTTTCTTCAAAAAGTGGGGCTCCGTCAATATGTATTAAAAACCGAATAAAAACCCACATTTAAAATAGTAAATTTTCATCAGACAATGGCCTACCTCTGATATAAAACACTAAGAACAGTGTTCAGAATGACAGCTGCGTCAGGGGTTAACATTCTGGAAACATCCCTTAGACTGTGGCTAAGCCATGTCTCCACCATATCCTTTCTTCAAGGAGTGCTAGTCTTGCATGTTTCGCAGCAGAGATTCTGTGAAGTTTGGAAAGTAGGAGGCGAGATACTGGCAGAAGTAGAGTTGTGAGGCGGCATCGTGAGTCGTGTCGGGATAGCTCAGTCGGTAGAGCAAGCGCGAAAGGCAAAGGTACCAGTTCCGGTTCCGGTACACAATTTTAATCTACCAGAAAATTTCAATAATTTCATAAATTTAAAGATTTGAATTAAATTATATTATGTCTAACTTTTACAGATCTCCAGCAATCACTATATCTGTAGTCTGAATAGGACAAGAAATCACTGATATAATCGAGCATAGCAGTAATAATGTTATTGAGGAATGACATGACGAATTTCAAGAATAACAAAATAATACTCACACTAATAATAATGCACAGGAAAAGGCACAAAATGAAGAGAAATTATTTGATAAATTAATACAAAGACGAAAATATGCTATGAGTAATAAACTACACTACAGGGTAAGCAGGGAGAAATTACTTTAACACTCCGCTGACATTGTCCTTTATAGGGTACCATCCTGTGCTAGCAGCTGTGGCAGGGAGAAAATTTTCAACAACTTTCCTCTGTTACGTTATTTTCACATCTCGCAGTGTTTGAGAGATATTAGCAAAAATAGCAAGCACTGTGTCACTTTCACTTCGCAAAACCAGCGCAAATTAACCAAGTTGCTATAAACACATAGACATTTTGTTATAGTAACAGTCGCAACAGTAAAATAAACCAAAGCACAAAAATGACGCCCTATATTTTAGTAAAAATCCCGATATTTACAAGCTAACCATTCACCCCATTAACTACACACGTTTTGGTTTGCAGATGAGAAACTGTCAAAAATTCACAGTGACTTTTGTGTTAAAGCACCAACTGACATTTATAATATTTTACTATTGATCGTTACATTTTATCAACTAATGTTTAGAATTTTATGCTTGCAATTATGTTTTCAGAACACATCAGAACATGCCGATTATAATGATTTGGAATGTTAAATGTGACACGTCCATTTTTCTCGTGTCGGCATTGGGCGCGAAAAGTTTTAAATTCTCTGAGTTCTATTGTTTTAATTACTTGACGTTGCTTTCTCTACGGCATAATGTAAGTTTCCTTCTGCTTTTGTACATTACCTTTTTATATATGTAACATTCTATCTTGTACCATGTAATTTTTGTAAACGTATTGCTACACATTATATGCAGGTTTGTCACACTTGAAAATAGCCTAACATAGAGGCCGAAACCGGTAGTGTGGGCTTAAATAAAGCACCAATAAATGCAACTGGAGCTGGACTTTCATTAAAATTTGAACCACAGTTGCGGCAACAGGAAGCATCCAGTCACGGAGAAACTAACAAATACTACTACATATGGTATTAAGGTAGGCCTAGTATACCTATAAAAATAAGTAACGATTTATATTAGTTTCACAATCATCCGTAGCTTCTACACTTAATCCACAAAAAGTAACAATCATTTCATTGTTAATTTGTCAGACAGTATGAAATAAACATCCCAGTGATGATGCTGCTGCAACGCCAGCGAAACATGTGTGGGAGAAACTAAAAACATTTGTATGTATGAAAAAATTGTTGAAATGTCTTGGTCGCAGTTAGCTTTATTTCATGACGCGTTTCGAGAACATCATCATCAGAAAAAGATTTTAAAAAACGATGGGAATTACACCATCTTGGTATAGATTCCTGATTACAAATTTAAAATACCATCATGGATGTCTGGTGAAGGTGTTGAACCAGACTTACATGCTTAACAGTTGAGCATGTAAGTCTGGTTGAACACCTTCACCAGACACCCATGATGGTATTTTAAATTTGTAATCAGGAATCTATACCAAGATGGTGTAATTCCCATTGTTTTTTTTAAATCTTTTTCTGTTGATGATGTTCTCGAAACGCGTCATGAAATAAAGCTAACTGCGACCAAGACATTTCAACAATTTTTTCATACATGCCAACATAAGGTCGCGTGTCCACAAGAATGGATGGTTTTATGAACCAAGTGATAAAAACATTTGTGTTGGCTCAAGGCGGACCATACCTATAAAGCAAATTTATTGTCTAAAGTTTAATTTAACATGAAAAACAAAAAATCGATTTTTTAAGAGGATTCACGAGCATGTTACCTTAAGCCGGTACTCACCGCACTTGGGGAAGGTGATTATCCAGACGTCGTCGGGCCGGACCTGGAAGTCGTGCACCTGCTGTGCCATGTCCATGTAGGCGGCGGTCATCGAGCAGTCGGAGGGCCGCACCCTCACGTAGTCCTGGTCGTAGAGGCCGCCGAGCTTGGACCGGAAGTCGCGCATGCGCGCAGACTCCATCGGCTCTGCGGAGAGTGACATCTCGTCGTGCGTCGGTCTGCTCCCTGCAGGCAGTCGGGAACCACTGTGACCGGGCTGGGTGTTGTCAGGGCAGGCCACAGCGCGCAGCGGGACGGAATCCCCGAAACTTGGCCGAATGCCCGAAAAATGAATGTTCTATTCCAGGAACTTTGAGGGTGGGCCGGACAGGGGAAGGATTGGTGCATCTCATTCCAGAAGGAGAGGTTGCCATCTTGGATACCTGTCGAGCTCAAAATTGACCTTCGTCGAGAGCACACGCGGTGCTGTGAAAGCAAGGCAGATTTACTCTCGGTTTGTCAGTGAATATTTTGGTAGTGAAACCCGGCCACAGCATAAATTTTAATTCAATGCCTCTCTTTGTGTTTAGTACCTTTGGTATATCGAGACAATGTCGTCTCATGGAATTGTATTATTTGTTGATATTTATATTACCTCGACCTGAGGAACAATGCGGGATAGTTCCTATTAGTGCTCTTTACTGGGGTGCTAACCCAATGTAGGAGAGCCCTGGCTATTAGATACGTATTTCACAGGGAACATGAGGCAGAATTAAAGTATTTGGTGTGGAGGGTGATGTGCTTTAAGACCGTGTAATTGCTTTGGCTACAATGCTGTGATAGCCGAGTGGACTAAAGCACCTACCAAGTAGGTAGCAGGTCCCGGGTTCGAATCCCGGCCACAGCATAAATTTTAATTCAATACCTCTCCTTGTGTTTAATACCTCTGGTATAACGAGACAATGTTGTCTTAAGGAATTGTATTATTTTTGATATTTATAACACCTCGGCCTGAGGAACTAGGCGGGTTAGTTCCTATTCGCGTTCTTTGCTGGGGTGCTATTCCTATGTAGGAGAGCCCTGGCAATTAGATACGTATTTCACAGGGAACAGGAGGCAGAATCAACGTATGTAGTCACTTTGGCTACAGCGCTGTGTTAACTGAGTGGTCGCCGGGCGCCGTGGCTCAGCGCGCCCGGTCAGGGGGCTAAACGCCCTCTGTAATAAAAAAGCTGAGCCAAAGATTTCACTCAATAAATGAACCGAAACAACGGCCGCAAAGCATAGATCTATCTGAGAAAAAAAAGTGGTCTAAAGCACCTGCCTAGTAAATAGGAGGGCCTGGGTTCGAATCCCGGTCACAACATAAATTTTAATTCACTGCCTCTCCTTGTGTTTAATACCTGAAGAATTTCAGTTCTACAAGATGGAAAGGATTCCTACAGGCACGTACAAAATGTACGTACAGTAAATTGGTATAAATTTCATGGTTACCCTATTTATATTTTTTCCGATGCCTGTGCGAAACGACCATGCTTTGCCGAACTTGCATTTTCAACTAGACCAAAATTAGCACATACCGCAAAATACCGCGGAATTTCAAGTCGCAGACTATAGATTGATTAATTATCTGATCGAACTGACAAGAATCATTTGCCAAAATTTGCCATTTCTCTTGTGTAATGAATATTTACAGGTGCCCGGATGGCCGACTTTTCGTAGCACAACGTGGTTGATAGATATCGAGAAGAATTTTCCAGATAATGTTCACGTGTAAAAACAGTAGATGATGTTTTAAAGAGGCTTCTTGTAACTTCGCATCCCTACATATCTCGTATTAGAAAACGGCCACAAACACATGTGAAACGTTCGTGGAAGGAGGCAATAAAGCTGTTACTGTCCCCCGCAATTCCAATTACACCACGATCGCCCATGGAAAGTTCCGATATGATTCTGACTCTGAGTATTTAGAGAGTGATACTGCCTCTGATTGCTAGATATAAAACCAATCATACCAATTTGTATGCATCAGAACACCATGTTAAGAACGATTGTCTTTATTAGCTACACTCGTTACTTCTACCGTTTGAAAGACGTCTTCCATTTATTTTATATAAAATTGTAATTTGATGTCGCTAGATTAGCATTTTGTTAAAACTAGACCCACTCTTTTCGAGGCATGAAGAATAGCACTTTTATTTCACGTTTTAAAATATTAGTTTCTGAAATGTTAGTTAACATTTCTAGGATTTTGTTACATTATAATTTATTATTAACCGTGTGAGAATGTGTACTTGTTTTATTTATAAGTGGATGTGCGAGAATCTAATGGCTGTCTGAATGTGGGTAGTAATAGCACGCTTTGTGTGGTTCTCGCTGGCTCAGAGTCGATAGTCGCACGGTTGCGTGGGGCTGTCGACTTACCGGTTCATCTGTCGCCGGATGGCGTAGGTGAGGCAGCTCCAGCCATTAATTATTTAGCGAAATCCCTTGATAGTCTGGAGGATGGTATCCCTGATGGATGGTAGCCATCATAGCAGTCAACTGTTGGGTAGAGTCCGCGCTCAGTTAGTACATCTTCTTAATCGCCTGTCTGATTTGGAAGTTTTGCAACTTGATACTACTAGCAAACGGTTGTTGGAAGAAGTAGTCCAGCGTGGTAATTGAGGCTTAACTGTCTAGATTTGGATGGGGAGAAAGCCGCAAAGCAACCATCTGAGCTATCCTTGGAACAGCTGGGCAGTGTTGACAATCGTTGCAGTGCTGGGGTTTCTCTAAGTTATTCGAAGACTATACCAAACTGCCTAACCGCATTGTTTACTTATTTAAGGATATAGTCGACGTTGTTGTAGATAATCTTGCTCAAATCAAGCGCGTACTTTGGTTATTGGTTACCTTTGAGGAACATGCCGATACCGTTGCTGTGCCCTATTCGTTCATTTTATCCTTGTTACAGCCACTAGCAAGAGGTGAATTTAAGACCCTGTTTTCTCAGGTTATTAGGGGAAGTTTTTTTTCCATTGAGCAATTGGGGACGACTGTTATCAATGAAAGATTATCTGTTGGCATGCGTAAACAACTTGAGTGTCAGCACATTTGGCGGGTGCAAGGAGATGATGAATAGTTGCCGCAGTATCTTGAGGACACAGTTCGTTGTAATTGACGGTAAGTCATCGAGTAAACCAGAAGTGATATCTGGCGTTCCACAGGGAAGCGTTCCTACTCTTCCTCGTGTTTATAAACGATTTAGGAGACAATCTGAATAGCTCCCTTAGATTGTTCGCGGATGATGCTGTCGTTTATCGGTTAGTGAAGTCAACAGAGGATCAAAAGCAACTGCAAAGCGATTTAGACAAAATTTCTGCATGGTGCGAAAATTGGTGATTGACACTAAATAAAGAAAAGTGTGAAGTAATACACATGACCACTAAAAGAAATCCGCTGAACTTCAATTACGCGATAAATCAGTCAAACCTTAAGGTCGTAAATTCTACCAAATGCCTAGGAGTTACAATTTTTACTTTGACTGGAGAGAACACATAGAAAATAGGCGAACCAAAGATTACGTTTCATTGGAAGAACGCTTCGAAGATGCAACAGCTCCACCACCAAAGAGCCTGCCTACATCATACTTGTGCGTCCTCTCCTGGAGTACTGTTTCCCCTTGTGGGACCCTCACCAGGTGGGACTGACGGAAGACAGTGAGAAGGTTCAGAGAAGGGTAGCTGGTTTTGTTTTATCACGTTACGGGGGGAAAAGCGTCACGGAAATGTTGCACGAATTGGGGTGGAAATCATTAAAAGAAAGACGTTATTCATTGCGGCGTGATCTGTTTGCGAAGTTTAAATCACCGACTTTTACTTCTGAATGTGAAAATATTTTGCTAGCACCCAACTACTTTGGGAGACATGACCATCCCAATAAAATAAGAGAAATCAGATCGAAAACGGACGATTTAGGTGTTCTTTATTCCCGCGCGCTGTTAGAGAATGGATCGGTAAAGAAAAGTTAGAAAGTGGTTAATGAATCCTCTGCCAGGCACATAAATGTGATTTGAAGAGTATCTATGTAGATGTAGATACCTAGATCTGCGTCTCCCGCCTTTGACGTAGGTTTGTCTGAACAGCTGTTCTCTGTTGTGTTGAAAGGAATGCTGGCAGCAGACAAGTCTCATTTTGTGTTTCATGATCGCCCATCCACCTGGCAACAGCTTCGCGGGGCAGTGGTTTCGATTTCAGCATTAAGCTTGTCTGAACATCAGCATGATCGTTCTAGTCAACCGAGTTTAGACCCCCGCCGCGAACAAACCTTTCAACGTGGAGTGGTGGAGTCCAGCAGGGGCCAACCACGGCGTTGTTTTAGATAAGGTGATTCGGACCATTTGGTGCGGCAATGCCCCCTTGCTCGATCCCCGAGGTCGAATAAATGACTCCAGGCGGCCTCGGAATTGAGTTTTTCAGTCCCGTTTGTGCGCTGGGGTCGCTGCAGACTTGTCCTCTTTCTTATTATTTGTTCACGAGTGGGTGGGTGGAGAGCCCTTGTGTGGTCTACTTGATTCTGTGAATAGCGTGTCGTTAATCAGTTTCGATTGGTTTTGAGGAGTTCGGCCACTTCGCCAAGCTCAAGCCGATTCTCTCCTGCATGCGGAGATGTTGCGTTGCCAACGGATAGTTGTTGCCTCTGCGGGGGTGGTTCGCGGTAGTACGAGGAGCATTAAAGTTATAAGGCCTCCGAATTTTTTTCTAATTAACTATTCACCCGAAATCGATGAAACTGGCGTTACTTCGCGATGTAATCGCCCTTCAGACGTACACATTTTTCACAACGCTGATGCCATGATTCCATGGCAGCGGCGAAGGCTTCTTTAGGAGTCTGTTTTGACCACTGGAAAATCGCTGAGGCAACAGCAGCACGACTGGTGAATGTGCGGCCACGGAGAATGTCTTTCATTGATGGAAAAAGCCAAAAGTCACTAGGAGCCAGGTCAGGTGATTAGGGAGCATGAGGAATCACTGCAAAGTTGTTACCACGAAGAAACTGTTGTGTAACGTTAGCTCGATGTGCGAGTGCGTTGTCTTGGTGAAACAGCACACGTGCAGCCCTTCCCGGACGTTTTTGTTGCAGTGCAGATAGGAATTTGTTCTTCAAAACATTTTCGTAGGATGCACCTGTTACCGTAGTGCCCTTTGGAATGCAATGGGTAAGGATTACGCCCTCGCTGTCCCAGAACATGACACCATCATTTTTTCAGCACTGACGGTTACCCGAAATTTTTTTGCTGGTGGTGAATCTGTGTGCTTCCATTGAGGTGACTGGGGCTTTGTGTCTGGATTGAAACATGGCATCCACGTCTCATACATTGTCACAAGCGACGAAAAAAAAGTCCCATTCACGCTGTCGTTGCGCGTCAACATTGCTTGGCAACATGCCACACGGGCAGCCTTGTGGTCGTCCGTCAGCATTCGTGGCACCCACTTGGATGACACTTTCCGCATTTTCAGGTCGTCATGCAGGATGGTGTGCACAGAATCCACAGAGATGCCAACACTGGAGGCAATCTGTTCAACAGTCATTCGGCGATCCCCCAAAACAATTCTCTCCACTTTCTCGATCATGTCGTGAGACCGACTTGTGCGAGCCCGAGGATGTTTCGGTTTGTTGTCACACGATGTTCTGCCTTCATTAAACTGTTGCGCCCACGAACGCACTTTCGATACATCCATAACTCCATCACCACATGTCTCCTTTAACTGTCGATGAATTTCAATTGGTGTCACACCACGCAAATTCACAAAACGAATGACTGCACGCTGTTCAAGCAAGGAAAACGTCGCCATTTTAAGTATCTAAAACAGTTCTCATTCTCGTCGCTGGCGGTAAAATTTCATCTGCCGTACGGTGCTGCCATCTCTGGGACGTATTGACAATGAACGCGGCCTCATTTTAAAACAATGCGCATGTTTCTATCTCTTTCCAGTCCGGAGAAAAAAAATCGGAGGCCTTAAAACTTGAATGCACCTCGTATATTGGTCGAAAAATTCTCATGGCCGCTTGATATTGCCTTGGTGAAGTAACTCCTAGTCCCACTAATTTTTGGTTGTGACTTTATTAGTAAAACCGGCCTTGTCCACGGTTGCTCTGGTGTGTGTGAGAGCTCTAGAAGGAGAGCAAGTCGGGGTAGTAGTACGCTGGCGTGCAGTGTTGGCGAATTTGATTTGAGTCATCTACCTTTTCCGCAGGCATCTAAGCTCATTACTACCTTGGAGAAATTTCCTACTCTTTTGTGTGATAGGTTGGGTATGACTAACATCCTCGAATACCACATTCGCCTCACCGACCATTAACCGGTTAGCCAGCCGCCCTATCGTTTGTCACCACCCAAGATAAAGATCCTTAGAGATAAAATAGGCAAGATGCTCGATCAGGGAGTTATTTGGCCATCTACTTCTGCTTATGCTCCTCTACTTCTGCTTATATTCCTCGTACCTAAGAATCAATGGCGTGATTTTAGGCCCGTTATTGATTATCGGCGGCTAAATAAGAAGGTGAGCTTGGAGTCGGTCCGGCTTCCTAACATTCATAATTCGTTTACCTGGTTCACTGGAGCGAACTGGTTCAATGTTTTGGATTTAAATCAGGCGTATTACCAGATACCACTGGCGGAAGAATGTAAACATGTCACTGCTTTCTGTACACATTGTAACTTCTAGAATAGGGTTCCTTTTGTTTTGGCAACTGGGGCAGCGGTGCTTACTCGTTTGTAGGATAGTTAACAACTAGCTTGATGATTTGGAGATCTACAGTCAGTCATTCGAAGGGCACCTTAGTCATATCCAGTCAGTCATTCGAAGGGCACCTTAGTCATATCCAGCAGGTAGGTCAGAGGCAGGGCTCACTGTTAACCCAGCTAAGGTTACCCTGGCTCAGCAGCAGGTTTCCTTCTTGGGGCATCTGGTACCGGGCCGGGGCGTACTTATCGACCAAGAGTGCACCAAGGCCTTGCGCGCTCTTCCTCCACCTACAGACAAGAAAGGGATCGCCAAATTTATTGGAATGGCGAAGTATTTTAGACGCTTCGTCCCGGATTTCGCCGGATTAGCAGCTCCCCTCAGGAAAAAGCTTTCCAGGCTATTAAGCATGCTATATCTAATCCGCCGGAACTTAGGGTACCCGACTTTGGTAAACGCTTGATCGTCCAAACCGATGCGTCGAATACTGGAATTTCCGCAGTTTTACTCCAGGAGTTCGAAGGGAGTAACAACGTTTACCGTACGCTTCACGGCGGTTGAATGATGCCGAACGCCAGTATTCGGTTTATGAATGTGAGGCCCTGGCCGTGTTATTCGCTCTCGTAAAGTTCCGTTTCTACTTGGAGCATACAGAGTTTGACTTAGAAACCGACAATCAAGCCTTGAGTTGGGTTCTGGCTAGGCCACCCAAAACTGGACGCCTTGCCAGATGGGCGATTCCCATTTCCGTTTTTCAGTTTTAAGTTAGGCACATAAAAGAAGGCGATAATGTTTTGGCTGACGTTGTTGTTGTTGTGGTCTTCAGTCCGCAGACTGGTTTGATGCAGCACTCCACGCTACCCTGTCCTGTAGAAGCCTCTTCATCTGAAAATACGTTCGGCAACCTACATCCTTTTGAATTTGCTTACTGTATTCGTCCCTCGGTCTCCCTCTACGATTTTTACCCCACACTCTTCCTTCTGGAGCTTAGTTGACTATTCCTTGATGTCTCAGAATGTGTCCTACCAATCTTAGTCAGGATATGCCAGAAACTTCTTTTCTCCCCAATTCGGTTAAGCACCTCCTCGTTAGTTACGTGATCTATCCATCTAATGTTCATCATTCGTCTGTAGCACCACATATCAAAACCTTCTATCTTCTTATAGTCCACGTTTCACTCCCATACAATACTATACTCCAGAGAAATGTCTAGGCGTTAAATCCCTTTTTATTAATTGTGTATTTTATGTGTATTCCATTGTGGCAAAGTTAATTCAAACATGTGTTGGGGTAACTAATTATAAGTAAACTTACGACTCCTTTGATTACTTGTTTTGATGTTCAAATCTGTAAGGGATTACATTTCATTCCATTCCATGATGGTGGTGGTGGCGGCTGGTGCAGCAACAGTGTTGAATAATTAGAAAATGCTCAGTCTCTGTTGCAGTATTTCCTTCTCCAATAACGCGTTTCGCGCTGTTAGCGCATCGTCAGACTGGAAAAAGACAAATGTTTTGTTACAGTCCGTGTACCTGGCGGGCAGCGAATCTAATGTAGCTAAGGTGAGTAAATTTGAAAATTCAGACTTAGTTGGGCGGAGATGGAGCCACAGAACTATCTATTGCTGTGTAGGAGGTATCGTAACAGTTTATGTTATTGGGCGCCGGCAAAGAGGTAAACGTACAAAGTACGTAAGGGTTATTTGAACTAGTCCTAGTCCCTAGTTATTCTTCAAATAACCCTTACGTACTTTGTACGTTTACCTCTTTTCAGGCGCCCAATAACACAAATTGTTAAGATACCCCCTACACAGCAATAGATAGTTCTGTGGCTCCATCTCCGCCCAAGTAAGTCTGAATTTTCAAATTTACCCACCTTAGCCACTTTAGATTCGCTGCCCGCCAGGTACACGGACTGTAACGAAACATTTGTCTTTTTCCAGTCTGACGATGCGCTAACAGCGCGAAACGCGTTATTGGAGAATAAAATACTGCAACAGAGACTGAGCATTTTTAACTGTAAGGGATTAATTTGTGCTTCCCGAAGTTATATCATTGTGGTTTAAATTATGCAATAAATTTCCTTTAAGCAGTAATTAGTTTATGCGAACTTCTTTTCTCCCTGTTATTCCGTCCTGGTATCAACTGAGATCGTTTTGTGCTCTCAGTGAGTATATTTCTATAACGACTAAATTCGTCACAGGATATACAAAGTTTTCAGAGAGGCTTTAATTATTTGTACCTTGGCGTAGTCCAGAGACACCTCTTCTCCACAAAGTTAGGGACAATTGAACGCAGTCGATTTTATTCAGCCCTCTTGTTTAAGCAGCAATAGACTTTTCTGTCGCGTAATTCCCTTGCATTTCAGTGTTCCCCTTCAAAATTACAGACTCACCTACCTGTCTCTTCTTACTGACTTCAATGAAAGATTTCAAAACTTTAGCATATTTTAACAGTTTGTCACAAATTACGCATTCCGCACAAGACATTATTCATGCGCATAGAGTAAAAGCTCCAGTCGACAATGCAAAGGAAAGAAATATTGTAGCTATAAAGATTCAACCATGACGCGTTGGCTTTTTGACCTGACTAATTCCTTCCCCTAATTACTAATTGCTTTCCTTCACAGCTTGCTCATTGTACAAATTGAATAACATTGGAGAAAGGTCAAAACCCTGTCTTACTCCCTTTTCAATCACTGCGTCCTTTTCATGCACTTCAACCGGTGTTTGGTTAATGTATAAGTTGTAGATAGCCTTCCGCACCCTGTATTTTACCCCTGATGACCCCAGAATTTGAAATTCAGCGGCTAGTACCGACTAAAATATTCATTTTTAATCAATGAGTTGTTATTTTGCAATACTCTTACTGTCAGTAAACCTTTACCAAACATTATGAAATACCCTCATTGCCGGACTGGTAGGTTGACGTAAATTTCGGGTTCCCATGAAATACTAATTAATGACACGGCAAGAAACTTATCACCGGAAAGGCAATTATTGCCTATATGTGACACGCACCTAGATAACATACCACCTTTGATCAATTGCAGATAAGATATCTCACGTAATTACGATAAGTTTGTTTACGATACAAGACAGAACTGATGTGCAACTCACGTCACACATAAAGAAAGAGAGAATGTTGAGAATTTAATATGTCTGGTTTTAATGTAATTTGATGAAGGAATCAAACTGGAAATACACAGTTTTTAGTACAATTTTCTATAAACTTCTTGGCCTAGAGTGCTAATTAAATGGTTACATCGTCTGTACTCTTGTTATTTGTTAAGAGAATCAGAAGGATATAGCTATTGTCATTAGAGCAAAGCAACAAACATATGAGACACAATGCCGGATTAGTATTACATTATTATACTTATTGTTCTCCTGCCCAGGTTTTAATTTCGTCCGAAGAGCTTTCCGGCAACTCTTAGAAATTGTTTTTATTTCTTTTTTATTTGAAGACACCAGGGGAAAAACGGGGACTGTCACAAAAACTAGATTTTGAGAGAACGGCAAACTACTGTTTTCAAACGGTCCCAAAATAAATAATTGACAGTTTATTTATACGTATCTATAAAAACCTTTTAAACAACTGTTTAAAAATAGTAATCAGGCGATAAAAACTACATATTGCAATAAACATTGATTTTCTTTGCACATTTCTACACGGAAACAGGTTCCCACGCGTTAAAAAGGTGGAATGTTCATGATCGAATTACTGATTTAAAATAAACCGAAGTTAATATCACATAGAGAAATGAGGGCCTTTAAGAAATAAGGCCTATTTAAAAGTCAATGAGTTCTTGAACATATTAAGACATTTAAGACTGTCCAAAAACGCTTTCCCTTTTGGTCCACACAGAGGTTTAAGATTCTGAAGATCCTTGTACTTGGCTTTGGATATTTGCAATGTTTCATCGCTTAATTCCTTTGGAAGTAAAAACTCTCCAGCCTGGATGGCTTTTGCTAAAGAATTAGCAAATTTTTCTTTCCTTTCCTTCTTGATGGCTCGTTTTGCAGCAGCTTTTTTGTTTTTGATAGCCAGAGTTTTCTTTTGTTTCCCTGTCGATTTGTTTTCGCCAGCAACAACAGCGGCCAAAGACCAACCTCCGTTGTAAGTAGTTAGGTACTCTGTTTGAAGTTACTCGAATTCGTATCTCCTTTATTGGCCTGACCGGGGAAGGACTTCATTGTAGAGTGGAGAAAGAAAATTTGAGATCTCGAAACATAGGGAGGTGGATATCGACAACCCCATATGGAGTGGGCTCACTTCTTGCAGTTGTAATCGCCTCATTCCACTGCCCAGAAGTCTCTGCTGGTGTGTTTTGGTTTATCAAACCCATGACCGTGTCACTTTGCATATACAACTGCCCTCTAACAGAGAATGTGACTCTAACTGAATCGAACCGCCTCATTTCGTGAACAGCCAAGTGTAAAAATCTAATCTCTGTACAATGGACATTCCTCCTTTTCGCCCTGTACGTCTATATTTAACATTGTTGTATCTCTGGACATTACACTTTCTTTCACTGACGTATCTATAGGTTTGACATGGGAGGGTTCCAAAACAACCATTTAGAAAGTGAACTATATTTTCTCTGTAACAAGATATTGCTGTTGACCCCAAAAAAAGTCAATCAATTGTAAATTAAGAAGCCTACAAATTCGTTGGCATCCGTGTTACACGCAAGGAAAGTAAAGCTACACACAAAGATTAATAGACACCTTTGAATGAAACATATCGGACGTACGTATTACGATATTTGTCTATGACGAAACTAACGAAGCTTAAATTCTATGTCACCAGCTGTTGTTAAATTATTCCATATGCCTATTGAAGTTTTTTTAAAACTTTGGAATTTACCTGTCTCTGGGTGCCATAAGGGCGTGTAATTTAAGAGTCATACTTTTTATAGACGACTTACTGCTAAAGATAGCTTCAGCTGTGGCCGGCCGGCCGCGGTGGCCGAGGGGACTGAGGCGCTCCAGTCACGGTCTGCACGGCCACTACGGTCGGGGGTTCGAATCCCCCCTCGGGCATGGATATTTGTGCCGTCCTTAGTCTTAGCTAGTTCGTAAGTAGTTTTTAAGCTTAGGGACTGATGACCCCGTAGTTAAGTCCCATAAGTTGTACAAACATTTGAACATTTGAGCTGTGGCGCTACATTTGTTAAGGATGAGGTTTTAATACTGTAAGCGGCGTTTTCTGTATATAAAGTGTTACGTTTAATATTTTACATATTACTGTTAACTTATTCATAATTTCTTCGGAATGTAGTTGTATCAATCACAGTTAACACTCATTAGAGCAAAGCCAGAAAGTCTGGTGTCCCATTTTATTTATTGTGTATGGTCTCGACCTCTATATAGTGGGAAGATGACACGTCAATATGTGATGCTGCAGCTGTTCTTAATATAGATTCTGGCTGCACAGTATGCATGAGGTATCGGGTTCGAATCTCAGCCCGGCACATACTGCCATATGTCCATGTTGTTCGATTACAACACATCTGCGGCTGAGACTAAAATCGTGCACTGAAATCTGCGACATGTCGAAACAACAGACGCAGCATGTCATGATACATCTGTCAATGAGAAACCACACAGGGACAAGGACTGTTGCGAGCCCTGGAGTTCAATAATCGAATTAGGACATATGAAAGTATGACGACGACATTAACCATCCAATTAAATTATCACAAAAACAATACCAATTACAAAATGATCTACACAAGGTATTTGTATGGTGCGAAATATGTAACCTGTCCGTAGTTGTTTCAAATGTAACAATAGTTAAACAGGAACATACCCAGCCACAGGGCACAGCTACCTTAGACTGCTGCTGTGCTAACCTAGCACGCTTCATGTGCACGATTTGTGGGCCAGGATTTCAACAAGCGGGTATTGGCAGAGACTCGTGTGGTTTTTGACATTTTGTATGTAACCCTAGGGGGGTGTCCGGACCCTCTGAACCCCTCCCTTATATACGTCCATGCTTTCTTTTCTAGATCAGTTTACAGTACATATGCAGTTTCTCACATAGCATAAGAATCCGTCAATAACTACAAAAATTTGTCTTGGACACTCCCCGTTTTTCCACTTGTGTTTTTATTTGATTTTAACAGGTCAGCACCGGAGATTTGAAACAATGACTTCACAATGACTTGAGAATAACGTATCTTGAATAGCGCGGCGTTGTTAATGTTCGTACAGTTTTTTGCCATTGGCATTGCGGATTCGTGAGTTCCAGTCGGGGTGCCCGTCGGGTATTTTAGAGAAAAGGCGCTTTCCGGCGCTTTAAAAACAATTCACTGACTCTCTAATCTGATTGTCAAATTCAAATGCTTGTTACGCTTATGGGACTTAACTACGGGGTCATCAGTCCCTAAACTTACAAACTACTTATGAACTAGCTAACACTAAGGAAAGCACAAATATCCATGCCCGAGGGAGGATTCGAACCCCCGACCGTAGTGGCCGTGCAGACCGTGACTGACGCGTCTCAGTCCCCTCGGCCACCCCGGCCGGCAATGTGATTGTCGGAAGAGGCCGTGGGGATTTAAACCGAGAAAATTAGCGAGTGACTTGTGTCCGGGGTAGCGTACAGTCCAGGGTAGGTTCGACATTATGCCCAGGAAGGGGTGGGAGTAGGGTGGGGCTGAAGGGGACAGAATGGGGAGGAAGTGGTAGTGTCGTTTGCATGCCTAGCTCGGTCGCCACGGGCTCTCTCCGGCAGTAGCGCGGCTACTGCTGAAGATACGAGGCGTCGATAAGCCATCACAGGTGAACGAAGCTCCCGTGCAACGTTCCTGGAGTATAGAACGAAAAATCTGTATTGATAAAGATTTATAAAGCCAGTGGGGCCCACTGGAAGGTTAGTCATAAGTTATAACGGCTTCCAGGTTGCAACAACTAATTCATTAACAATTTGTCTTTATACATCTACATGTACATGGTTACTCCGGAAGTCACATTGAAGAGCGTGGTAGAGGATTCATCGACCCATGACATTTCTCTACAGTTCAATTGTCTAGTAGCTCGCGGGAAAAAGGAACACCTAAATCATTCTGCTTTCGATCTGATTTATTTTATTTTATTATGATGATCACCTCTTCCTATGTTGCGGGTGCTAACACTATATGTTCGCATTCTGAAGAGAAAGCTAGTGAAAGAAATTTCGCAAATAGATCTCGCCGCATCAAATAACGCCTTTCTTTTATGATTTCTACCCCAACTCTTGCATCATTTCATTGACACACTCTCTCTCCTATATCGCGATAACACAAAACGAGTTGCCCTTCTTTGAATTTAAATCGTCCGTCAGTCCCACCTGGTGTGGATCCCACAATGCGCAGCAATACTCGAAAATAGGACGCACAAGTGTAGTGTAGACAGTTTCTTTAGTAGAACTGTTGCGTCTTCTAAGTGTTCTGCCAATGAAACGTACCCTTTCGTTCGCCTTCCGTATAATATTTTCTATGCATTCTTTCCCATTTAAATTGTTCGTAATTGTTACTCCTAGATATTCAGTAGAACTGACGGTCCTTAGGTTTGACTGATTTATCGCGTAACGGAAGTTTAACAAATTTCTTTTAGTTATCATATAGATGGCCTCACACTTATCATTAGTAAGGGTCAATTGCCAATTTTTGCACCATTCAGATATCTTATGTAAATGATTTTGCAGTTGTTGTCGATCTTCTGGTGACTTAAGTAACCGATAAATGGCATTATCATCCGCGAACAGTCTAAGAGAGCTACTCAGATTGTTTCCTAAATCGTTTATAAAAATTAGGAACAGTGGGGACCCGAAAACACTTCCTTGTGAGACGCCAGATATCACTTCTATTCGATGATTTACCGTCAATTACAACGTACTTAGTCCTTTCTGACAGGAAATCAGGAATCCAATCGCACAACTATGGCGATATTCCTTAAGCACACAGTTTGATTAGAAAATGCTTGTGAGGTCAAAAGCCTTCCGGAAATCTAGAAATACGGTATCTATTTGACATCCCTTGTCGAAAGCACTCGTCACATCATGTGAATAAAGAGTTTGACAAGAGCGATACTTCCTGAAACCGTGTTGACTATGGGATAATAGGTCATTCTCTTCGAGCTAGTTTCATAATATTTGAGGAGAGTATATATTCTAAGATCCTACTGCAAACTGGCGTCAACGATATAGGCCTGTAATTTTGAGGATCAGTTGTATTGCCTTCCTTGAATATTGGAGTGACCTGTGCAATTTTTCAGTCTTTGGGTACGGCTTTTTCGATCGGTTCTATATGATATGTATGGGGCTATTGCATCAGCATACTCTGAAAGGAAACTAATTGGTATACAGTAGGAACCGGGGGACGTACTTTTGTTAAGTGATTTATTTGAATAATCCAGGGGTACCTATTTCTAAATTACACCTACTGGCAGCTGTTCTTGATACGATGAGCAAATGCAGAAGTATAGATGATACAAGAAAGATGCGTCCTTCAGATATAAAATGCAATTAAATGTGCTTGCACCAAATTTTAACAATATCTGTATATAATCTATCCGCTGCACGGTTATGGCCACGTGGACTAAGGCGCCAAGCTAGAGATTACGGGGCCGCTTCCAATTGGACGTTCGAGTCCTCCTTCGAGAGTGTGTGTGTGTGTGTGTGTGTGTGTGTGTGCGTGTGTGTGTGTGAGAGAGAGAGAGTGTGAGTGTGTGTGTGTGTGTGTGTGTGTGTGTGTGTGTGTGTGTGTGTGTGTTGTCCTTAGCATCAGGTAGTTTAAGTAGTTTGAACGTGTAAGAAACGATGGCCTCACAGTTTGGCTCCTTACGATAACGAATATTTCAACGTTTTTATAATTTACCGCAACTTCCTTCATGTTCTACGATAACTTCAATTGAAAAAACATTGTAACATCACGTACTTAGGTAATTCTTTAACACCACAACGTAGGTCCTTCGAGAAACTCAACCCTTAAAGAGAAAGCTGTATTCGCACTGACTGGAGAAAACAGCACACTGTTTAAATGACAGTAGATGGCAATATCGAAATACTGATAACCTTTTGGAATGTGCGACCCCCTTACAAGTAAAAGTATTCCGTCAAAAAAACAAATATTCCGGATTATTACGTACCGCAACGAAACTATTTTGCACTCTCAAAGGCAATGAAATTAATATTTTTCTGATACAACTTTCTTGAAAATTGTTTGACGTTGTTTTTGTGTATTTTTCGGGATAGAAGGCATTGTATCTATTTCTATTTGTTTACTGATATAAGTTTTGCACAGTGAGTGTTTCGCATTCCAGCAATGAATTATGCTCATTAACAAAGGTCTCACTTCGCGAGAAAGTAGATTATTTTACGAAATTCTTAGATTTAATTATTACATCTTGTTCATTTACCTATCGATTGGTTCCTGAAAAGGCTTTTATTCATCGTTAACACGCTGTATTTACTATACATCAGCATCCGTTCTATTCAATTTACAATTAATGTTAGCGAACCACATACTCATCATCATCATCATCATCATTAAAGACTGATTATGCCTCTCAGCGTTCTCAGCGTTCAGTCTGGAGCATAGTGCCTCTAATAAAATTCCTCCATGATCCCCTATTCAATGCTAACATTGATGCCTCGTCTGATGTTACGCCTTTTACTTCAAAATCATTCTGCACTGAATCTAAGTACTTTCTTCTTGGTCTACCTCGACTCCTCTTACCCTCCGCTGCCGAGCTCATTAGTCTCTTAGGTAACCTTGCTTCTCCCATGCGTGTAACATGACCCCACCATCTCAGTCTGTTTGCTCTAACTACTTCATTCCCAGTTTTGCTTTGATTTCCGCATTATGGATATCCTCCTGCCATTGTTTCCATCTATTAGTACCTGTAATCATTCTTGCTACTTTCATATCTGTAACCTCTACCTTATGAATAAGGTGACCTGTATCCACCCAACTTTCACTCCCGTACAACAAAGTTGGTCGAAAGATAGAGCGGTGCACTGCTAACTTAGTCTTTGTACTTACTTCCTTTCTTCTTAGCTGAGCACTAACTGCATTAGCTTTGCTGCACCTCAATTCCAGTTCTTTCATTATATTGCCATCCTGTGAGAAAATACATCCCAGGCACTTTAAACTGTCTACTTGTTCTAATTTTGTTCCTTCCATTTGGCACTCAATCTGTTTGAATCTCTTTCCCACAGACATTACTTTCGTTTTGAAGATGCTGATCTTCATATCATAATCCTTGTACCTCTGATCGAGCTCTGAAATATTAGTTTGCAACCTTTCAATTGAATCGGCCACTACAACTAAGTCATCTGCATATGCGAGACTGCTTATTTTGTTTTCTTACATTTTAATCCCGCCCCGTTAGTCTACTGTTTTCAACATATGATCCATAAACGGTATGAACAACAGCGGTGGCAGGTTACAGCCTTGTCTTACCCCTGAAACTACCCTAAACCATGAGCTTAATTTGCTATCTACTTTAAGTGCTGCCTGATAGTCCCTTTAATTGCCTGCAGAAATTTGCCTTCTATACCATAGTCTTGTAGAACTGACAGTGGCTTCCTCCCAGGGACACGGTCATAAGCCTTTTCTAGATCTATGAAACATAGATACAATTCCCTGTTACACCCATAGCACTTTTCCATTACCTGCCGTAGGCTAAAGATCTGGTCCTCACAGCCTCTAGGAGGATAACCCCACACTGATTTTCATCTAACTTGTCCTCAATTAATACTCGCACTCTCCTTTCAACAATATCTGAGAATATTTTGCCTACAAAGCTAATTAAAGAGATACCTCGATAGTTGTTACAATCTTTTCTGTTTCCGTGTTTAAAAATTGGCGTGATTGCCGCTTTCGTCCAGTCAGACGGAACCTGTCCCGATTACCACGCCTTCTCATTTATCCTGTGTAACCACTTGAGACCTGATATTCCATTGTATTTGACGAGTTCCGGCCTAATTTCACATACTTTTAACATAAAATAAATTTCGGTTAGGCCTATGTTCCTGTAGTATTCAAAGATGCACTGGTTTGCAAGTACTTCCTCCAGTGACGGCGCCCCCCCCCCCCCCCCACTCACAGGTCGAAAAAAACTGATTTATAGTTATAAACTACAATAACTTTCAAACTGGCTGAAAGTAATACAGTGAGTTTTGTCCTTACCTTGTGAGGAATTCGCAAACGACTACGCCAGCTTTGCGGACGAGCCCCCGGTTTTAAGTTGCCTGATGTACTCGACGATAAGATAGCAGCAGCTAATGAGGTTTCGTAATTGTGAATCAGAGGGCGTGGCGTGGGAGCTGTTGACGCGGTCGGCCACCGCTGTCACCGGCGTCGGTAAACAGTCACAGCTCACATACAATGTAAACTTTCATGGCCGGAGTTGTCTTCAGGTAAAATTTCCAGGCTGATGGGCCGTGGTCCAGATGTGAAACTTCCTCCCAACGTTTGTGAGCGCCATAGGATCTCCCACCCATGGGGTGGCCAGATATCTCGCTTCTCTGCTGCAGCTGTACATTGGAAAAACGGACAGCCACATTAAAAACTCTGTACATTTTATTGAGAAACTAAAGGAGATTAACGTCAGCCCGAATGATATTCTGGTGAGTTTTGATGTCGTGTCCTTGTTTACTGTGGTTCCTGTAAACGAAGCTATTTCATACATAGCAGTTATGTTTCCATATGACATGGTTGCCTTGTTCAGACACTGCCTTACCACAACTTATTTGCAGTACAATGATGAGTTCTATGAACAAATTAACGGAGTGGCTATAGGCAGCCCTCTTAGTCCAGCTGTTGCCAACTTATTTATGGAGTTTTTCGAACAGCAGGCGCTACAGACTGCCGGAAAGAAGCCAACTAATTGGTACCGATATGTTGACGACACCTTTGTAGTGTGGAGCATTGCATCTCAACAGCATTATTCAAAATATACAGTTCACAATGGAGAAAGAAAGCAATGGACAACTTAATTTCCTGGATGTATATGTAATAAAACGAGAGGACGGAACTCTGGGCAATAAGGTATACAGAAAGAACTCACTTACTGATCCATACCTCCACAAGGAGTTAAACCATCATTCGAGGCAAAAAAGAGGTATCATTACAACCTTGGTGGATAGAGCCAACAAAATCTGTGAGCCAGTTTACTTGGAGGATGAATTAAATCACTTGCGGTCGGCCTTCAAGAAAAATGGATATGGTGCCAAGGAAATTGATCGAGCTCTCCATCAAAGAAGAGAAGAATCCAGAAGTTCTGAGCAACAACGACAACAATCTGGAAAAGTTTTCCTGCTGTACA
Source organism: Locusta migratoria (assembly GCA_026315105.1). Taxonomy (NCBI): domain Eukaryota; kingdom Metazoa; phylum Arthropoda; class Insecta; order Orthoptera; family Acrididae; genus Locusta; species Locusta migratoria. The sequence goes on from CM048753.1 coordinate 28,007,308, forward strand.
TTAGCAGAATTACTGATCGAATCGGGAAAGTATTGGTGTCGAAACCATCTACAGACCTACGAAAAAGATCAAAGAATACTTGAGATCAGCAAGTCACGTCACCCCCTAGCAACACCTGGGGTTTATAAAATTCCTTGCAGCTGTGGTAAAGTATATATTGGTACAACAAAAAGAAGCGTCAACACTCGCATATGCCGGCCGCGGTGGCCGAGGTGACTGAGGCGCTCCAGTCACGGTCAGCACGGCCACTACGGTCGGGGGTTCGAATCCCCCCTCGGGCATGGATATTTGTGCCGTCCTAGTTCGTAAGTAGTTCATAAGTAGTTTGTAAGTTTAGGGACTGATGACCCCGTAGTTAAGTCCCATAAGCTTAACAAACATTTGAACATTTGAACACTCGCATATCTGAACATAAAAGGAACGTTCGTCTGGGCCACACGGAAAAATCGGCAGTGGCTGAACATGTTTTTCAAAAAGGAAATCATGAAATAAAATTTAACGAGACGAGCGTTTTAGCTGGGACATCTCAGTACCATGCACGCATGTGTAGAGAGGCAATAGAGATCCACAAACAACAGAATAATTTTAATAGGAAAGAAGAAGGTCTGAAGTTAGATAAAATATGGATGTCGACACTGCACCAACAAAACGACAATCGATTATTTTTATTCGAGAATGACGACGTCATCCAGAGATAGCTACAAAGTCAGCACCACGTGACGTTCGTGGCGCCCTCTATAAATGCGAGAGCCCCTCGGCCCACAGTGGCAGTAGCCGGAAGACCCTGGAAGATGTCTCCCGCATTTGGAGACGAAACTTCGGGGGGGAAGTTTTACATCTGGACCACGGCCCATTTATCTTAAGTCATCTCACATTTATCCGCCATATTACCAGCGGCTTCAATCTACACTTATTACTAAAAGTGTTGTATATATGTACGTATTAAACCTATACAAAAACCAAACAGCGGTTATTAGAGTCGAAAGGCAAGAAAGGTACGCAGAGGTTTGGAAGGGAGTAAGACAGGGTTGTAGCCTTTCCCCAATGTTGTTCAATCTGTACATTGAGCAGGCAGTGAAGGAATGGAAGGAGATATTTGGAGAGGGCATTAAAGTGCAGGGAGAAGAAATGAAAACATCGCTGTATGCCAATGACATAGTAATTGTGTCAGAGACTGAAAAAGATTTGGAAGAGCAATTGAATGGGATGGACAGTGTCTTGAAAGGAAGATATAAAACATTAACTAGAGTAAAACGAAGGTAATGAAATGCAATGTCAGAAAGTGTCAGAAAATCAGGCGATGTTGAAGGAATTAGATTAGGTAATGAGACAATAAAAGTAGTAGATGAATTTTGTTATTTGGGTAGCAAGATAGTAAAGAAGTAAAGAAGATATAAAATGCAGAATGGCTATGGGAAGGAACGCGTTTCTAAAGAAGCGAAACTTGTTAACATCCAACATTAATTTAAAAGTTAGGAAGTCCTTTCTGAAAGCACTTGTCTGGAGTGTAGCATTGTATGTTTGTGAAACGTGGACGATAAGGAGTTCAGATAATAAGATGATACCTTTTGAAATGTGGTGATACAGACGAATGATGAAAATTAGATGGGTAGATCACGTAACTAATGAGGTGCTTAACCGAATCGGGGGGAACGAGTTTCTGGCATATTCTAAAAGAAGGGATAGATTGGTTGGACACATTCTGAGACATCAAGGAATTGTCAGTTTAGCATTAGAAGGAAGTGTGTGGGCTAAAAATCGAAGTGGGAGAGCGAGGGACGAATATAGCAACCAGATTCAAAAGAATGTCGGTTGCCAGACGTATTGTCAGATGAAGAGATTTACACAGGACAGGGTAGCGTGGATAGATGCATCAAACCTATCTGCGGACTGAAAACCACCACCACAACAACAACAACAACAACAACAAGGTATGTGGTCCACAAACGCATACTTTTCCAGAAATCGTGGAGAGAAAACTTTTAGTACTGCCGCTTCTGTACCCAGATGGTAAACGCTATTCACCGACAGCGCGGATAGAGCAACGGCCCAGGTAACTGGCTGGGAATCGGAGAACCAGGGTTCGAATCTCGAAGCAACCTAGCGGATGTTACTCGTCTCGTTTGTATTTTTCCATAACTCACTTGATACAACTCGGAGGGTTAATTAGGTGCACAGTAAAAGTTCATGACCAACTTTCAGCACCGATTTTTCACGCAATGGTATCTTATGCGTGGTACGCATAAAATTTAATTCCCGAAAAAGACATATTTTTAAATGTAAACCGACTCTTCGGAAGGAACAATGTAGCTGTCGTCAGACTGCATTCAAATCAAATGTTTGTAAATCTATCGGACCAAACAGCGTGGTCATCAGTCCGTACCTTACAAACTACTTAGCCGGCCGCGGTGGCCGAGGGGACTGAGGCGCTCCAGTCACGGTCTGCACGGCCACTACGGTCGGGGGTTCGAATCCCCCCTCGGGCATGGATATTTGTGCCGTCCTTAGCTATTTGATAAGTAGTTTGTAAGTTTAGGGACTGATGACTCCGTAGTTAAGTCCCATAAGCTATACAAACACTACGTATACTACACTACAAACTACTTAAACTAAGGTAAACTAACCTAAGGACAACACACACACACACCCATGCCCCAGGGAGGACTCGAACCTCCGGCGGCGAGCAACCGCGCGCTCCGCAACCAGGCGCCTTAGACCGCTCGGCTACTTCACCGCGGCAAGATTGCATTCTTTAGTTGTTCTTGGTGCCGTGAGTATATTTGTTTCGAATGTTTATATGATTAGTACCACCCATCTAGTTATTCGACGATAAGCGAGGAAACAAAACAGTGACTGGAAGAGTCATTGTTTACTATCCCAAGAGACACATTACTTGCAAGGAATAACAAAACAGTAGGCAAATACGAGGCGCGTCCAGAAAGTAAGTTCCGTTTGGTAATAAAATGAAATTGTACACAGATACAGAAGAAATTTTTATTGCACAAAATTCTACAACTCTTAAACTACTTTTCCACATAACTGCTGAAATTTTGCAGGCATTTTTCATAGCGTGGCACCAAGTTTTGTATACCTTCTTCATAGAAATCTGTAGCCTGTGCCTTCAACCAGTTGGAAACAGTTTCTTTCATCTTTCTTTCCATAGCGAGAGCACTAATTGTAAACCTACGGTTTTCCTGGATCTTGTCATCAATCGCGTGAACCAGTTCTTCTGTAACTAAAGGTGGACGCCCACTTCGTTCTTCATTGTGCGCATCACTACGTCCGCCATTGAACTGTCGGACCCATCTTCTCACCGTCGAATCACTCATCGCATTTGGTACGTAAACATCACAAATTTGCCAATAAATTTCACTTGGTTTCACTTTCCTCGCATTCAGAAACCGAATCACCGACCTGATTTCACAGGCGGCGGGATTTTCAATCGACGCCGACATTTCAAACAAGCACAACAAAGCGTACGTAACTGACAGCGATCTCCAAATGACGCACGTTCTTCTCCTTGATACACATCGTCTACATGTGCGGAACTGCAATCTCAGCGCTGCAGCGGAGATAAATTGAAAGATAACTTACTTTCTGGACGCGCCTCGTAAATTTTTCCTACTATTTTATCATTCCTTATTGATTTACTTACCTTATTAACCCTCTTATTTCTATCAAGTGAGGTCTGGAAAAATACAAACTAGACGAATAACATCCGCTAGGTTTCTTCGAGATTCGAACCTGGGTTCACCGATTCCCAGCCAGTTACGTTCGCCGTTGCGCTATCGGCGCAATGCGTTTACCATGTGGGTACAGAAGCGGCAGTTGTGAAAGTTTCTTTCCTAGATTTCTGGGAAAGTATTCGTTCCTGGACCCCATACCTGATGATGAAAATGCTCTATTTACAATTATCTATCGATCTTTGCAATTTGCAATCGTCATAATGTTTAGTGGTGATTTTCTCAAAAACACGGGGGTGTTGATCCAAAATATCATAGATTCGCTCGCTTTAGGTTGTAAACAAACGACCTGACAAGTTTGAGCCTAATCGGTTGGTCGTTTCTGAGGCCTGTTCAGGAGATGTGGCGACATAAACAGTGAAATTCCCATCATGAGACAATGTTCCCTACCTGATTCTATACTGATCGACCGATTTCAGCAAAACGTTCCGCCAGCCAACAATTGTTACGGCGTTAAGAACCATCTGAGATCACTTTAAACACTGCAATGGACAGATAGTGATGTAGAAATGAACGGCAGAGAAAGAAGAAATTGTAAAACGAGGAAGGAATAGAAACACACCTGAACAAGGTCTGACATTCACACTACTTGAAGAATAGCCGAGCACCCTAAGGCGCCTTGCTCCCTGTCGGTGGTTCAAATCCTGCCTCAGGCATGTCTATGTGTGTGTGTGTTCCCCCTGTCGACTGTAGTATGAAAGGAAAGAAAAAGTGGAATGAGACATTAAAGACAAGCCGTGTTGCTGTTGTGGTCTTCAGTCCGCAGGCTGGTTTGATGCAGCTCTCCATGCTACCCTGTCCTGTGCAAGTCAAGTCTCTTCATCTGAGAATACGTTCGGCAACCTACATCCTTTTGAATCTGCTTACTGTATTCGTCCCTCGGTCTCCCTCTACGATTTTTACCCCACACACTTCCTTCTAATGCTAAGTTGACAATTCCTTCATGTCTCAGAATGTGCCCCACTAGCCTATCCCTCCTCTAGTCAGGATATGCCAGAAACTCCTTTTTTTTTCCCCAATTCTGTTCAGCTCGTCCTCATTAGTTACATGATCTACCCATCTAATGTTCTTCATTCATCTGTAGCACTACATTTCGAAAGCCTTTGTCATCTATTTGTCAAAACTCCTTATCGTCCACGTTTCACTCCCACACAATGCTACACTCCAGACAAATATTTGAGAAAGGACTTCCTAATATGGAAACTAATATTGGATGTCAACAGATTTCGCTTCTTCAGAAACCCTTTTCTACCCATAGCCATTCTGCAATTTATATCTTCTTTACTTCGGTCATCAGAAGATACCTTGCAACCCAAATAACAAAACTCATCTACTACTTCTATCGTCTTATTACCTAATCTAAATACCAGATTTTTAATAAACTGAATAACTGTAACCATTCGATCTGAATTATGACAATCAGCAACTTCGAAATACTGAATGATAGTTTCACTGTAAATATTTCAGAAACGAATCACACAAATTTACAGCAACGAACGGACATAATGCAACGTAAATTTTCCTTGTAGTGTTTGCCAAAGCAAGAGATAAGACGATTACTTTCCGCCTGGAGTGCTGTTAACTGTACAGTATCTAGGAATTGTGTAGTACGTAATTCTGTTAAGCCTGAGAGTTTTGGCAGCTTTACCTTTGTGGCCAGCTTACGTAATTTCGGCGGAAAATGAATGTGATGCTGAGAAGAGCAGCTGACAGTATAGTCGTCACTTGACAGTCGTGTTTACACGCGTCTTCTCGATGAAGGTTACTACGTAATAATGAAGACAGAAGACAGAATTCTGATTATATTTCGCAAGAAAGCCTTGAAACTTGTCAGACATAGTTTTATACGATTCTTAGACTGTGCCTGATAGTACGTTCGGGAAAGGAAATGAAATTACGGTTTAACTTTTAATTCTTTACTAGGTCGTCTTATGTGCTTATCTGTGGATGGGTTTTGAATGTTAAACGCTACCTTTTTAAATGTTCAAATGTTTGTCAAGCCTAAGGGACTTAACTGCGGGGTCATCAGTCCCTAAACTTACAAACTACAGCGTTCAAATGAATGAAATAAACCGCAATTTGCGATGTTATGGCTTCACTGTATTCGGTTTAGATGGAATACTAAACTGTGGCCAATGAAAATTAGTCCCCGGCCGGGATTCGAACCCGGGATCTCCTACTTACAAGGCAGACGCGTTGACCACTCCGCCACCGAGGACACAGTGACCAGCCCGACTGCAGAGGACTCTTTCCTGCACGTCTCCCGCCACAGTTTGGTATTCCATCTAAACCGAATACAGTGAAGCCATAACATCGCAAATTGCAATTTATTTCACTTATGAACTACCTTATACTAACGACGACAGAAACATCCATGCCCGAGGGGGAGATTCGCACCCCCGACCATAGTGGCCGTACAGACTGTGTGACTGGCGCGCCGCAGATCGCTCGGCCACTGCGGCCGGTGCACCCCTTTGTCTCCCCCGATCACATCATGCACGTTATAAAGATCCCCCATATTCAGCGCTGAAAACAATTAGACAGGCGGGTGATGTGTCATATACAATATATGTATGGTAACCTACTTTACTGCATATCATTCAGATACTGTCTAGAACAGTAATTTGTGTCGGGTACAGTACGATAGTTTGCTGTCTCAAATGATTACTTCAGGTTTACATGCCTTTACGTAGAGCGAGACATTATGGGGTTAAAACAACAGTGACAACGCTATTCTCGTTGCCCTGTAATATGGTGTGTGATCACCTAGGACGACCAGTAGAGTTGCACTCCTGCGTGGCATAAACAGTATGACGTTACCAATCAGCTCTTTAGGAACATTTAACCATTTTTCGATGTGTGCAGTGTGCAACTGTTGTAGATGGTGCTGGTCTGTTTGAAATATGCATGTTAAGTGCATCCCATCAATCGCGTTCAATGGTGGTGAACAAGCTCCATTCGTTCAATTCTTGCAGCTTCAAGCATTTTGTCCACTAGATCTGTGAGATCCACCAGAAGGAACCCAGCTTAGGACACAGTATAAGGTCGAGGGATGCCATCTTTATATCTCTGAGCAGTCGAAGAGCCATTCTGATCGACATAGATGTCCGTATGTCTACACAATTCGTCCACCAGCATGATACAGTGTGGTTACTTGTTCAGATGAGGGAACTACGATTATCCGGCGGAACACAAAATTATAACTCATCTGTGAACAGAACCCGACTCCATTCGTAGCGACTCCAATTCTAATACACTACTGGCCATTAAAATTGCTACACCACGAAGATGACGTGCTACAGACGCGAAATTTTAACGGCAGGAAGAAGCATTCATACAAGGTTGGCGCCGGTGGCAACACCTACGACGTGCTGACATGAGAAAAGTTTCCAACCGACTTCTCACACACAATCAGCAGTTGACAGGCAATGCCTGGTGAAACGTTGTTGTGATGCCTCGTCTAAAGAGGAGAAATGCGTATCATCATGTTTCCGACTTTGATAAAGATCGGATTGTAGCCTATCGCGATTGCGGGTTATCGTATCGCGACATTGCTGTTCGCGTTGGTCGCGATCCAATGACTGTTAGCAGAATATGAAATCGGTGGGTTCAGGAGGGCAGTACGGAACGACGTTCTGGATCCCAACGGCCTCGTATCACTAGCAGTCGAGATGACAGGCATCTTATCCGCATGGCTGTAACGGACCGTGCAGCCATGTCTCGATCCCTAGCAGATGGGGTCGTTTCCAGGACAACAACCATCTTCACGAACAGTTCGACGACGTTTGCAGCAGCATGGACTATCAGCTCGGAGACGATGGCTGCGGTTACCCTTGACGCTGCATCATAGACAAGAGAGCTTGCGATGGTGTACACAGGTACGAACCTGGGTGCACGAAAGACAAAACGTCACTTTTTCGGATGAATCCAGGTTCTGTTTACAGCATCATGATGGTCGCATCCGTGTTTGGTGACATCGCGCTGAACGCACATTGGAAGCGTGTATTCGTCATCGCCATTCTGGCGTATCACCCAGCGTGATGGTATGCGGTCACTTCTTGTTCACATCGACTGCACCTTGAACAGAGGCCGTTACGTTTCACATGTGTTACGACGCGTGGCTGTACCCTTCATTCGATCCCTGCGAAACCCTACATTTCAGCAGGATAATGCACGACCGCATGTTGCACGTCCTGTACGGGACTTTCTGAATACGTAAAATGTTCAATTACTGGCCTGGCCAGCACATTCTCCAGATCTCTCACCAATTGAAAACTTTTGGCCAATGGTGGTCGAGCAACTGGCTCGTCACAATACGCCAGTCACTGCTCTTGATGAACTGTGGTATCGTGTTGAAGCTGCATGGGCATCTGTACCTGTACATGCCATCCAAGCACTGGCGTATCAAAGCCGTTATTATGGCCAGAGGTGGTTGTTCTGGGTACTGATTTCTCAGGATGTGTGCACCCAATCTGCGTGAAAATGTAATCACATGTCAGTTCTAGTATGATGTATTTGTCCATCGAATATCATCTGCAATTCTTCTTGGTGTAGCAAATTTAATGGCCAGTAGTGTATTACCCCGCCCTGTTTCTGTGGGTTAAACGGTGATTTGGCTTTATGGGACCAGCGAGCACAGAATGACATAGAGACGAATTACCGCCTATATAAGCGAAGAGGCAGTGACGCCACGGCAACCATCTTGTATGGGTGTAAAAAGTGAGTTGGGCCGATAAATGCGTAGTTTTCAAATGGCGTTAGACTCATTTACATTGTCATTTGAAGCCCTAAGGATAGGGAAAAATTACCAAATTTTTCACGGAAACAGGTGAATACTAAAGGAATGCAACACTCTTCTTAGCACTTACAATATATGATGTTTGTATAGTCTACTTATGAACTACTTACGAACTAGGACGGCACAAATATCCATGCCCGAGGGGGGACTCGAACCCCCGACCGTAGTGCACTTACAATACGTATTATGTTTGTATGAAATAATAATTGAAACTACGTATTACTTTTATATTACATTAAAATTACGACTTGAAAAAATTAGTAGCCTGCCATTTTTTTTCAGGAAATATTCATCAGCGAGAAAGTTGTAGACATGAAATGAACTTTTCGTTTTAATTAAGCGAGTTTTTATAGCTCCTATTTTTTCTCACAAATTTGAATTGGTTAGAGCAGTGGTGCCATTAGATCCTATCCGTTATTTTCAACGAGCTTGGAGACCAGCGAGCACAAATGTGTGGCCCCCTCACTCCGTACCTTGTAACCAATTTTGATAAACATTTTTAATTTGTGATTCATTTTTCGGTATTAAATAATAATGATTTAATACTTTTTATTGATTTTATTACTAATGAGCTGAGCTGCCCCGGCTTTGCACGGGTAATCTCGAGAGCTGCAGAACGTATGGTGATGCTGTTTGTTTCAATTTATTTTCGTTACAATTCTGGGATCTACGTAGGCTATTTGGAATCTCAATACGAAAATGTGAAATGATTGAGCTGAGAATAACAAGGTAGAATGGTTTACTACTTCCGCTCTTTCGTGACCTACGTAGCGTAAACTATGAGACTTGCTTCGAAGTACACAGTATAGAATTATAGATTTCTCGACGATTTAAAAAACTGCCACAAGATCATATGTCTAACTTTTACAGTTGTCCCACAATCACTATATTTGTAGTCTGAAGCCATCAAGCGCAAGCTCTTTAGAAGAGAAAAACGATAAATGTGGTTACTTGTAAAGGTGAGACACATGCTCTCGTGTATTTTTATTTACTATTTTTTAGACAACAAATAATACAATTCCTTCAGACAACAGTGTCTCGTTATATCGAAGGTATTAAACATAGAGACCTCCTACTGACTAGGTAGGTGCTTTAGACCACTTTTTTTTTTTTTTTTTTTTTTTTTTTTTTTGTCAGGTGGATCTTTGGTTTGCGGTCGTTGATTCAGTTCCTCCTTGGTTGCTCGTTGAATATTTGGCTCAGCTCTTTTATTACAGAGGGCGTTATAAAAAAGCTGAGGCAAATATTCAACGAGGAACCTAGAACGAACTGAATCAACGACCGCAAACCAAAGATCAACATGACCAAAAAAAAAAAAAAAAAAAAAGTGGTCTAAAGCACCTACCTGGTAAATAGGAGGTTCCGGGTTCGAATCCCGGCCATGGCATAAATTTTAATTCAATGCCTCTCCTTATGTTTAATATTTTTAGACTTTTTGAATTATGTACATGTACACTGGCCTAGCTCTTATAGGTTAGGTTCCAGAGCTGAATAAAGTTCAGAAGCAATAAACGGTTCTTCTTTATTATTCTTATTTTACTTGTTTCACATATTCGTATTGACGTTAAATATAGCCAAAGATTATCCCACGATTCTAAAGAAGAAATTAAAAGAAACCGCATTACGATACATTCTCTACACCTCAAGTTATAAAAGGTTAAAGAGACAGAGGAAAAGTGTGCTCCTATTTTATACAGTAGTATGATTTGCTATTCCTGGCTGAAATTTGTAATTATTTATAGTAGATTTTCACAAAAAGAACACCGTAAAATACATGAAAAAGGAATTAACAGACAGCGAACTCAATGAACTACCGTGTGCTCGCAGCTGTGACCGGCTGGTGCTTGGCACTGCTATGGACGATCCATGTTCTGCGGCCGCCATGTTGGTTGGATGTTGCGCTCTCCTGCCGGCTTCATTTAACTCTCTATGTTATTCTGCGCTCGATGAGTGGGACACACGTCATAGAACTGGCTGCGCAAAGGCCACATCACCGGAGGCGAGTTCGGACTGTTAGTGTTGATATTGCGCAACTGTTGCTGCCTGGAACGTGCGTTGCAACTAAGTTGCATTAAGCCTCTTATCTTGAAGGGCTCTTAACCGGAGATAACGACAATTCTTGCTGATGTTACCAGTAGACGACCTCGGCCTTGCCTTCTTTTAACGGCTCCTGTTGTCTGAAATCGCGATCAGGTCTGGAAATTACTTTGAGAGACTCCAATAGCTGTTTTTAAGTAAAAGGACACGAAGCCCTACAATCGTGGTGATGCAACATTATTTTATGTGTGGGTGTTGCCCTTTATTTTTTTCTCTTTTCTTTTTTAAATAAATAAGTACACTGACTTTGTGCATTCGCTTAGTCTATGGATTTGGTTTCCGTAACAACATCTGAATGAAGTACTTCAGGCCCTGTCTGCTGAATTCTGGACCATTTATACGGTCTGTACATGCAGATACCATGAGCACAAAAAGTGTTGTCACTCTACGAGGGGGACGTAACAAGTACGTCTCCGAATCTTTTATCCTGCGCTCAATTTCGGGAGAGGTAGTGCATGTCATGTGAACTTCCCAGTTTTAACTTCCGGTTTTCTGAGATAGCCTGCCACCAGATGGCATCGCATTGTAGCGTGTAGGCTAGCAGTGTTTAACCCTTTCAGACCTAGTGTCCAATACATTTAACATCGACGTTCTATTAATTTTAGAACACTATACGGTATCGCTTCACTTTGAGACTCAGTGGCCTGTTTACTGTCCATCTATCGATTTTAGTTTCGTGATTCTTGCTGCCATCTGACACCCGAATGGCGTGCTACATTGAAAGATACTGAATATGGCGGACTTATTTTGAAGTGCATCAAATATGATGTATTAATTTTTTGGGCGGTTGGGTTGGGTTGTTTCATTGGCACTCCCCCGGTGAAGAGGGGAAGGATTGAGGATAGGAAAGGAGGGGGAAAGGAAATGCAGTCCGGGAAGTGAAGAAGGAAGGAAGACTGCATTAGCTCAGGGCCCCGTGTTCGCCACGCATGTACTCACCAAAGAACCGTGAGCTTCCTGGGGAGGATAAACTTTTTTTCATTTTTACCCAAATTGCACTTTGCGATATAAGTTGAAAGACGACCGTCTGTCGTCTTCCATATATTTTTTGTATATTTCTGTAAAGATAATTTATTTTATGTCGCTAGATTATCATTTTGTTAAAACTTCAACCCCACTCTTTTCAAGGCTTGAGGAATAGCATTTTTATTTCATGTGTTAATATTGCTAGGTTTTTCTTATTTTGTTATATCAATAATTTATTATTATATTAATTAATTTGGCATAAATGTGGCTTCTCCGCTACGCCACTGTCCCTGTGAGAATGTGTACTTGCCTTACTTTTAACTGAATGTGCGAGAATCTATGGCTCTCTGAATGTGGGGAGTGATAGCTCGCTTTGCATCTCTGGCTCAGAGTCGATAGCTGCTGAGGCTACCAAAGAGGTTTCTACACCCTTTGGTTACAGTCCAGTCGGCGAGCCTTCTCTAGGGCGAGTCTCTCTGTCCCCATCATCGCTGATCTTCTATTTTCCGGCTTCCGGTGTCTTCCCGCGTCTCTTGGCCGCTCAGTCTGTTCATTCTCTGCTGGTGTTCTGGTGAGGTAAGGTTGGTTCTGCTCTTATGTTTGGAGATGGTAGCGTTTCATTGTCTAGCACTTTTAACTTAGATTCGTGAACTTAGAATCATTTTCTTTGGAATATTTTCTCCAATCGTGTGCGGAAATGTGTTCTCGTTTTTCATTGCAGTGATTTCCAATAGATAAACGTGGTGCATGTGATTCTAGTTGCAGTTTGATAACGGCCTGATATGTTAATACCTTTTGTGATCATGTGGCGGTGTATGAACTCTGATAGGTGATATGTTCATTTTTGTACAATGTAAAAATCGTCTCATCGTTTCCTTCCGTGAGTGATATATGTTCCAGGTGGTTTGTTCATAGAACAAAGCCTTCAGCTTCCACTCTTGTTCGTTCCATGCCCCCAGGCAAGTAACTATGGGAGTAGCCTTCTGATTTCCACTAATATTTCGCGATCTTCTTTCCCTGCCTATTTTAATTTTGCTGGTTCTTCTCCAACTGGTAGTACGCACTCTGTCAGTAAGTCTCTCTGAGCCCTGTATAAACTCCTTCAATAGCTTCCTTATGTAATTCTAAACATTTCTATGGGTTGCATGCTGTAATTCTTAATTTTATTTTTCCGACTTTGTAATTATTTCACTTTTACGAGTTTTGGAGACTGGACTTCATCCGTCTCCGTAATCGCCCCCTATCGCGTGTAGCTGTATTTCATTCGCTTCCTTATATAATTCTAAGCATTTCTATGGGTTGCATGCTGTAGTTAATTTTCTTCATTTTTCGGAAACTGAATTTATTCAATTCTATCGGTTTTAGGAACCACGTGGGTCCGAGTTCCGAATTCCGGGGATTGCAGCTGCGAGGGTGAAGGTCGGGGTGAGAGTTTAAAATAGGGAAAGATTAATTTTTAAAACTCACAACCACCAACTGCGAACCAAATTCCTAAACATGCAAAAATACTGGAACTGTGATTGCGACTGTGACTCGTTTTCTAGGGGATGATGTCACACGTTCGCAGCTTTCCTTCCCTGCATATGATTAACAAAACAAATTCATAATAAAATCAAGTTCATGAGAGAAAAGGGTGTACTAACTACTATTTTTGAAAACACGTGAAAGTTCACTTTATGTTGTTTATTTCACAATATTTGAATCCTGTGGCTGATACCTCTGTACGTCGACACATTTACCAAATAAAGTTATAGCTCGTGAGCCCCCAGACAAAATGAATATTTGTCGCGAATTGTTTTCACACCACGTGGCTGTCTCAAACACCGTTTATGTTCATGCCTATGCGACGACACGTGTTACATTAACAAATCACAGTCACTTTAATTCAATGCGATGCACACCTTGTTGCACCGGCTAAATATTCACAAACACACAGTAGCACTCGATTTAACTTGGTGCAGTCTACGACGAGCAACCGCACATGGCGATTGCCACACACAAATCTAAAGTCACCACCTCGAGATCCACATGCCGACTGAATGCAGAGCAAGGCCCCCCGGCCAGCTCACCACATGCTTCGGAGTCCTCACTTGCTGCCCTCGCGCGTGGGCGCGCCAAAAGCTCAACTGCTGGGGTTTTTTCCCCTACGTCATCAACTTCCGCATGTGAGCTGTTATAACCGATTTGCCAACGTACAGCGCTCAGCCAATACATTTCTAAAACTTTACTTAAAATCAAAATAATTACACGACACATTAAATAAATTGTCTTCTTAGGTTTTTATATTGGTATAAACATACTTTGTACCATTTATCATAATCGTGCAATTTCTTATGTCACAGATAAGTGATTTAACTGAATACTTCAAGATAAAATACACAAGATTAATTGAAAATAAAATGAGAAATAGTTAATATATTATTTTTATAAACAAACATTGCCATGCTAGTTGTGTAACTGTCTTGTCTTCGTTGGTAATTTATTATTTTTCATTGTCAATTAAACATATTACGTTAGATGTGACTATATCAGCTAATGTATTGTTTATTTATCAACAGGCTATTTTGTAATGAGGGCCTTAAAGGTTCCTAACTGCATCGTATTGCTTCAAATGCCAGTAGTATTACAATATTTGCGCATTGCACTGTGCCTGGCACTCGCCATTGTCCCTCTCTCCCCTCACCGGAAACGAACTGGAAACGAAGTTGGAACAAGCCACCAACATCGGCCTGCTCGCTGGCCTCCCGTCAGCTACAAGCACACAGCAAATCTCAACGTGGAGAATTTCTACCTATGGCCTAACTATAAATGTTGTCACCCAACTGTGTACATACATTGCTACCATAATTAATAAGATTAAAATTGTGTAACATTTAGTGCATTGGCATGGTCAATGTTTGCAGTGAACTTCATACTGTTTAATTATCAAATGCTATTAATTACCAGTATTTCTATTGGGCGGTAATCTCACATAGCTAGTCGCCTGAATTCACGCCAATTCTCATATAAAACCAGTACCTAGATCGATTTCTAACAGACTCCAACTTAAGAATCCACCGTGATTTTATATAATGAATCCGATTTTTTAACCACTTTACCTTCAGTGGAGTGCGTTCATGTAACGTAGCCGTGTGTCGCAGTTAGCGTGTTTGCTCGCGGTCCAATTTAGATGTAATTTAACTTGGCTATACACGCGCACCATCTCAAAACAGGCACGACAGACCAGAGCCAGCTTCAATTTTTATGATGCCTACTTCCTCACTAACTCTCACTGCTGTGTTCGTAGTAAAATACTTTTTTGTGAAGGGCCAACAATGAAGGTTCTGCATTGTTGTACTAGTTTAGGGAAATGACAACCAGTTGTCAATGTTCGCAGAAATCACTGCTTACTATCATATAAACATACTTCTCTGTTAACGCCACAAGAAAAACTTTGTATTAGGGATTGCATAGTCTGCCAGTCTCAGCTAGCAAAGTTAGGCGTGACATCTTGCAGCGGTTGATATATAGCTGCCACCAAACGCAAGTGAAATCTTACTTCTTACAGCAGTGGCAGTGTGCTAATGTTTTAACAACCATTGAATTCTCTTTGAAAACGCAATAGAATGTGGGGAATAATCTTTCGTGTTGACCATGAAGTAAGTGATTAATGCTTTCCCTGCTCTATGGTTGACAGGTTCTTGTATACCTCCGGCCATCCAGATTTAGGATTTCCGTGATTTTCCTAAATCACTACAGGCAAATGCCGGGATGGTTCCTTTCAAAGGGCACGGCCGATTTCCTTCCCCCACATCCTTCCCCAAAAAACTCCGAGCGTAAGCTCCGTCTCTAATGACCAAGCTGTCGACAGGACGTAAAACCCTAAGCTTCCTTCTTCTTTTCGGTTCTTGCAACTACCCTTTTTTATTCAGTAAATTAATTACTCTCGTAAATGAAACATCTCGTATCCAATATGATCAGACAACATTGCCACTGCCGAAAATAAAAATTTAATCCCAAATTTCCCCAGTACATAATTTTTTTTCCAACAATTTCCCCGCGTTTTTTGTTTCCCCCAAAACAAATTTTCCCCCAAAACGGGGTAAAAAAAAACAATCTGGAGACTGACTGTGAGCGGTTTTAATGCCGCCGCGACCAGCTTTGATGCTGCCGCTATTCTTACTGCTGTGCTGAAGTAACGGGGCGATTGTTCGTATGCGGCGACCCGCTGCTTAGCAGGCCAGCGGCGCCACCGAGTGCAAAGTTATCTACAACAAAATTTTTACACACAAAGTCTCATGTTAATTAAACTATAAAGACCTTTCTCTTTGGCTAGTAACATAGAAGCTGCTTAATTATTTTCCGAATTGATTATATGCACTCCATTTCCACTACGTTGCTCCTCTTCCACGTTCAAATTAATGCGAGCCTACTCATTTTATTTCTTGTGCAATTGTTTCCGTAGTATAAATGGTTAAATTATAAAAAGTGTAAAAATAAGTCATAGATTAATCATAGATTAATAAATTCAATTGTCTCTATTTAAAAAAATAGCCCTTTCAGAACCAAATCCGTGCTGCGCCACGGACAAACACACACACATACACACACACATGCCCCAGGGAGGACTGGAACCTCCACGGCGAGCAACCGCGCGCTCCGCAGCGAGGTGCTTTAGACCGCTCGGCTACTCCACCGCGGCGCTGATGCAACCTAATGATCCCGTGTGGCATTTTTGGCCATTAGACCCCAGCAGCGGTGCATGGTGCAAGTCTTTACATGACACTACTTGTGCGACTTGCCCGTCGATGACAATGAAATGATGATGAGGACAACACGACACCCAGTTCCCGAGTGGAGAAAATCCCCGACCCAATCGGGAATCGAACTCTGGCCCCGAGAGTCGCAACCCACGAGGCTGTTCACTGGAGGCGGACATATCCAACATAGAAACTACCATACGAGAACCAAGTGGATTTCACCGAGGATAACATAATTAATAACCACCTGCCCCTTCCAACTCTTAACATCGAAATAGTAATACAATCTACATCTACATCGACATCTACATAAATACTCTGCAATTCTCATTTAAGTGCCTGGCAGACGGTTAATTAACCACTGTCATCATCTTCCACTACCGTTTCATTCTCTAATAGCACGAACACCTAAATTGTTCCGTTTTCGATCTGATTTCACTTATTTTATTGGGATGGTCATAGTTCCTTATGTAGGTGGGTGCTAGCAAAATATTTCCACATTCAGCAGTAAAAGTCGGTCATTGAAATTTCGCAAATACATCTCGCCGCAACCAATTACGTATTTCTCTTAATGATTTCCACCTCAGGTCGTGCAACATTTCCCTGACGCTTTACCCCCTGTAACGCGATAAAACAAAACGAGCTGCCCTTCTCTGAATCTTCTCAATGTCTTCCGTCAGTCTCACCTGGTGAAGGTTCCACACTGGGCAACAGTACTCCAGGAGAGGACGCACAAGTGTGATGTAGGCAGTCTCTTTGGTGGAGCTGGTACATCTTCGAAGCGTTTTGCTAATGAAACGTAACCTTTGGTTCGCCTTCCCCACAATATTTGCTATATGTTCTCTCCACTCTAAGTTGTTCTTAATTCTTACTAGCCGGCCGCGGTGCCCGAGGGGACTGAGGCACTCCAGTCACGGTCTGCTCGGCCACTACGGTCGGGGGTTCGAATCCCCCCCTCAGGCATGGATATTTGTCCCGTCCTAGTTCGTAAGTGGTTCATAAGTAGTTTGTAAGTTTAGGGACTGATGACCCCGTAGTTAAGTCTCATAAGCGATACAAACATTTGAACATTTGAATTATTACTCCCAGGTATTTGGTAGAATTTACCACGTTAAGGTTTGACTGATTTATCGTGTAATTGAAGTTCAGCGGATTTCTTTTAGTGGTCATGTGTATTACTTCACACTTTTTAACATTATTTAATGTTAATTGGCAATTTTCGCACCATGAAGAAATTTTGTCTAAATCGCAAATTGTGGCTGCCTTTGATCCTCTGTTGACTTCACTAACCGATAAACAACAGCATCACCCACGAACAGTCTAAGAGAGCTATTCAGATTGTGTCCTAAACCGTTTATAAACACAAGGAAGAGTAGGGGATCTATAATGCTTTCTTGGGGAACGCCAGATATGACTTCTGTTTTACTCGATGACTTACCGTAAATTGTTTTGCATTTGCATTACACTAAGAGTACTGTTCCATGTAAAATTCTTACACGTTAAATAAGGTATAGGAAGAGAGACAAATACAAAATGTATTATTTTATTTATTTATATGCTTATTTATCCTGAACAGATTAGGATGTTAGGGCACTCTCTAACAGCTAACCAGTAGCAACAAATGTGAGAATTCAATAGTAATAATAAACGTTATAGTAATAATAATAAACACTAATACTAGTAATAAAAAATTATATTTGCAAGGAATATTCATACGTTTTAGTACATCTCAAGCCGTGTTTAGTATAATGTGATGCACCAACATATGAAAAAATGGGAAAGATTGATGTATCAGTGACAGTGGTTGTTAAGAATATTAAAGAAAGAGGCTATATTGATAGCGGGTGTTAGCAACATTAAAGAAAGAGAGGAACATTGAAGTGACCGTGTAGTGGTAGTTATGAAGGTTAATGAAAGAGGGGAAGATTGAAGTGATAGTGACAGAGGTTGTTAGGAAGATTAAAGAAAGAGGAGAAAGTTAAAGTGATAGTGTTTTTTAGGAATGAAGAAAATATGAATAAAGACCTCTGCTGATAAAGGAAAGGGAAAAGTTGAGTGAGAGGAAGAATTGATGATGATGGACTAGTGTATGGAAGACATGGTTATTGTGATAGAACTTGTTATATCTCGGGCCCACAGTGTTAGAAATGTCGTATATTGACATAATGTGAAAGGATTGTCCAAACACTGTAATTAATTATTTATTTATTTCTCACACAAGATATCTTTCGGCATTTAATGCCATCGCCAGGTGTTTCTGCAAAAACATTTGCTTATATGAGTACGTGTCCAAATGCAACATCAATAAATTTTCGTAAATAACATTTTACAAATTTCACTTAGAAATTGTGCAGTACGTACCATATTTGGAGGTAGTAAATGCTTCTACTGACTATTTATTAGGTGATGATTTATATTTGATTTCTGAATTGTAGCCAGTTGCAGCATCTGTCAATACCTCAGAATACTATACGTTTACAAATATTTACAGTTTTTTCTTTCAGAGAGAAAGTTATAAGTAAATAGATATCGGATTATTTTCTTTATTATTTCTGTCGTCTATGTTGTTATTAGCAATTATGGTTTAAAAATTTTTTTAGAAATTTTGGAGTGTATTAGACATTATATATTTATATTTGACATGGTTATCTTATTTCGTCTTTGGTTGATTTTAACATTATATTGCGATCTCTGATTTATGTACGCTCCCTTATTGATCAATTTATGCTGGATAAAGGGTAACGGAGCATACAACACTTTATATACAACGATATTAGGAATGCAATACATTATCGCACTTGTGAAATGAAACAAAGTTACTATCTAGCGCTGCCCTACCGACAATAACGTCACTACAGTACTTAGCCGGCCGTGGTGGCCGAGGAGACTGAGGCGCTCCAGTCACGGTCTGCACGGCCATTGTGGTCGGGGGTTCGAATCCCCCCTCGGACATGGATATTTGTGCCGTCCTAGTTCGTAAGTAGTTCACAAGTAGTTTGTAAGTTTAGGGACTGACGACCCCGTAGTTGAGTCCCGTAAGCTGTACAAACATTTGAACATTTGAACTACAGTACTTAAAATATCAGAAAAACAACTAATTACTTTGATTCGCTGAAGACGCGATAAACACGGTGACAGGCGGAGGCAGTTTTTATCAGATTATTTTCGCTCAGGCTGGTACTCATCGTAACTCATTAATAGTTATTATCGAGATAAACGTTTCTCGGACATAAAATTTGAGCTAAACCTGAATATAACTTTTTCAGTCTTATATGAAGACGTGGAAACTTTACTCGAGGTAATGTCTCGTAGATTTCTTGAACATCTTTAGCTGAATGTTTCTTTCAATCGGAAATTACAATACAAATCTACAAATGTACTGGGGTACTTTCAATTTGGTAAATCAACTAGTCTTGAAATCGTCTCCAAATGAGATGTGATGTTTCCAGAATGAAACTCACTCTGCAGCGGAGTGTGCGCAGATATGAAACTAACTGGCAGATTAAAATTGGGTGCCGGAACCGGGACTCGAACCTGCGACCTTTGCCGTTCGTGGGCAAGCGCTCTACCGATTGAGCTATCCCGACACGACTCACGATGCCGCCTCACAACTTTATTATAAGTGAAAGTTTCATTCTGGAAACATCCCTTGGCTGTGGGTAAGTCATGTCTCCACCATATCCTTTCTTCCAAGAGTGCTAGTCTTACATGTTTTGCAGGAGAGCTTCTGTGAAGTTTGGAAAGTAGGAGGCGAGGTACTGGCGGAAGTAAAGTTGTGAGGCGGCATCGTGAGTCGTGTCGGGATAGCTCAGTCGGTAGAGCGCTTGCCCGCGAAAGGCAAAGGTCCCAGGTTCGAGTCCCGGTTCCGGCACACAATTTTAATCTGCCAGGCAGTTTAGGATGTGATGTTGGCAATATTCTGAAAACGATTTTAAAACAGTTACTGGGTTTCTTACAAAATTGAAATTAATCATACCAGGTGCGTCTGAAAAGTTCAGTGAATGATCTCAGGAAATGCAGGATACAAGAGTTAGAAACACCTTTACTGGTTTTCAAAGTAATCGCCTTTGGCGACAGTACACTTCTCACATGTACAGCAGTTGGGAACTGTCAGAAAACGTTTCCACTCGAAGCACAGACGTAACGCGTTGTTGGATCTCCGCAGCCGTTGTGAAGCCTAAGCCTTTCAGGGTTAAATTATGGCAGGGAAACAGAGAGAAATCTGTCGGCGCCAAATCTGGAGAATATGGAGGGAGTGGAAGCTCAGTGACATCGCGTCTGGAGAGAAAACTGAGTACATGGATCGCTGTGTGTGGGTGGGCATTGTAGTGCAGGAAATTCCATTGAACACCCCGTACAGTTTTGGCCGAACAATTGACAGTAATAATAAACACTATTACTAATTGTATTTGCATATAATATACATATTTCACATTTGAAACCATGTTCCATCTACATCTATATACAAACTCTGCGACCCACCGCAAGGTGCCTGGCGGAGGGTACTCATAAGGAAAGTTTTGTATCCTATCCTCGTCGCCACTTTTGTGTCTCGTTTCCGCTGGTTGTCATGGGTGTCGGTGGCCGATTAGAGAGAGAGAGACCGACACAGGAAAATAGGATGCACGCGTGTGCAGGTACGGAGGTGACCAGCCAGTGGGACAGCAGAAACTAGAACACTAGGCTAGATTAGAACAAGTTGTATATTTCGAAGAAATAAGATAATATTTATCTTTTACAAAGTTCAAGACTGCAAAATGCTGATACATAGTTGAACTAGAGAGAGGCCTGCCTACTGATGATTCCTAGTACCTATCCGATAGCCAAGTCTTAACTGGTGCCTATCTGATTACCAAGTGGTCGATGCAGCAGTCGTGGCCACGAGCGGAGTTGCAGCAGAGGGCGCTGGTGGCTGACGTCGTAAGAACGCCGTGCCGTGCGTGCATGGCGGCGCGCGGCGTAAGTACGTGGCGCGCACTTCATACTTGTGCGACACCACAGAAAGTACTTGGGCTCGAACAAACACATGTACACCAAAATCATATGAGAGATAATGTAGAGATCCCTTATTGCACTAGTGATACTCCCGCATTTGCAAAACTCTGCAGTCGTCCGTTAGAGGCATCTGCGTGTGCCATGCCGCATTGCACTTTGACCTGTCGATTCGCCAGTAGGGACGGTGCAGTGTGCCTCCGAAGTTGCGTTTTGTGATGATATTTGTGTGGTGAAGCGTCAGATGGGGCGGCGATTGCTAATCAAGCCTGCTGATGTATTGCTATTGGTTGAGATGAAGTTACGAAGAACCCTTCTTCGTGAAGATGTTATTAGAGTAGAAGGTGAATCATTCGCATGCTTTCTCGTATCTCTTATGGTACAGAAATATGAGCGTAAGTTAGATATTGTTGTAACACTAACACATAATGATGATAATAGGGATGATAATGACGAACAACTCATTGCAAGTGCTACGATAAGTGCGGGAAGAGGCGATGGAAGCAGTGGCAGTGAATACCAACAGTCTTCCAAGAAGAAGGTTCAAGTTGCAACTGTCATCACGGCTTTTGATGACAATACGCTAGAGAACATGTACGATGATTATTACATAAGTTGTAGTTAAGATATCTGCACTGCGTGTGGCGTCTACAATTACATCTACAGTTCTATCTAGAGCACCAATGCAGAGTTTTGCATAAAAACGACACCCATCAGCACATTGAGGTGTCCGTTGAGATCCTGTAAGCAAACGTTCGTACAAATATGTTTGTTCGAGCCCATGTACTTTCCTTGTCAGTGCCACAACTAGTTACTTGCTTTCCTGTTCCACTCCTGTATACAATAAGAGACGACCGAATACTATGTGCATCTGTACGAGCCCTAATTTCTCTTATCTTTTTGGTCTTTGTAGGTATACGGCAGGAGAATATTTTTGCTGTTTACTTCAAATTGCGCCCCTCAAATTTCTTCAACAGTGTTTTTCGGAAAGAACGTCGCAATTCGTCTACCTACTCCCATTTGAGTTACCGAAGCCTCTCAGTAACACTTAACGCTTTATTCTGAGAGGTGCCGCTATTTTAGCACCCTCTCTTTAAATAAATTCATACCTCAATCCAACACCTGGCGACGTCTAAATTAATTTCAATTATTGTTTAAGGTTTCGATGTGAATAGAAATATACAGTCCCTGAGACGGTTTTTCGTCTCGAATATGTCAAAGACATTTAAAGATAAATCTAAAGCATTGAATTAAAATTTGTGATGCGACCGGAAATCGAACCCGGGCCTCCATACTTACTATGCAGACGTCTTACCGCTAGACCACCATCTCACTAGCTAATAGCCTAAACACGATTTCCTTCACATTACAAATATTCTATGGAATACAGAAGCAGAATTAAAGTTTGTAATGTGAAGGAACGGAATGGACAGTATGCTGAAAGGTGCATCTGAGATGAACATTAACAAGAGTAAAACAAGGGTAATGGAGTTCAGTCTATGAAAATCAGGTGATGCTGAAGGAATTAGGTTAGGTATCGAAACAATAAAGGAGGTAGATGAGTTTTGTTACTTGGGCAGTAAAATAACAAATGATGGTCGCAGTACAGAGGATATAAAATGCAGAATGGCAATGGGTAGAAAAGCGTTCTTGAAAAAGAGAAATTTGTTAACCTCGAATATTGATTTAAGCCTAAGGAAGTCCTTTCTGAAGACATTTGTGTGGAGTGTTGCCTTATATGGGAGTGAAACATGGACGATAAACAGTGCGGACAGGAAGAGGATTGAGGCTTTTGAAATATGGTGCTACAGAAGAATGCTGAAAATTAGGTGGGTGGATCGCATAACTAATGAGGAGGTACTGAACAGAATTGGGGAGGAAAGGAATTTCTGGCATACCATGACTGAAAGAAGGGATCCATTGCTAGGACACATTCTTAGACATCAAGGAATCGTGAATTTAGCATTGTAGGGAAGTGCGTGGGGTAAAAACCGCAGAGGAAGACCAAGAGATGGATACAGTAAGCAGATTCAGACAGATGTAGGTTGCCGTTCTTATGTGGAGTTAAAGAGGCTTGCTCAGGATAGGGGATTGTGGAGAGCTGCATCAAAGCAGTCTCCGGACTGAAGACCACAACACAACAACAATGTGAAGAAAATCTTGTTACGTTATTCTGAGGCGCCTTATATGCTATTGATGTGTTGGTCTAGCGGTAAGACGACTGCCTAATAAGTATGGAGGCCCGGGTTCGATTCCCGGTCTCATCAAAAAAATATTAATTCAATGCTTCAGACTTATCTCTATTGTTTAAGGGATGTCATGCAGTGGATGATAATAGTTACCGTGTTGTTGGGAAATTTTGTTGTGAGGAGACGGTCTCCTGGTCGACAACGCGGTATTTGCCTCTCAAAGCATATATTTTCAGTCAAGCTGGAAAGCCTGGAGGCAATGTCGACACAACTTTGCACAGCTTATCCCTTAGCCGGGGCTGTGTTCTTAGTTCGAGGGAGTATGGGGCGTGTCCATTTAGAATTTCCAACAGTCCATTCTTCATGAGCGAGGGTCTGGCCCCACAGCCACTTGAAGCAGGCACTACACTGGGCGCAGAGGACCACTAAGACTCCACCATCTGGGGCTGAGTGACGGGTTGATCCCTTCAGCGGTGGGTGCAGCTGGAAGTGGAGTGGATGCCTCAGCAAGGACTGCCGCTTCGGGGAAAACGACAGTGGCATCCTTCGAATCCTAGGTGATGAACACACAAGTGTTCTAGAGCAACCGGAAAGCAACTTTCAAACAGTGTAAGAATTGTGTTCAGGAAAGTATTATATTTATCATCTGTGCAGAACTATAGGCCTATATCTCTAACGTCGGTCAGTTGTAGAATTTTGGAACATGTATTATGTTCGAATATAATGACATTTCTCGAGACTAGGAATCTGCTCTGTAGGAATCAGCATGGGTTTCGAAAAAGGCGTTCGTGTGAAACCCAGTTCGCGCTATTCGTCCACGATACTCAGAGGGCCATAG
The DNA here is from genome assembly GCA_026315105.1 of Locusta migratoria. Lineage (NCBI taxonomy): Eukaryota > Metazoa > Arthropoda > Insecta > Orthoptera > Acrididae > Locusta > Locusta migratoria. The sequence continues at coordinate 28,031,670 of CM048753.1, forward strand.
ACACGGGTTCTCCGGTGGCCGAGGGGACTAAGGCGCTACAGTCACGGCCACTACGGTCGGGGGTTCGAATCCCCTCTCGGGCATGGATATTTGTGCTGTCCTAGTTAGTAAGTAGTTCATAGGTAGTTTGTAAGTTTAGGGACTGATAACCCCGTAGTTAAGACCCATAGACTATACAAACATTTGAATATTTTGAACACGGGTTCTCAGGTAGATGCTGTGTTTCTCGACTTCCGCAAGGCGTTTGATACAGTTCCTCACAAACGTTTAATGAACAAAGTAAGAGCATATGGTCTATCAGACCAATTGTGTGATTGGATTGAGGAATTTCTAGATAACAGAAAGCAGCAGGTCGTTCTCAATGGTGAGAAGTCTTCCGAAGTAGGAGTTATGTCAGGTGTGCCACAGGGGAGTGTCGTGGGTCCGTTTCTGTTCACGTTATATATAAAAGACCTTGCGGATAACATCGGAAGTTCACTGAGGCTTTTTGCGGATGATGCTGTAGTATATATAGATGTTGTAACAATGGAAAATTGTATTGAGATGCAGGAGGATCTGCATAGAATTGACGCATGGTGCAGGGAATGGCAATTAAATCTCAATGTAGACAAGTGTAATGTGCTGCGAATACACAGAAAGAAAGATCCTTTATCATTTAGCTACACTATAGCAGGGCAGCAACTGGAAACATTTAATTCCATAAAGTATCTGGGAGTAGTCATTAGGAGGGGTTTAAAATGGAACGACCATATAAAATCAATCGTCGGTAAAGCAGATGCCAGACTTGGATTCATTGGAAGAATATTAAGGAAATGCAGTCCGAAAACAAAGGAAGTAGTTTACAGTACACTTGTTCGCCCAAAGCTCGAATACTGCTCACCAGTGTGGGATCCGTACCAGGTGGGATTGATAGAGGAGGTAGAGAAGATCCAACGGAGAGCAGCGCGCTTCGTTACAGGATCATTTGGTAATCGTGAAAGCGTTACGGAGATGATCGATAAACTGCAGTGGAAGACTCTACAGGAGAGACGCTCTGTCGCTCGGTACGGGCTTTTGTCGAAGTTTCGAGAACATACCTTTACCGAGAAGTCTAGCATTATATTGCTCCCTCCTACATATATCTCGCGAAGAGACCGCGAGGATAAAAGAGAGATTAGAGCCCACACAGAGGGATACCGACAAGCCTTCTTTCCGCGAACAATACGTGACTGGAATAGGAGGGAAAATCGATAGTGGTACTCAAGGTACCCTCTGCCACACACCGTCAGGTGGCTTGCGGAGCATGGTTGTAGATGTAGATCTGCATTATAAACATCCTGCCATTCTTGCTCCTTAATTAGGCTTAGAAAGGTCTCAATTGCAACTGAATTAACTTTTCTAAGTAGTTGATAATTATGTTTAACATTTGTTTGAGAACAAATACTTTTTAGAATTAAAATTTGGGCATCGTGGTCTGATAGACCATTTACTATTCTGCTAACAGAATATTGCTAACAAAAATATTGTCAATGGTGGAACTGCTAGTGCCTTGCACTCTCGTTGGAAAAATACTGTTTGCATCAGGTTATAGGAATTAAATAGATCTAACAGCTGACTTTTTCCTGAGCTATCACTTACACAATTAACGTTGAAATCACCAATCCCAGCTTGGGCAGAAATATTTTAAAATCTGAGTCAGGGGACAAGTATTCGTCAGCATTCAATTTTTTCTTTGTTCTTCTATTCATGACAAATAGGTTATCAGGGACAACAATACCATATTGAACTTTCCCAGATATACTCCAAGTTTTCCAAGCTAAAATATTATAACCTCCTTTCAAGACACTGTCAAAATGTTCAAACGTTTGTAAATCTGTTGGACCAAACTGCTATGGTCATTTAGTCCATAGACTTACAAACTACGTAATCTAACTTACACTAAGGAGAACAGAAACGAATGCCCAAGGGAGGACTCGAACCTCGGGCGGAAGCGGCCGTTTAGTCCTTAGCATGGTGCCTTAACCTCTGTCCTTTCTGTTCAGTTGCTCTTCCAGGTCCTTTGCTGTCTCATCGGCAAACCGTGAAGTTTTTGTTTCTTCATACTCAATCTAAAAGAAAAAAGTACTTGAAAATAACGGAAAATGGGAGACCATATAATAGATGGAGTTCCGTAACAGGCAATTTGCCTAATACATTAAGAAGAAGAAGAATTATTTCCTTCATTTACATCTAGCAGTGTTTAGAACATCTTAGCTAACTCCATTGATTTGAACAACGTGCGTACATTCAGTGAAAACATAACAACAAAATGTTGAAATGTTTCTAGAGCTTATGGGACCTAACTACGGGGTCATCAGTCCCTAAACCGACAAACTACTTATGAACTAGCTAACACTAAGGACGGCACAAATATCCATGCCCGAGGGGGGATTCAAACCCCCGACGGGGAACGGCCTCGCGCATCGTAGCATAGCGCCTCAATGCGCTCGGCCAATCCGCCGCGGCGAAAACATAACAAAGGAAAGTTTTCACAGCTCGGTATCTCTCCAATGTCTGATAAGGAAGAGAGTACTTGAGATACTGGTGTGAGCAAACTCCACCAGTTACATCTATCATCAAGTGCAGGTTCGCGATAAACTATGCACATTATTTTTCAATTATAACTCACGATCACTGTTTGGCGGTATTTTTCCATTAATGGCGTCTAATAAGTGAGTAACGATCCTCAAATACGTTTCCCCGCCTAATTTCTGACGAAATACTATTATTAATTCTTGTTGGTAGGTCCAATGCTTAAAGGCACCTAAATACTGTATACCTCTTAGATGAAACATCTGAAATTCGGTAAGTACAATGGAAAATGAAAATTCATAAATCAAGATAAACAATAATATTTTAAAACCTTTCGAGTAAATTCAAATCATAATCAACATCGATTACTTCAAGAGTCAATCGCTCACTATTTATACTGTTAAAACAATTAGGAAATCAATTGAGGTGAGATTGTTTTCGCACATTGTAAAGGGAGACGAGACGTGGATAGCGTACATCATCATTTTCCATCTCCAATTTGTCTGGCTTTGCTAACAAGCGCTGTCCATCTCATCCGATCTTGATATAGTATTTGATCTTGGGCATCATCCTAGATGCCGGCCGCGGTGTTCGAGCGGTCTGCGGCGCGCCAGTCACGTTCTGCACGGCCACTACGGTCGGGGATTCGAATGGATATTTGTGCCGTCCTTAGTATTAGCTAGTTCATAAGTAGTTTGTAAGTTTAAGGACTGATGACCCCGTAGTTAAGTCCCATAAACTATACAGACATTTAAACATTTTAACATTCTCCCAGTTAAAACCGTTCTTCTCTCGTGTGATTGTATTCATCCATCGTCTCCTTGGCCCTCCTCGTGCTATTCTTCCATCCACTTCCATTCTGAGGTATTTCTTAGCTGTTCTTGTGCTATCCAGTCTCATTACATGGCCATACCACTACAGTCTTCGTTTTCTCAGGATGTTGGTAATGGGAACCCTGATATCAGAGTTCACTCATTTCTGATCCTGTCTCTCCTGGGACTGATTCATTTTCCTTGGCGAGCGTACACCAACTCAGAATCACAACAACAGTGGCGCCACTCCGATTCATCCAAACCAGAAAAGGGTAAACAGTCGCTGTACAGGAATCGCAAAATGATGGCCACCGTGTTTTGGAACGAAAAGGCCGTCGTTTTGATCGAATTCATGGAACGAGACAAAACCGTTATAGTTGACGTGTAAGGGAGACCGGGGCACGTTGGCCATATTTTTTTAAATATTTCTTAATAGTAATTTATTGTACTAATTTAAATTTATGAAATTATTGTTGAATTATGGATATTTCTTTACTGAATCTGGATGGCAGTTGATTGAAAATATCAATTAAAGTATTAGAAAAAAATAATTACTGGACATATGTCAAGTGCGCCAATCTGCCCCTACCTAGCAGTAATTTGGCCCAGATGCTGGGTCACGTTGACCCATGTAGTCTTTTGATACGTTGAGTTAGTATAACGTTACGAAATCAAAATAAATCTAACAGTTATCAAGAAACATACTTTAATACACATAATATCAAGTTGAATATTGAGTTAAATGCTTAAAATTGAGAACTATGACAACGGGACAGGTTAAACTTATTAGGATTTATAGTGTCTTAATACGAACCAATAAACTTTCATAACTGTCCAACTCCAAAGGAGCATCACAGTTTCTACAGTCATGAAATACTCCACGGATTTCATTTTTCACGCATGTCTGATGAGCCCGACGCTTGCAGTTTGTGTACTGAATTCCTTGTTCTCCAGGTTATTTGAAAAAGGCACAGCGACTATTCTTCATTGCCATCATCACCATCTTGTCTTGTTTTTATGCCTCCTGCAGTTGATTTAATTAAATTGATTGTATTATTGCTCGTACTTTCCTTTCTAGCCCGTGATTCACATTTTCTTCAGTATTTCTTTCCAGTGGCATGGGTTTGATATTCAGTTTCTGTTTCCTGAATTTCAATTACCTTTACAGACTGACATGAGATCTGTCTGTAGTTAGCACAGTACCTCTAGTAAGATTTTATTAGAATCTCAACTTTTTTTGCTAATAGTCCTCACATATTAATTATTTTCTTTTACTTCTAAACCTGTTCTTAGCATCGTATCATCCGGAATTATTTCCCTTTCATTCTTTTATAATTTCGGATCATCTTTATGATACCACGTATAAAGCAAATGTTTAAACGACAGCTGTAGCTCAGGTTTTGAAAACATGGTAATGAACGAGATTCTGACTTCTCAGATCACGTTTAAGATTAAAATAAAATTTACTGGTTCGCATTTTGTCAACGATTTTTATATCGTGAATTTGACGAGTTTTTGACCTATGAAACGCTTCAAAATATGTTTAACTTCGACAATTATGTTAATAATCTCAATGAAATCGAAGAATTATCAACATTATCATCATTGAAAGTAACAAAACTTTCTTCGACTTTCAAGACTCCTACAGGACGTGACAGGTTGTCTCTGCTGGCCACCGTGCCCCTTCCTCTCTGGGCCAACCTGCCCCACCGCCATCTTTATAATAAATTCTGTGCTTTAGAAAACTCACTGAAGCGATTTAGACTGTGTGCCATATAGAAATAATCCTTAAACTACGACCTTTCACTATACTACTTACGACGTTCCACCTGTTACTGATAAACACTACGTATAAATAATTGTAAATATAAGTCTTATAATATTATTATAGTACTGAGATTTATAGGCTTTTTATCTGTAAGGGATATTTAAATTGTAATTACAGCGTTTGATTCTCGCAAGTCTCCTGAATCCATTCATATAATAATATTTGCCTTATGATCATTCCCTGATTTTATATGGATTTTTAGAATAATGTTTGTGGCTATATTGAATTTCAGTTGCAATCTGGAATAGCCGCCCTCGCTCAGCCAAGCGTTTCCGGTTTCCGAGCACATTAGGGATACCCTGACTACCTGTCCATTCATTAGGTGCAAACTGTTAGTCGGACGGCTGGGGAACCCAACAGGCTGGCAAAACCCGCCTTTCACATGGAAACAATCAGCTTCCCCCTGTATCTCTAATATAGCAAGTCTAACGGAGGAAGGCTCTGAGGCTAGCAACTACTGGTTGCAATTAACGTGGCCTAAAACTAAGTCATAGCCCTGAGTAGGGCGACGCGGAGCCTGTGTCGACTGCGGACAGAGAATCGACTCCTCGAATGGCTTACACGCCATTGATTAAATACTTCCATTCACGTTCTGCATGGCCACTACTGTCGGGGGTTCGAATCCCCCCTCGCGCATGGATGTTTGTGCCGTCTTTAGTATAAGCTAGTTCATAAGTAGTTTGTAAT